>CM033471.1:42573968-43810485 GCA_019447015.1 Hymenochirus boettgeri | reverse complement strand
TATAAAAGCACGGTGCTACATTCATTTCCTTTCCCCTTCCCTGCAAGATGATCGTGGCTTGGAAATGCTGGATTTCTTGGTGGAGCACGTCATTTTTTGCGATGCTCGGTTTGAAAAGCACTGTTATAGGGCAGATCGGATATTCAGTTATAGAAGAGATTGAAATAGGAACAGCCGTTGGAAATTTAGTCCATGATCTGCAAATAGACTATGGGATGCTTCTCAATCGCAAGTTTCAGATTAATTTTGATACAAAGACTCAATATTTTGATATAAACAGAAGAAACGGAATTCTTTATATCATCAACAGAATTGACAGGGAAGAGCTATGCGGTGGGAGAGTGATCTGTGAGATAAAATTGGCCATTGTTATGGATATGCCGCTGGAGGTTTTTCAGATACAAATACAAGTGTTGGATATGAATGACAATTCTCCATCTTTCCCTGAAGATAAGAGCATCTTTAAAATCGCAGAGTCGGTGCTTCCTGGTGCTAGTTTTCCTTTAGAAGCCGCCTATGACCCAGACGTGGGCTCTAATGCTTTGTGCTCATATGATCTCAGCCCTAATGACTTTTTTACTATAGAAACACCATCTAAGGATTTCAGAAGCAGATCTCTGGTGTTAGTCTTGGCACAAACGCTGGACCGGGAAGAACAAGCAGCTCATCTATTAACTCTGACAGCAACAGATTGTGGGACTCCAAAGAGATCGGGAACAACTCAGATAGAGATAATTGTTCAAGATGCCAATGATAATCCTCCTATGTTTACCCAGTCAATATACAGGGTAACCATACCAGAGAATTATGTAGTAGGAGGCTTGATAGTAGTCGTGAGTGCAACCGATATGGATGAAGGAGAAAACGGGGCTGTTAGATATTTATTTAGCAGCATTACACCTTTAAGTATTAAGCAGCTTTTTCAAATTAAAGAGAAGAGTGGAGAAATTAGTCTTAAAGGTCAACTGGATTATGAAGAAAGGACATCATATGAAATCCAGGTGAAAGCAAAAGACAATGGTCAGCTGGTGATGACAGGTCATTGTAAAGTTGTCATAAATATAACTGATGTGAATGACAATGCCCCTGAAATTAGAGTTACTACACTGCCAGGATCAGTAAAAGAAGACTCAATGCCTGGGTTTGTTATAGCCCTTTTTACAGTCACTGACAAGGATTCAGGGTCCAATGGTCAAGTTGTTTGCCAGATACCAGTAAACCTTCCATTTTATTTAGATTCCATGTTCACAAATTATTATTCATTGGTTCTTAAACATGCTCTTGACAGAGAATTGGTGAAAGAATATAATGTCCCTGTCACAGCAGTAGATGGTGGATTTCCTAAATTGTTCACAGTAGCCTACATTAGTTTTCAAGTAGGTGATGTAAATGACAACCCGCCCATTTTTGCAGAATCTTCATACAGTTTTGCCATTGAAGAAAACATTCACAGGGGAACTGTCATTTTTCAGGTTTCGGCTTTAGATCCAGATCAAGGTAAAAATGCTCAAATTACTTTTTCTTTGTTGGATTCATTTGTGGATGGAATCTCTGTGTCTCATTTTATTTCGATTCACCCTGACTCTGGACAGATAGTGTCATTGAACTGTTTTGATTATGAAAAGACACAGATCGTTCACTTCTTCATTGAAGTCAAAGACTGTGGTTCACCATCATTAAGCAACACTGTGAACATTACGGTTTTTGTACAGGACCAGAATGATAACTCGCCCGAAGTTCTTTCTCCTTTGCCCAACAGTGAAATGTCATTAAGATCAGTGAAGCCTGGACAAATTGTATCGAAAGTAAGAGCAGTAGATGCAGATTCTGGCTACAATGCTTTGCTTTCCTATCAATTACACCCACTTACCAACACAACCCTATTTAACATTGACTTCAATACTGGAGATATTAGGATAGCGCGTAACATTCAAACAACAGAAGAAAACACACACAAGTTGGTAATACTGGTCAAAGACCATGGCCATCCTCCAAAATCAACCGTAGCTGCTTTATTGGTCAGTATAATGGAGGCGAGTGAAGAAACAGACGAAGACCATATTGTGTTGGTTAAACATGAACATCCAACCACAGGCTCGAATGAATATCTGATCATTGCAATTGCTTTTATTTTTAGCACATTGGTGTTTATAGTTTTATTTTACTCTGCATTTAAATTCTACCTGGATTTTAAGAATACAGACCCACTGCATAGAGTCGAAGATTTTGAATATGTCAGAAATGAGTGGACATTATCGGAGCAACAAAAGTGCCATTCTGGTGCAACTCCTCTGTACTTAACCTCACATGCAGACAATAACACTACTTTAGCCTTCTATCAGCCATGTTTTGGTACGGGACAAAGAGGAATGACAAAACATATAGTGGTTGATGACAACGAATGGTGCGGAACAAGAAGAGATCTTGAGGTAGGATAAGTAAAGATACAATACTGTAAATGCCTTATCACATAATGCATCACACTGCAATAATTCTCCGCTTCTTTACAAAACCTGATCTCTAGCACTGCACACGAACAAGGCTTTTTATCAATGAACAGGTTTCTTTCCTCGTTTGCGCATCTAAAGATCAGTTCATGTGGCATTTCATTTTTCCTACATTGGATAGCTGTATGTCATTCTATGTATGTTTTTTGTTTTGTTTTAAAGATGATTTCCCATAATTGAGAAAAGTTATTTAAAAATGAAATGACATCAAATGTTTTATTTAGAATTTATTTCATTTCATTTATGTTTGATGGAAAAATGTTTTAGTCACATAAAAGGTCTACATCTTTTTACAAGATAATTTAAACTACCAACATTTTAAAGCCATATCAGCATTTTAACACATATAAAGAGGCTGTGCAGGGCACTAGAAGCTGGATTGTAAACAATACACAATAGTCACAGACCTGTGATGCACCCCCACTCGCAAATAACTATAGAACCAACAGAGAAACAGCAGAGGTTAGAAATGGGCAACACAGCAGATATGTGAAAAACAATCACTAGCATCCCAATATACCAAACACCCCAATAAAGTGCATACTACAGAATGAATAAAAACACACCCCTGACAAACAGACCCTACTTAGAGCATATATACCGGTATATATAAGGAAGGGAATAATGGGATTTAAAAAAACCCACTCGCCATTGAGGAAGTCTGGCGTTCGCCCTATTCTGTTTCAATGTGGTCCTCCTGTCTTACTCTGGTACCTTTTTGACATTATCATGAGTGGTCTGCCGGTCTGATTACTATGTGCGAGGGTATAGCTTCCTATGTGGATGTTACATGTGTATATGATTTCTGTGATTATGTAATTGTGGGTTTTATTAAGCCACGTTATTCCCGTCCCTATATATAGCGGTATATATGCTCTAAGTATGTCTGTTTATTGGGGGGGGGTATTCATTCTGTACTTTGTACTATGCAAAGTACAGTTTGGTATATTGGGATGCTACTGAAATGAAGTATTGGATTGTTTTTCACATATCTGCTGTGTTGCATTTCTACCCACTGCTGTTTCTCTGTTGGTTCTATATCGGTATTTTAATGTTATGATATAATGTTTCCTTTCTGGGTTTTGCATACAGCAGAGATGTCGAACCTTGACGCTCCAAATTTTTTGGAAACTACAACTTGCATTGTGCATCCACGGCATGCTGGCAGCTGCAGTTTCTAAACATCTAGCATAGGGTCTCAGATTTGTGATCCTCTCCATTGGTTAATTACCATTTACAATATATGTGTAATATATTTACAGACCGATGCTATATCGGCTGCTATAGGGTCAAATTAATGCAAATTAGTGTATTACCATGTACTGATTCTGTGGGTTTTAGGTTTATTAATGAAACTAGACTGTTAAGCCCGTTATATAAACGGGCGCTAGACCTCCTCCTCCATCCGGCCATGCGTTTCTTTCTTCAATGTGCTATTTCTGATTCCATTTTGGTCCGTGCATGGGACGGGACGTTCAGGGACACTCACGCACATGCGTAGAAGGGAGAAGACACACACACACATGATTATAGCTGATAACTATAATATGACTGGACTTTCGCATAATATAATAGGACCTCCCAGGCTGAATTTTTTAATGTATATTTATATTTAAAGGACATGTACACCCTTTTTTCACTTACCTTATGCCTTTCTTCTATTTTATCTCCTATGCACATAGAACCAATTACAATAAGTTTAGGTCACCATGCAGTGTATATAACTTTTCCATTAAAAAGTGCAGAAACGGGAAAAATAAGGGATTTAACGCAGAAGTAAAGCTAAAATAGAGAAATAAGCCTGAATTGTATAATGAATAGTTCCCCATTAACAGATTTCTTACTCAGCAGCTACAATATGGGAATAGATACTTTACAGCACTTCTACCCAGAATATTAACGTTATCCTTGTTTAAAAAGAGGTCACAGGCATGTCAAGCAATAGTTAATTGATCGTAAGGGGGGAAAGAGAGGAGTCTAAAAAACTCGGTTTTGTTGCCAGAAAGCTGATTGTAGAGGTGAGAGTTAGAGATATACCAGAAAACCCCACCGGTGTGTACCCCACCCCCACGCACCCTCCCCCCTGCGTGCACACCCCGTGCACACATTTCCATCCCCCAGCGAGTGCACACCCCAAATCCACCTCCCCAGACCCACCTGGGGGCGGTGGTTAAATGACATCACGTGCACGCACAGATAATATAGTAATATTCAAGTGAATTCAAGTAAAATGTAGTTATGAAGGGCAAGAGCCAATTTACAATCTTTTCCATTAAGCCTCATCTATTACATTTTATTTAAATTTCCTTACCACGCTAAACAGTGACCTTCAAATAAAACCTAATAAAGTAGATTAATTACAATTTCCCAAAGCACATCTGATTTATTTAGTATATATGTGTGAAATAAGCATTTAAATTGTTTTTGATATCAATGCCACCTTTTAGAACCAAGCATTCATGGAAGCTTGCGGCTGATTCCGTACAAAGTGCTTATAGAAAAGTCTGGGTTTCAACAAAGAATCTTGAAAGTCAAAATTCCACATTTCACATTGAAATTCCACATTAAAATCAAACCTGTTTCTGTAGTTATGGAACACCCCTGATTCACTGTTTAGCTCCGCCCCTCCGAGTTTCCCTGGTTCCAACATCTTCAGTAGTCACAAAAGGTAATCTCCTGCTTCCAAGCGCGCACATGACGTCACTGCACACGCGGCGTGACGTCAATGTGTGCACGGACATGTGCGCACATGACGTCATCTCACTGCACTGCGCGTGTGCTTGGAAGCAGGAGATTACCTTTTGCGACTACTGAAGATGTTGTTACCGCCGCTTTATAAATAGACTGGATTTCTCAATTCAGAATGACTTGTACAAGAATCTGTTGGCAATAAGCAGCCTGTCAAGTACCAATCAGCATATAACAGCCAAGTGTTAGAGACCTTCTGAATGCAAGATGTGATTGCATTGAGGTGTTATCGAAACTGCCCAGGGTAAGGCTAAGAATTTGGACTCAATTATATTTCTAATAAAAACAATAGAGACAGTGACAAATACATTAGAACAAGTAGCTACATGACCAGATGTATGTAGCTGTGCAGGGTTTACATTTTACATTCAAATAATGCAATTACAGTAGGTTAACAAAGAAAACTGGTGTTAAACATTTACTAGGTAAATCTGTTGTATTCAGTTGGATCAACTGGACTTAGGGGCATATTTGTAAGGGGCCGAAAACAGCGCCCAAAAATTACCGCTGTACATCGTGGCCACGAAAATAGCTCTATCGCCGTATTTATAATGGCGAGCGCCATCAACGCGGTGTGTATCGCAGCCGCAATATCCGGCGGTAATTTTAAGTCCCTTTGCGGCGATACTACACTTAGCAATGCGCTAAGTACAATATCGCCACAAAGGGACTTAAAACCCCTTCCCCGCGATCCTGGGGCAGCCGAATCCGCCGCATCAGGCGTGGGCATATGCCCATCCCACCCTGGCCCCCCATGGCGGCGACCACCTGCCGCCGCCCTTTCCCAGCACCCCATCCCCGCTCGCAGCAAACATATGGAAAAGGAGGCTAGAAGGGGCGCACCCCCTCCCCAGCCGCCCCTTCGGAAATTTTATGAAATCTGATTGGTAAATGTAAACCATGTAAACCAAGCATTAAAAAACTGACCAATCAGAAACAGATTAGGGTTTTCTGCAAACCTATAAAGAGGTGCACCCGCTGGAGGGTGCCTCCACCCCTCCTAGGGGCCCTTCCCCGCCAGCAGCGGGGCAGGGGGCTTGGAGGAGCTGCTGGGGAGGGAGTGTGCGGCAGGTGGTCGCGACCACCTGCTGCAGCCCCTTCCCAGCAGCCCCTCCTAGCGTTCATATGTTTGCCACAAGTGGGGATGGGGTTGGAGGGGCTGCTGTGAAGCGGCAGTGGTCGCTGCCCGGGACGTGAGGGTGGGGTGTAGCCCTCACTGCAGGAGGCCAGGGCGAGGTGGGCAAATGCCCGCGGCACCCCCTTTGCAGCGGCAACCACCCACGGCGAGGTTGGCGTGCCTCCCGGGGCTGGTGCGTCCACCCGCGAGGGTTTGCTGCACTCCTCTGCAGGGGGATCTGGTGTTTTCACCTCCTTCAAGGTGAAGTAAAACGGACGAGATTAGCGATGCAAACAGTTACCGCCGCTTTATAAATAGAAGCGGCAGTAACTGTTCTGATAGCGCGCAAAATAAACAATTCATTAACTTTTGCTGCTGTTTTCCGGCCATTAATAAATTGTGGAACCTTATAAAAATGCCGCTAGATTAGTTCTTGAAGATGTTTCGCTAGTCATCCGACTGGATTTCTCAATTCAGAATGACTTGTACAAGAATCTGTTGGCAATAAGCAGCCTGTCAAGTACCAATTAGCATATAACAGCCAAGTGTTAGAGACATTTTAAATGCAAGATGTGATGCATTGAGGTGTAATTGAAACTGCCATGGGTGAGGCTTTAAAACAGCATTGCACATGGCAGACAGTGCTAAAATTACGTGCTAATAGGATCTGTTCAGTTATTCAAATAACTTATTTGTATTGAACAAGCTTGTTCTGTATTTAAGACACTGTTTTGTTTATTTATTATTTCTACATTTGGTAAACATAGTATAATAAATGTTGAAGTTTTAATTCAAAAAGTGGATGTTGTGAAAGAGTGTTCTATTGTAGAAAGGCTTTTTGGGTTTTTTTTGTTTTATTTTAGATTTGATTGTCAAGTATGACATGATATATTTACAGAGTTCAAATTATTGCATATTGTTAGTATTTAATAGTGATAGTTCTTCTGTTAAAGGGAATGTCCAGCCATAAAATAAAAGTTTATCATTGGGTTCAGCACCCCCCAAACTCATTTTGCACTAATTTCTCCAAAGATGCCCTGAAGAGACTACAAGACCTGGACCCTCACGGCTCTGTTATGCTACTCCTCTCTGCTTCCTGGTTGCTGAGGTCAGTGAAAGGTGGTGACATCATGCCAAATTACTGCTGCTGCTTGTGGTCAAGTGAACTTGAGCACCCAGGTCAGGTATGTGTCTCCAGGCACAATTTTGGAAAAATTAAGTAATGCGAAAATCGAGTTTGGTGGGGGGGTTTCTGAACCTAAATATAAAATTTTATTTTATGGCTGGACATGCCCTAATTCAATAATTCAATAATTTTTATTTATTTTATTTGGGGGGGGGCAGAATGATGCCTATTTCAGTTCATTTCATACTTTGAAGACCCTGGACTATCGAACATACTGCTACATTTAAACAAGAGAAAAATGTTCATAGGGGGAACCTTGTGAGATGTGCTTTTACAAGGAATTTTATGAATCCTTTGTATTCTATTATAAAAAATCATAGATAGTTGTCTCCCTAGGGTTTTGCTTAGTTTTCTCTAAAGATTACTTCTATGCAGAAAACAGTACTAAGTTGTCCATCA
Source organism: Hymenochirus boettgeri (assembly GCA_019447015.1). Classification (NCBI taxonomy): domain Eukaryota; kingdom Metazoa; phylum Chordata; class Amphibia; order Anura; family Pipidae; genus Hymenochirus; species Hymenochirus boettgeri. The sequence continues at coordinate 43,802,528 of CM033471.1, read as the reverse complement.
TTCTCCCTTATAGGTTCGAAGTAGAGATAATATATAAAAAACAAAATACAAACAATCAGCAAAACTAACTAAAGTGTACATAATAACTCTGACAAATATTCAACAATGTATGTTTTAATTAATGAAGTATATGCAGCAGAGTTGACCTTCTGTAAGGTTTGTACACTGCTTACTGTATCCACATTATTGTTTTCTGCTCCTGTCCTTCACATACAATGGACGCCACCTGTACATCTAGCATGGATGCCAATTTCTGAGCACTTCTAGACTGTTCTAGATATTCATGAGTGCAGACAGTCATAGCAAGCGGTGCAGAAACTTCACAGAAGGTGATAGGGGGGGGTTGCCGTTCTTTAAGAGTCGTGTTTTCTTATACAATATAACATGGCATTGCTTATATCACACATTTTTACAAGCAAATTGTTTCTAATTTTGTTAATTATCTACCATGCTGGCTAAATAAGCCCTAAGGAGACATTTCTTTGAAAGCCGGACAAAGGGAGTGATAGCTAACATGCTATTTGCTATGGGGCCCAGTGATTTCTAGCCATGCCCATGGGGACATATTATGAACAATCGCTATTTTTTCATTTTGCTGATTTGTAATGGCAAAGAAGGAAAGTATTGCCCTGGTGATGTGCGACGGTATTATGGTGAATGTAGCCGAATTCATTGCATTAAGTCCGTATCGTGGCAAAAAGTGTAAATGGCTGCAAGCAAAGGTGAAATAGCGATCTTAGTAAAACTGGAAATCTTGACCATATAACAGTAAATGCAGGAAAAAAGTATTACACCCACCCTGACCCCTATTAGTATTGATAAACTCTTCACAATGTACTGACACTTCCAAGGACCCACTGGCAGGCTAGATATATGGGCAATTGTGCATTTTCGCCACCTCAGGCATGGTGAGTAAAGCAAGCAGAGGGGCCAGGCCGCAGTCGCGTTGTGTTGGCTGGCAGCAGCCAATCATAGACGCGGCTGCCAGGAGTTCAGTGCGGCGGAGGCAAGAGGGATGGTAAGTAATGTTTCGGGCATTTTCTAATAATACTAACATAGCGTTGGGGCTGGGGGAATCTTTGGTGGAAAGGGTTTTACACTAGGGGGAAGGAATCCTAATCCGGAGGAGAGGGAGGGGGAGAAGGCTGCAGTACGCATGCCAAACTTCTCGGAGGCAGGTAGGAGGCAGAGTCCTATATGGACTTGCTATCCTCCTGGTGGACAGTTTTTGGGACTTGGGGGGGACTACAGGAGAACCTATGGAGCTGGGATGTGAGGTAAGGATTAAACTACACTACATGATGGGGCCAGGAGTGGGGGGGGATTATAGTTTTGGGGGTGGACATGCCCTTTAATAATTATCTGTTCATCCGAGTAGCGTTCTGGTTCTTCTTTTTGCTCTGCAGTGACGAATGTGGTTTGAACAGAGCAGCACGGAGATAACTAACAGTGCCTATCCTTATTGTTTCATATTTAACGCAAGAACACACTTTATAAATATGATTGAGGGATTAATGCAGTGATAAGTGAAATGGCTATAGGTGACGATAATAAACTGTTAGCCGGCGTTAAGTAAATGCAATATTGAATCGCGAATGCGAGTGCATGGGTGGTTTGCATAACCCATGCTAATATGGAGTTAAAGAAGCACTTAGACGCGCTAACTGATAGTGAACCAGTAAGCACAACTTTAACCTATATAATTGCCCAGCAGCACTGGGTAAATGGCCAGTAAGTGTATTATAGTGAAAAAAGTTTCCCCAACTCTAGACCTGCACAATTCAGGGGTCAGCAGGCTCAGTTAATGATGAAGTCAATTCAAATACAATAATCTGTGACATTTTCCCATTTCAAAAAATGTTATGTTAAAGATGGGGTGTTCAATATTTGGCCCCAAGTAACTTGTTGATCTCATAGAGTGTTGTAATTCATCTTTTAAATTCTATAGCTTTGCTTGGTTTTTCACACAGTGAGTTCAAACATACTCAACTCCTATAACCAAATAGTGAAAGGCCCGGCAGACACAGTTCAATACACGTCTAATCAATTATCCGATCTGATGATATTTTACCAAATTAACATTTGTGCCATTAATTTAACTGATCAACCAAAATATAGTACTGGACAGCTGGGCATGAAGATAGCATAACATGTCTAGCCTTAAATTGTCATGTCTTAAATTACACTTCTAAGTTGCATGTAAACACTCCTTTTTATTGATGTAGTACATATTTATTTACTGTAGGAAGGAACACTAAATAAATTGCCATAAGTCACTCAACTGTAGCCTTACTAAATAACCTGTTATCCTCCCTGGCCCGATAGAAAATCTATATGTATTTTAGAAACACGTGATTAAGAAGAATAATTAGGCTTTAATAGCAGTGCTATAAACCAATAGCATAGCAAGCACCAGCTGGAAATTTATATTATTTCGAAGATATTCTTATATGGGGTCTCACTTTTGTGGCTCAGCTGCCCCAATATATGTTCCTTTAAATTTTCTATTTCTGTACACTTTCTTATTACTTATTGGAACATTCATTGGGACCACGGCTATAGGGGTGTTTCACTGTGTGGGGGTGTGTGTGTGTGTGAGACACAGTGTCACACACAGAGGGGGTATCTCTGCCATAAGGCAGTCACATTGGGCATCAGAATTCCTATTCCATAGAATTAAGGGAAGTGTGCTTTTGTGCTCTGCTAAAAAGGTGTCAGCTTGTGCCAGGCCCATTTCCTCAGAAAAGTGCTGGCTGCTAAAACTGGTCTTAGTGGTAGAAGAACTGTATATTAGAAAGTAGAATCACTGACAGAGGTAACACTATAGCTAGATCGAATGCATCAGTATGAAGACATACAGTATGCCTAATAGTAACTAAAAATCAATTCTACTGATTGGCCCCACCACATGTGTTTGGCACATTTACCCCAGCACATCCAATTGATCTGCAGTCTCAGTTGCATAACTATTTATATCAAGTTATCTCTCATGTCCATTGCAATGCAGTATGTTTTTCTAACACAGACATTCACAATTTTTGTGTGAAGCCTAAATGAGACTGCATATTAGAAACAATGACAGTATGAATCCTGGCAAAACTACAGCCTGGTGTCACTCTGGTGCAGGCCAGCCTTTATAAAGGACCGATATTGCTAATTACCACAATTGATCCTTTATCAGGGCGACAAAATACCCCTAGTAGCAATATAAAATAAAATACCGCCCAATATCAGTCCATCAGTTATGGTGCGGCCACAAGGTAAAACTTCAGCCGTTAAATACCAATACTGATCATTATTTTAGGCCTCAGCACTACTATACCCCCACAGTGTAAAATAACTGTATGCCTGAAAGAAGGATCAATATCAATATTTACAGATTTCGATCTATTATAAATATCTTCCTAAAGTTTGTGAATATTCAGTATAAATAAACAGGGCATTACGGTATTAAAGCTTTAAGTTAAGCTTTAAACAAGTATTGAAAGAAATTTACCAAATGTGGGTCAACACAAATATTATTACAGTATAACAAAGCTTTAAAAAATCTAAATATAGTAGTAGAGATGGGTAAATATTAAAAAAATAAAAAAACTGCAACTTTATTTAATATTGACAATTTAGGTTAAAGGGCACTTATACTAGAAAAAAAGTTATTTTAAATTGACCATAATGGAAACTATAATTCTTCCTTTCTTTTTTGTTGTTGATCTGCCCCCTATTTCTTTATATATCTCTATATCCTATTTTTTAGCTGTCAACAAGTGCCTTGCTCTCATAACTATTCTTCTGTGAGTAGTTTTGCTGCAGCTAGAATGGTGGATTCTGGAGTTTTGACAGTTGGAATCCTGTATGCTGTGAGCAGGTTTGACAGTTGGTTGTGAGAAAAAAGTCAGGTCAGATTGAAGTGGGAGTGGTTAACAGAGGGAGGGGGAGATACTGCTTCTGAGCAAAACATGCTGGATTGAAGGCGTGCTACATACACATATATAGTTTTAAAGATTAAGATGAGGAAAAGTCATTTTTTCAGTAAAAAACAACCGTTTTTGATTTTGGAATCTGGCACATTTTTCGCTTGAAAAATTCCATTAGAAAATCAAAAATCAATAGTTTACTATCAAAAATTATATTGAATACTCTGTATGATCAAAAATTAAAAAAATCCTTTTCAATTGGATTTGAATTGGATTTTCGGAATTTAATGGGTTATGTGGAACGGCTGTTTGTTCATCTCTAATTCAACATAACACATATACGATAATTTATTATTTTATACATTAATACAGCAGGCCTACAAAGGCTATAGTCCGATAGCATTCACTTGCTGGAGTCAATAGCACATTATCTACACATAGTTTGGGGCTGCCGCTATATAAGTTTATACAGAACTTAAAAAAAGGAAAACCTTGAACAGTGAGGTACATTCTTAGTTCTATTTATTTACAAACACAGTATATTACATTTGTTTAATGGAGAAGGAAAAATTCAAGGGGAATATAGTCCACAATTAAGTTCTGTTATATGTAGAAAAAAAATACTGTAACAGTTCGTTATGTTGACATAACAGCGCTGGAATGTCAGGTGGTAAGTTTGAAAAATATGGCCCATTTTGGTTCCAACCTGTCATTTTCATGGTAGATTGGGAATGCATGGTGAATGCGCCTGAATAAAATGATGGTATGCATGATAACAAATTCCAGTTTTTGACAGCAAATAGATAGGCTCTATATATATTAGAGTATAACATAAAAATGTTATAATGGTAAAAATATTTCCACTGCCAAATTGTATACTCCAGCCCCCTTTGAGAAACCCTGTCTAGGTCTACTTAGTAGTACATGATAGTGTTTTTTTACTGTATTCTTATTTTTTTCAGGTAAACTAGTGTTTCTCCTAAGGAGAAACACTATAGAGAGTTCCCTGTATAATATAATTGCACACGTATCATGGTAGCTCTGTAGTTTTTCACTGTATTTATCTTTTCGTTTTAGTTTTCTATTGTACAATACGTTAAAAAGGGTTTTCCACCCCCAAAATCATTTTTTGCTGTAGTGTAGGGGACCTATTTTAACATTAAAAAGTGCCCGAAATCCACTTACTCACCTTCATTCCCTCAGTCTCTGTGCTCTTCCTTTCCTGGAAGAAGCAGTTACGGGTGGACCGGAAGCCCCGTCTTTGATTGGCTGAGAGTAATGTCAGGGTCCTCAAGGTGGACAGGAAAGTAACAGACACCAATGTCACAAACAGCTCCTACTCTTCACTTTGCTGCACTTAGAAGGCACTGCAGGACAACCATAAGGAGAAAGGTAAGGATTTTTTTAAAACTACGCAGTAGGGCCAGCTGTGGGGCATATTTTTCGTTTTGGCGAGGACATGCCCTTAAACTATTATTATCACTGATTTGCTTAAAGGTAAAAACTTTATGTAATATAGTGTAACATATAAAGTTTAGCTGACACTTCCTGTTCAGTTTTTAAGTTATATATAATGTGGTGAACCAAAAAGCTTACTGGTAGTCACCTAAAGGGTGATAAATTATAAAATATTGAATAGTGCTGATGCAATGAACTGATGTAATGTACATGTGTATTTACATACGTCAGACAAAATCCATGTACTAGTTTTGTAGCAGGTGGAATGTTAATTAACTTAATATAATATTTTTTGTTACCAAATATAAGCATAAATATTGTTCTTCCTTCTATCGATATCTGATTGCATTTCGAAGACTTGCATAGATAGACCCGTCACTTCTTCTTCAGCCATAAAGGGTATCTCCACCCCAAACAAGAGAATTGATTTAGTAAGGCAACCACACCCAACCCTAACACACTAGGTTTAAAAACTATAAATCAGCTACTAATTTACTTACCTGACCGTTTCTTATGTCATGGCTTCTGCCTCTTCTGTGCACGAACAGCAGACGAGGCGGGACCAGCAGCTGCATCAGTGATTATCTGAGACTCATCCAATCACTGATGCGGCTGCCAGGCAGCAGGGAAGCCCAGGGTATGAGGTCAGGTACATTAAGGGGCTTAGAAGTTTTAAACCTAGCATTTAGGGTTGGGAGTTGCCTTACCTTATGAGAATTTTTTTTTTTATAAGGGCAGATACAGCCACCCAGGGATCCGGAGGTGGGGGGAGGGCAGCTCCACTGTGCATGCCAGAGTCCCCCTAATGGAACAGCAAGTGGCAGTATAGATTACAGACAGGCTTCTACTCACTTTTTGGGACTTTCATCCAGGCCCTGCAGGACAACCATAAGGAGCAGAAGAGAAAGGATCTTTTAACACTCGACAAATTTAGTTGGGGGGTGGACATCCCCTTTTACCTACAAAGCAATGTTTAAAGGTAGGAGAGCTCAATCAGTTCTCTCAGGGGAGTCAGAATTAGCATATTTCTACTTGCTGGGGGAGGACAGAGGCCAAGAAAGTGTCTGTGAGATATCTTTCAGTAGGTAATGCTTACAAAGGCAAAATATATATTTTCATTTAAACATAAGTTTCTAGATGATAATTTATCAATCAGTGTTAGCATAAGGTTCTACAAGGTTCAATTTAAATTTTGATTATATGTACAGTTTTGGTTTGTGTAATAACACCCTATAAATTACTTAAAGGGCAAAATACTGAAAAAAACCTCCTTATCCAATATAATTACCTGCATCGATGTGTCTCAATAGCCACCACTGCGCATGCGCGAGATGGCCACGCACACACCATGTCTCTGTCTGTTGTGCTCTGATGGCCGTGCAGGAGCGCACGTGCTGCTTGGCAGCGCAGGTGCGCATGTGCAAGTTGAATGCCCAGTGCACACACGCGACAGTTCACAAAAGTACAGGTCAGTGTGAACTGTACTGGTCAGTGTGTGCGTTGGGGAGATGGGCATGTCTAGTGCTGTTAATCTAACAAGCTTAATGTACAGTATTAATAAAAGCGCCACTTGGGGAGCAGCGATGACAGAAAGAAAACAATAAAGTCATGCAAGGGGGACAAAACATAGACAGGCATATATAATAATAAATATATAAAAAAATAAAAAAAAAAAGAAGTTCAGAGCGCCACAAAAGGAAAGGAGGTCCCTGCCCGAGAGCACAGTAGAGGGGGTAACAACAGACACAAGGAATGGGAAACGCGGAGGACGATTCAGTGCAAAAAAACACATAACTGGCTGGACCAGAAGGAGGATGAAGGAGAAAACCGCAATGAGGCGTACGGAGAAAGAGGGAGAAAGCCAAGAGGAGAGCACAAGAGAGAAAGAGAGGCGGAGAGAAGCAGCGAGGGGGGGGGCGCAGAGCGGTCGCGATGAGCGGAGGAGGGCAGCAATAAGGGGAGACGAGAGGAAAAAAGGAGGAGCAGCAGAGTGAATGGATAAGAGGAGAAGGAGCGACAAGGGTAACAGGAGCCAGGGCCGGTACAGAGGAGAGGACTGATCAGAGAGCGAAACAAACAGGCAAAGTTAAATAGACGAAGGGAGAGAGGGGGAAGCAGGAAGACCAGAAAGTAGAGGTTGCAAGCCAGCACAACAGTTGAGAGCATGCAAACAAGCGGTGGTCGAGGAAGAAGCCGACCTGCAAATTTTGGCTATATTGCGAAGGAAGAAGCGGCAGGTTTTCGCAACATAGTTAATGTGGTTAGAAAAGGAGAGAGAGGAGTCTCGAGTTCAAAAAAACCAAACTCGGGTTCAAGATTGGGTCCATCACTATCTGAATATGAGTGCATAACAATATACCAGTGTTTCGTAGCCAGAGGTCCTGGGACTCTAAAGATTCCTGAGAGGTTACTAACGATTCGAGATATAGTGACAGGAGTTGCACTCTTGTGATGATTTTGATTGTGTAACATATAAGATACATTTATAGATACTGTCACGTTTCCTATCAATTATGGTGGATTGGTGATCAAAAAAGAAAGTGAAAGTAAATCTATATACCGTATATACTCGAATATAAGCCAAGGTTTTTAGGTTTTAAAATCAGCCTAAAAAGTAAACCTCGGCTATATTCGGGTCAGAGTAAATTTACTGACATCAGGGAATCAGAGCATTCACATCGTGTCCGATACTACTCGCACGTGACATCATGGCGCTAATGATTGCGTGTGTGCGTTACATCTTACAGCCCATCATGTCCTTCAGCAGCGGAGAGGAGACTGAGAGGTGCTTTCAAGCCTGCGTCCATACTGAGTGCCTGAGGAATCGGATTTCCTGTCTGTCTGCCAAAGTACCCTGAACCTGCTGCTGTAAAAATGGAAACTTATTTTGATTTCTACTTATATTATATTATCCTTTTTACTGTATGTGAAGGAGAAGTGCTGGGCTGGGTTCGTCTTTATTGGGGGGGAGGGGCTGTGTTGGTAAAACATATCTTGTTGTTTTTTTGGTGCAGTGTGTAGTACTAATTTCATTTGAGCACACAGACAATTTTACTACTTACAGGTTTCTGGTAGTTGTCATAATTTCTCCCCTCGGCTTATATTCGAGTCAATTAGTTTCACTCATTTTTCAGGAATAAATAGGTACCTCGGCTTATACTTGGATCGACAGATATTCGAGTATATAGTGTAATAATATTTTAGTTCAAGGGTTTCACAAGGATAAAAAGGCTGAGAAACACTACCATATATAGGCCAATGTTTCCTATTCCTGAACTCTCAGGCCTTACCTAACGCAAGGTATTATAGTCCCCTTGATCCCCCTGTTCTCGCACTATAAATACTGTGTGCACGTTGTCTGGTGTTTAAAACAGCTTCATTAATACAGAACTCTGATGTTGCTGACATACAAGTTGCAGCGCACAATATTGTCACATGATGTGTGTAAAAATGCATGGTGTGTATCGCAGCCGCAATATCCGGCGGTAATTTTAAGTCCCTTTGCGGCGATACTACACTTAGCAATGCGCTAAGTACAATATCGCCACAAAGGGACTTAAAACCCCTTCCCGGCGATCCTGGGGCAGCCGAATCCGCCGCATCAGGCGTGGGCATATGCCCATCCCCCCTGGCCCCCATGGCGGCGACCACCTGCCGCCGCCCTTCCCAGCACCCCATCCCCGCTCGCAGCAAACATATGGAAAAGGAGGCTAGAAGGGGCGCACCCCCTCCCCAGCCGCCCCTTCGGAAATTTTATGAAATCTGATTGGTAAATGTAAACCATGTAAACCAAGCATTAAAAAACTGACCAATCAGAAACAGATTAGGGTTTTCTGCAAACCTATAAAGAGGTGCACCCGCTGGAGGGTGCCTCCACCCCTCCTAGGGGCCCTTCCCCGCCAGCAGCGGGGCAGGGGGCTTGGAGGAGCTGCTGGGGAGGGAGTGTGCGGCAGGTGGTCGCGACCACCTGCTGCAGCCCCTTCCCAGCAGCCCCTCCTAGCGTTCATATGTTTGCCACAAGTGGGGATGGGGTTGGAGGGGCTGCTGTGAAGCGGCAGTGGTCGCTGCCCGGGACGTGAGGGTGGGGTTAGCCCTCACTGCAGGAGGCCAGGGCGAGGTGGGCAAATGCCCGCGGCACCCCTTTGCAGCGGCAACCACCCACGGCGAGGTTGGCGTGCCTCCCGGGGCTGGTGCGTCCACCCGCGAGGGTTTGCTGCACTCCTCTGCAGGGGGATCTGGTGTTTTCACCTCCTTCAAGGTGAAGTAAAACGGACGAGATTAGCGATGCAAACAGTTACCGCCGCTTTATAAATAGAAGCGGCAGTAACTGTTCTGATAGCGCGCAAAATAACAATTCATTAACTTTTGCTGCTGTTTTCCGGCCATTAATAAATTGTGGAACCTTATAAAAATGCCGCTAGATTAGTTCTTGAAGATGTTTCGCTAGTCATCCGACTGGATTTCTCAATTCAGAATGACTTGTACAAGAATCTGTTGGCAATAAGCAGCCTGTCAAGTACCAATTAGCATATAACAGCCAAGTGTTAGAGACATTTTAAATGCAAGATGTGATTGCATTGAGGTGTAATTGAAACTGCCATGGGTGAGGCTTTAAAACAGCATTGCACATGGCAGACAGTGCTAAAATTACGTGCTAATAGGATCTGTTCAGTTATTCAAATAACTTATTTGTATTGAACAAGCTTGTTCTGTATTTAAGACACTGTTTTGTTTATTTATTATTTCTACATTTGGTAAACATAGTATAATAAATGTTGAAGTTTTAATTCAAAAAGTGGATGTTGTGAAAGAGTGTTCTATTGTAGAAAGGCTTTTTGGGTTTTTTTTGTTTTATTTTAGATTTGATTGTCAAGTATGACATGATATATTTACAGAGTTCAAATTATTGCATATTGTTAGTATTTAATAGTGATAGTTCTTCTGTTAAAGGGAATGTCCAGCCATAAAATAAAAGTTTATCATTGGGTTCAGCACCCCCCAAACTCATTTTGCACTAATTTCTCCAAAGATGCCCTGAAGAGACTACAAGACCTGGACCCTCACGGCTCTGTTATGCTACTCCTCTCTGCTTCCTGGTTGCTGAGGTCAGTGAAAGGTGGTGACATCATGCCAAATTACTGCTGCTGCTTGTGGTCAAGTGAACTTGAGCACCCAGGTCAGGTATGTGTCTCCAGGCACAATTTTGGAAAAATTAAGTAATGCGAAAATCGAGTTTGGTGGGGGGGTTTCTGAACCTAAATATAAAATTTTATTTTATGGCTGGACATGCCCTAATTCAATAATTCAATAATTTTTATTTATTTTATTTGGGGGGGGGCAGAATGATGCCTATTTCAGTTCATTTCATACTTTGAAGACCCTGGACTATCGAACATACTGCTACATTTAAACAAGAGAAAAATGTTCATAGGGGAACCTTGTGAGATGTGCTTTTACAAGGAATTTTATGAATCCTTTGTATTCTATTATAAAAAATCATAGATAGTTGTCTCCCTAGGGTTTGCTTAGTTTTCTCTAAAGATTACTTCTATGCAGAAAACAGTACTAAGTTGTCCATCATTCTCCCTTATAGGTTCGAAGTAGAGATAATATATAAAAAACAAAATACAAACAATCAGCAAAACTAACTAAAGTGTACATAATAACTCTGACAAATATTCAACAATGTATGTTTTAATTAATGAAGTATATGCAGCAGAGTTGACCTTCTGTAAGGTTTGTACACTGCTTACTGTATCCACATTATTGTTTTCTGCTCCTGTCCTTCACATACAATGGACGCCACCTGTACATCTAGCATGGATGCCAATTTCTGAGCACTTCTAGACTGTTCTAGATATTCATGAGTGCAGACAGTCATAGCAAGCGGTGCAGAAACTTCACAGAAGGTGATAGGGGGGGGTTGCCGTTCTTTAAGAGTCGTGTTTTCTTATACAATATAACATGGCTATTGCTTATATCACACATTTTTACAAGCAAATTGTTTCTAATTTTGTTAATTATCTACCATGCTGGCTAAATAAGCCCTAAGGAGACATTTCTTTGAAAGCCGGACAAAGGGAGTGATAGCTAACATGCTATTTGCTATGGGGCCCAGTGATTTCTAGCCATGCCCATGGGGACATATTATGAACAATCGCTATTTTTTCATTTTGCTGATTTGTAATGGCAAAGAAGGAAAGTATTGCCCTGGTGATGTGCGACGGTATTATGGTGAATGTAGCCGAATTCATTGCATTAAGTCCGTATCGTGGCAAAAAGTGTAAATGGCTGCAAGCAAAGGTGAAATAGCGATCTTAGTAAAACTGGAAATCTTGACCATATAACAGTAAATGCAGGAAAAAAGTATTACACCCACCCTGACCCCTATTAGTATTGATAAACTCTTCACAATGTACTGACACTTCCAAGGACCCACTGGCAGGCTAGATATATGGGCAATTGTGCATTTTCGCCACCTCAGGCATGGTGAGTAAAGCAAGCAGAGGGGCCAGGCCGCAGTCGCGTTGTGTTGGCTGGCAGCAGCCAATCATAGACGCGGCTGCCAGGAGTTCAGTGCGGCGGAGGCAAGAGGGATGGTAAGTAATGTTTCGGGCATTTTCTAATAATACTAACATAGCGTTGGGGCTGGGGGAATCTTTGGTGGAAAGGGTTTTACACTAGGGGGAAGGAATCCTAATCCGGAGGAGAGGGAGGGGGAGAAGGCTGCAGTACGCATGCCAAACTTCTCGGAGGCAGGTAGGAGGCAGAGTCCTATATGGACTTGCTATCCTCCTGGTGGACAGTTTTTGGGACTTGGGGGGGACTACAGGAGAACCTTATGGAGCTGGGATGTGAGGTAAGGATTAAACTACACTACATGATGGGGCCAGGAGTGGGGGGGGATTATAGTTTTGGGGGTGGACATGCCCTTTAATAATTATCTGTTCATCCGAGTAGCGTTCTGGTTCTTCTTTTTGCTCTGCAGTGACGAATGTGGTTTGAACAGAGCAGCACGGAGATAACTAACAGTGCCTATCCTTATTGTTTCATATTTAACGCAAGAACACACTTTATAAATATGATTGAGGGATTAATGCAGTGATAAGTGAAATGGCTATAGGTGACGATAATAAACTGTTAGCCGGCGTTAAGTAAATGCAATATTGAATCGCGAATGCGAGTGCATGGGTGGTTTGCATAACCCATGCTAATATGGAGTTAAAGAAGCACTTAGACGCGCTAACTGATAGTGAACCAGTAAGCACAACTTTAACCTATATAATTGCCCAGCAGCACTGGGTAAATGGCCAGTAAGTGTATTATAGTGAAAAAAGTTTCCCCAACTCTAGACCTGCACAATTCAGGGGTCAGCAGGCTCAGTTAATGATGAAGTCAATTCAAATACAATAATCTGTGACATTTTCCCATTTCAAAAAATGTTATGTTAAAGATGGGGTGTTCAATATTTGGCCCCAAGTAACTTGTTGATCTCATAGAGTGTTGTAATTCATCTTTTAAATTCTATAGCTTTGCTTGGTTTTTACACAGTGAGTTCAAACATACTCAACTCCTATAACCAAATAGTGAAAGGCCCGGCAGACACAGTTCAATACACGTCTAATCAATTATCCGATCTGATGATATTTACCAAATTAACATTTGTGCCATTAATTTAACTGATCAACCAAAATATAGTACTGGACAGCTGGGCATGAAGATAGCATAACATGTCTAGCCTTAAATTGTCATGTCTTAAATTACACTTCTAAGTTGCATGTAAACACTCCTTTTTATTGATGTAGTACATATTTATTTACTGTAGGAAGGAACACTAAATAAATTGCCATAAGTCACTCAACTGTAGCCTTACTAAATAACCTGTTATCCTCCCTGGCCCGATAGAAAATCTATATGTATTTTAGAAACACGTGATTAAGAAGAATAATTAGGCTTTAATAGCAGTGCTATAAACCAATAGCATAGCAAGCACCAGCTGGAAATTTATATTATTTCGAAGATATTCTTATATGGGGTCTCACTTTTGTGGCTCAGCTGCCCCAATATATGTTCCTTTAAATTTTCTATTTCTGTACACTTTCTTATTACTTATTGGAACATTCATTGGGACCACGGCTATAGGGGTGTTTCACTGTGTGGGGGTGTGTGTGTGTGTGAGACACAGTGTCACACACAGAGGGGGTATCTCTGCCATAAGGCAGTCACATTGGGCATCAGAATTCCTATTCCATAGAATTAAGGGAAGTGTGCTTTTGTGCTCTGCTAAAAAGGTGTCAGCTTGTGCCAGGCCCATTTCCTCAGAAAAGTGCTGGCTGCTAAAACTGGTCTTAGTGGTAGAAGAACTGTATATTAGAAAGTAGAATCACTGACAGAGGTAACACTATAGCTAGATCGAATGCATCAGTATGAAGACATACAGTATGCCTAATAGTAACTAAAAATCAATTCTACTGATTGGCCCCACCACATGTGTTTGGCACATTTACCCCAGCACATCCAATTGATCTGCAGTCTCAGTTGCATAACTATTTATATCAAGTTATCTCTCATGTCCATTGCAATGCAGTATGTTTTTCTAACACAGACATTCACAATTTTTGTGTGAAGCCTAAATGAGACTGCATATTAGAAACAATGACAGTATGAATCCTGGCAAAACTACAGCCTGGTGTCACTCTGGTGCAGGCCAGCCTTTATAAAGGACCGATATTGCTAATTACCACAATTGATCCTTTATCAGGGCGACAAAATACCCCTAGTAGCAATATAAAATAAAATACCGCCCAATATCAGTCCATCAGTTATGGTGCGGCCACAAGGTAAAACTTCAGCCGTTAAATACCAATACTGATCATTATTTTAGGCCTCAGCACTACTATACCCCCACAGTGTAAAATAACTGTATGCCTGAAAGAAGGATCAATATCAATATTTACAGATTTCGATCTATTATAAATATCTTCCTAAAGTTTGTGAATATTCAGTATAAATAAACAGGGCATTACGGTATTAAAGCTTTAAGTTAAGCTTTAAACAAGTATTGAAAGAAATTTACCAAATGTGGGTCAACACAAATATTATTACAGTATAACAAAGCTTTAAAAAATCTAAATATAGTAGTAGAGATGGGTAAATATTAAAAAAATAAAAAAACTGCAACTTTATTTAATATTGACAATTTAGGTTAAAGGGCACTTATACTAGAAAAAAAGTTATTTTAAATTGACCATAATGGAAACTATAATTCTTCCTTTCTTTTTTGTTGTTGATCTGCCCCCTATTTCTTTATATATCTCTATATCCTATTTTTTAGCTGTCAACAAGTGCCTTGCTCTCATAACTATTCTTCTGTGAGTAGTTTTGCTGCAGCTAGAATGGTGGATTCTGGAGTTTTGACAGTTGGAATCCTGTATGCTGTGAGCAGGTTTGACAGTTGGTTGTGAGAAAAAAGTCAGGTCAGATTGAAGTGGGAGTGGTTAACAGAGGGAGGGGGAGATACTGCTTCTGAGCAAAACATGCTGGATTGAAGGCGTGCTACATACACATATATAGTTTTAAAGATTAAGATGAGGAAAAGTCATTTTTTCAGTAAAAAACAACCGTTTTTGATTTTGGAATCTGGCACATTTTTCGCTTGAAAAATTCCATTAGAAAATCAAAAATCAATAGTTTACTATCAAAAATTATATTGAATACTCTGTATGATCAAAAATTAAAAAAATTCCTTTTCAATTGGATTTGAATTGGATTTTCGGAATTTAATGGGTTATGTGGAACGGCTGTTTGTTCATCTCTAATTCAACATAACACATATACGATAATTTATTATTTTATACATTAATACAGCAGGCCTACAAAGGCTATAGTCCGATAGCATTCACTTGCTGGAGTCAATAGCACATTATCTACACATAGTTTGGGGCTGCCGCTATATAAGTTTATACAGAACTTAAAAAAAGGAAAACCTTGAACAGTGAGGTACATTCTTAGTTCTATTTATTTACAAACACAGTATATTACATTTGTTTAATGGAGAAGGAAAAATTCAAGGGGAATATAGTCCACAATTAAGTTCTGTTATATGTAGAAAAAAAATACTGTAACAGTTCGTTATGTTGACATAACAGCGCTGGAATGTCAGGTGGTAAGTTTGAAAAATATGGCCCATTTTGGTTCCAACCTGTCATTTTCATGGTAGATTGGGAATGCATGGTGAATGCGCCTGAATAAAATGATGGTATGCATGATAACAAATTCCAGTTTTTGACAGCAAATAGATAGGCTCTATATATATTAGAGTATAACATAAAAATGTTATAATGGTAAAAATATTTCCACTGCCAAATTGTATACTCCAGCCCCCTTTGAGAAACCCTGTCTAGGTCTACTTAGTGTACATGATAGTGTTTTTTTACTGTATTCTTATTTTTTTCAGGTAAACTAGTGTTTCTCCTAAGGAGAAACACTATAGAGAGTTCCCTGTATAATATAATTGCACACGTATCATGGTAGCTCTGTAGTTTTTCACTGTATTTATCTTTTCGTTTTAGTTTTCTATTGTACAATACGTTAAAAAGGGTTTTCCACCCCCAAAATCATTTTTTGCTGTAGTGTAGGGGACCTATTTTAACATTAAAAAGTGCCCGAAATCCACTTACTCACCTTCATTCCCTCAGTCTCTGTGCTCTTCCTTTCCTGGAAGAAGCAGTTACGGGTGGACCGGAAGCCCCGTCTTTGATTGGCTGAGAGTAATGTCAGGGTCCTCAAGGTGGACAGGAAAGTAACAGACACCAATGTCACAAACAGCTCCTACTCTTCACTTTGCTGCACTTAGAAGGCACTGCAGGACAACCATAAGGAGAAAGGTAAGGATTTTTTTAAAACTACGCAGTAGGGCCAGCTGTGGGGCATATTTTTCGTTTTGGCGAGGACATGCCCTTAAACTATTATTATCACTGATTTGCTTAAAGGTAAAAACTTTATGTAATATAGTGTAACATATAAAGTTTAGCTGACACTTCCTGTTCAGTTTTTAAGTTATATATAATGTGGTGAACCAAAAAGCTTACTGGTAGTCACCTAAAGGGTGATAAATTATAAAATATTGAATAGTGCTGATGCAATGAACTGATGTAATGTACATGTGTATTTACATACGTCAGACAAAATCCATGTACTAGTTTTGTAGCAGGTGGAATGTTAATTAACTTAATATAATATTTTTTGTTACCAAATATAAGCATAAATATTGTTCTTCCTTCTATCGATATCTGATTGCATTTCGAAGACTTGCATAGATAGACCCGTCACTTCTTCTTCAGCCATAAAGGGTATCTCCACCCCCAAACAAGAGAATTGATTTAGTAAGGCAACCACACCCAACCCTAACACATAGGTTTAAAAACTATAAATCAGCTACTAATTTACTTACCTGACCGTTTCTTATGTCATGGCTTCTGCCTCTTCTGTGCACGAACAGCAGACGAGGCGGGACCAGCAGCTGCATCAGTGATTATCTGAGACTCATCCAATCACTGATGCGGCTGCCAGGCAGCAGGGAAGCCCAGGGTATGAGGTCAGGTACATTAAGGGGCTTAGAAGTTTTAAACCTAGCATTTAGGGTTGGGAGTTGCCTTACCTTATGAGAATTTTTTTTTTTATAAGGGCAGATACAGCCACCCAGGGATCCGGAGGTGGGGGGAGGGCAGCTCCACTGTGCATGCCAGAGTCCCCCTAATGGAACAGCAAGTGGCAGTATAGATTACAGACAGGCTTCTACTCACTTTTTGGGACTTTCATCCAGGCCCTGCAGGACAACCATAAGGAGCAGAAGAGAAAGGATCTTTTAACACTCGACAAATTTAGTTGGGGGGTGGACATCCCCTTTTACCTACAAAGCAATGTTTAAAGGTAGGAGAGCTCAATCAGTTCTCTCAGGGGAGTCAGAATTAGCATATTTCTACTTGCTGGGGGAGGACAGAGGCCAAGAAAGTGTCTGTGAGATATCTTTCAGTAGGTAATGCTTACAAAGGCAAAATATATATTTTCATTTAAACATAAGTTTCTAGATGATAATTTATCAATCAGTGTTAGCATAAGGTTCTACAAGGTTCAATTTAAATTTTGATTATATGTACAGTTTTGGTCTTGTGTAATAACACCCTATAAATTACTTAAAGGGCAAAATACTGAAAAAAACCTCCTTCATCCAATATAATTACCTGCATCGATGTGTCTCAATAGCCACCACTGCGCATGCGCGAGATGGCCACGCACACACCATGTCTCTGTCTGTTGTGCTCTGATGGCCGGCAGGAGCGCACGTGCTGCTTGGCAGCGCAGGTGCGCATGTGCAAGTGAATGCCCAGTGCACACACGCGACAGTTCACAAAAGTACAGGTCAGTGTGAACTGTACTGGTCAGTGTGTGCGTTGGGGAGATGGAGCATGTCTAGTGCTGTTAATCTAACAAGCTTAATGTACAGTATTAATAAAAGCGCCACTTGGGGACGCAGCGATGACAGAAAGAAATACAATAAAGTCATGCAAGGGGGACAAAACATAGACAGTGCATATATAATATATATAATATATAAAAAAATAAAAAAAAAAAGAAGTCAGAGCGCCACAAAAGGAAAGGAGGTCCCTGCCCGAGAGCACAGAGAGGGGGTAACAACAGACACAAGGAATGGGAAACGCGGAGGACGATTCAGTGCAAAAAAACACATAACTGGCTGGACCAGAAGGAGGATGAAGGAGAAAACCGCAATGAGGCGTTACGGAGAAAGAGGGAGAAAGCCAAGAGGAGAGCACAAGAGAGAAAGAGAGGCGGAGAGAAGCAGCGAGGGGGGGGGCGCAGAGCGGTTCGCGATGAGCGGAGGAGGGCAGCAACAAGGGGAGACGAGAGGAAAAAAGGAGGAGCAGCAGAGTGAATGGATAAGAGGAGAAGGAGCGACAAGGGTTAACAGGAGCCAGGGCCGGTACAGAGGAGAGGACTGATCAGAGAGCGAAACAAACAGGCAAAGTTAAATAGACGAAGGGAGAGAGGGGGAAGCAGGAAGACCAGAAAGTAGAGGTTGCAAGCCAGCACAACAGTTGAGAGCATGCAAACAAGCGGTGGTCGAGGAAGAAGCCGACCTGCAAATTTTGGCTATATTGCGAAGGAAGAAGCGGCAGGTTTTCGCAACATAGTTAATGTGGTTAGAAAAGGAGAGAGAGGAGTCTCGAGTTCAAAAAAACCAAACTCGGGTTCAAGATTGGGTCCATCACTATCTGAATATGAGTGCATATACAATATACCAGTGTTTCGTAGCCAGAGGTCCTGGGACTCTAAAGATTCCTGAGAGGTTACTAACGATTCGAGATATAGTGACAGGAGTTGCACTCTTGTGATGATTTTGATTGTGTAACATATAAGATACATTTATAGATACTGTCACGTTTCCTATCAATTATGGTGGATTGGTGATCAAAAAAGAAAGTGAAAGTAAATCTATATACCGTATATACTCGAATATAAGCCAAGGTTTTTAGGTTTTAAAATCAGCCTAAAAAGTAAACCTCGGCTATATTCGGGTCAGAGTAAATTTACTGACATCAGGGAATCAGAGCATTCACATCGTGTCCGATACTACTCGCACGTGACATCATGGCGCTAATGATTGCGTGTGTGCGTTACATCTTACAGCCCATCATGTCCTTCAGCAGCGGAGAGGAGACTGAGAGGTGCTTTCAAGCCTGCGTCCATACTGAGTGCCTGAGGAATCGGATTTCCTGTCTGTCTGCCAAAGTACCCTGAACTGCTGCTGTAAAAATGGAAACTTATTTTGATTTCTACTTATATTATATTATCCTTTTTACTGTATGTGAAGGAGAAGTGCTGGGCTGGGTTCTGTCTTTATTGGGGGGGAGGGGCTGTGTTGGTAAAACATATCTTGTTGTTTTTTTGGTGCAGTGTGTAGTACTAATTTCATTTGAGCACACAGACAATTTTACTACTTACAGGTTTCTGGTAGTTGTCATAATTTCTCCCCTCGGCTTATATTCGAGTCAATTAGTTTCACTCATTTTTCAGGAATAAATAGGTACCTCGGCTTATACTTGGATCGACAGATATTCGAGTATATAGTGTAATAATATTTTAGTTCAAGGGTTTCACAAGGATAAAAAGGCTGAGAAACACTACCATATATAGGCCAATGTTTCCTATTCCTGAACTCTCAGCCTTACCTAACGCAAGGTATTTATAGTCCCCTTGATCCCCTGTTCTCGCACTATAAATACTGTGTGCACGTTGTCTGGTGTTAAAACAGCTTCATTAATACAGAACTCTGATGTTGCTGACATACAAGTTGCAGCGCACAATATTGTCACATGATGTGTGTAAAAATGCATCACTTAGCAATGCGCTAAGTACAATATCGCCACAAAGGGACTTAAAACCCCTTCCCGGCGATCCTGGGGCAGCCGAATCCGCCGCATCAGGCGCGGGCATATGCCCATCCCGCCCTGGCCTCCCATGGCGGCGACCACCTGCCGCTGCCCTTTCCCAGCACCCCATCCCCGCTCGCAGCAAACATATGGAAAAGGAGGCTAGAAGGGGCGCACCCCCTCCCCAGCAGCCCCTTCGGAAATTTTATGAAATCTGATTGGTAAATGTAAACCATGTAAACCAAGCATTAAAAAACTGACCAATCAGAAACAGATTAGGGTTTTCTGCAAACCTATATAAAGAGGTGCACCCGCTGGAGGGTGCCTCCACCCCTCCTAGAGGGCCCTTCCCCGCCAGCAGCGGGGCAGGGGGCTTGGAGGAGCTGCTGGGGAGGGAGTGTGCGGCAGGTGGTCGCGACCACCTGCTGCAGCCCCTTCCCAGCAGCCCCTCCTAGCCCGTTCCATATGTTTGCCACAAGTGGGGATGGGGTTGGGAGGGGCTGCTGTGAAGCGGCAGTGGTCGCTGCCGCGGGACGTGAGGGTGGGTGTATGCCCTCACTGCAGGAGGCCAGGGCGAGGTGGGCAAATGCCCCGCTGCACCCCTTTGCAGCGGCAACCACCCACGGCGAGGTTGGCGTGCCTCCCGGGGCTGGTGCGTCCACCCGCCGAGGGTTTGCTGCACTCCTCTGCAGGGGGATCTCGGCTGTTTTCACCACCTTCAAGGTGAAGTAAAACGGACGAGATTAGCGATGCATAACAGTTACCGCCGCTTTATAAATAGAAGCGGCAGTAACTGTTCTGATAGGCGCGAAAAATAAACAATTCATTAACTTTTTGCTGCTGTTTTCCGGCCATTTATAAAAATGCCGCTTAGATTAGTTCTTGAAGATGTTTCGCTAGTCATCCGACTGGATTTCTCAATTCAGAATGACTTGTACAAGAATCTGTTGGCAATAAGCAGCCTGTCAAGTACCAATTAGCATATAACAGCCAAGTGTTAGAGACATTTTAAATGCAAGATGTGATGCATTGAGGTGTAATTGAAACTGCCATGGGTGAGGCTTTAAAACAGCATTGCACATGGCAGACAGTGCTAAATTACGTGCTAATAGGATCTGTTCAGTTATTCAAATAAACTTATTTGTATTGAACAAGCTTGTTCTGTATTTAAGACACTGTTTTGTTTATTTATTTATTTCTACATTTGGTATAACATTAGTATAATAAATGTTGAAGTTTTAATTCAAAAAGTGGATGTTGTGGAAAGAGTGTTCTATTGTAGAAAGGCTTTTTGGGTTTTTTTTGTTTTTATTTTATAGATTTGATTGTCAAGTATGACATGATAATATTTTACAGAGTTCAAATTATTGCATTATTGTTAGTATTTAATAGTGATAGTTCTTCTGTTAAAGGGAATGTCCAGCCATAAAATAAAAGTTTATCATTGGGTTCAGCACCCCCCAAACTCCATTTTTGCACTAATTTCTCCAAAGATGCCCCTGAAGAGACTTACAAGACCTGGACCCTCACGGCTCTGTTATGCTACTCCTCTCTGCTTCCTGGTTGCTGAGGTCAGTGAAAGGCTGGTGACATCATGCCAAATTACTGCTGCTGCTTGTGGTCAAGTGAACTTGAGCACCCAGGTCAGGTATGTGTCTTCAGGCACAATTTTGGAGAAATTAAGTAATGCGAAAATCGAGTTTGGTGGGGGGGTTTCTGAACCTAAATATAATTTTATTTTATGGCTGGACATGCCCTTTAATATAATTCAATAATTCTTATTTATTTTTTGGGGGGGGGGCAGAATGATGCCTATTTCAGTTCATTTCATACTTTGAAGACCCTGGGACTATCGAACATACTGCTACATTTTAAACAAAGAGAAAAATGTTCATAGAGGGTAACCTTGTGAGATGTGCTTTTACAAGGAATTTTATGAATCCTTTGTATCTTATTATAAAAATTCATAGATAGTTGTCTCCCTAGGGTTTGTGCTTAGTTTTCTCTAAAGATTACTTCTATGCAGAAAACAGTACTAAGTTGTCCATCATTCTCCCTTATAGGTTCGAAGTAGAGATAATATATAAAAAAACAAAAATACAACAATCAGCCAAACTAACTAAAGTGTACATAATAACTCTGACAAATATTCAACAATGTATGTTTTTAATATAATGAATGTATATGCAGCAGAGTTTGACCTTCTGTAAGGTTTGTACACTGCTTACTGTATCCACATTATTGTTTTCTGCTCCTGTCCTTCACATACATGGACGCCACCTGTACATCTAGCATGGATGCCAATTTCTGAGCACTTCTAGACTGTTCTAGATATTCATGAGTGCAGACAGTCATAGCAAGCGGTGCAGAAACTTCACAGAAGGTGATAGGGGGGGGTTGCCGTTTCTTTAAAGAGTCATGGGTTTTCTTATACAATATAACATGGCTATTGCTTTATATCACACATTTTTACAAGCAAATTGTTTCTAATTTTGTTAATTATCTACCATGCTTGGCTAAATAAGCCCTAAGGAGACATTTCTTTTGAAAGCCGGACAAAGGGAGTGATAGCTAACATTTGCTATTTGCTATGGGGCCCAGTGATTTCTAGCCATGCCCATGGGGACATATTTATGAACAATCGCTATTTTTTACATTTTGCTGGACTTTGTAATGGCAAAGAAAGGTAAAAGTATTGCCCTGGTGATGTGCGACGGTATTATGGTGAATGTAGCCGAATTCATTGCATTAAGTCCGGTATCGTGGCAAAAAGTGTAAATGGCTGCAAGCAAAGGTGAAATAGCGATCTTAGTAAAACTGGAAATCTTGACCATATAACAGTAAATGCAGGAAAAAAGTATTACACCCACCCTAGACCCTTATTAGTATTGATAAACTCTTCACAATGTACTGACACCTTCCAAGGACCCACTGGCAGGCTAGATATATGGGCAATTGTGCATTTTCGCCACCTCAGGCATGGTGAGTAAATGCAAGCAGAGGGGCCAGGCCGGCAGTCGCGTCTGTGATTGGCTGAGCAGCAGCCAATCACTGACGCGGCTGCCAGGAGTTCAGTGCGGCGGAGGCAAGAGGGATGGTAAGTAATGTTTCGGGCATTTTCTAATAATACTAACATAGCGTTGGGGCTGGGGGAATCTTTGGTGGAAAGGGTTTTACACTAGGGGGAAGGAATCCTAATCGGAGGGAGAGGGAGGGGGAGAAGGCTGCAGTACGATGCCAAACTTCTCGGAGGCAGGTAGGAGGCAGAGTCCTATATGGACTTGCTATCCTCCTGGTGGACAGTTTTTGGGACTTTGGGGGGGGACTACAGGAGAACCTTATGGAGCTGGGATGTGAGGTAAGGATTAAACTACACTACATGATGGGGCCAGTAGTGGGGGGGATTATAGTTTTTGGGGGTGGACATGCCCTTTAATAATTATCTGTTCATCCGAGTAGCGTTCTGGTTCTTCTTTTTGCTCTGCAGTGACGAATGTGGTTTGAACAGAGCAGCACCGGAGATAACTAACAGTGCCTATCCATTATTGTTTCATATTTAACGCAAGAACACACTTTATAAATATGATTGAGGGATTAATGCAGTGATAAGTGAAATGGCTATAGGTGACGATAATAACTGTTAGCCGGCGTTAAGTAAATGCAATATTGAATCGCGAATGCCGAGTGCATGGGTGTCGTTTGCATAACCCATGCTAATATGGAGTTAAAGAAGCACTTAGACGTGCTAACTGATAGTGAACCAGTAAGCACAACTTTAACTTCATATAATTGCCCAGCAGCACTGGGTAAATGAGCCAGTAAGTGTATTATAGTGAAAAAAGTTTCCCCCAACTCTAGACCTGCACAATTCAGGGGTCAGCAGGCTCAGTTTAATGATGAAGTTCAATTCAAATACAATAATCTGTGACATTTACCCATTTTCAAAAAATGTTATGTTAAAATGATGGGTTGTTCAATATTTGGCCCCAAGTAACTTGTTGATCTCATAGAGATGTTGTAATTCATCTTTTAAATTCTATAGCTTTGCTTGGTTTTTCACACAGTGAGTTCAAACATACTCATTACTCCTATAACCAAATAGTGAAAGGCCTGGCAGACACAGTTCAATACACGTCTAATCAATTATCCGATCTGATGATATTTTACCAAATTACCATTTGTGCCATTAATTTAACCTGATCAACCAAAATATAGTACTGGACAGCTGGTCATGAAGATAGCATAACATGTCTAGCCTTAAATTGTCATGTCTTAAATTACACTTCTAAGTTGCATGTAAACACTCCTTTTTATTGATGTAGTACAGTATTTATTATACTGTAGGAAGGAACACTAAATAAATTGCCATAAGTCACTCAACTGTAAGCCTTACTAAATAACCTGTTATCCTTCCCTGGCCAGATAGAAAATCTATATGTATTTTAGAAAACAGTGATTAAGAAGAATAATTAGGCTTTAATAGCAGTGCTATAAACACAATAGCATAGCAAGCACAAGCTGGAATATTTTATATTATTTCGAAGATATTCTTATATGGGGTCTCACTTTTGTGGCTCAGCTGCTCCCAATATATTGTTCCTTTAAATTTTCTATTTCTGTACACTTTCTTATTACTTATTGGTAACATTCATTGGGACCAGGCTATAGGGGTGTTTCACTGTGTGTGTGTGTGTGTGTGTGTGTGTGTGAGACACAGTGTCACACACAGAGGGGGTATCTCTGCCATAAGGCAGTCACATTGGGCATCAGAATTCCTATTCCATAGAATTAAGGGAAGTGTGCTTTTGTGCTCTGCTAAAAGGTGTCAGCTTGTGCCAGGCCCATTTCCTCAGAAAAGTTGCTGGCTGCTAAAACTGTGTCTTAGTGGTAGAAGAACTGTATATTAGAAAGTAGAATCACTGACAGAGGTAACACTATAGCTAAGATCGAATGCATCAGTATGAAGACATACAGTATGCCTAATAGTAACTAAAAATCAATTCTACTGATTGGCCCCACTACATGTGTTTGGCACATTTACCCCAGCACATCCACTTGATCTGCAGTCTCAGTTGCATAACTATTTATATCAAGTTATCTCTCTATGTCCATTGCAATGCAGTATGTTTTTCTAACACAGACATTCACAATTTTCTGTGTGAAGCCTAAATGAGACTGCATATTAGAAACAATGACAGTATGAATCCTGGCAAAACTACAGCCATAGGGTGTCACTCTGGTGCAGGCCAGCCTTTATAAAGGACCGATATTGCTAATTACCACAATTGATCCTTTATCAGGGCGACAAAATACCCCTAGTAGCAATATAAAATAAAATACCGCCCAATATCAGTCCATCAGTTATGGTGCGGCCACAAGGTAAAACTTCAGCCGTTAAATACCAATACTGATCATTATTTTATGGCCTCAGCACTACTATACCCCCACAGTGTAAAATAACTGTATGCCTGAAAGAAGGATCAATATCAATATTTACAGATTTCGATCTATTATAAATATCTTCCTAAAGTTTGTGAATATTCAGTATAAAATAAACAGGGCACTTACGGTATTAAAGCTTTAAAGTTAAGCTTTAAACAAGTATTGAAAGAAATTTACCAAATGTGGGTCAACACAAATATTATTACAGCTATAACAAAGCTTTAAAAAATCTAAATATAGTAGTAGAGATGTGTAAATATTAAAAAAATAAAAAAACTGCAACTTTATTTAATATTGACAATTTAGTGTTAAAGGGCATCTATACTAGAAAAAAAGTTATTTTAAATTGACCATTAATGGAAACTATAATTCTTCCTTTCTTTTTTGTTGTTGATCTGCCCCCTATTTCTTTATATATCTCTATATCCTATTTCTTTAGCTGTCAATCAAGTGCCTTGCTCTCATAACCTATTCTTCTGTGAGTAGTTTTGCTGCAGCTAGAATGGTGGCATTCTGGAGTTTTGACAGTTGGAATCCTGTATGCTGTGAGCAGGTTTGACAGTTGGTTTGTGAGAAAAAAGTCAGGTCAGATTGAAGTGGGAGTGGTTAACAGAGGGAGGGGGAGATACTGCTTCTGAGCAAAACATGCTGGATTGAAGGCGTGCTACATACACATATATAGTTTTAAAGATTAAGATGAGGAAAAGTCATTTTTTCAGTAAAACAAACAACCGTTTTTGATTTTGGAATCTGGCACATTTTTCGCTTGAAAAATTCCATTAGAAAATCAAAAATCAATAGTTTACTATCAAAAATTATATTGAATACTCTGTATGATCAAAAATTAAAAAAATTCCTTTTCAATTGGATTTGAATTGGATTTTCGGAATTTAATGGGTTATGTGGAACGGCTGTTTGTTCATCTCTAATTACAACATAACACTATATACGATAATTTATTATTTTATACATTAATACAGCAGGCCTACAAAGGCTATAGTCCGATAGCATTCACTTGCTGGAGTCAATAGCACATTATCTACACATAGTTCTGGGGCTGCCGCTATATAAGTTTATACAGAACTTAAAAAAAGGAAAACCTTGAACAGTGAGGTACATTCTTAGTTCTATTTATTTACAAACACAGTATATTACATTTGTTTAATGGAGAAGGAAAAAATTCAAGGGGAATATAGTCCACAATTAAGTTCTGTTATATGTAGAAAAAAATACTGTAACAGTTCGTTATGTTGACATAACAGCGCTGGAATGTCAGGTGGTAAGTTTGAAAAATATGGCCCATTTTGGTTCCAACCTGTCATTTTCATGGTAGATTGGGAATGCATGGTGAATGCTGCCTTGAATAAAATGATGGTATGCATGATAACAAATTCCAGTTTTTGACAGCAATAGGACTTATGGGCTCTATATATATTAGAGTATAACATAAAAATGTTATAATGGTAAAAATATTTCCACTGCCAAATTGTATACTCCAGCCCCCCTTTGAGAAACCCTGTTCTAGTGTCTACTTAGTAGTAGCCATGATAGTGTTTTTTTTACTGTACATATTCTTTATTTTTTTCAGGTAAAACTAGTGTTTCTCCTAAGGAGAAACACTATAGAGAGTTCCCTGTATAATATAATTGCACACGTATCATGGTAGCTCTGTAGTTTTTCACTGTATTTATCTTTTCGTTTTAGTTTTCTATTGTACAATACGTTTAAAAAGGGTTTCTCCACCCCCAAAATCATTTTTTGCTGTAGTGTAGGGGACCTATTTTAACATTAAAAAGTGCCCAGAAATCCACTTACTCACCTTCATTCCCTCAGTCTCTGCTGCTCTTCCTTTCCTGGAAGAAGCAGTTACGGCTGGACCGGAAGCCCCGTCTTTGATTGGCTGAGAGTAATGTCAGGGTCCTCAAGGTGGACAGGAAAGTAACAGACACCAAATGTCACCCAAACAGCTCCTACTCTTCACTTTGCTGCACTTTTAGAAGGCACTGCAGGACAACCATAAGGAGAAAGGTAAGGATTTTTTTAAAACTACGCAGTAGGGCCAGCTGTGGGGCATATTTTTCGTTTTGGCGAGGACATGCCCTTTAACTATTATTACTCACTGATTTGCTTAAAGGTAAACCTTTATGTAATATAGTGTAACATATAAAGTTTAGCTGACACTTCCATGTTCAGTTTTTAAGTTATATATAATGTTGGTGAACCAAAAAGCTTACTGGTAGTCACCTAAAGGGTGATAAATTATAAAATATTGAATAGTGCTGATTGCAATGAACTGATGTATATGTACATGTGTATTTACATTACGTCAGACAAAATCCATGTACTAGTTTTGTAGCAGGTGGAATGTTTAATTAACTTAATATAATATTTTTTGTTACCAAATATAAGCATAAATATTGTTCTTCCTTCTATACGATATTCTGACTTGCATTTCGAAGACTTGCATCAGATAGACCCGTCACTTCTTCTTCAGCCATAAAGGGTATCTCCACCCCCAAACAAGAGAATTGATTTAATGTAAGGCAACCACACCCAACCCTAAACACTAGGTTTAAAACATATAAATCAGCTACTAAATTTACTTACCTGACCTCGTTTCTTATGTCATGGCTTCTGCCTCTTCTGTGCACAGAACAGCAGACGAGGCGGGACCAGCAGCTGCATCAGTGATTATCTGAGACTCATCCAATCACTGATGCGGCTGCCAGGCAGCAGAGGAAGCCCAGGGTATGAGGTCAGGTACATTAAGGGGCTTAGAAGTTTTAAACCTAGCATTTAGGGTTGGGAGTTGCCTTACCTTATGAGAATTTTTTTTTTTATAAGGGCAGATACAGCCACCCAGGGATCCGGAGGTGGGGGGAGGGCAGCTCCACTGTGCATGCCAGAGTCCCCCTAATGGAACAGCAAGTGGCAGGTATAGATTACAGACAGGCTTCTACTCACTTTTTGGGACTTTCATCAGGCCCTGCAGGACAACCATAAGGAGCAGAAGAGAAAGGATCTTTTAACACTCGACAAATTTTAGTTGGGGGGGTGGACATCCCCTTTTACCTACAAAGCAATGTTTAAAGGTAGGAGAGCTCCAATCAGTTCTCTCAGGGGAGTCAGAATTAGCATATTTCTACTTGCTGGGGGAGGACAGAGGCCAAGAAAGTGTCTGTGAGATATCTTTCAGTAGGTAATGCTTACAAAGGCAAAATATATATTTTCATTTAAACATAAGTTTCTAGATGATAATTTATCAATCAAGGTGTTAGCATAAGGTTCTACAAGGTTCAATTTAAATTTTGATTATATGTACAGTTTTGGTCTTGTGTAATAACACCCTATAAATTACTTAAAGGGCAAATATACTGAAAAAAACCTTCCTCATCCAATATAATTACCTGCATCGATGTGTCTCAATAGCCACCACTGCGCATGCGCGAGATGGCCACGCACACACCCATGTCTCTGTCTGTTTGTGCTCTGATGGCCGTGCAGGAGCGCACGTGCTGCTTGGCAGCGCAGGTGCGCATGTGCAAGTTGAATGCCCAGTGCACACACGCGACAGTTCACAAAAGTACAGGTCAGTGTGAACTGTACTGGTCAGTGTGTGCGTTGGGGAGATGGAGCATGTCTAGTGCTTGTTAATCTAACAAGCTTAATGTACGTATGTATAGTTTATTTATAAAGCGCCACTTGGGGACGCAGCGATGTACAGTAAAGAAATACAATAAAGTCATGCAAGGGGGACAAATACATAGATATTTCAGTGCATATATATATATATATATATATATATATATATATAAAGTATATAAATTATATAAAAAGAAGTTCTAGAGCTTTGCCACAAAAGGAAAGGAGGTCCCTGCCTCGTAGAGCTTACATTGTAGTTAGGTGGGTAACATACAGACACAATGGAATGGGTATAACTGCTGGAGTGAGACGTATTCAGTGCAAATAAAACAATCATATACTGTGCTGGTTACCAGATAGGTAGGATGTAAGGGTAGATTTAAACCTGCTAATTGAGGTTTCTTGACGTAGAAAGAGGGGAATAGAATTCCAGAGGATGAGAGCCACAAGAGAGAAAGATTTAAGGCGAGAGGAAGCAGTACGAGTGGGGGGGTCTGTACAGGAGCTGGTTCTGCGATGAGCGGAGGTTATGGGCAGCAACATATGGGGAGACTAGAGAGGAAATATAAGGAGGAGCAGCAGAGTGAATGGATTTAAATGTTAGGAGAAGGATTTTGTATACAATGCGCTGTTTAACAGGGAGCCAGGTTGTTGTCCGGTACAGAGGAGATTTTGGATCTGGTTTATCAGAGAGCGAAACAATACATGTGGCAAAGTTAATTATAGACTGAAGGGAGAGAGGTGGGAAGCAGGAAGACCAGAAAGTAGTAGGTTGCAATAGTCCAGGCACAACAGGTTGAGAGCATGCATAAACATAGCGGTGGTCGGGAAAGAAAGGAACCTGCAAATTTTGGCTATATTGCGAAGGAAGAAGCGGCAGGTTTTCGCAACATAGTTAATGTGGTTAGAAAAGGAGAGAGAGGAGTCTCGAGTTCAAAAAAACCAAACTCGGGTTCAAGATTGGGTCCATCACTATCTGAATATGAGTGCATATACAATATACCAGTGTTTCGTAGCCAGAGGTCCTGGGACTCTAAAGATTCCCTGAGAGGTTACTAACGATTCCTGAAGATATAGTGACAGGAGTTGCACTCTTGTGATGATTTTGATTGTGTACATATAAAGATACATTTATAGATACTGTCACGTTCCTATCAATTATGGTGGATTGGTGATCAAAAAAGAAAGTGAAAAGTAAATCTATATACCGTATATACTCGAATATAAGCCAAGGTTTTTAGGTTTTAAAATCAGCCTAAAAAGTAAACCTCGGCTTATATTCGGGTCAGAGTAAATTTACTGACATCAGGGAATCAGAGCATTCACATCGTGTCCGATACTACTCGCACGTGACATCATGGCGCTAATGACGTTGCGTGTGTGCGTTACATCTTACAGCCCATCATGCTCCTTCAGCTCAGCGGAGAGGAGACTGAGAGGTGCTTTCAAGCCTGCGTCCATACTGAGTGCCTGAGGAATCGGATTTCCCTGTCTGTCTGCCAAAGTACCCTGACCCTGCTGCTGTAAAAATGGAAACTTATTTTGATTTCTACTTATATTATATTATTCCTTTTTACTGTATGTGAAGGAGAAGTGCTGGGCTGGCTGTTCTGTCTTTATTGGGGGGGAGGGGGCTGTGTTGGTAAAACATTATCTTGTTGTTTTTTTGCTGCAGTGTGTAGTACTAATTTCATTTGAGCACACAGACAATTTTACTACTTACAGGTTTCTGGTAGTTGTCATAATTTCTCCCCTCGGCTTATATTCGAGTCAATTAGTTTCACTCATTTTTCAGGAATAAATAGGTACCTCGGCTTATACTTGGATCGACAGATATTCGAGTATATAGTGTAATAATATTTTAGTTCAAGGGTTTCACAAGGATAAAAAGGCTGAGAAACACTACCATATACTATGGCCAATGTTTCCTATTCCTGAACTCTCAGCCTTACCTAACGCAAGGTATTTATAGTCCCCTTGATCCTCCCTGTTCTCGCACTATAAATACTGTGTGCACGTTGTCTGGTGTATAAACAGCTTCATTAATACAGAACTCTGATGTTGCTGACATACAAGTCTGCAGCACAATATTGTCACATGCTGTGTATAAAATTGCATTCACTTTTCTGTTCTGCTTAGTAGCTGCTGGTCACTAGGTAATCAGTTACCTAATTATTGAGAGTATTTAAATGGTCACTATATTATTCTTGGTTTCCTGAAATCTTGCTGTATCTTTGTTTCAATGTAAGTGTTCTGTGATGCGTGGCATTTGGTTAATGGACTGGCCCCAAAATGTCAGATGTAGTGTTATCGATGTTTATTGCTAGTACACACAGTTGCTATGGTTACCTGTAATTTTGCAGCCTAGCAACCATTCATGATTGTGGATGTGATAATTTCGGCTTCTGACTACGCATTCCCATTTTGGAACAGTTTAACTCTGTATTATTCATTCTAGATAAAGTGCACTGGGTTGGTTTTGAGTGTTTATATATACAAGGTTTCAACATTCCATTGCATATACAGTATACCCAGGTATATAGTGAAATATTACAGCAAGCATACAGTTGTATCTTATATAGATTTTCCCCAAAAATAGGTACACAAAGGCAACACATTATACCAAACGTTGTAAGGGAAATATTCTAAATAATGCAGTGCTACTTCAAAGCTCACGTGTAAAAGCACAACTGAAAGCTTTTGTTTTGCACATTAAATCTGTTGCTTTGCTGTGTGTTCAGAGCTGGTGTTAGACTGATGCAGTTACTAAGCCACATGGAGCCTCCATTCACCAGCAGAAATACTACACACACATTACAGATCCTGACACCCAGTCAAGGTGGATACAAGTCCATTTACTCTAATCTGTAAGCAGTATTATAAGATGAATAACACTGTGTATTAGCTTACTGTTTGTGTATTATAAGCCCCCAACACTGCAAACGCTATCAAGATAATTAATGCTCCTTTTGCCAAAGTGGGTTTTTGTACTATTGAATGTGTGAGATGTTTATGAGCAGGAAATGACTGATGACTTGTTAAAATGGGGTTTAAAAGAAAGATCAGAATCCAGTGTTCCTTCTAGGCAAGGCACGTGAGGAGGCAGAGTTATCATTGCGTCATTAAGGTAAGGGAATAGATCCATATGGCAGGAAAAAGTTCAGTCTTGTCCATGTTCAGTTTTAGTAAGTGGACATGAAGCAGAGAAGGTAATTAGGGACCTCAGGTGTTACAGAAATTAAACTGGGAGAGATCAATTTGGGTTTCATTGCCATACAGGTAGGTACAGGAATATGTTCAGGAGTAAATGGAGAAGAGATGGTGACCAAGGACTGAGCCTCGTGGTACACCCAGAGGGAGGGGCCAAGGGGGAGAGTTGGCACCACAGTGGGAAACACTAAACATTCTTTGGAGAAGTAGGGAGAGATCCAAGAGAGTAGTTTAAATGCAAAAGGCACAAGAGGGACAGGACATTAGCCAGATAAAGCTGATGGGTCTAGAGAGGGTTTGAGAGAATTGGTGTATTGACAATCAGCTGATTCCTGGGGTTAAAGTCACGCTTACGGATCTAATATAGGTTATCGCAACTTTAACCCCTTTGTTACGCCAGCTGAGTGGGTATCACAAAAGCCACCCACACAGCTGGAACACTGGATTCAACATTGAGTTTGCGCACGATTTTGCCAGAATTTTTAATGCCAGAGTAAATCTCCTTAAATGTGTTTGAACAGGGAAGGAAGATTTCCAGTAAAGAGGAACAGATAAAAAGTGAAGTTAGGGCTGGTAACAAGTAAGTAGAAAAATATGGAATTGTGCTTGTGTCACCCATGGAGGCAGAATAGGATTTTTCACAATAGTTGCCCTCTTGATGCTTTTTTGCCAATGCCATTTAACTACACAGAGAACCCCAATTTGACACCAGTTATACATTTATCTTTGGCACAGCACTGTCACTTGTAGGGATCTAGGCTATATTAATAGTATATAAATGAGCAGCTACTCCTGATCCACCCCTTCATATACAGGACCTGCTGTTAAAGGGTATGCCCAAAACAATTAATTAGTGACTTGTCAGTTTCCCATATGGAAAAGGTATCTGCCTTCATCCTTGGCTCACAGAGCTTTTAATTTACCTGAGCATGTGCAGAGGAGGCAGCAGGGGAATCAGAAGTCAATCATTAGTTGTGATGTCAGCAGTGACAGCCTTAATTCACTGCATGGAGGGAGGAGCCAGCTTACTCTGCCAGAATGGGTACAACAATTATCCTTAAATATCTTGTTAGTAATACATCTAATAATGTTCTGAATATATCAGTTTGTGATTTGGGGCAGGTAAAGGACATATGGCCAGTTTTTTGTTTTAAGGGTGGACATGCCCTTTAAGTTTATGTGGATCCTTTCTTTTTTGACAAAGTGCACTTTATTTATCAGGTGCAGAGGAGAGTCCCTTTGTCAGGAGAGAGATAGACAGACAGAATGACTGGCATGGATCAATAGATTCCTGCCTTGCCTTGGTGCTTCCAATCTGGATACCAAAGTATATAACAATACAGCATTACCTGGAGCACTCACAGGTCTTTTGAAACAAAAATAAATGTATTATTTAATAAACAATAACGATTCCATTCTTGGACACATCTGCTAGGAGTTTGTATGTTCTCCCTATGCTTGCGTGGGTTTCCTCTGGGCACAGGTTGTATGTGTCAAATAAATGTGTTTAGATTGTAAGCTCTTCAGCGCAGGGCCTTATGTGAATATACACATGTAATTGTAAAGCACTACAGAATGGATGGATGGATAGATGGATAGATAGATAGGTAGATAGTAGATAGATAGATAGTAGATGGATGGATGGATAGATAGATAGATAGATAGATAGTAGATGGATAGATAGATAGATAGATAGATAGATAGATAGATAGATAGATAGATAGATAGATAGATAGAGAACCAAGGTAGACTTGCACTCCAAAAATTAACGGTTTATTGTGAGCCAAACATCAACAAGTCACAACATTTTGAGGGTAACACCCCCTTCATCAG
Organism: Hymenochirus boettgeri; assembly: GCA_019447015.1. Lineage (NCBI taxonomy): Eukaryota > Metazoa > Chordata > Amphibia > Anura > Pipidae > Hymenochirus > Hymenochirus boettgeri. The sequence goes on along the minus strand of CM033471.1, from coordinate 43,768,579 downwards.
GTGTACCCTCGAAACGTTGTGTGACTTGTTGATGTTTGGCTCACAATAAACCGTTCATTTTTGGAGTGAAAGTCTACCTTGGTTCTCTTTAGTACTTCGTTCTCTTTGAAGTAGGGAAATTGGACTTTCTACACCCACCTGGGGCTAATGAGCATATAGACTTTTCTTACCCATTTAGATAGATACATAGACAGACAGATAGATAGATAGCTAGACAGACAGACAGACAGACAGACAGACAGACAGACAGACAGATAGATAGATAGATAGATAGATAGATAGATAGATAGATAGATTGATTGATAGATAGATGAATAGATATTTGACAGACAGACAGACAGAGACTGTGGTTGGATAGATATTTGACAGACAGACAGAGATCGTGGATGGATAGATATTTGACAGACAGACAGAGACTGTGAGATATGATATTCCTTATTTGGATTCCAGAAAAGCACCAATAGTTCCCAGTTCCTCTATATGGACATGGTGTGGATGGTGATGGTGACATTGCTGATGATTGAGATTTACAAACTTGGTGCTTGTCTCTGTTTCTGTGCCTGTTTATTCCATAATGTACGGTAGCAGCACTGAGAGCAGGATGTGGGTGTCTATGTATCGGTTTGTGTGTGGTGGGTGTGTGCGATCTATTACTATCCCGGTCACCCAGTGGTTATCACGATCATTGGCAGTGTGGGGACATACCAATCCCCTGATCCCATTACAGAGCCTCCCCGCCCCGTTCCTGTCATTGTAATGATGCAATAACCTGCCCGGGCCCTGGCTCCTGGTACCGGAAGGAGGTGATCGGAAGCACCTGACGGGGTGGAATCATTGCCATGTCGCTCGGTGCACGGTACCAGGTAGCGTTAGGGGAGTCACAGACAGAACGTCCGGTCCCCCCGGTTCTATCATTGTGATCCCGGATGGAACGTCCAGACCCCCAGGTTCTATCATTGTGATCCCGGATGGAACGTTCGGTCCCTGCAGTTCGCTCGCTGGTTCCCGTAGGAAAAGTCTCTGGCGCTGTCCGCCTACCAGGTGGTGCTGAACCCGATCCAGCTGCGGCTTAGTGCTCCCTCCCTCATCAGGAGAGCAGCTGGGAACGAACCGAGGGCCACCCCTCTCCCGGACACCGCCATGGAGCTACCGGGGACACCGGAACCCGCACCACAGTGCTGTACGGACGGTTCGTATAAAACGATGTGAGATTAGATCCGGTGCTGGGCGGGGAGGGGTCGGGGGGAAAGCGATCGGATCTACCGCAATGGCTCACAGCCCCTGGGGGTGCACGGTGCTGGCTGCTCTGGTGGTGTTGGGCTCGGTAACAGGGCAGCTCCGGTACTCGGTGAAGGAGGAGCTCAGTCACGGGGCGTTCGTGGGGAACGTGGTCTCCGATCTGGGTTTGGATCTCAGGCTCCTTCCCTCTCGAGGCTTCAGAATCGCGTCCGGTAACGGAGACCGTTATTTCGATGTCAATTTGGGGAACGGGATTCTGTTTGTGAACCGGACCATAGACCGGGAGACCCTGTGTAGCCCGGGGATCCAGTGCGCGATCAGCCTGCAGGTGGAGGTGGGAAACCCGGTGGAGGTTCACAATATAGAGGTGGAGATACTGGACATCAATGACCATGAACCCGCGTTCCCCAGGGAGGAATATCATGTGGAGGTGAGTGAATCTGCCGTCCCAGGGGCCCGATTCCCCATAGAAAGTGCCCGGGACCCTGACATTGGCAGTAACTCCATCCAGACCTACAGTCTCAGTGACAATGACCACTTTGGGTTGGACTTAAAAACTTTCAATGGGAACAGCAAACTTATTGAGATTGTTCTAAAAAAGTCCCTGGACAGGGAACAGAAATCCCTCCACCGATTGGTCCTCACGGCGGTAGATGGCGGTGTGCCCGCCAAATCTGGCACTGCCCAAATCTCGGTCCGCGTCATGGACACCAATGACAATGCCCCGTACTTTGATAAGTCCACCTACAAAGTGAGTCTACTTGAAAATTCCCCGCGGGGCGCGTTGGTCATCAAGTTAAACGCCATTGACCCGGATGAAGGATCGAATGGAGAAGTCACCTATTCGTTTAGCAGTTATACTCCGCCAAAAGTTAGACAACTCTTTAGTCTTGACCCCCAAAAGGGAGAGATACGTGTTAACGGCACGGTCGATTACGAAAAAGCGTCAGCATATGAGATTTATGTCCAGGCAACTGATAAAGGCGGAGTACCCATGGCTGGGCATTGCAAGGTACTGGTGGAGATAGTGGATGCCAATGACAATGTCCCAGAAATAGTGATAACTTCAAATTACTCTCCAGTCTCAGAAAACGCACACGACGAGACAGTTGTAGCCTTAATGAGCATCAACGACCAAGATTCCGGACCGAACAAACAGGTAACCCTGACAATACAAACCAACATCCCCTTCAAATTAACTTCCTATAAAAACACATACAAACTAGTAACAGATGGCAAACTGGACAGAGAAAAGACTTCTTCCTACAATATTACCGTCACAGCAAGAGATTCGGGGAATCCACCCTTGTCGTCGGAGAAAACACTGTATGTGGAAATATCTGATGTAAACGACAACCCCCCAATGTTTGAGCAATCCTCTTACTCTATTTACATCATGGAAAACAACGTTCCAGGAGTGTTCCTATTTTCAGTAAAAGCCGTAGACCCGGATTCTAATGAGAACTCATTTGTCTCCTATTCGTTAATGCAGGGGGATATTGAAGGGCAACCAGTCAGTTCCTATGTCTCTATTAAATCTGATAATGGCACTATCTATGCTGTACAGTCATTTGACTATGAAAAACTAAGAGAATTTCACATTGTTGTTCAAGCACAAGATACTGGAAACCCTCCTCTAAGCAGTTCTGCAACTGTATATATTTTTGTTGTCGATCAGAATGATCACGCCCCAACAATCTTATACCCATCTGCTGCCAATGGATCAGTATCGACGGAAATGATACCTCGCACGGCTGATGACGGTTATCTTGTCGCCAAAGTGATTGCATTTGATTTCGACTCAGGGCAAAATGCTTGGTTGTTTTACAGTTTGTCTTCAGCTTCAGATCATAAACTTTTTAAGGTGGACGTGCATACTGGAGAGATAAGGACTACAAGGAAAGTTGCAGATGACAGTATTACTAACTACAATCTCATAGTAGTGGTAAGAGACAACGGAGAGCCGCCACTTTCTTCTTCTGCCACTATAAACGTGGCGGTGGTAGACAGGGTTTCCAAGATCCTCCCCGACTCACGCAGACTTGTGAAAAATAATACAGAATACTCAGAAATCACTATTTACTTGATCATTGCATTATGCTCAATTACATTTGTATTTCTTTTGACCGTCATTGTTCTCATTATTATAAAGTGCTTTAAATGCAGCGAGAGTGGAGGCTGTTGTGCTGGCACATGTGGAGAGAGGCCACCTAATCATGCTGATTTATATAAGCAGGCAAACAACAACATTGAAACTAGACTGGCCCCTGGTTTAAAAGTACAACCACATTTCATTGAGGTTAGAGGAAACGGATCTCTTACAAAGACATATTGTTACAAGGCCTGTTTGACAGCAGGTTCAGGAAGTGACACGTTTATGTTTTATAACACTGGAGGCCCTATAGTGGCAGGTACAAGGGCTGTGGTTGCAGACAGAAATGTAACGGCACAGAACAGACAAAGTGTACAAAACCTGATTATTCTGAAAAGTGAGACCACTACTCCAGTTGAGGTGAGAGTCATTTTCTTCCCAATATATATATTTTTTTTTATTGTGACTTCAGTATTTGATCTGTGTTAATAGAATACACTAGTCAATAATGTATACTTGGGTTTATTTTATGCTGATCCTTGTATATCTAAATCGCCAGTCAGTGATATCAAAAATTCTGTTGACATTTGCAGTTGGCTTTTAAGCTTAAAGGGGAAAAAAATCTTGTCTCATCATATTAGGAAGCACAGAGTGCTTGGCGATCAATCCCAGTAATTTGCGAGGAAGAATAAAAAGGAATTGTTCGTTTATGGTTCAGAGGAATAGAGCTACTTAATTCATCATTTGTGTATTTATATTGTTAGGGCTATTATTATAAACCAAAGTCAGTAGGGATAGCAAACTTAATTCATACATTGTATTTATACTTGTATGGGAATGATTTTTGAGAGTGATTTTCAAAAACGAATGTGACACGGATGACTTGCTTTATTATATTCTTCTGACAAAAAATAGCATTTAAATGGCATATAGACATGTTGGTTTATTTATTTAAGCTTTTACAACATTATTTCCTTGAACTTATTTTGCATATTTTGAACTTGTGAACTTTGTATTTGGAGGGTTCGTATGAATAATTAAGGAAACATTGTCGTACAAGTTTTAGACATCCCTGCTCTGTTGATTTAGTCAGATGTAACCAGAAATGCAGCATATGGTAGCCCAACAGGGACCTTTAGCAGTCGAACAGGCATTTGCTTTATTTCTTTAGACAAATAGACTAGCCGGAATTGAATGTATGCTGTGGATTTCAGCATTAAGGGTAAGGCCCCACTGTACTGATCCAAAAACCCTGTTCAATTATTGGAGCGGTAGGAATGCGTGATTTTGTATTGTAGCCCATGCACATCTGTTTTTTTTATTTAAAGGACATGTCCACCCCCAAACTAAAATTTAACCCACTACTGGCCCCACTGTGTAGTTTAAAAAAATCCTTACCTTAAATCTCTGCTCCTTATGGTTATCCTGCAGCGCTTGTCCAATGTCCAGGAAACTGAAGAGTAGGAGCTGTCTTCCTGTCAAAAGGTTTTTGCCTTTTGTCTTGCCTCCAGGAGGTAGTGTGACATGCGCAAGGGAGCACTTTCCCCCCCTCCCTCCTACCCCGTGGATCCCTCCCTGGCTGCCCTTTACCTAAGCAAAGTATAAAGTAGAGGAGCACACTACTTAAAGTGATGAATTTGTTTGCTGGTGCACAAAAACAAGCATACAACGTTTCGAGACTCAAGGTCCCTTCCTCAGGTATGATACCTGAGGAAGGGACCTTAAGTCTGGAAATGCACCAAAAATGGTGATTGCATGTGTTGTCAAAACATTGCGCAGATAGTGAGGTATAGACGCTGCAATTACAATGTTAACCGCAGGGTCTATGCAATGCAAAACGTGAATGCGATAGGAAAAAATATTTTGCACCTAGTGGGGCATAGTCCTTAAGGAAATCGAACTATACTGTAAAAGCCATTAGGAAATGTTCTTGTTGAAGCAAAGGACAGTTTCTTTTTGTCCCCAGCATTTGATATTGAGGTCAAAAATAAATGTAAGTGATTAGGGAAGGACTAGAACTCGAGCCTGAGTTTGAGCCGAACTCTATGAGTTCGAACGGACTCATAAATATTTATAAAATATAATAACCATATAATTACCAAATAATGTAGTGGCTGGATAATATACTGGTTAAAGGCACTGCCTTTGACATTGGAGACCAGGGTTCGAATCCTGGCTAGGGGCAGTTACACAAATATTTGGATTATTATAATACCCTTGTTATATAATAACCTAGTAATATAATAACCATATGATAACCTAGTATTATAATAACCCTATTACTATATTATAAGGTTATTATATTACTAGGTTATTATATGGTTATAATATAGGGTATTATATGGTTATTATATTACTAGGTTATTATATGGTTATTATATTATATGGTTATTATATTACTAGGCTATTATATTGTTATTATATTACTAGGGTATTATATATATATATATATATATATATATATATATATATATATCAACGGGTGGATGGATGCACCCGTCACAGCTAGCGTCATCTGGAGTTTACCCCAATAGATCGTTACTGGTCTTCCGTATTTCTGTTAGAACTTTTCCTATTGCCCACCTATTAGGTGGCTTCATGTAATTACCCGTATTGTTCATAAGACCGCTGGTCCCCCGTTGGGATGTATCAGTTCGATAAAATGGGAGTTATCAGAGAAGGTAGGGATGTTGGATATTATCTTCCCACTACTCTATCTAAGTGCCGGTCCTTCGGTACTATGATACAGTGTTCCGTGTATCCATATGTGTGGTTACTTTGATTTCCTTTTGATCGGTATATACATTGTTGCCTACTCACCATGTACTTTGTAACGAGCTTAACATTGTGATGTTTAATCATTTAGTTATGTAAAATGTGGGTCGCTTGGCACACCATACGCATTGGTGAATCAGTTTCTTTGATATGTCACTACGATACTTACCTCGGATAGGAAGTAAGTTGGTTTTATCGTGCACTGGTTAAGGGGTTAAGTTAGAGGAGGGTGGTGGGGTGGGAGGGTCAGTGGGTGTGTTTTTATCTATTTATGTTTGTGATTTTCAATATGGCGTAACCTGACGACGGCCGCTTGTCGGCTGAAACGCATAGATCTCTGTAATTTGCAATAAAGTTTCTAATTTCTTAAGTCCTTGGAGTGCTCCGTATTATATATATATATATATATATACTCTATATATATATATATATATATATATATATATATATATTGGATAGTGTACTGGTTAAAGGCACTGCCTTTGACATGGGAGACCAGGGTTCGAATCCTGACTTGGGGCAGCTATACAAATGTTTGGATTATTATAATACCCTAGTTATATAATAACCTAGTAATATAATAACCATATGATAACCTAGTAATATAATGTTATTATATTACTAGGGTATTATATGGTTATTATATTACTAGGGTATTATATGGTTATTATATTACTAGGTTATTTTATGGTTACAATATAGGGTATTATATGGTCATTATATTATATGGTTATTATATTACTAGGTTATTATATGGTTATAATAATCCAAACATTTGTATAGCTGCCCCTAGCCTGGATTCAAACCCTGGTCTCCCATGTCAAAGGCGGTAGCTTTAACCAGTACACTATCCAACCCTTGAATGTACCATTCACTAAGCCTAGGAAGGACCGTTCGCTAACGGGAAGGATCGTTTGTTTGATAATCCTCAAATGTATCGTCAATTGCCTGTCTGACTTCAGGAAGTGTTTTAACAAGTTTTGGTGACAGTGACATGTTCCCCATACCATTTCCCAGGTGCCACAGGCATTTACAGTAAGTTACCACTGTTAGCTTAGCTGTAAATCATTCTGACTTTTTAAACTATCACTCCACCATAGACTTGAATGGGTCTGAATTCGAACTCTCGAAAGTTCGAAAACGGACCGAACTTTATATAGTTCGGCCATCTCTTTAAGTGATTGCTGTTTTTTGACACACAGATCAATTTAGCAATGAACTGGTATAAACCACATTCTTACTATATAGCTCAGATATATACTCCACATATTTCCTTATAGCCCAGAAACTTTCCAGATGATTCTTCAACCTCTTTCTCCACATGGTGAAAAAATTGACTCTTCTTAAGTATCATATTAATAGATGTTCACTCTCTCCTTAGAAGATGCACACATAATAAGCATGTCTGTCCCACTGGGAGAGGGGAGGAGTTTAGATAAACAAGTTTTTTTAACCAAACTAAAACTGGGGTAACATTGCTTCGGATTACATACAATGGCATGTGATGTGGTTTTACATATTTGAACTTTGGGGCATTTTTATAAACGATTTATACGTTTTGCTGCCATTAGTGCTATAGTTTTATTTTCCAAAATTGGACTTTATAAGGCAGCGATAACCAGCAGTGAAAACTCAAACTGCCTTGTACAGGCCATTTTGCTTTGACTCAATGATATCAATACAGAATTCAAGGGGTTTTATTAATTTTGCTTGAAAAAGCCAAATTACTGTTCTTTCTATTTCTTCTTCTTCTTTTTCTTCTTCTGCTTTTTTGGACCGTATCTCCTCCCACAGTTTTTGAGCTAGAGACATGAAATTCGGTACAGACGTGTGGAGAAGTGTGCTATCTTCTAGCTAAGGAATCCGCTGAAGCGTTATTATCTGTGAATTTCCGGACATTTTTTCCCATAGACTATAATGGTAACAATCCTCAAATGTGGATATTTCAAAACAGTTTTTTTCTTGGTCATAAATACAAATGGTGATACCCCCAACCTCCCACACAGACCCAGGTACACCCACCTACTGACCTACCTTTCCATTCGCATGGAAGCCATATTTAAAGGGTAACAAAAGTCAAAAGAACTAATTTAGATTTATCCTCAATAAAAGATAGTTTTATGGTTATAAACACAAAAAAGACATACCCTCTCAACCAGACCCAGGTACACACACCTACTAATCTACTTATCCATTACTGCGGCAGCCATACTTATAGGGTAACTAAAGTTAAAAAAAAACTAATTTAGATTTATTCTCAATAAAAGATAGTTTTATGGTTGTAAACACAAAAAAGATATACCCCCTCAACCAGACCCAGGTACACACACCTACTGATCTACTTATCCATTACGGTGGCAGCTATATTTAAAAAACATTGACATTATTGTCCTCTTCATTGACATTATTGAAGGGCATGTCCACCCCCAAAACTATAATCCCCCCCCACTACTGGCCCCATCATGTAGTGTAGTTTAATCCTTACCTCACATCCCAGCTCACATAGGTTCTCCTGTAGTTGCCCCCCCCAAAGTCCCAAAAACTGCCCACCAGGAGGATACAGAGTCCATATAGGACTCTGCCTCCTACTGGCCTCCGGGAGAAGTTTGGCATGCGTACTGCAGCCCTTCTCCCCTCCCTCCCCCTCCCTCCCTCTCCCTCCCGATTAGGATTCCTCCCCCTAGTGTAAAACCCTTTTCACCAAAGATTCCCCTGTCCCCCCAGCCCCAACCGCTATGTTAGTATTATTAGAAAATGCCCGAAACATTACTTACCTTCCCTCTTGCCTCCTCTGCACTGAGCTCCCGGCAGCCGCGTCCGTAATTGGCTGCCGCTCAGCCAATCACAGACGCGACTGCCGGTCCCACCCCTCTGCTTGCATTTACTTGGAAGCAGAGGGCCTGGCAGTGCGGCGGAGGCAAGAGGGAAGGTAAGTAAAGTTTGGGGCATTTTCTAATAATAGTAACATAGTGGTTGGGTGGGGGGACAGGGGGAACCTTTGGTGAGAAAATTTTATTAAGGGTGGACATACCCTTTGAGTTTTAAAATCTGCACAAACACACAATTCCTTCCAAAATGCAGTCTTTCAAGCCAAATTCAAAGTTTATACTTAAACTTTCCCTTTCTATGTTCTGCGCTCTTATAAAGATTACATTGGCAAAAAAACAGAATCCTTTATCAATGCAAATTATACACTAAGTAGATTTTTAGATGAATTCATGTGAATTGTAAAAGGCCAAACCACGAAGCAGAAACACATATTGCAGAGCTTTTCTTTAGAAGTAGCTCAGCTACAATAATCGTCATAGTGCTGTAATTTGGAAAGTGCGAGATTGGAAATGTATTGAAGCAAAGAAAATTGGCAGATAAATACTAAAATGAGACTAGTCCCCATGTTCATATTCACAAATGAAAAGATTTAAAGCTTCAGGAACCAGGATATGATCAGATAATTCTATAAAGTGGCTTAGCACAGTGCCCCCTTAGTATATAGAAGGAACATCACAAAGACAGAATATTATTGCAACAGATCATCAACTTTCATCCAGAGCTTTATTCACTCCTGAGCAGGCAAAAATAAGAAAGTCTTTACAACACTGTGTGCCCCATTGCTCTCAAATTTTGTGCTTTGTATCTAACAGAAGCAGAAATAGTGTATTGACCTTTACATATACTACAACCTATACAATGTTAAAGGAGAACTATGGTCTTAAACACACATTTTTTCAGACTTATTAGCCCAAATACTCCTGATTAAAATAATTTAGATTAAAATAATTTAGATTAAAGGACAATTATACTCACCTTCCCTCCGCTCCTCTTCCTTGTTCCTTAGCTTTTACCAAGGGTGAGGACCTGAACCACTAAGTCCTCACCCCTGGGTTCGCTCTGCAAGCGTGCCTTCCTATTGGCCTCGTCGCCGACGGGGAGGAGGGGGCGGAGCCTACAAGAGCAGCGTTGCTCTGAGAGTCTGCTGTACGATGCGCGAACCCAGGGGTGAGAACTTAGTGGTTCAGGTCCTCACCCTTGGTAAAAGCTAAGGAACAAGGAAGAGGAGCAGAGGGAAGGTGAGTATAATTGTCCTTTAATCTGTATAAAAATGATTTCTTTATACAGAAATCTAAGGCTTAGGCCCTACTATACCAATCCAAAAACTGTGGTTCCATATTGTGAGGTAGGAACAATCAATCCTACCTCCCTTTTCATTTTAAAAAGTAAATTTTTAGAGTATAGTTATACTTTAAGGTCGGGGAAAAAAAATTGTTACAGCAGAGAGCTGTATAAGGAATATTTTCTGGAGCAGAGGGCTCCACAATATGTTGTTTCTAGGCCACCGACAACTGACCTTGATATTTTTTCTCTTTGTAAAATTCCAATTCTGAATAAATTATTGAAATTGAAGCTATAAGGATAACCAGTTTGTTTGAAAAGATAAATCGTAAAATAATTACACAAACAATACTTTCTTGTGAAACAGAAAATCTATGTAGATTCCTTTTGTAGATTTTTTTTCTTTTACTGTCGCAGTACATCAAAATGAAACATCAATTAACTGTAATTGTTACTCAAATAGCTATAAGCTGTATAAGGGCTACAGTATAAGCTGTTTTTAAACCTGTTTGCCTGTAATATAAAGGACATCAGAGGGAAGCAAGTCAGGGTGATACCAGTTTTTTATTATAGTTGTTGCTCTACTGACACAGCACTGACACAGTGAACAGTAGAGATAGACTAGAACTTGAACCAAAGTGCGAGTCGAACGTTACAAGTCCGAACGGACTCAGACTTCTCGAACTATCCCGGACCTGGATTTCTTGGGCTTTCCAGACTCGCAGCTGTATTTTCGATAATTTTTGAATTTATGCTCTACATACATAGTATTGGATGGGCAATATAGTTCTGCTATCCATACCAAACACTAAAATCAACAAGAAATTTCTTAGGCTTTCTACTGACTTTTTTAGTAAAGGGTATCTTTACTTCCAAAAATCGAATTTTCAATAATCACACCTTTAGATAGTGTAATGGTCCACTACTTCAGATTTGAAATCCGAGCTGCAGATTCTCAGAAATCGTTTTAAATAACAGCATGTACAGGGACAGACCTGTCACTCAAACCAGGTAATTTTTCCCTCCAGTGACCTCTTACTAGGATCTCCCAAAACATGTCAAAATATTAACAGTTAATACAACCCCAAATATAATGAGTGATTAATCATATTGGTCTCCTGTCTGTCTGTCTATCTATCTATCTATCTATCTATCTATCTATCTATCTATCTATCTATCTATCTATCTATCTATCTATCTCTATCTGTCTGTCTGTCTGTCTATCTATCTGCCTATCTATCTTTTTGTCTATCTTTCTGTCTATCAGTCTATCTATCTGTCTATCTATCTATCTCTATCTATCCATCTGTCTGTCAGATCTATCCATATGTCTATCGCTCTGTCTGTCTATTCTAAACTAATCTATATATCTATCTCTTTCTGTTATATATCAATCAATCTATTTATCTGTCTGTCTGTCTCAATCTGTCTCTATCTATCTAAAGAAGTGTGTCACAGGAGGTCACTTACAGGAGCCCCCCCAGCATATTAGAAGGGAGAAGTGTCTCACACAGCAGCAGCCCCTCCCCCACCCTCTCTCAGCAGCATGTACTTAGAAAAGGGAGAGGGAGAAAGTGTTTAAAGGTTCATACACACGTTCGATCACAGGTCCCGACCCGTGACACACGATGTGTCTTTTCGCCCGTGAAAACTTAACGAGGCTTTATAAATATGCACCAAAGTGTGAGTTGCAGGTCACCTGACTGCTCCCATGATTCTGCAATCACCTTGCAGCAGTTACGACATTGGCGGGAGCACGTCAGGTAGGCTGCAATCCAAAGCAGGGGGTTGTGCCCTAATTCAATAAGTGTTACTTTTAATGCTACTATATAGTTTAAAAATTTCCACCCTGAAATTAAAAAAATCAGACACCAGATGACTTACAGACAGCTCCTTCTCTACACTGCAAGAGAACCATAACAAACAGATGAGTAACATAAGGATTTTTTTACACTACACACTGGAGCCAGCAGTGGGGCAAATTTTAGTTTGGGGGGTGGACATGCCCTTTCACTTAAAGGAAAATTATACCTTTCCAACCACCCTCCCTCCCAATGAAAGGACCCAGTGTGAGGATCTAAACTGCTAGTAGGTCCTTACCTCTGGGTCTAACCTGCAGAATGAAAACCAAGCATTAATACTTACCTTTGTGTGGCCACCTCAATCCATCCCGTGTTCGGCCTGGTGCTGGACAACCAATCGGAAGACACGGTATTGAACTGGGAAGTGGAGCAAGGCAGGTGTGCAAAAGTAAGTTTTTAAGCTTAGTTTGCATTCTGCAGGCTAAACCCAGGGCTGAGGACCTAGCAGAATAGGTCCTCACCCTTGGTACTACTAAAGTTGTGAAGAACAGGAGCGGGGCTGAGGTAAGTATAATTGTTGTGCATCAGTGGGCATTGCTTCCAGGATTAGTCTCCTGCAAAAAGAAAAGGTAAGTATAAAACTTTACTTATTATTTCATAGATTTCAGTTTTTTGTTCTTTCTAAGCTGTGTGCATACTCACAAATCGGCAAGTCTGTGAACCCAGTATAAACTCTTATTTTGTATCCGCATAGAAATATATTTGTGTAACAACATTGCACATTTTCCCTGACTCATAGGCCAGAAACATTAAATGTGAGCACTGTTTAAATTGTTTTGGTCCTTTTAAAGTACAAGGAGACACCTTGCAGAATAGACCACAGGCACAGAAACTAAGCTTTGGCAGAACACGAACAGTGCATAATAAATCACAACTGTAACACCTTCCTCAATGACATGTCAAAGCCTTTTATAAGTGAAGTGCCTTGCTCCCATGAATTATTACTTCAGGGCATGTGTAAAGAAAACAGTATTAAGAGGATGTATATACACTAATATTAAATATAAACAGTTGATATAACAGAATTTAATGAGGCTTATAGATTGTATTTTATTGGCTATCCAGGAGAACAGTTCTGGGACAAATTTGACATTGTTCAAGGCCGTACATAGGAAAGTTAATGCATTACTGAGGAACTTTAGAATTGAAAAACAGTTTTCAAGTATTATGTATGATCAATGCAGATCGGTATACTTGTCCTCAGCTCAAACAAGCATGTATATGTTTGCAGTGCTAACAGGAATTAAAAAGCTAATTAGAACCTTGGTATTGGTAATGCTGGGTACATGTGGGCTGATATTTCGACCTGACCGACCAATTGGAACTCTCAGCATGTCAGGGGTTGGAATGGAACAGATCACAGCCTAAAATTAGTCCCAATACCTTAATATGTCAGTTGCAGTGGATAACCGGTTTCAAATATGGGAAAGTGTGTACACAGCAAGTGCAAAAAGTAATAAAATAAATAAATGCAATAAAATAATGAAAACAAATGCAGACATTAAAATTTTAAATGGTACACTATTTTATTTGGTTTGTAATTTAACGTTAATTGTAACCTTAGTCTTAAAATACAAACAGGGAGATTCAATAAAAGTTCTTATGGTTAAAAATGGTGCTAATTTTGCCCCAACGAATCAGATCTTATTTAACATTTGAAAGCTAACATCTGATTGGTTGGGCAAAATTAGCACCATTTTTAACAATAAGAACTTTTATTAAATCTCCCTGAAAATGTTTTGAGGATTCCCCCGGGTTGTATTTATAAATGTGCGGTGTGGCTATTTTGCAAAACCGCGCCTTTAACAAATGTTACCTTGATCATAAATGTGTACAATTGCAGTGGTACAATCACAATTGTAAATCTATAATCGTAATTGTATGTTCGCCAACACAATACCATTGCAGTAGTTTGCTACTACATTGCATTGTAAGAACAGTTTGTAAATGCCTCGATTATACTGTAAGGTTAAACCAGAAGTTGCCGATACCGTGCATTATTGAATATGCTCCCCCCATGTAATGATGACATGAACTGCTAAATTTCAATTTGTAAAATCAGTTAGGGCTAGGCCACACTAGCGCTTTCTTCGCGCGTTCGCGTACGCGTTTTGTGCTCGCGTCGCCCCAACGATTTTTGGCTATCATGGAAATCGCGGAAATGCAGTGAGCAATTTTTTTAGATAGTGAAAACGCGAGTGCGAAAATAACGCACGCTAATGCACAGAAAGCAGGCACGCTTGGTGCATTGTAGTGTGGCCTCAGCCTTACTATATACAGGATCTGTTGTGTTCAGTTCAAACTACGGCTCTCCAAATGTTTGAAAATATACAACTCCCAGCATTCCTCAACTACAGAGGGAAGCGCAGAAATGATGAGAGTTGTAGTTTTCAAAGATCTGGAAAGCCGTAGTTTGAGAATCCCTGAGCTAGATCAACTGGACTTGAAGACATTTTGCTTGTCATCTGACTAGCTTTGTTAATTTAAAAAAGTCTTCAAGAACTAAACTTCAAGTCCAGGTGATGTAACTGAATACACAGATATACCATAATATATATATAATATTGCGGCTGCTGCTACTCCTCAAGTTCCAAAGCTTATTTTCTGCTGGCAAAACCATTCTTTTAGCTTGTGGGGCCGCGGGGGTCAAGGGCGGGGTGGGCGTATGCCCTGCCGCGCCCCTTCGCAGCGACGACCACCCGCGGCACACCTCCGTGCCGTGCTTCAGCAATATTTTGTCACAACCAATCAGGTGGGCCTTAGAAAACAACATTAGCTGAAATTTATGACATGTCCAATCAAAAATTGAACCGGCAAATGTTTTTGAAAACATTTCAAGCCGATTGACCCAAATATTGCACCAGCTGGTTAATTGGGCCAGAATAGTGGCTTGTGTGTACAGTGTGTAGTAGGTTTTTAAATTTAAAAATCCTCATAACAATTATTATTATTGTGGATTTATATAGTGCCAGAATCCTCCATAGAGCTTTACAATTACATGTATTGATTCACATCAGGCCCTGCCCCAAGATCTTACAATCTAAGCACATTTATTTGACTCAACAGGTTCATTGGTCAGTTTAAACAAAAGGCTGGATACGTTTCTGCAAACAAGGAATGTTGCAAGTTACTGGTATTGATCCATAAAGTAGAGTTGATCCAGGAAATTTCCGATGCCACTTGGAGTCAGGAAGGAATTTTTTCCCCCTTTATAAATTTGGTGGGGTTTTTTTGCCTTCCTCTGGATCAAGTAGGCAGGAAATGAGGATATTGCTAGATAGTGTGGACTGGATGGACTAGGTCTTTATTTAACCTCAAATACTATAAAAAACACCTCCATCATTATGACTTTAATTGTGGGAACCAGAGTGCTCATCTGGATTTGATGATTTTTCAAAACCTCCTCAGGTGCTTGTACAATTTATATCTTAAGCTGGGTGCAGTACCAATCTGTAAGATTCTGTATGTGGTTTTTCAGGCTACACACAGTCCCGAATGTTCTCCCTATACAAAGTAGAGGGAGAACATTCAGGACTGAAACATTCCCCACCCCTGTGGCCAGTCTCCTATACTACAGGAACTACCGCAAGAAATTTTTAGAAGGTAACGATTGTTCCTCATGCTGACGGTTCGTTCACATGGTACACACGATGTGAACAAGAATTGTACGTTTATTGTTAATGTGTGTACCCGGCATAAAGCTTAACCCTCTCTGTTTTTTGACTGGGAGTTACACTAGGTAACCTATGAGTAAGTGAATATTTACACATAATGAGTCATGTGGTCTTTTTAGTGGATATGAACCAATCAGGTGAATCGAATTAATGGTGTGGGATGAAAATTTCACTCAGGATGACTGTTACCCCATTTAAAATCACATGCTGCGTGGGTATCGCTAAACATACCTATTTAATATAGTGGTTGCGCTGCTTTTTTTGCGCAGATTCTTATGCCAGCAAATAGCTGGCATTAAAGTCGGGCAACAGGTAACACCACTTTGTGATTTAACCAGAGCCACAACCTCTATATTAGATTGCTGGGAGCCCAGGAGGCCAGTTATTGTGGCTCTCAGTAAATCCAGGCCATACTGTTTTTGTTGATGTATTGCTGATTTTGTGCTGTTTTCTTTTTCTTCTATAATTCCTGCATTACAATGAAATTACTCACTGAGTAAATATACTGTATTCAATGGTATACAGGTAAAGTCCCTTTTTAATGATGATTTTTGTTTTTGTTGATCCCCTATTGAATCATCTCAGACTTTTCTAGCTGTCCCCTCTACACCACTTTCTAATGCAGACTTTCTGCACACCCACTGGGTAAATATATTTAAATGTATGTAGACAGTTTAAAAAACTGTACGAGAAACAAAATTTCACAAGTGTTGTTTCTCCTTTAATCATATTGCCAAGTTCATTACACATTTTTTATTTTATTTTTAAATCATTTTTACTTTTAGCAGTGCCTTTGCATTCCAAATGTATTTATGGTTCTAATATCTAAATGGATATATTACTTCATGAATTCAATTATTCTCAGAAATAAGTAATTTACTCCATTATTTATTTTCACTTGTACTTAGATGGGTACTTAAGGGAAAACTCCTGTAAGCACAGCAATGTCTTTATATAACATATAACTGTGTATTGTTGTAACTAACAGAGAATGAGTCACAATAATCATCCACCATTGGTTATTTCTGAAAGAGTGATACATTCCATAAATGTACAGATAAACCAATTACAAGTTACTATTATAACAATGTCTTCTAAAACACAAACTCACACACAAACAAAACCTGTTAGAATATATCTGTTGTATTCAATTAGATCAAGTGGACTTGAAGTTTAGTTCTTGAAGACGTTTCACTAGTCATCCGACTGGCTTTCTCAATTCAGAATAATTTGTACAAGAATCTGTGGCAATTATGTACCCTGGAAAATCCCAATTAGCATATCACAGCCAAGTGTTAAGGGCGTGATTGGATAGTGGCTAAAAGGTGTTATAGGAATGCCCAGAGTAAGGTGTCAAAACAGCATTGTACATGGCAGACAGTTGGTGTCGAACCCTCCCATCTCTATTTAGGCTTGGTTTCTTTATTTTCACATAAATGGCCTCCTTGACACCTCTCTTGAACCAGTCACGTTCCTTTGCCAATATGTTAACATTACAATCTTCAATGGTATGTCCTTTATCCTTAAGATGCAGGTACACGGCTGAGTCCTGACCCGGGGAATTGGCTCTTCTGTGCTGGGCCATATGTTGATGCAGTTGCTGTTTGGTCTCCCCCACATACAAATCAGAGCATTCTTCACTGCACTGCACTGCGTATATGATGTAACTTTTCTTGTTTTTCGGTATTGGGTCTTTCGGATGTACCAATTGCTGCCTCAGTGTGTTGTTTGGTTTAAAGCAGACAGGGATACAGTGTTTTTTGAAAATTCTTCTTAATTGCTTGGAGACCCCTGCTACATATGGGATGACCATGTTCTTTCTCCTGTCTTGCTTTTCCCCTTCACTGTTGGTATATGTGTTCTTTTCTTTCCTTCTACTTCTTTTGACAAAGGCCCAGTCTGGATATCCACAAGTTTTAAGGGCTCCTCTGAGATGTTTCATTTCTTTAGCCCTCGCCTATGTGCTAGTGGGGATTTTCTCAGCTCTGTGTTGCAGGGTTCTGATGACACCCAGCTTGTGATCTAAAGGGTGGTGGGAGTCAAACATCAAATACTGATCTGTGTGTGTTCTACTGTCTACTTCCAGTTTACCATTTTCCTTAACTTCTACCAAGCAGTCCAAGAAAGCCAGTTTGTTGTTTTGTACCTCTTCCATTGTAAATTTGATGTTTTGGTCTACCGTATTAATGTGTTCTGTGAAAGCTTGTACTTCCTTCTGATGGATTTTAACCCAAGTGTCATTCACGTATCTGAACCAGTGGCTGGGTGCTATTCCCTTAAAGGTATTAAGCGCCTTTTTTTCTACCTCCTCCATGTAAAGGTTGCCCACAATGGGTGAAACTGGAGATCCCATAGCACATACATGTTTTTGCTTATAGAACTTATCCCTGTATTTGAAATAGGTGGTATTGAGGCACAAGTCCAGTAAGGAACACACCTGTTCTGGGTTGAAATCAGTTCTGCTGGTAAGAGTGCTGTCTTGGCCTAGCCGTTTTTTCACCATGCCAACAGCCTCCTTGGTGGGTATACAGGTGAAGAGAGATGTCACATCATAGGACACCATAGTTTCTTCTGCACAGAAGAGTTCTGGATGTGATGCTTAGAACTTCCCACCAATGGCCCTAAGATGTTGGCTAGGTATTTTGCCACATTGTATGTTACAGAGTTGATGCTGCTGACTATAGGTCTTAGAGGTGCCCCTTCCTTATGTATCTTTGGGGTCGGCCAGGAGCATGGTCACCTTAGCATGGTAGTCTGAGGTGTTGAGTACCACTGTGCATCTTCCCTTGTCTGCTGGTAGAATGGTGATACTGGAATATTTCTTGAGGGATGTTAAGGCTCTACTTTCCTGTGTGGTCAGGTTAGATGAAGGAGTTTTAGCACTGGCTAAGGCTGCAGATACCTTAAGGCGAAGTTGTTCTGCCTCACTCTGTGGTACCTTATGTGGATTGAGGCTTCTTTGGCTGCTATAATATCCACCACAGGGATGGCTTTAGGTGTGATGGCAAAATTCAAGCCCTTAGCAAGGACTTCTATTTCTGACTTGGTCAGGGTCCTATTAGTCAAGTTTCTCACCCATTCCTCCTTGTTTGATAATTGCCACAGAGTCTTGTACAAGTCATTCTGAATTGAGAAAGCCAGTCGGATGACTAGCAAAAAGTCTTCAAGAACTAAACTTCAAGTCCAGTTGATCTAATTGAATACAACAGTATACCATGACCTGGATGAATGAGAAACTTCACAAGCTGGTAGAATATACAATTGCAGCTATTCACCTAAAAAAATTTGCCCCAGATGATTGACATAATTACAACTAAAAAACTGACATTGCAGTTTAGCATGAGTCTATGAGTTATAGAATAGTTACAGAATAGGGATAGTTTTTTGGACACAAATGCATCAGGTCTGATGGGATCGGGCTTTATTGTTACTGGGTGTACTCACCTTTATTTTACACAAAATGGATTTACTAGTCAGTTGTGCTGTACAATAGTTATAACATTTTCTGGTAAACTAAATCAAATTTTTTTTTTTAATTCTAAATTTGATGTAGCTGCCCCTTTAAATCCTAGAAGTAGCCTATTTTACACATGCAAGCTAAGTACTAACCTAGATTAACAGATTGAACTGCAATTTGTTTTTGTCCATGTAAGCAATCTGATTCATGTAATTGGATATTAGGGACACAGTGAAATAAGATATGGCGAGAAAGCAAGATACTTTCATTGTTATTGAATAAATACTCCCATAGGAAGTATAGGAATAGTTGCTGAGGATAGACACCATGTCTAATATTGACAGTTACATATGGTGGAGAGAGAGTCTATATAAAGAATTAAGAAAATATGGGCAATTAAGTTCCAAACACAGAATGGTCTTCGTGTACCTGTATTTACTATAAACACAGTTATCCCCTATCCAGTGGCACATGACACAATATATAATAATAATAATAATGGCCATCATTTCTAGTTAGTGTGTGCAATCAGAAGCTCCCCATAAATGCCTGAAACTGTGGTCTCCATACAATACATACACTCATTATTAAAAAGAGCACACTTCTACCTTTAAAATGACTTGAGGATCATGGTTTAGCTACAGCCTATCCAAACACGCAGTATAAAGGGTGGTGTGAGCTGTGACATCTCCGCACCATTGCTCTGCCCCCAAATCTTAGGTTGTTCCACTTGTATCCTACTCAGCAGCTGCAACATAGGCCTGGCCCCACAATCATGAAATATTTTTTCTCCCTCTCTAAGGTTTCCAAAGGTAGGAGAAAAGACAGAATGGTTGCGGTTCCGTAACTAGCTTCATTATTTGGGAATTGGGCTTTTTAAACAGCTAATCGTATGTAGTCACAGAGACTCCAACAAGACAGGGCAGCCAGTAAGTTTCAGAGAAGCTAGAGACATTATCTAAGACTTGTTTGAAAGGTATGATAGCACTCTATTCAACAGAGGGCACTTTTATGGAGACCACATTTACCGTTCGACAGCAGAAAGCATCCAGAAGGCTGTGGTTGTGTTTTTCGACTTACTACTACTAGCTACTGGTTGTACATCCCTGTCTTATATGATTATGCTTCTTTATCTGTAACCTCACTATTGTGTGATTTTTTTTACAAGTGCTGTATATTTCTTACCTTAATACCGTCAGAACCTAAGTAACCGTCTCTGCATACTAGTATTGAGTGGCCCTCATTGCTTCATGGGTATTGGTACCACAACAATGTATTTTTCTTACACATTTTTCTCTTATCTCCTGCTAAAGATAGCCTGGACCATTTTCCGTTTTTGACATACAACAAAGATAAAACATGTACATTAGAATATTTTACTAGTGCTTATGGTATGCCTGGAGTTCAATAAATGGGGCATTAATCCCTTTTTTCACTTAAGCTTCATAAACACGTTGGATAATTGTCGTATGATGCAGCCGATGAACGCGCGATCGCACAATATTCGTACGAAAATATAGCATCAACATCATCAGACCAAAGACCGGCGAATATTGTCGCTTTTCGAATCAGACTGGCGGATTAGTTCTGCCGATTATCGATAATGTCTGCTGCATTGTATGAAAATTATCAATGTGCGTACAAGGCTTTATTCTCCTGAGTTGCATTCAGTTAATTTGTTCTATTGTTGCACGTACAAGCAAATTAAGGCTTAATTAAACGAGAGCTCAAATAAAAGGTGTGTCAAGTGTGTTTATTTCTGAATGTAGTGTGTTTATTTTAATTTTCTAATCCCCAAGAGCACCTTCAAATGTACCCTCAGGATCATTAAAGCTCATTGTTCTCTATTACTCAGTGGTCCTCTTAATGTGTCATATGTAGTCATGGTAAACAGCAACCAAGTTTCTTCTTCCACACTTTTTCTCTCTAATGTCCGCTGGTGTTATCTATTAAAGGAAGAGTTCACTGAAAAAGTGAACTATTCCTTTAAGCATTGATTGAGGAACGGGAGGTAAAGGACCTATGCCTACCTCCGTTCTGCAATTAATTGTACATGAGCCTGGAACGAAGGTGAGTAATAGGTCCTTTACCTCCCGTTCTTCAACCAATGCATGAAAGGAACATTTACATTTTCAATGAGCTATTCCTTTAAGCCTAAACCACCTCAATTACTGACACATATCACAAAATAAGTGCATGTAAACCCCATGATCTTTTAATAGTGCTTATTTGTGATGTCGAACTGTCCTGATGAAAACATGTATGTTACATTGTCACATTTACGATAGTATATGAAACATCAATATACCGAACCTTGTTCTAAGTATGTCGGGGTAGTTATAATGGCTGTTTACCTGTCTTTGTTTAAAAGCCAAAAAACTAAACCACAAATGTATAAATTCTCTGCAAGCCAGGACTTTTGTAATAAAACTGTATCCATGTGTTAACATAAAAGACATTTAAGAACGCACCTATGGCATTAAATTATGGCACTTTTCCTGGAATATTCCAGCAAATTAAATAAATAATGAGTATTTTTAGCGGAGTATCAATGTGATTTTTGATTGATGAATGGTGTTAAACAGGTACGGTATGTTCCACTCTCTCACCTTATGGTTGTACAACTGCAGCACAATTAATTAGTTGTCTGAAATCCACAATAATTAGCAAATGTTGTTTTTTTGCACAGAAATACACCGTACGTAATGGTTTTACAATGCTTATTTACAGTATTCATTGGCATATTCATGGGCATTTTTTGGGGGCGGAGTTCAGTGTAGTGAGCATGTTGGAGGATAGGTGGCTGTGCACCATTCAATTGATTAACAGACTTTTAAATAATTTATCAGGTGGTAATCTGTAAGGGGGGACATTGGGCCCGTGTGCCGAGCCTTTCCATTCTAAAACATATGTAGGGCAATTGAGGCTAAGAAGAATAATGCACCAAATCGTGCAGCAATTGCAAGCGTTTTCGCACACGATTTCTGTGTGTTCGCGTGCATATGTTTCGCGTTTGCGCATGCATTTTCGCTATTTCAAAGAAAACGCAAGTGATTGTGCAAAAAACTTTTGAACGCAAAACGCGAATGGACGCCACATCGCATGCGCATAGGAAATCGCAGGAATGTTCACGTTCCCGTGATTTCCATGTGTGGCGAAAATCGGGAGCGGCAACGCGTGTGCAAACGCGCGAAAATCACGCTAGTGGGGCCTGACCAGCTTTTTACTCTATTCCATTTGCAATAAAAAAGACCTGCGAGTAACCAGAAATGAAAGCAATAAGATCCCAAAACTGGTTATGGAAACTGAATTCCCACAATTTAGGCCTTGTAAACACGGCCAAATTTGTTCCTAACTTTCAGTCCAAGAATACCCATTAATAAACCAATAATGTTAGTGTGGCCTATTGAAAACAAGTGATTGGTTTACAGACAAGTCCAATCAAATTTTAATCCAAATCTGATTGTGATATTGGTTAGTCACAGTTGATATTTTAACCCAATCTCACTGGACGGTTGATCAGACTGGAAATCATTCCGTTGTGATAGAACCTGTGTGTATAGTACTGTGCTTATCTGATCTTAGTAGTTAATAAACTCATAACATGTATCAGTTTAAATCTTGACATCCTGCAACTATCGGTTTCCTAGGGTCTTGGACTGTTCAGAGAGAATTAAATTGTTTGCAAACATACCATACTTTTTAATAGCATTTGAACATTTATTTACTGTATGCTAGCCCTTTAGCCATCCTATAGTTGTATTGCAAGCTGAACAAATGGTGAATACAGTATTTAAAAATATACATTTTCTAAGAAAATGACACATACACTTATTGTAATGTCCAGCAGTCACTATGAACCTGCTACCAATTGACACTTGATATAACAAGGTTAAATGGGACCCAGGAATATAGGTGAAATGGGGGATCAATCAAAATATTATTGAAATGCATAAAGGGAGATTCATCTTAAAAAGTGGTGCTAATTTTGACCAACCAATCAGATATTATTTCACATTTGAAAGCTAACATCTGATTGGTTGGGGCAAAATTAGCACTATTTTTAACAATAAGAATTTTATTGAATAACCCTGTTAGTCTTTAAAAAATTAGGTTAAGGGTAATCCGATCCCATATTAAAAAGTGCACACTGGGTTGGCCAATTGGCTCTTGTCTGAACTAGATGCGCTGGGTCCGTTGCGTTGAGACAGTTTTAGGGGCGCCGCAACAAACCATTTTTTCTGCAAAGCATGCACTCCAATTACATTCCAAATGGCAGCGAATGACAAAGCTCACCGTGCGATAGTGCGCGTTGTTGTAGTGTGGCCTCACCCTTTAAACCTCATTTTCACCTATATTCTTGACTTCCATACATTTAATTTGTTAAATTTGTTACACATGTAAGCAGTGTCGGATGGCCCACTGGGCTAAAGGGGAATCCCCCCCATGGGCCCACAGCCCATTCACAAAAGGAATCAGAAAACTGCTAAAATTTAAATACAGAGCCAAAGGACAGTAGAAAATGCATTTAATAAAAACAGGAGTCATAGATATGTAAATAAGTAAAAGTGGGCCCCTGACCTCAGATTACCTGGTGGACCCCAACACCCCGTCCGACACTGCATGTAAGTTGAGGCTGCTGAACAGCACAAGATTAGATAGGTGTGTCAAGTGTACTACCTGTAAGAGGGTTTCCCTATAGTTAGTGTGTGGGAAGGGAGGAATCAGTGAAATTTCATTCTATGAAAATTCGTGAATGAACGATGTTGCACATGAGATCCATTGAATGTAGTGTTTCTATTTTGGGTTTCAATCACTAAGAGAACTGTCAGAGTAAGTTATTATCTCATGCAATTTCATTTGTTCAGATAAATATCAGGACGATAAAGCCTTATATAATGCAATAAACTTCTTATTAGTTTAATGTAGTTGAAAGAAATTGCATTATTTTTTTAATGATCTTTTATTTTATTTTAATAAATAATGGTCAGTCTTTGGATAAAAGGTTAATGAGGTTATGTCCTTTAAATGAATATTCCTTGAATAAGCAAAAGATTATTAATAATAATCTGAGCTATATGAGATATAATGTGGGAAGCATGTAACAGTCCTCTGGGTTTTATTATTGACTGTGCTATTTCCATAAAGCGTCATACTGATTAGAAATCATGCAAGAAAAGGATTTAAAGAATATCCCTACTACATATAAGAATATTTATTTTTTACAGAGATTGCATTGAGTTTTTAGGAAACTACCAATGTGATATGGGGTATATAATGATACGTAAAGAAAAGGTGTATACTGTATGTATGTGTAGTGTTTCTCACTATTACTATTTAAATGACCATAAATAAATGTATATAATGTATAGTACTGACTTATATTAGGTCCATGACAAAATATATAAAGTGTATAAATGTAATTACATTGCTGGTACCTCTATTTTAATATGGAATAGTCAAAATGGAAGGTTTAGCCACACCTCTGTCACTGCTAAAACCTCTGCATGTACTTACAACTGAAAGGAAGCCCAATTATGTGCTGTTGTAAATCATGTGACAATCAATCAACAGTCATGTGACAGTCTTAGTCAATCAAAACATTTTGCTAAATGGCTATATGTGTCAGACACACAATGCAGCTATCACACCTCCCCTCTTCATAGGAAAAAGACTGCCTGCAAAGAGAAGAGTCCAGCTGTTATTTGCTAGATGGGAAGTGATGACTCTGATAGAGGACAGAAAAGAAAAACTTTGCGTGTTCAGGTCATTTCTCTGAGAATGCTGGCAGTGAGACTTTTGTCCTCGTTGGACTATTGCTAATTTAATAGGATGAGGCTGTGAAGTATCTTCGTGTTAAGGCTCATTTGAGTCCTCCTTTAAGGCCCACCTCACGTTAAGCTATATAGCTAAGTGGGATCTTGTTCTTTCCTGTCCTGTCCCATAGAAACCAAAACCTGTGCCCTGCTCTGATGAAATCTATTAAGATTGAAACATTGCAGTATAGTCTGGGTTTTTATAGGACTTCAGACTTTCCAATAGTTAACCCTCTCTGATAGACTCCAGGTCACAGCTGTTAGTCAATGGGGGAGAGAAGAGTATTGGCTTTTCATGTAGATAGATCTAATGGATCTCCTCTTGATTGTTTTACTTTTAAATGGAAGTTTGAGGGGGAAGTTAGATTTAAGCTCTGCACATCAGTTGTATTTCACTATGGTGTTTGGACTATACAATGTTTTGATAAATATCAAGAGAACTCAGAACCTGAATTAAATATATCTTCATAGATTCATCAGATTAAATGGATAAAGAAATAAAAAGTGATAGTGTATAAACAAAATAAGATGGATAAATATGTCTGCTTATCTATATTAATAAGTATATTAATACATGATACTTCATAATCGTCCCTGCCGAAATCCATCTAAGCACATCTATTTGATACATAACTTATCGCATATGTTATGATTTGGGGGAAACCGGAGTGTCCGGAGGAAACCCACGCACGCATGGGGAGAAGATACAAACTCCTTGCAGATGTGCCAACGGTGGATTAGAACTCTAAATACTTGAGCACATTAATATACATCACTAAGAAATTAAATAGATAGGGAGAGTATAAGGCATTAGTGTTCCCCTTCAGTCATATGAAAATAAGGAATAGAAGCCTGGGTAATTTCCATGTTTCCATGGTAGCCCTTTAGGAAAAGCCATAGCTTCTGAAAGGTTTTAGCATTCCACAAGCTAAATGCAAAACCAGAGAGCCAGCAACAGACTGATTTTGGCTTTATTGAGCCATCTTCAGTGTAGCATGCCGGGCTTTTGGTTTTGCTTTGTCATGTCTGCAAGTAGTCTATAATAAAATACTATAATGCATATTACTATGTCAGTGGTTCTAAACACATGCATTAGCCACAGGACATATAGGAAAAACTTTGCTGTTTCAGACCATTTCTCTAGAAAAGCTGGGAGTGAGAAGTCATAACTTATTTCTTACATTATTTAAGCAATGTAATTTTTATAGCATGAGGCTGTGAAGTACCTTTTGTTTAAAGAAGGCTGATTTCATTATATACTCTGTGGAGGGCTTTTTGCTGACTGTGCATCTCACCTTAAGATATAGCTAGTTGATATCTTATGGTTCCAAATCCCACAATCCATTAATCTGTTCCTTGCAGTGATACAATTAAACATAGAAACATGTTGTGTTCTGTAGGGATAGTCTGGATCCTTTTTGAGAATTTCAGTACAGATTTCTTGGGACAGCTAGGTGTTAAAAAGAACATAAGTAAGAGTGGGCTCTCCATAGTACCTATCAAAGGGATTCCAATATTCTTTCTACAGATATGTTGGACATTTGCCTTAAGATTGAGAGGGGAGGATGATTTCACCATCCCACGGCACTTCTGCTTAATATGGTGTTGAGCATGGCAGCCTGATATACTGTACCTCCATCCAAACTAGTTCTAGGGCATTTATAGGTGTCATAGATTAGTTACCATTTCTCAGATGATTCTATGGATAGTAGGCAAAGGCAGATATACCAAACTGATAGACCCTTTTTTAAAACAAATGTAATACAATTACAACTGCTATATCAAAGAATAGATAAGAGATGTGACACAGAACTAGACTGTTCATATTGATTTCTTTATTAACTCATCTCCATTTCTTTTTAACTTCTACCTATTTATTTTTTTTTAATGTACAAAACCTCAATGTAATTAGAATGTATGTAAGATTTTATATCCATGTATCCCACACAAAGCTAACTATATACACATACTGTAATTCCCACTGTGCACCAACAGGCACACTTTTACGCATCTAGGTACTAGGTTACTGTATATAGGGACATACTACGATATTTATCAAGTATACGTTGATGCAGTTGCTGTTTGGTCTCCCCCACATACAAATCAGAGCATTCTTCACTGCACTGCACCGCATATATGATGTCGCTTTTCTTGTGTTTTGGTATTGGGTCTTTTGGATGTACCAATTGCTGCCTCAGTGTGTTGTTCGGTTTAAAGCAGACAGGGATACGATGTTTTTTGAAAATTCTTCTTAATTTCTCAGAGACCCCTGCTACATATGGGATGACCATGTTCTTCCTCCTGTCTTGCTTTTCCCCTTCACTGTTGGTATTCGTGTTCTTTTCTTTCCTTCTACTTCTTTTGACAAAGGCCCAGTCTGGATATCCACAAGTTTTAAGGGCTCCTCTGAGATGTTTCATTTCTTTAGCCTTCGCCTCTGTGCTAGTGGGGATGTTCTCGGCTCTGTGTTGCAGGGTTCTGATGACACCCAGCTTGTGATCTAAAGGGTGGTGGGAGTCAAACATCAAATACTGATCTGTGTGTGTTGGTTTTCTGTAAACCTCTACTTCCAGTTTACCATTTTCCTTAACTTCTACCAAGCAGTCCAAGAAAGCCAGTTTGTTGTTTTGTACCTCTTCCCTTGTAAATTTGATGTTTTGGTCTACCGTATTAATGTGTTCTGTGAAAGCTTGTACTTCCTTCTGATGGATTTTAACCCAAGTGTCATTCACGTATCTGAACCAGTGGCTGGGTGCTATTCCCTTAAAGGTATTAAGCGCCTTTTTTTCTACCTCCTCCATGTAAAGGTTGCCCACAATGGGTGAAACTGGAGATCCCATAGCACATACATGTTTTTGCTTATAGAACTTATCCCTGTATTTGAAATAGGTGGTATTGAGGCACAAGTCCAGTAAGGAACACACCTGTTCTGGGTTGAAATCAGTTCTGCTGGTAAGAGTGCTGTCTTGGCCTAGCCGTTTTTTCACCATGCCAACAGCCTCCTTGGTGGGTATACAGGTGAAGAGAGATGTCACATCATAGGACACCATAGTTTCTTCTGCACAGAAGAGTTCTGGATGTGATGCTTAGAACTTCCCACCAATGGCCCTAAGATGTTGGCTAGGTATTTTGCCACCTTGTATGTTACAGAGTTGATGCTGCTGACTATAGGTCTTAGAGGTGCCCCTTCCTTATGTATCTTTGGGAGTCGGCCAGGAGCATGGTCACCTTAGCATGGTAGTCTGAGGTGTTGAGTACCACTGTGCATCTTCCCTTGTCTTCTGGTAGAATGGTGATACTGGAATATTTCTTGAGGGATGTTAGGCTATACTTTCCTGTGTGGTCAGGTTAGATGAAGGAGTTTTAGCACTGGCTAAGGCTGCAGATACCTAAGGCGAAGTTGTTTGCCTCACTCTGTGGTACCTTATGTGGATTGAGGCTTCTTTGGTGCTATAATATCCACCACAGGGATGCTTAGGTGGTGATGGCAAAATTCAAGCCCTTAGCAAGGACTTCTATTTCTGACTTGGTCAGGGTCCTATTAGTCAAGTTTCTCACCCATTCCTCCTTGTTTGATAATTGCCACAGAGTCTTGTACAAGTCATTCTGAATTGAGAAAGCCAGTCGGATGACTAGCAAAAAGTCTTCAAGAACTAAACTTCAAGTCCAGTTGATCTAATTGAATACAACAGATATACCATGACCTGGATGAATGAGAAACTTCACAAGCTGGTAGAATATACAATCTGCAGCTATTCACCTAAAAAAATTTGCCCCAGATGATTGACATAATTACAACTAAAAACTGACATTGCAGTTTAGCATGAGTCTATGAGTTATAGAATAGTTACAGAATAGGGATAGTTTTTTGGACACAAATGCATCAGGTCTGATGGGATCGGGCTTTATTGTTACTGGGTGTACTCACCTTTATTTTACACAAAATGGATTTACTAGTCAGTTGTGCTGTACAATAGTTATAACATTTTCTGGTAAAACTAAATCAAATTTTTTTTTCTTAATTCTAAATTTGATGTAGCTGCCCCTTTAAATCCTAGAAGTAGCCTATTTTACACATGCAAAGCTAAGTACTAACCTAGATTAACAGATTGAACTGCAATTTGTTTTTGTCCATGTAAGCAATCTGATTCATGTAATTGGATATTAGGAGACACAGTGAAATAAGATATGGCAGAAAGCAAGATACTTTCATTGTTATTGAATAAATACTCCCATAGGAAGTATAGGAATAGTTGCTGAGGATAGACACCATGTCTAATATTGACAGTTACATATGGTGGAGAGAGAGCTCTAATAAAGAATTAAGAAAATATGGGCAATTAAGTTCCCAAACACAGACTGGTCCTTCTGTGTACCTGTATTTACTATAAACACAGTTATCCCCTATCCAGTGGCACAATGACACAATATAATAATAATAATAATAATGGCCATCATTTCAGTTATGTGTTGCAATCAGAAGCTCCCCAGAAATGCCTGAAACTGTGGTCTCCATACAATACATACACTCATTATTAAAAAGAGCACACTTCTACCTTTAAAATGACTTGAGGATCATGCTTTTAGCTACAGCCTATCCAAACAGCAGTATAAAGGGTGGTGTGAGCTGTGACATCTCCTGCACCATTGCTCTGCCCCCAAATCTTAGGTTTGTTCCACTTGTATCCTACTCAGCAGCTGCAACATAGGCCCTGGCCCCACAATCATGAAAATATTTTTTTCTCCCTCTCTAAGGTTTCCAAAGGTAGAGGAAAAGACAGAATGGTTGCGGTTCCGTAACTAGCTTCATAAAAGATCAATTATTTGGGAATTGGGCTTTTTAAACAGCTAATCGTATGCTAGTCACAGAGACTCCAACAGACAGGGCAGACCAGTAAGTTTCAGAGAAGCTAGAGACATTATCTAAGACTTGTTTGAAAGGTATGATAGCACTCTATTCAACAGAGGGCACTTTTATGGAGACCACATTTACCGTTCGACAGCAGAAAGCATCCAGAAGGCTGTGAGTTGTAGTTTTTCGACTTACTACTACTAGCTACTGGTTGTACATCCCTGTCTTATATGATTATGCTTCTTTATCTGATAACCTCACTTATTGTGTGATTTTTCTTTACAAGTGCTGTATATTTCTTACCTTAATACCGTCAGAACCTAAGTAACCTGTCTCTGCATACTAGTATTGAGTGGCCCTCATTGCTTCATGGGTATTGGTACAACAACAACGTTATTTTTCTTACACCTTTTTTCTCTTATCTCGTGCTAAAGATAGCCTGGACCATCTTTCCGTTTTTGACATACAACAAAGATAAATACATGTACATTAGAATATTTTACTAGTGCTTTATGGTATGCCTGGAGTTCAATAAATGGGGCATTAATCCCTTTTTTCACTTAAGCTTCATAAACACGTTGGATAATTGTCGTATGATGCAGCCGATGAACGCGCGATCGCACAATATTCGTACGAAAATATAGCATCAACTATCATCAAGACCAAAGACCGGCGACTATTGTCGGCTTTTTCCGATATCAGACTGGCGGATTAGTTCTGCCGATTATCGATAATGTCTGCTGCATTGTATGAAAATTATCCAATGTGCGTACAAGGCTTTATTCTCCTGAGTTGCATTCAGTTAATTTGTTCTATTGTTGCACGTACAAGCAAATTAAGGCTTAATTAAACGAGAGCTCAAATAAAAGGTGTGTCAAGTGTGTTTATTTCTGAATGTAGTGTGTTTATTTTAATTTTCTAATCCCCAAGAGCACCTTCAAATGTACCCTCAGGATCTATTAAAGCTCATTGTTCTCTATTACTCAGTGGTCCTCTTAATTGCTTCATATGTAGTCATGGTAAACAGCAACCAAGTTTTCTTCTTCACACTTTTTCTCTCTAATGTCCTGCTGGTGTTATCTATTAAAGGAAGAGTTCACTGAAAAAGTGAACTATTCCTTTAATGCATTGATTGAGGAACGGGAGGTAAAGGACCTATGCCCTACCTTCCGTTCTGCAATTAATTGTACATGAGCCTGGAACGAAGGTGAGTAATAGGTCCTTTACCTCCCGTTCTTCAACCAATGCATGAAAGGAACATTTACATTTTTCAATGAGCTATTCCTTTAAGCCTAAACCACCTTTTAATTACTGACACATATCACAAAATAAGTGCATGTAAACCCCATGATCTTTTAATTGTGCTTTATTGTGATGTCGAACTGTCCTGATGAAAACATGTATGTTACATATGTCACATTTACGCATCAGTATATGAAACATCAATATACCGAACCTTGTTCTAAGTATGTCGGGGTAGTTATAATGGCTGTTTACCTGTCTTTGTTTAAAAGCCAGAAAAACTAAACCACAAATGTATAAATTCTCTGCAAGCCAGGACTTTTGTAATAAAACTGTATCCATGTGTTAACATAAAAGACATTTTTAAGAACGCACATATGGCATTAAATTATGGCACTTTTCCCGGAATATTCACAGCAAATTAAATAAATAATGAGTATTTTTAGCGGAGTATCAATGTGATTTTTGATTGATGAATGGTGTTAAACAGGTACGGTATGTTCCACTCTCTCTCACCTTATGGTTGTACAACCCTGCTAGCACAATTAATTAGTTGTCTGAAATCCACAATAATTAGCAAATGTTGTTTTTTTTTGCACAGAAATACACCGTACTGTAATGGTTTTACAATGTCCTTATTTACAGTATTCATTGGCATATTCATGGGCATTTTTTGGGGGCGGAGTTCAGTGTGAGCATGTTGGAGATAGGTGGCTGTGCACCATTCAATTGATTAACAGACTTTTAAATAATTTATCAGTTGGTAATCTGTAAGTGGGGGACATTGGGCCCTGTGTGCCGAGCCTTTCCCATTCTAAAACATATGTAGGGCAATTGAGGCTAAGAACATAATGCACCAAATCGTGCACGCAATTGCAAGCGTTTTCGCACACGATTTCTGTGTGTTTTCGTGCATTGTTTCGCGTTTGCGCATGCATTTTCGCTATTTTCAAAGAAAACGCAAGTGATTGTGCAAAAAACTTTTGAACGCAAAACGCGAATGGACGCCCAATCGCATGCGCATAGGAAATCGCAGGAATGTTCACGTTCCCGTGATTTCCATGTTGGCGAAAATCGGGAGCGGCAACGCGTGTGCAAACGCGCGAAAATCACGCTAGTGGGGCCTGACCAGCTTTTTACTCCATTCCATTTGCAATAAAAAAGACCTGGCAGTAACCAGAAAATGAAAGCAATAAGATCCCAAAACTGGTTATGGAAACTGAATTCCCACAATTTAGGCCTTGTAAACACGGGCCAAATTTGTCCCTAACTTTCAGTCCAAGAATACCTATTAATAAACCAATAATGTTAGTGTGGCCTATTGAAAACCAAGTGATTGGTTTACAGACAAGTCCAATCAAATTTTAATCCAAATCTGATTGTGAGATTGGTTAGTCACAGTTGATATTTTAACCCAATCTCACTGGACGGTTGATCAGACTGGAATATCATTCCGTGTGTATAGAACCTTGTGTATAGTACTGTGCTTATCTGATCTTAGTAGTTAATAAACTGATAACATGTCAATCAGTTTAAATCTTGCAATCCTGCAACTATCGGTTTCCTAGGGTCTTGGACTGTTCAGAGAGAATTAAATTGTTTGCAAACATACCATACTTTTTAATAGCTTCATTTGAACATTTATTTACTGTATGCTAGCCCTTTAGCCATCCTATAGTTGATGGTTTATTGCAAGCTGAACAAAATGGTGAATACAGTATTTTAAAAATATACATTTTCTAAGAAAATGACACATACACTTATTGTAATGTCCAGCAGTCACTATGAACCTGCTACCAATTGACACTTGATATAACAAGGTTAAATGGGACCCAGGAATATAGGTGAAATGGGGGATCAATCAAATATTTATTGAAATGCATAAAGGGAGATTCAATAAAAGTTAAAAATGGTGCTAATTTTGCCCCAACCAATCAGATATTATTTCACATTTGAAAGCTAACATCTGATTGGTTGGGGCAAAATTAGCACTATTTTTAACAATAAGAACTTTTATTGAATAACCCTGTTAGTCTTTAAAAAACTAGGTTAAGGGTAATCCGATCCCATATTAAAAAGTGCACACTGGTGTTGGCCAATTGGCCTGGTCACACTAGATGCGCTGCTGTCCGTTGCGTTGAGACCAGTTTTTAGGGGCGCACGCAATCACCATTTTTTCTGCAAATGCATGCACTCCAATTACATTCCAAATGGCAGCGAATGACAAAGCTCACCGTGCGATAGTGCGCGTTGTAGTGTGGCCTCACCCTTTAAATCCTCATTTTCACCTATATTCTTGACTTCCATACATTTAATTTGTTAAATTGTTACACATGTAAGCAGTGTCGGATTGGCCCACTGGGCTACAGGGGAATCCCCCCCATGGGCCCACAGCCCATTCACAAAAGGAATCAGAGAAAACTGCTAAAATTTAAATACAGAGCCAAAGGGACAGTAGAAAATGCATTTTAATAAACAACAGGAGTCATAGATATGTAAATAAGTAAAAAGTGGGCCCCTGACCTCAGATTACCTGGTGGACCCCAACACCCCAGTCCGACACTGCATGTAAGTTGAGGCCTTGCTGAACAGCACAAGATTAGATAGGTGTGTCAAGTGTACTAACCTGTAAGAGGTTTTCCCTATAGTCTAGTGTGTGGGAAGGAAGGAATCAGTGAAATTTCATTCTATGAAAATTCGTGAATGAACGATGTTGCACATGAGATCCATTGAATGTAGTGTTTCTATTTTGGGTTTCTAATCACTAAGAGAACTGTCAGAGTAAGTTATTATTCTCCATGCAATTTCATTTGTTCAGATAAATATCAGGACGATAAAGCCTTTATATAATGCAATTAAACTTCTTATTAGTTTAATGTACGTTGAAAGAAATTGCATTATTTTTAAATGATCTTTTATTTTATTTTAATAAATAATGGTCAGTCTTTGGATAAAAGGTTAATGAAGGTTATGTCCTTTAAATGAATATTCCTTGGAATAAGCAAAAGATTATTAATAATAATCTGAGCTATATTGAGATATAATGTGGGAAGCATGTAACAGCCCTCTGGGTTTTATTATTGACTGTGCTATTTCCATAAAGCGTCATACTGATTAGAAATCATGCAAGAAAAGGATTTAAAGAATATCCCTACTACATATAAGAATATTTATTTTTTACAGAGATTGCATTGAGTTTTTAGGAACTACCAATGTGATATGGGGTATATAATGATACGTAAAGAAAAGGTGTATACTGTATGTATGTGTAGTGTTTCTCACTATTACTATTTAAATGACCATAAATAAATGTATATAATGTATAGTACTGACTTATATTAGGTCCATGACAAAATATATAAAGTGTATAAATGTAATTACATTGCTGGTACCTCTATTTTAATATGGAATAGTCAAAATGGAAGGTTTAGCCACACCTCTGTCACTGCTAAAACCTCTGCATGTACTTACAACTGAAAGGAAGCCCAATTATGTGCTGTTTGTAAATCATGTGACAATCAATCAACAGTCATGTGACAGTCTTAGTCAATCAAAATATTTTGCTAAATGGCTATATGTGTCAGACACACAATGCAGCTATCACACCTCCCCTCTTCATAGGAAAAAGACTGCCTGCAAAGAGAAGAGTCCAGCTGTTATTTGCTAGATGGGAAGTGATGACTCTGATAGAGGACAGAAAAGAAAAACTTTGCGTGTCTCAGGCCATTTCTCTGAGAATGCTGGCAGTGAGACTTTTGTCCTCTGTTGGACTATTGCTAATTTAATAGGATGAGGCTGTGAAGTATCTTCTGTGTTAAGGCTCTATTTGATGGGTCCTCCTTTAAGGCCCACCTCACGTTAAGCTATATAGCTAAGTGGTATCTTGTTCTTTCCTGTCCTGTCCCATAGAAACCATGAACCTGTGCCCTGCTCTGATGAAATCTATTAAGATTGAAACATTGCAGTATAGTCTGGGTTTTTATAGGACTTCAGACTTTCCAATAGTTAACCCTCTCTGATAGACTCCCAGGTCACAGCTGTTAGTCAATGGGGAGGAAGAGTATTGTTGCTTTTCATTGTAGATAGATCTAATGGATCTCCTCTTGATTGTTTTACTTTTAAATGGAAGTTTGAGGGGGAAGTTAGATTTAAGCTCTGCACATCAGTTGTATTTCACTATGGTGTTTGGACTATACAATGTTTTGATAAATATAGCAAGAGAACTCAGAACCCTGGATTTAAATATATTCTTCATAGATTCATCAGATTAAATGGATAAAGAAAATAAAACAAAGTGATAGTGTTATACAACAAATATAAGATGGATAATGTCTGCCTTATCCTATATTAATAGATGTATATTAATACATGTATACCTTCACATCAGGCCCTGCCCCGAAGAGCTTACCATCTAAGCACATCTATTTGATACATAACTTATCAGCATATGTTTATGATTGTGGGGGAAACCGGAGTGTCCGGAGGAAACCCACGCACGCATGGGGAGAAGATACAAACTCCTTGCAGATGTGTCCAAAGGTGGATTAGAACTCTAAATACTTGAGCACATTAATATACATCACTAAGAAATTAAATAAGATAGGGAGAGTATAAGGCATTAGTGTTCCCCTTCAGTCATATGAAAATAAGGAATGAAGACGCCTGGGTAATTTCCATGTTTCCATGGTAGCCCTTTAGGAAAAGCCATAGCTTCTGAAAGGTTTTAGCATTCCACAAGCTAAGTGCAAAACCAGAGAGCCAGCAACAGACTGATTTTGGCTTTATTGAGCCATCTTCAGTGTAGCATGTCCGGGCTTTCTGGTTTTGCTTTGTCATGTCTGCAAGTAGTCTATAATAAAATACTATAATGCATATTACTATGTCAGTGGTTCTAAACACATGCATTAGCCACAGGACATATAGGAAAAACTTTGCCTGTTTCAGACCATTTCTCTAGAAAAGCTGGGAGTGAGAAGTCATAACTTATTTCTTACATTATTTAAGCAATGTAATTTTTATAGCATGAGGCTGTGAAGTACCTTTTGTTTAAAGAAGGCTGATTTTCATTATATACTCTGTGGAGGGCTTTTTGCTCTGTGAAGCTCATCTCACCTTAAGCTATATAGCTAGTTGATATCTTATGGTTCCAAATCCCACAATCCATTAATCTGTTCCTTGCAGTGATACAATTAAACATAGAAACATGTTGTGTTCTGTAGGGATAGTCTGGATCCTTTTTGAGAATTTCAGTACAGATTCTCTTGGGACAGCTAGGTGTTTAAAAAGAACATAAGTAAGAGTGGGCTCTCCATAGCCACCTATCAAAGGGATGTCCAATATTCTTTCTACAGATATGTTGGACATTTGCCTTAAGATTGAGAGGGGAGGATGATCTTCACCATCCCACGGCACTTCTGCTTAACTATGGTGTTGAGCATGGCAGCACTGATATACTGTACCTCCATCCAAACTAGTTCTAGGGCATTTATAGTGTTCATAGATTAGTTACCATTTCTCATGATATTTCTATGGATAGTAGGCAAAGTCCAGATATACCAAACTGATAGACTCTTTTTTAAAACAAATGTAATACAATTAACAACTGCTATATCAAAGAATAAGATAAGAGGATGTGACACTAACAGAACTAGGATTTCATATTGATTTCTTTATTAACTCATCCTCATTTCTTTTTAACTTCTTACCTTTATTTCTTTTTTTATTGTACAAAACCTTTAACGTATATAATGCATGTAAAGATTTTATATCCACTGTATCCACACAAAGCTAACTATATACACATACTGTAATTCCCACTGTGCACCAACAGGCACACTTTTTCTAGTACTATACTGTATATAATATATAATGATTTAAAGCATGGCATACTATATATTATATATTTAATGTATATAGTTTGCTTTTGCCTTTTTCAAGCTGTTGTACAATAGTCACTATATTTTTTTGGAACAGAGAATGAAACCTCTATGATTGCTTGGAAGAGGTAGTGGAATTCTGTGCCAAATTAAGAGGCATGCACACTGCTGATAGTTGCCAGTTTCTGTTTTCCAACCTGTCCATCTCATTTTTTATCAACGTACAGTTCTAGGGAATTGCTTAACAGATGACATTCTGGTTTACTCCACATGTCATGTTTTATTAGTTGAAACAGGTTGCTATGATACAGGGCATCTGAAAATGCAAATAGTGTTCAAACCATGGTAATATACTATTCTTGTAATCTACATGAGCAACATGCATTACTTTAATGTTTAATTTAGCTTGCCTTGGCCTTATTAAAATGTTCAATATACTTTTAAGTGAGGGACTTGGTAATATATCGCCAGTTGTTTATTTGGCTATGTTACCTTTCTTCTTAGCATTTAAAAATCCCAGCATTCTATCATAATAAAAACCCCAACAATTGAGAAGAGGAGCCTATTAATGCAGACAGAGGCTGGTCACATGGCTGAAAACAGGAAGTTTAAAGTAGTATTATATGTAAAAAAAAAAAAAAAAAAGAATGATTGTCTAATGTCCCACAGTGCCATGGTTGTCTGTCTTACCACAGAGTAATTCATGCAATTACTTTTGTAACAACATTTCTGAACCAACTCTAGGGTTCCCTGAGAGGTTGCTAGGGATTTATTTTGAGAAAGTGACAGGAACTGTACAGATTGTACACATAACCTTGTGATGAGTGCATATTTTAATGTAGACTTACTGTATTTATGATATATCTCCCCTAACCCACAAAATATTTCTTATACCTCACCTCCTGCCTTGTGGTAAAAAAAACAATGATAAACTGTCTAGGGGTCAGGGACCAAGAAAAGGGATTTCACACTGGGGGGGGGGCTGTTTTCCTTTTCTGCACACAAAAATTTTCTTTGCATGCTTGATATAATGACTATGATTGAAGAAGACAACTTATGTGAGTTTAAAAAGAAAATTATGTGGTGATGTGTACATGCCCATCAGTGAACACTATTTGTGTGTTTGTTAGTTGCCCCTTTTTATAAGGGCGAAATCTTCAAAACACATGGGGGGTTGTTAAGTTTTATTTTAGCCTTGTGGGTTCAGGAAAGGACCCCATTAACATTTTTGCTAAAGGTCCCAGTGATTCCTAGCTATGCCCTGCTTTGCCTCATAGAGCAATTCCTGGAAACTTTCTGAAATATACTAACGGTGGCCATCGTACAATCCACAGATTGAACAATCATATTGACCGGATCGGATATCCTGATATTGTACAACTGCAATTGTTGCATCTATGGCCACCATAAGGGACCATTGTTTGGATGAGACAGCCATGAATTAGAATGTGATTGTTAAGGTTATAAGAAAGGAGAGAAACAAAATCTAAAAACTTGAATGAATAGAAGAGCAAACTAAAAGATAACTATAAAATTAAGGAGAAATAAAGAAAACATTTCAGAAATATGCAATTTTTTGCATTTCACCATAAAGCACAGCATCATTTATGTATCACAATAGAATATCCATAAACATATGTGCATAGAGAGTACCGTATATACTTGAATATAAGTTGAGGTTTTTAGGCTTTAAAAAAAGCCTAAAAATCCTACCTTGACTTATACTCAAGTCACTAACCTGAAATCTGACAGCCGCATGCTTCCTCTCTCTTCCGCATGCACTGTGCTGTGGCTGACATCACTACTTGGCGCTGAGTAGTGACGTCAGGCACCTGAATGCGGAAGAGAGAGGAAGCGTGTGGCAGGATTTCAGGTTAGTTATTACAGTAAGACTGTCTGTGTTCTGTGGATTTTGTAGGAAGGGCTTTAGTTGCCCTTTAAATGGACAGCAGAATTCCCATACAGTAGTCCCATACAGTAATAGCCATACTGGATTTAGCTATTACTGTTTGGGAATTTTGCTGTCCATTTAAAGGGCAACTAAAGCCCTTAAAATTCATAAATACAATACATAAGGCAGTTGTGGTTATAATTTCTAACCTCAACTTATACTCAGGTCAATCAGGTTTACTCATTTTTCAGGTAAAAATAGGTACCTAAACTTATATTTGGATCGACTAATACTCGAGTATATACAGTAAATAAAACTGAACACACAATGGCCAATAGAATGGATAGAAAATTATAAATGAGGAACATTGAGGTGATTGCAAAGCTTTTTTAGTGCATGGGATGAATAATTGAATATGATAAATAGGGAGATGTAATGTAACGCAAATGGTTTTATACTGGGTGCCTGTGCTGCTAATACAAAACGACACTAAACGCTCCAGAAAATTGGAGTTAAAACCATGCCAACCCAATATTACATTTATATATTACATTATATTTAACTTTTCCGACTCATTTTAGGACTCTGAAAGTTAATAAATGCAGACATGAAATAGGAAAAGTACCGTAATATAGATTTTACAAATGTAGTTAGGGAAAGTTTAGTGGAAAATTTCAATATTTTTAAATTCTTGGTTTGTATTATGCATACCTAGCTGTTCTACATATTTTCTCCCATTTTGAAAAATCAGTTGATTTCATACCCTTTGCTGTTGACATTAGTGAGCTGGCATTTCAGGTTCTAACGGTCCTTCTTCTTCCCAGGATGCACCACATCCTAGGAATGTTCCTAACAGTAATTTCTACTGATTGGCTGTTGTATGGGTCAAACATGCTCAGATCTCTACTGAGCAACTAAATCAACCCAGGCGCTAGGTCAAGGGCAAAACCATAACAGTCTCTATTAGGGGTCCTGCAAACAGGAAGTCAGTATTTTGGTTGCATTTATTTATACACAGACAAAATGCTGAATGGGCAGGTTAAGCTCATTGGGATTGAAAATTACTGCTCTTTTTTCTTAAAAGCAAATGTATTTGCACTGAACTTCCCCTTTAATGTTCACTCAGCATTTTATAACTGTGTTCCAGATATAGAATTTGATCCTGAGGAAGCCACATTAGTGTGGTGAAACGCATTGATCAGTCACATTCAATAGGATACAGCATAGATATTGGCTGTAGATATTGGCACTTTTATTTTGAATTTTTTTTTATTGTTTTTAAAGTGATATCACCATTTTAATGCTAAATATAAATAAATGCTTTGAAAATCACCAATGTGTGAAACAGTCCATTTTATAAGAGATTCATTAAGGAACACATGAAGTGTAAACCAGCCTCTTACTTTTACTTGGAATAATAGGAACACACCTGGAATTTCCATAGGAGAAACATCTAGGACCCAAGCACTGAGTTGTTCCCTAACTATGTATATATATCTCTAACTCTTCTTGCTCGAGTCACCTGCACAACCAAGCTCCAATACACAAATTGTATTCCAGACATGTCTTCCTACAGAATATACAACTGTATTTACTAAAGGGATTTAAAACAATGAGGACATAAAAGGTGATGTAGTCCTAACTAGGTTAAGAAGGAGTCAGACAGGGATTTAAATGTGTGATCCTTAGAGCTGTGAAAGGTGAGTTAGAATGGGATGAATGGGAGACTGGTAAGGTGATTGAAACATGTTAGGCATGGTGAGAGCGACACCCCATACACCCTTCACTTTTGTGTTTCATGGATCAGCGGGAGACTGTTCTTACTTACATGTCTTGTAATCAGCAGAAGCGGTTTATCATATCAATAATCTGTCAAAATATATAAACACACACATAATACATGGAACATTTATAATTCATTCATTCATTCCAAGGTGTTAAACAATATATTTTATGGAAATGTTTCCCTGCCTTCTTTCTTGAGAAAAATGCTGTATGTATGTATTTAATATAAATTGACACTTGATTTATACTATTGGGCTGGTAAAATCTCTTTGCTTCATAGTTGTCATTTTGCATGTCTATTATACTGCTTTGTTTGGTTGCTATTGGAGGATGAGAACACATCTTTAATTGTGTATGTAAGGGGATAGCTGAACACCTTTGTAGCTACTATGGAGGAAGCACCTAATATATGTTTTGTATTTTTACACCTGTTCTATGTCCGTGACATCACCAGCACCACTGCTCTGCCTGAAGTCTCATTTTTGAGCATGCCCACTGCATCATCAGCTGCATCTTAAGCCCTGCCCCCAAACTTCTAAATCATTTTTAAAGCTAGCCAGGGTGTGGGGCTTCTAACACAGCACATCATTTGACAGAAGTGTAAATTTACAAACCTGTAACTTTAGATCCAGAGAAGATAGAGACATTATCCTAGGCTTGTATGGAGACCACAGTTACCCTTTAAAGGTGAATGTATGGAATAGCGATATGGATTGGGTATACTAAGTGCATATTACAAGCTGTAGTGAGTAGTTCAATGCTGAATATATTTATTTATTTATTTGTTTATCTATGTATATTTCTACTAGATGCAAAGACTTTGTAATGTATGCTCTGACGAAAATAAGGCAAGACTGCTTGTCTAAGCTTTTCCTTCAAGCTCACGTGCAAAAGAAATGTTTCTGAGCACAGACATAGCCTCAGGCAGCTGCTTTTTTAGCTAAAGAACTGCAATAAAATAGGCAAAGGTTATTTTTGTGGCAGGGCTTCAATAACATTTCATAAATCATCTAAACAGAACCCATCTATGCCAACAAAGATGAAACGTACATATATGTCTGTAATTGCCAGACTCCCTACACATCCGATAGTATAGCACAGGTATGGCTGATTTATGAGCATAATATAGACAGTATTCATAATAGCTATAGCTGTGAAGGGATAAAAATATATTTTAATAGGAAATAAAAAGGATGCAGCTTACATGCACACTCCTGCACAACTGCCATTCTTTTTATAGGATTTACGCTCTATTTAAAGAAGAATGCTTTTGGTTGCATAAATCAGTTCTATGGCTACTAAAACATTGGCTTATGCACAAACATGAGACCGGAAGAAGCTGTAAAACATAAATAAATAAAGTTGAAGAATCATCAAGGTTGATTTAGAGGAGGGGTGCCCAACCTGAGGTACCCTGGGTGCTGCTCTAGTTGCCCCCCTATGCAGTGACTGGGCCATGGGTGTAGCCACACCCCAGAATGCCCAGTCTATGTCCCTGGAATGCACATTCCACGCTCCTTGTCAAGCCTACCTGCGGGTCCATGAGGGCTGCAAAAAATCGCAGCATGCCCGCTTGTGGGACTTGGGTTTGGCAGCAATGAGTTAGAGGAAGCAGGGGCATGTGCCCTACCTGTCACAGGATGATGCATTAATTAGTCAGTGATAGGAAAGAGAATCCACCTCTATAGCTAGGCCTATAAGGTCCCATTAGCACATTAGGTTGGTGTATAGGTTGCTGACATTTTCAGCTGGTTTGATCTCAAGACACAAAATAGCAGATTTGCAGAAACACTCCTGATTCCTTTCCTCTTATGCATTTTTAATGATATAATAATGGTATGATAAATGCATAGCTTTACACATTTAAAAAGTGCATAATATAATTCATCCTTTACATGAACATTTTTTTTAAAGTTGCCAAAAAAGAACAAAACTCCATAGTAAACATGAAGGGGGTGTTTTAATAAATCTATCCTGACTGCTTCTGCAATGACTTGATCACTTTGCGACAGTTCTGACACTGTGGGAGTGTGGTTAGGTAAGGTGCATTGGGGAGCAGTTCTACACCCCGATTCAGTATTTTGCTAGTTTTGTCTTCCTTTTAAAAAAATTTAATTTTAAGACTTAAGATTTTTTGCATTATTTTGTCTAAATACAAGATTAGGGATTCTGCCATCTAGTCTCTATTCTTATCCCCAATGCTATTATATTCTAGTATAATTTACTGATGTTATAGAGTTTCCTTTACTTTTCTCTTTGTTGGTAAATGCTATGTTTGGGCAGCACATTGGCTCAGTGGCCACTCTACTAGTTGTCAGCTAATTGTTCAGCCCTGTACAAGAAATACACTGCAATGTTATTTTTTATTTGGAATTTATTTTTCAAAAGTCATAAATACTGGATCATTTATGTGTTAAAGGAAATTGAATGTCAATAATGATAATTCAAGTGTTTGTTAGTATAATGACCCTTACACTTTTACCCTTAGCAAAAGTTAAAGGTGTTGTACTGCTTGCCAGTCCGAGTTACAAGGTAATACTTTAGAGATAAAACATAAACCAAAGTGATATAAAGGTTTATTGGCTAAGTGAGATGATTACCATTGCAAGCTTTCAGAACCAGCTTGATTACCAGCTTGAAAGAGGAAATTTAGGTTCTGAAAACTTGCTTTGGTTATGATCTCAGGTAGCCAATAAGGTAATACCTTTACATTGCATTTGTTTATGTGTTATTTCTTACCCTGTACCCGTAGCAATGCTACAATTTGATTTGATTGCTAAAATGATTTGATTGTGGTTGATGCTCCTACTTTCCTTCCTAAATAGGTCTTAAAAGGGAACTGTGGTCTTTACTAAAGCACACTCCTATCTTTAAAATAACTCAAGGATCATGTTTGTAGCTGCAGTTTATCCAAAGTTACAGCACTATAAAGGGTGTTCTCATGCTAGTACTGTGAGCTGTGGCATCACCAGAATTTTGGGGTCTGCCTCCAAGCTTAAGGTTGGTAGAGGAAAAAAAGAGAATGGTTGCAGGCCTGTAAATAGATTCAGAAAAGATTTGTGGGGGTAGGGCTTCACACACTGAACAGCATGTGGCTGTCACAGAGATTTAGACAGACAGGACAGACCAGAAACTGTTTGCGATTGTGCGTGCAATTTTGATTTAATTGAAATTGTGGGACTGCAAAACGTTCCTGCGATTTCCAATGCGTTGCGTTTGTGATTCCGTTTTGGAAGCGCATGCGATCATCATTTTTAATCGCAATCACATGCACTTCCATAATCAGAATTGGCGAATTGCAAGAGCAAACATGTTGCAAAGCACGGAAATCGATTGCACTTGCGCATACATATGCATTGCAGTGTGGCCTTAAGGTGGCCATACATATATACAATTTTACTTACCCGACCGAGCGATCCTGCGACATTCGATCGATCCTGCCGGAACTGCCTTTCCCTTCTATGCGACCATCATGCGATCACAAAATTCCATTCATTATGTGATCGCATGTCGGTCACATAGAAGAACGGGAGAGACAGTTCTGGCAGGATCGTTCAAATGTCGCGGGATCGCTCAGTCGGGTAAGTAAAATCAAATGTATGTATAGCCAACTTAACTCTTTAAATCACCAGGAGCACAGGACCATGGGAACAGTAAAAATTTGAGCATCAATTATTAGAATTGCTTTATAGGGAATGTCCAGCTATGTATTAACCCCCCCCCACACACCCTGCTTTCGCATTGTTCACACACTTCAAAGATCCCCCAGAACTTACTTACCTGACCCGGTCCCTCGCCGCTTCTGCTGCGTGGCTGCTGCTGACAGCCGCTCCACTTCCTGGTTGCGGCTGTCATCACGCCCAATCGCGACCAGGAAGTGAAGCGTCTGTCAGCGCAGAAGTCCCCTGCTCCTGTTTTTGCGCGCAACAAGCTCGAAACAGGAGCAGGGGGCTGAAAGTTTGATAGTTCGAAAACGGACCCATAAAAGTTAATGGGGACAAAAGTTTCGATAAAATAAGGTTAAAATAGCAATGGTAACTTACTATACATGACTCTGGGACCTGGGAAATATTCTGGGGAGCACGTACATATATCCGGAAAATCGACTTCATTCTGACGCACTTTACTTTCGAGCTTCTGAGTTCGACACTCGCTAATTATCCCATAATCGAATCAAGGGTTACAAATCCACCCTCTAACGTA
Organism: Hymenochirus boettgeri; assembly: GCA_019447015.1. Lineage (NCBI taxonomy): Eukaryota > Metazoa > Chordata > Amphibia > Anura > Pipidae > Hymenochirus > Hymenochirus boettgeri. Next base: position 43,723,705 of record CM033471.1, on the reverse strand, counting down.
TCATGGAAAGTACCCTGGTATATTTGATATTTCTTTCCCTCCTGAATTCGATATTTCTCGGTTCTGTATCTGAATCTAGATTTGGAAACACAATTATCCCCTTTACCATCCACTGTCTGTCTACAATCTAGGTTCTACAACTGAGCCTTAAAAAGGGGTGTTTACTATTCCACAGTGTCAAGATAATTCGATATTCCTCGATAATTTCAATTATCCTCGAATATTCGATAATCATGAAAAGTTGGAAATCTGTCCGGAATAATTTGAAAAGTTCAGTGTTAAAGTTTGTTTCGAACTCAGATTCGAATTCTCGTCCATCTGTAGTTGGAAATCTGTCCGGAATAATTTGAAAAGTTCACTATTAAAGTTTGTTTCGAACTCAGATTCAAATTCTCGTCCATCTGTAGTAGTGAGTTATAATAACTACAGCAAAAATATATAAAGTTGTAAAAGTATTTACTGAGCTACTACTCCTATTTTAAATAGAAAAGCCAAAATGGAAGGACTTAGTCCTCGTATTATATCTTGTATGTGGAAACCACTGTACGGGATTTAACCTATTAAAATGTTAGGAAAACGTTAAGATAAATAAGGTTGCATCATTACTCCCAAGTATACAATACTGATTGTTTAAAACACATGCAGGGAGATTCAATAAAAGTTCTTATCGTTTAAAATGGTGCTAATTTTGCCCCAACCAATCAGATCTTATTTAACATTTGAAAGCTAGCATCTGATTGGTTGGGGCAAAATTAGCACCATTTTAAGAACTTTTATTAAATAACCCTGATGCTTTTTTAGCTAATCAGCCAATCATAAAAATGTGCTAGTCAGAGAAGTAATGCAAACTCTATTACATACCCTTGTGCATATGATTACAGGACAACTATGCTCACCTCCCTCTCGTTCCTCTTCCTCCATTCATGCGAAGTACCCAGGGTGAGGACCTAAAACATTAAGTCCTCATCTCTGGGTACTTAACATAAGTCCTGCATTACTTGAAGACTTCCTGAGCACTACAGTCTGATCCTCCTCTGCCACTCTGAATGTCAGTTCACGAGACAGCCAATGGAAAGACACGCTCTGAAAGTGTAGCAGCGCAGTGGAAGTCTTCAAGTAAGGATCACTGGACTTCTGTAAAGTACCCAGAGGTGAGGACTTAAGATGGCCATACATATATACAATTTTACTCACCCGACCGAGCGCTCCCACGACATTCGATCGATCCTGCCTAAACTGCCTTTCCCATTCTTCTATGCGACCGTCATGCAATCGCAAAATGAATGGTATTTGCGATCTCATGTCGGTCGCATAGAAGAACGGGAAACGGCAGGATCAGTCGAATGTTGCGGGAGCGCTAGGTCGGGTAAGTAAAATCGTATATATGTAGAAGGCTATGTATGGAGAACCGGTATTGCTCTCTATTGCCTCCTCTAGGCAATGCACTGAGCCGATAGCGGCTCTCACTGTATAGTGAATGGGGTTTTCCCATTCCGAATCTTCAATGCTAGCTATCTGCAGGCATTAAAGATTCAGTTTTAAAGGGTATCTCCACTGCTAAAAGTCACCTGGGTTGTAAGGATAGATATATGGATGGTGGAAATGTACCTGCAGTATCCTGTGTCTTTGAGCAGTAGTTTAGAAGAAATCCAATGAGTTTGTCCCAGAACGCTGTGGATGGTGCAGGTCCGCCCACTTTCATTGACTGCCTGCATGTAAAATGTCCGACGCGCGTTTTCCTTTAGTGCATGCGCAGAATGTGAGAGGATCCGTCGGGACTGCTGTCTGGTCGATCACACACACACACACACACACACACACACACACACACACACACACACACCCACACACACACACACACACACACACACACACACACACACACACACACACACACACACACACACACACACACACACACACACACACACACACACACACCACACACACACACACAAACCACACACACACACACACACACAAACCCCCACACACACACACACACACACACACACACACACACCACACACACACACACACACACAACACACACACACACACACACACACACGCGCTAAATGGAGGAATAATCACATGACCATCACAGCTCTCCAAGCTACTGAGTTCACTGCTAAATGGAGGAATAATCACATGACCATCACAGCAGCTTGCTGACCTCACTAATTAATGGAGGAGTAATCAGGTACTACCTTTTCCTCTCTCCCACTCCCTCCCATACCAGATTGCCTCATATTCCCAGAATCCCCTATGAAATCAATCTTAGAGTTAGACACAAACAAATCTTTATTAAAAACAACACAAGTTCCCCTGTATTTGTTACAGTAGTGTGGGAAGAGGGTTTAACTTTTCTTCCCCTGTCTTTCTCTGCATAATCAGCTGGAAAAATGAACTTAGAGAGTCAGGGAGGAAAGGATTTCTTACTGCAGCCAAGTGGGTGTGTCTGCTACCATGATGATGCACATTGAGTGACAGCAGTCCCAGCACAGGGGAAGACACACCCCCAGGAACCTGCACAGCTTTCCCATGCTGCTGCCATCAAACGAAAGGGAATTCTGGGGAAAAAAAGGTAGGGGGAGGGTTGGGGGATGGTGTACTTTAAAATAAACCAAAAAAAAAAAATGCTTTTTCCTCAGTGGGGATACCCTAGAGCCACTATCGGCGCGGTACATTGCTTTCGCCGTCAGTTATGTTTTAAAGTCACGTTAACCCTTGGTACATGAATTAAAGATGGAAAAAGCCGATAATAACTCTCTGAATATAGCCCTGTTAGTGTTTTAGGTCCTCACCCTGGGTACTTTGCAGAAATGGATCAGGGGAAAGGTGAGTATAATTGTCCTTTAAAGTGATGTCACTGGAATACTAGGAAATCCTGTGAGATTTGCCATGTTTGATGCCAGAAAAGAGATTAAATTGAAAAGCCATTAGAGGTGAGATTAATTGTTTCAGTGCTCCAAGTGCTCTCTCTCTTGGGATAATTGAAGGTGGATGGGTGACTGATACACTGTACAGAGGGACACATGGGCACATACTGTATATCACACTATACATAGTAATATTAAAAAAGACCGCATATCCCCCAAACACACTAATCTAAACTTCACATATGTAAATCTCTGGTAATAGTGTTCTATGCATTAAAGGAAAGTGATCATCAGGAAACAACTTTATATACTTGTATGTGATGCATAAGCCAAGGTGTCAATATGTCATTTTTTTTAAGTAAGAATTTCTCACCAAAATTTTTTTTTTTTCCAGCCAAAACAGCCCCATCCAGACTGGCGTTATTCTGCTTCACTGAGAGCTGCAATGCAGGGGTGAGTTATATAACTGATTTTCTTCTTTAAATCAGTTATTGTTTCGGAAATTGGGATGATTATTATTATGACAGGGCAGTCGACTAAAGCTTTATACACGTGTGCGATCACGGACTAACGCAGGGTGTGTATGCACAGTCGTTTCGGCCGATAATCGTGCCGTGTATGGGCACTGTGTCGTCTGAAACTGACGCCAGGCGGATCATTAACGATCCCCCGACTGCACAGCCGTTTTGGCTGGCAAAGTGCCTATACGATTATCAGCTGGTTAACGGTCGTGCATACACATCATGCGTCACGGGTCGGCCCCTGCAACCACCCGTGACCACTCATGTCTTCTGCTCCCTTCAATTCAATTGTGTCTTGGGTATGATACAAAATACTCCATATGTATGTAGCTCTGGTTATATAATCATAACAAACAACCAGACCATTTTAGAGTTAGAAAGGATTTCTGGGTATTTGATTATTTGACTTACCAGTAACTGAACAAAAAGAATAAAAATTAGAACATCAATAACTATGCAGTAATAGAAAACAATGTTGTTCCCTGATCTGTATAGAATTAAAATATTAGAAAACGAGGTTGAGGCGATAAAAGGTGCAAAAGTTTGCCTGTGCTATATATCTACAGGACAGCAACAAATCAGATGCAGTCTAACTGTAGTAACCAGGAAAATAGCTAGCATCTGATTTGTTGTTGTCGCATTCCCATTCTTTTAAACGTTTTTCTGAATCAGCCCGTGAGAAGAGAATGATAGGGAGCCGAATAATCTAAAGCCCATAAAAAAATGAAAGCCTTGTAGTTTCTTATGGTGGATACACACTACAGATCTAACATACATAGTAACATAGTAATTAAGGTTGAATAAAGACATATATCCATCCAGTAAAATCTTTAAATACATTCGTCCATGTTCTGTCCACCTTTAAAAGATCCCCCTACACACAGTCCTGAGCATTCTCCCTATGTTCTCCATAATGTTTTATTGTGGGACAAATAAGATATGGCTTTGGATGGGTTTTATGCCTTCTTCCTTGTTGATTCTTGAATAGGTAGGCATTGAAGGTTGTATGATGGGGTAAACCCCCCCTAAAAAAACATTTAAGCAGGACATCCTTACTAACATCATTACCTAAAATTTTTGCAACACCACAGCTTACCGTGAGAAGAAACGTACCAATGCCAATCACCTTTTAGACATTGTCAGACTTTAAAGGAATTGTACACTGAAAAATTGACTTTGCATCATTTGAATCTATAAATTAATACTGTACATGAAAGTAGCCCTTACTTTTATGTGTTTGTGTTTCTGCATGACTTCCAGTATTTGTTTTGCTCAGGCTCACATCTATGAGGGCAAGTATGCTTAGTAATTCCTATGTCACCATTGCAGCCACAGCTAAACTATACATAACAGAAAAATGTATGATACTAAAGGTGGCCATACACCTGCGATTTCCATCGCAATGTGCCGACAGATCACATTGGTATCTGTTGGCACATTGCGAAGGGAACCTGCACGGTATGGCGATTGGTCGGCCGTGCGGCCATACACTGCATGATCGGTATCAGCTCCCTCTGTTAAAGTAAAGGGAGCCAATGCTGTCTGATGGAAATTTTCCTTCTTTCCTGGTCGATCGGAGTGCCGACTATGGCCGTTCGTCGGCACTCCGATTGGTCGGGAATATCCCCTACACACGAGTGATAATAGGTAAATCCGGTTGTGGAACGACGAAATTTACCTATTATTGCTTGTGTGTATGGCCACCTTAAGATACTTGATTGACAGCTGAAATGTAAGATGTTTCAGATTGGAAATCTAAAGAAATAGGGGACAGATCAACAAAGAAATGGTACAGTGATGGTTGGGAAGAATTATAGTTTCCAGGAATGGGCAATTAAAAAAACAAATTTCCCAGTGTACATAGCCTTTAAATTTATTGGTAGTTACCATGTTCCTAAAACTAGAAGCTATTAACCATTGAATACTGTTTTTAGACACAGTACAGCCACTCCACTTCCTGGTTGCGACTGTCACTTAAGGCGCGATGTGATGTCACACCCAATCGCCTGACAGTCACGACCAGGAAATGAAGTGGCTGTCAGCACAGAAGTCCCCTGCGCTGACAGGAGCAGGGGGCAGTGCCTAGATGGCGAGGGACCAGTCAGGTAAGTAAGTTCAAGTAAGTAAGTGGGGTTGGGTAATAAACATTTTAAAGGTAAGTTATGTTTAGGCTGGACTTGCCCTTTAAAGGGCATGTCAACCCAAAACCTAAAATTTAATCAACTGCGGGCCACACCATGTAGTGTTAAAAAATCCTTACCTTTCTCCTCTGCTCCATATGGTTTTCCTGCAGAGTCTAGTCAAGTCCAGGAAACTAAACAGTTAGACCCTTCTGTGAGTGCCTTTCCATGTCCTCCAGGAGGACACTGGCATGCCCAGGGGAGCCCTCCCACCCTCCGGATCCCTTCATTTGTATAAATAAAATAATTTCTTGGTCATTTTCCCAACCCTAACTGCATGTTTTGAATTGAAAAAAAAAATTACTAGAGGCTTACTTATCAGACCATGTTGATTCAGCTTTCTAAATAGCTGGCAGACACCTATGGGATTGGTTACCGGTCCGGCCCCTAATGATACTCCATTCCCGAAAGTATCATTATAAGCCGTAGCCGCGGAACGAAGTCTGGTAAGTAAGTTTAAAGGGTATGTCCATCCTAAAATTAATTATTTTATGTAGTGTAGCTTTCCCCCCTCCCAACCCTAATCGTATGGTGTGTTTGCAAAAAAAGTCCCCATAAACTTACTTACAAGACTGGGATCCCTCAGCTTCAGCCTACAGTGCAACTTTCGGGAATGGAGTTGCATTAGAGGCTTGGCTGGCAGCTGCGTCAGCTGAGAGTCAGCCAATCACAGACGTGGCTGCCAGCTATTGATTTTACCCGAGGGATCCCGGTCTGGTAAGTATGTTTCTTCTGGCTTTTTTGTCAAATACATAATGTGGGTAGGGTAGGGAGGGGGGAAGCTACACTACAGAAAATATATTGTTTTTATTACAAACGCTGCAGTGCTGATGGATTTGGATTAAGGGAAGGAGGGGGGAATCGGCTCCACAGTGCATGCCTCATGTCCCCAGGGAGGACAGAGAAGAGGCAGAAACCTTTTAAACAGGCAGACAGGCTACTACTCTTCACTTTCCTGGACTTTAGACAGGCACGGCAGGACAACCATTTGGAGCAGAGGAGAAGGGGAAGGATTTTTTTAATACTAGTGGGGCCAGCATGGTGTTAAACTGTAGTTTTGGAGGGTGGACATGCCCTTTAATACTAACTTGGTTAAAAGGATTTCCTTGCACTTTGTGAATAAAAGTGTATATATACTGTATATTGATGGCAAATAGGACATAGGCATACACTATTGTATATCTGGTCATGTTTTCTTTGTGTTCAGCATTTATTTTCCTATCTGTTCTTTCTGTATCCTGCTGTCCTAAAAGGAGATACTGTAGGAAGACAAACAATACATGAGTGATCATGATGTATATGCAGCCTTAAGGCACCTCATCAAGCTTTGTCACATTCTTCCTAGTTGACACTTAAATAGAGAATATTTAATTTCAGCCATTCCGCTGATTAATAAATGTAATGTAAATGCAATGTGTATGCATAATAAGCATTTTAACACATGCAAGCCATCTATACAAATGCCTGCAGTAATGCTTTACACAAAGCTATCTAGACCTTTCTCTCTTGACACTGCTTCATGGGAAAAAAAGAAAATGACAGATCCAATAAGTATTCATGGTAACTAAAATGACAGGCCCAACCAAGATCCAATGATGATTAGACCATTTAACTAAGTAAAAATCAGAAGGACAAACAAGGTTATTCAATAAAAGTTCTTAACATTAAAAATGGTGCTAATTTTGCCCCAACCAATCAGATGTTAGCTTTTTAAATGGTAAATAAGATCTGATTGGTTGAGGCAAAATTAGCACCATTTTTAACGAAAAACAACTTTTATTGAATCTCCCTGATAGTGTTTCTTTCTATGACAGAGCAATGAAAAGTGTTTTTTTTTCTATTTTAAATGAATTGATTGAAACTATTCTTCGGTTTATTAAGAACTAATTATACACATCTGTTCTGTACAGTGCTGTGCACATGGAAGGAGCTGTTTTACGAGGAGGAGCTGGTGTTCTTGAACAGCAATGGCCAACTGTATCCAGCGCAACACCAGGTAAGAGCAAAACTGTAAAGATGAATTATTCATTACTCGGTTTAGTTTACTTTCTAATGACCAATCAAATCAAAATCAACTACAACTTTCAGCTTCAGTGACAAAAAGTAGATCAAGATCAAGGGGCTGATAAAAGGTGCAGACGTTTTGCTTGTGCTATTAATTTACAGCAACCAATCAGATTTTAGCTTTTTACTAGGTTTACTGCAGTAAAGCTGGGTACACACATGGCAGATCTTTGAAATAAAGAAGAAGGCAGTCCCACGCATTCTCCCTAAACACAGCGTATACACAGCATGGGGAGAACGTTGGGAACTGCATGTCTCCCACGACAGCAGTTGACTCCCTTTACTCTCTATACTACATGTTTCCCACGATCACAGCTGAGGAAAATTTTCGGGTATTTCCAACTGATCGTGAGGCCAATGGTGACCATTAATGCTCACAATCATTTAGAAAATGCGCTACATGCGTTAACGATAAATCGCCGATACGGTCAGTATCTGACAGTATTGGTGCTTTATCGTCACTGTGTGTACCCACCTTTAGACAGCATCTGATTGGTTGCTGCACATTAATAGAACGGGGAAAATTTGCACCTCTTATTTTACCAGCCCCTTATTGGTTGTATGTTGTATGTATTTACTAAATTTGTATACTGGTTTTAAAATGTTTTGAAGGGGGAAAAATTCTGGTTTATCAAAATAAACCAATCAGATGTTTTTTAACTGTAGTAGACCATTAAAAATTTACATTTGATTGGTTGTTGCAAATTAACAGCTCAGGTTAAAAAAATGCTTTTATTAATATTTAATGTTTGCAATGCCGGGAACTATAATTGGAAACTATTATTATTGGTAAAACAGCAGTTGTATACAGTATCTTCTGCTTTTACAGTGTAACTGTTCATAGACTAATTCTCAGAGCTGACATAACAGATTAGGGTGAAGCAGGGATGAAAGACAAATGCTGCCAGGCTCCACAGGATTTCTTTGCAAACGCTATCTTAACACATCTGGCATTGTCTCTGCGAGGCTGCCAGGAGCTTCTGGAAAGAGACAGTTCCCATTTACAGACAAGTGAAAGCAGTAAACAAACCCCACTGTTCCTTTTGTCAAAAAAATAAATTGTAATCTAAATGAATGATACTGTATCTCTAAGAGTGCGACTGGAAAACATATGGCCCCACTGAGATTAACAAGCAGTAATGTAGGATAACGTAAATGGGCTGTTCTTGGTGCTGACTCCTATTTAGGGCACTAAAACATTTACTATAGGATATAGGTTTGTTTCATTAGGGCCTTCCATTTCCAATACTGATTATGCTGTGCCAATTGTAAATCTTTCCTTTAAAGCCAGCTACATTGGTAGCGGCAGTTGTGTGGCGCTCTTTCTGCCACATCCAGTGTTATAATTACCAATTGTGCCTCTCTGTAGTTTGCCTTGTTTTGCTTTTCCCTGAATGAATAAGAATGTCAAAGTAATATCACGTTTACACTACATTGTGAAGCCAAGGTTGCTCATATAAAGGGTAAGTTCACCCCCACAGGCAAACTTGTCTTTACAGACAGACTCCACCCAAACTTGCAAGTCCACTATACTCTTTTTCCATGATGGTCCTCTATCTGCTATTCATCTGGATACCTGCTGGAACTCCTGCTACAGAGGTTGCTGTCTGTTCTTTCAACTGTACAAACTCTTTCCTGGCTGGTACATGAACAGTGGAGGCGGCTCTGGGAGCAGTCATCATTTGTTGGTTGTGACATCAACCATCATTTCTGTGACTGGCAGCCTTTACCCATAAGGACTGGGAAGAAGACATAGGTGCTGGCAGAGATATTAATGAATATTGGAGGACTTCAAAGACATTGGCAGTTAGCAGTATATGGCAATCCGTACAGGTAGATCTGATGCTACCATTCCAAGCATTTGCCACTATTCATGTGCTTAAGAAAGATGTATGGTATTCTCTATTATTTATCGTATGGGGAAAGGAACAGGGACATGTGAAATGTTTGGACATGTAGCCCTCCCAGTTGGAGCAGAGAAGATAATGTAAACTTTGTTATGTACTGTACAGTAAACGATCTTAACCCCCCTGCAGGTCTCAGTTAATGCTGATACATTTCCCCAGGGGCTTTTTTGTGTTAGCAAGAAGCTGGTAATGGTGCACCTTTGTGTACCTTCTGTTCAAATGAGAATTTGGTTGGAACGTTTGGAAAATGGCAGATGGAAATCTGCTCAAGATTGATGACGCAAGGGGGCGTAATTCAAACAGAACTTTTAAATTAACTTTCAAACACGAGGCACCGATCTGCTGCATCATTGGACATATAAGTTGCTCTTAATTTATTTTTATTTTGTAACATATTTTTGCATTCATTTTTTTTTGCTGTATTTAAAGTGCATGTTCACCCTTGAAAAAAAACTGGTTACATGTTCATTATCTGCCCCAACCTAACTGAAATATTCACATATTATTAGATGTATTACTAACCAGATATTTAAGGATAAATATTGTCCTCATGCTGTCAGAGTAAGCTGGCTCCTCCCTCCATGCAGTCAATCAAATCTGTGACTGCTGACATCACAACCGACGATTGATTGCTGATTCTCTTGCTGCCTCCTCTGCACATACTCAAGCTTATAAAAAGCTCATTGAGCAGTGGGAGGAGGCAGATAGCCTTTCCAGAATGAAAAAGAACTTAAGGTTAAATATCTGGTTACAAATGCATGTAATAAACTGGTAAAAATAGCAGTTTTGGATTGCAGGCAGATAACTGACAAGTCACCAGTTTTTTTATTTTAATGGTGGACATGCCCTTTAATAACTTTTAAAGAAATGTTTTATTTTGAAAGAATCAAGCCAAGACACTTGCATTCTTGAGCAACTATACTTTCAGAAAAATAACGTTTATGTTAAAACAAAAAAAGCCTTCAGATGTAGAGAAAGAGAACCAGGTCAGCTGCCAGATTTAGTTATGTTGCTCCATAAGGTCTTTGCTGGCCCGAGGCTAATGCAGTGAAAGTTTAACTGAATTCAAAGCATTGTCTCTCATCCTTTGAAAGATAAAAATCAGTATTATTATAGGCTTCAGACATGTCTGTAGTGTAACTATTGCTCTATGTCTATAACCTCTGAATTGGGGAAATGCTGGAAAAAATGCCACCATGCAGAAAGACTTAGCCCAAAATGCTGACAAAGATGAGACAAATAAAACAAACCCATGCAGCCCTCTTGCTGTTTCTGAATTACAGATCACATCAATCTTGGAAATCTATCAGCCATGAGAAATGTAGTTACATAGTTAGTTTGTGTTGTAAAATGTTCAACTTTTCCATGCAAAACCCTGCATCACCATTCCAAGAGCAGAACAATCGTCTTCACCCCAAAGATACCAGGGTAGCAGGAGATGTAACTTTACTGATGCTCAGAGCCAGTGGGCTCCACAAATACTTCCACAAATACAAGGCACCATACCACCAAACGCTTAAACGTTGTGGAGGGGGGGGCAAATTAGTGCCACTGACTTTGCCCACTCAACAAGTGATTTTGGACTAAGTTTGGTGTTATTACCGAAAGTATAATACACAGTTCAATATGTGATATTCACCAAGAGCATTTTCTGGGCATGTGTCTCCCACTGTGGCTGGATCCAGGCTGTGTTTATAATAAGTATTTCCTTCTGAATATGCACCTTGATTTCCCATTAAGTTTTAGTGTAATCTAGGTACATTAAATTTCTTGGAACACTTGCCAAAGGTTACAATCGCCATACCAGTCTGGCTCCACCCCCTTCCTCAGTCCGGGGCCTGCCGCCTGGCCTATGGGAAGAAATGTTATGGAAATGGGTGTTTTCTAAAGTAGTTTTGCCTTTTGAGGAAACCTTTGCTTTGTTCAATTTGTTTAATTTACGTAATAAAGTGCAACTATTTAGCCGATGCTGATATATAACTGCCCTGAGTGTTCGTCTTTTTTTATTATTAGTTTCTGTCTCTAGTCTACCCTAGATCATTCATTGTACATTTATCTGCTCTAATTTATTGTGTAAATGTAAATTGAAGGCAACTAGAAGATGTTCCAATTCTTTGTTATTCATTTGCATGTTAGATGGGGTGACACCATGCTGTCAGGTGTTAACAGAGATATTGCACATTTTAATGATACTACTTTGTCTTTGTGATATCTGTGCTTTAAATTTATTTAGTCTTCTTTAAATCCTGTATTACTTTAAATGATCTTAGATGGTAACATTACAGAAAGGAACATTTTATAAAGCTGTCCCTGACCTTACTTTGGCAATGCAATACAAGTAACTGTATCCATGATCCACTTAATAAATGTGTATATATATTTATATATACATATATCACTGTCAGCAAAAAGCCTCAGACAGTGCATCTGCCAAGCCCTATAGAGCTGTTCTTTGATACCCTTCACTGTCTCTGCAGTATGACTGCAATACATGTTACAATAAGAATTATGAGTATGAGTTGCTAAATTCTAATTGCATTCACAATTACTTTGGATATAAGGTTTGAAGAGCTTAAGATACCTGCAGTAAGGAGGATATTGTAGAGGTAACAACTATGCATTCAGATTTATCATACGGTCAGCAAAATGTATCGAGGACTTTATGATTGGTTGAAAGAGACAAAGTTTTACAGAGGATCATTTTATCCATTGCATTATTAATATGGGATGGTTCATAGTCAAAGTCTTTCAGCAGTTGCAATGATTGTGCTGTCCATACACTAGAAATCTTACTTCCTTACTTTGCAGTGACCCTGGGACAACCATTTTGCTCAATATTTATTGCAAAATGAATGGGCCAGGACAGCATTAGCATGAGCATAATGAGGTACAACTTAAGACATTTCCCATGGTGCACTTCGAGGTCATTGACACAAGGATAGCAATTATAACTAGAACATTCAGCTGTTTGTGCTGTCCAAGCCAGATACTACATTCTGTTATTTTACTCTTATACCAGAGTGGTAGGTTGGTTGATTGCCATTGCGTAAGTCATCTCATGCCAGGGAAATAACATGATGACTGTGGAAGCTGGTTTGATGTCTGTGCAATTTAAAAACTTATTTTAATTGTAATATGAAGGATAAATCAAAACCCTTCTAAGATTCATTCTGTGGCGTGGTAGTAACCTTTCTGTCACTGAACTCATAGATGGATTTAAATAAGAGATGGCGCCTAAAGACATTTTTGTGGTAATTTTTAGCATTCTATAATCCAACATCCTGACCTCGGAGCTGTCTAAAATAAAATGTGTCCTAATATATCCTTATTGGGTAGTGGCAGAAAGAGAAATAAGCCTATTCCTAGCCGTATTATAAAAAAACTCTCCTTGTACGGAATGGTATTAAAATCTGTCTATCAATTATCAAAAGTCCAATGATTCCCAATACTACAGAGATATAACGGCAGGTCCCAGTGCAATAAAGCCTAACAAAAACCAACTATGGAAGCTGGATAAAATAGAGCCTGCTGTGCAGTTTATTGGAACATAATCTATTATCTATCTATCTATCTATCCATTTATTCCCTATCTATTATCTATCTATCTATCCATTTATTCCCTATCTATTATCTATCTATCTATCTATCTATCTATCTATCTATCCATTTATTCCCTATCTATTATCTATCTATCTATCTACTCCTCTATCTTCTATCTATCTATCTATCTATCCATTTATTCCCCGTATATCTATCTCTACTATCTATCTATCCCTTCTATCCCTATCTATTATCTATCCTATCTATCTATCTATCTATCTCTATCCATTTATTCCCTATCTTTTATCTATCTTATTCTATCTATCTATCTAATCTATCTATCTATCATTTATCCCTTGTCTATCTATCTATCTATCTATCTATCTATCTATCTACCATTTAATTCCCTATCTATCTATCTATCTACTCTATCTATCTATCTATCTATCTATCTATCTATCCATTTATTCCCTATCTATTATCTATCTATCTATTCATTTATTCCCTATCTATTATCTATCTATCTATCTATCCATTTATTCCCTATCTATTATCTATCTATCTATCCATTTATTCAAATCAAATCAAAAAGAGCTTTATTGGCAGGATCAATTTACATTTTGACATTGCCAAAGCAAACAAAAAATAATAAAATAATAAAACATGTTAGTATTAGAGTTCACGGTAGGGGGACATGGGTATCAATGGATGATAATATATGGACATACTATAAAGGTATATTCGGTTTTAGTTCTTTAGTCGATTGGGGAAGATAAGGGATAATGGGCAAGTAATCTTGGACATTGAGTTCTTTATGCTCCTCTCAGTCTGTGACATGCCGTACATAGTGTGCCCCATATTTATTGTGGCTTCATCCTCTCCCAGCAGGATATAGAGTTTTCTCTCTCCATCTAAGCAGTTGAAGTCTGGGATAAAGCCCGACAGCATCTTGAAATGGGGGTCCCGTATTGCTTGTATTTGGGCAGTGTAGAAGGAAGTGGTTTTTATCTCTATGGTTCCCTGGTCACAGTGCTGGCACAGTCTGTTCTCTCTTGTTTTATATGTCTGTCTGTGTCGGCCAGATTCTATTTTCTAGGCTGTGTGCACTCAATCTGTAGAGACTCAGGACTTGTCTCTCTTTAGGGTTTGTGAGGTAGGGGGCCAGTTTGTAGTCTCTGTCCAGTGCCTGGTATATAGTTAGTTTCGGGACTTTTTTATTTCTTTCTTCCATTCATCCACGTAATCCAATTGGCTCTTGGTTATGGCGGCTGTGATTTGAGGTTTAGACAGGTTCTGTGAGAGTGGGTTTGATGTTAGTAGGGAGCTGATGTTTGTTTCAGTGCACATGGCTTTTCCTGGTCTTGTTGTGTATTGAGGCTTTATAATGGTAAGAGTGGGGCTACTGTTCTGTAGTGTGAGCCCAGAATGATAGGGCCCTTTTTTGCATCTCAGCAGTAATGGGAATCTGCCAAGCTCAGCCCGACAACGCTGTTTGATGTACGCGATGGACCTGAGAAGGTGCTTACAGAATTCGAGATTGTCACGAACTTACCTGCCCTCTCCGGTCCCGCGCCGCACTGCACTTCCGGGTGGCGGCGTCGACGTCATGACGTCACGCCGCCGACACGCCGGCGCGCGAAAGTTTAAAAGCCGGTGTCCTCCTGGACCCGGTGCCCGATTGTAGCACCTGCTCCTCCCTGCCTCCTGTACTTACCCTGCCTTGATCCTGCTCCTTATACTTACCTTGCCTGCATCCAAACTTACCTTGCCTGTATCCGTTCCTATCTTACCTGTTTCAGTTTCTCACCTTGCCTGCATCCAGTTACTTACCTACAGCATTCAGCCTACAGTTCCCAGCAGCACCTTTGGACCACCCTACAGTTCCCAACAGCACCATTGTTCCAGCATACAACCTCACCGTTCTCAGCAGCACCTTTGGTCCACCTACAGTTCCCAGCAGCACCTTTGTCCAGCCTACAGTACCCAGCAGCACCATTGTTCCAGCAGTCAGCCTACAGTTCCCACACACCATTGTTCCAGTATCCAGCCACATTTCCCAGCAGCCTCTGTACCCTGCACCTTCCGAACTGTCAGCCTCCTCCTAAAGCGTACTGTGAGTACCCGCCGTCCGGCCATTTATTACAGAGATGGAGTATTTCTGGTGGGCCAGATTCCCATTTTGATTGGTCCGAATAGGAGACAGGGCCCCATATACTCACTGCCATAGAGTAGGATTGGGGGAATGACACTGTCAAGATTTTAAGCCAACTTTTACCGGTGGTTTGAGGTGATACAGTTGTTTTCTTATTGCATAGAAGTTCGGCTGGCTTTTGCTTTCAAAGTCTCTATAGCTGCCCTAAAGCCCCAGAATGGTTGATCTCAAGGCCGAGATAATATATTTCTCTTTTCTGCTGAGTATCTCGTTATTCAATTTGAATGAGTCGTGTGTTGATTTTTTGTTTTTCTTCTGGAACATCATAATTTTCGTTTTATTTGGATTTATGGGAAGTGCCCAGGTTGCGCTGAATTTCTCCAGAATGGCTAGACTATCTTGTAGGCCCTTCTGTTGGTGATAGCATTAAGAGGTCATCTGCCGTAGAGCAGGAACTTTACATTGGTGTCTTGTAGAGTAAGTCCTGTGCTGATGAGGTTTCTAGAGCTGCTGCCATTGGTTGATGTAGATGTTAAAGAGAGTTTGGCTACATCCTTGTCTGATCTTGCAGGAAGTATGAAGTTTCTTTTCCCATTCACTTTTACACTGCATTTATACCAGTATAAAGGCTCTTGATGACATCATATGTTTTGTTTCCACCTATTCCACTCTCCCTATCTATTATCTATCTATCTATCTATCTATCTATAAATCTATCCATTTATTCCCTGTCTATTATCTACCCTATCTATCTATCTATCTATCTAATCTATCTATCCATTTATTCCCTGCTATTATCTACCTATCACTATACCTTATCCATTTATTCCTATCTATTATCTAGCTATCATTTATTTCCCTATCTATATCTATCTATCTATCCATTTATTCCCTATCGAATATCTACTATCTACCATTATTCCCTACTGTTATCTATCTATCCATTTATATCCCTATTCTTTTATCTATCTATCTATCTATCTATCTATCTCTATCCTATATATTTTATTTATTCCCTATCTATGATCTATCTATCTATCCTATCCTTCTATCTATCTATCTATCTATCTATCTATCCTTCTTATTCACTATCTATTATCTTCATCTATCTATCCATTATATTCCCTATCTATTATCTATCTATCTATCTATCCATTTATTCCCTATCTATTATCTATCTATCTATCTATCTATCTATCTATCTATCTATCTATCTATCTATCCATTTATTCCCTATCTATTATCTATCTATCTATCTATCTATCTATCTATCTATCTATCTATCTATCTATCTATCTATCTATCTATCTATCCATTTATTCCCTATCTATTATTTATCTGTCTATCTATCAATGTATTCCCTATCTATCTATCCATTTATTCCCTATCTATCTATCTATCTATCTATCTATCTATCCATTTATTCCCTATCTATCTATCTATCTATCTATCCATTTATTCCCTATCTATTATCTATCTAACTCTTCTATCTATCTATATATTCCATATGTATTATCTAACGATCTCTCTATCTATATCTGTCTGTCTTTCTGTATGTCTATCTAGCTATTTTTCTATCAACTATTTTATAAAGAGTCATTAAATACATGCAGGTCAGGATTAAAATACACATCCTTACATTACTTCACTGGGAAATAATTGACACAGTGTACGATAAACAATAATAGATTTTACTAATCCATTTGAATTTCCTGGAATTTAATAAATGAGAAATTCAGGCAAAATACATTTTCCTTACTTTTAGCAGAGAAGCTATTGATTAAAATGATTTCTAACCAGGGTAGATGCATGAAATACGGTAAGTAAAATACCTTACTAAAGAAGCCCCACAATTTTCTCTTACTCCCCTTACCTCTTAACACATGGAGTATAAAGTAAATTCAGGGAGATTCAATAAAAGTTCTTATCGTTAAAAATTAGCACCATTTTTAACGATAAGAACTTTTATTGAATAACCCTGATTATTTCATAGGTTAAGCACACTGAGCATGTCACAAGCTCTGTACAAGCTCGTACATGTGCAGAGGTGGCAGCTTAGAGAACAGCAGTCATTGGCTGTGATGTCATCTGTCACGTCCGTGACTGATTGCTGGTACATGAAAAATCAGGGAGACAAGCGACAGCAAGCTGGAACATCAGGCTGCATATAATGTATGTGGTACAGCTAAAAGCTTTATACTGTAAGTATTTTTGGTTTTTGTGTGATGGGATTACTTATACAAAATTTTTAGTCTGGGGATAGACGGGCCCTTTATTCTTATTTACTGTTACACAGAAGTGTTGCTAACATCTACACAAAAACCTGTTAATTTCAAGTTGTTTTAACTAGACACATTTTAATTACTAGACAGTAGTTCTATTAACTGTAGGGGAAACAGTGAAGGATTTTAATCATGTACTGTAATTCATTAAAAAAAGGCTTTAACATAAGAATTAATAGGGCAAGAATCACAGTTTTAATAAAGAAAGCACAGGTGTTTCCTTTAATCAAGCTGGATATAATTACTATTATTTAGTAACTTAGGATTGTATGAATAATATACTCTCATTACAAAATAGTTTGTATTCTGTATCATTAGTTCTGTTATATAATATTATCATCTGTTCCATTTGACATAAATGATAATTATAAGAAACTTTTACACTAATTGCCTGTTATAAAGCAATGTAACCTTAACTAAACTTAGAAATATAAAGCTGGGGTATCAAAACTAAAGATAATATTATCTGAAAACAGAAGGCTCTAGGGTAATATATTTAATATTACATATGTGATAAGTAATTTACAAATCTCATCTTTGATATGAAAGCACAGCACAGTCCAACATTGACACCTTAGCCTAATTCTGTTTACTTTGTTCGAAACTTCCATTCATGTATTATGTATAATGGATAATGCATCCCCTATTCAAAATTATAAATGATTTATGATGGTTATTGGAAATATAGGGAAAAATGAAGAGCAAACACTTTAAATAGAAACCTTTTACCTCTTAACTGCACATAGTAAAATGTACTGAGAATGAAAATAAAAGAATTATAAAGTGCCCCAAACCACTTTTTGGCTATCAAATTTATATTTACTCATACCTCCCTTTGTGATTACCGTATATACTTGAGTATAAGTCGAATTTTTCAGGCTTTAAAGTTAGCCTCAAAACCTAACCTCAACTTATACTTGGGTCAAGTCCTAATTTAGATCCAAATTCTGCAATTGCTGATAGTAACCAGTAGGTGGCTCTGTGTTAACCTGCATAGAAAGTTACAGGAGCTGATCTGCCTTTACACTTCCTGCTTCCTGTAGTCTGACTGCTGGACTCACTCAGCACTGTCACTGCTCATCTGGATGCTGTAAATCTGATGGGTCTCCTCAGTTTGGGGCAAAAAATAGCTGCTAGTACAGTGCAAATGACATCTTGAAACTACAACTCTCAGGTGACTGTTTAACTATTGGAATCAGAGAGTCCTTTACTATATGGGGGTCAGAGTGCCCTTTACAATATGGGGATCAGAGAGTCCTTTACTATATGGGGGTCAGAGGGCCCTTTAATATATGGGGTCAGAGTGCCCTTTACAATATGGGGTTCAGGAGAATTGTAAATAATGGTAAGCTTAATTAAAGGTTTACTGAACCTTGCCACTCCACATGTTTTGAAACTGAAACTCCCGGCAACAAAGCATGCTGGGAGTTGTAGTTTCCAAACATCTGGAGTGCCAAGGAATGGGGGTTACTGGTACTGGATTTGGCTATTACTGTATGGGATTCATGTATGGGAATTCTGCTGTACATTTAAAGGGCAACTAATTTCTACCCTCTACCTTTATTCTCGAGTCAATCAGTTTTTACAAGTTTTTCAGGTAAAAATAGGTACCTCGACTTATACTCGGATCGACTTATACTCGAGTATATACGGTACTAAAAGAAATGGGCAATATATCATTGACTAGCTCCACAGTGCATGAGTTGCTGGTCAGTAGAGATAAACGCCAGCAGTTTAAATTTTCTGCATCAAATTTCAAGTCCGAATTTTCAATTTTCAAAACCGTATGTTGCATTTTTGATACCGTGTTGAAAATTTGACATCCATTCAGGAAAGGATGTCTTGCCCCGGTATTTTGTGCTTGCGACATGTGCTAGATAATGAGGCCGAATAAGTATCAGGGAAAAGATCCTAAATCAATGTTTCAGAAACTGCATGCTTCTGCACACTGGTGTATTGCGATAAAGCCCTCTAGTTCTCTAAATTTCAATGGTAAAAATATTCCATTTCAGTTTCACAACAAAAATCTGTTTACTTTTCCAAGGAAGATTTGCAAAATGAAGATTTTCTCTGAAGGGATCTAAGTCTGCTTTGAACTTGTGAACTGAGCAGGACTTAGATGCAGAGAGCTAATGCTACTTTGTAACTCACATCTGCTTTCAGTTGAAAACATACTCATTGCGCTTTTCGAGTTTCTAATGTGTTCGCATGTTCTGACATCTAAGATGCACACGTCCATTTTACTGAATGTAATTAGGTTATTGCAGCATTGCAGCTCTGTGCTTGGTGTCTGTTTGTTATCAGGCACATCTTTAAGAGCACTAAATTAGACAGGTTAATAAAACTATTAGATGCAGTTCAGTATCCAAGCATGTTGCTGCCTGATATCATTCAGAAATAGATAACAAGCTCCCTGCTACATAACATAAATAATTCTAACACCCAGTTTGTAGTGGAGTTCAGATGTAGAAAGGAATTCCTTGTTGACACACAGTAAAAGCTTTTAACTGGATAATCAGCTTTTATCTTAATATCCACTGACCGGAATCCAGTGCTTAAGATGTTTTGAATGAAATCAGGGTGAGACAGGTCATCCTAATAGAGCTACGTAATGATTGGGCTGATAATAAAAAGCCTTTAAAATAGCAATTGTTATAATTTTGATCTGCGCTTTATTTTTCTTGCTGTATTTCAGTGTAGAGAAGCAAATAGTTCCGGTGCAAATATTTAAAGGGAATGTTCACCCTTAAAATAAAAAACTGGTCAATTGTCAGTTTCCTACCCCCAAACCCAAATGATATATTTTGCACTTTATTGCCTGCATTACTAACCAGGTATTTAAAAATAATTATTGTCCCCATTCTGGTAGAGTATGCTGACCTCTCCCTCCCTCCCATCAATCAAGGCTGTGACTGCTGACATAACCAATGATTGACTGCTGTTTCACCTACTGCCTCCTCTACACACTCATGCATATAAAAAGCTATTGGAGCAGAGAGAGGAGGCAGATGCATTCGCCAAAAGGAACAGAACTTACCATTAAATATCTGGTTACAAATTCATGAAATAAACTGGGAAAAATAGCAGTTGGGGTTGCGGACAGATAACTGACAAGTGACCAGTTTTTTGGTGGACATGCCCCTTTAAATCTGGTTAATATTAATTGTGTTGAATTTATAGTCTGTTAACACTGGATGAGAATTAAAAAGAAAACATCATAATCGTCCTTTCTGTGCTTCTAAATACAGTATGGATCCTGCTGTACATTGCTTGGATATATATAAATACAGTATGGATCCTGATGTACATTGCTTGGATATATATATAAATACAGTATGGATCCTGCTGACAGTGCTGATATATATAAATACAGTATGGATCCTCTGTGGTACATTCTTGGATATATATATAAATAGCAGTATGAATCCTGCTTTCATTGCTTGGATATCTATAAATTACAGAAATGATCTGCTGTACTATGCTTGGATATATATAAGATACAGATAGGGATCCTGCTTACAAAGTTGTCTGGATATATATATAATACAGTATGGACCCTGCTGTACTTGCTTGGATAAGATAATACAGTATGGATCCTGCTGTACATTGCCTTGGATATTATATAAATACAGTATGGATCCTGCTGTACATTGCTTGGATATATATAATACAGTATGAATCCTGCTGTACATTGCTTGGATATATTAAATACACGTATGAATCCTGCTGTACATTGCTTGGTATATATAAATACAGTATGGATCCTGCTGTACATTGCTGGTATATATAAATACAGTATGATCCTGTTGTCCTGCTTGGATATATATCAATACAGTATGGATCCTGCTGTACATTGCTTGGATATATATATAAATACAGTATGGATCCTGCTGTACATTGCTTGGCTATATAAAATACAGTATGGAGTCCTGCTGTACATTGCTTGGATATATATAAATACAGTATGGAGCCTGCTGTACTTGCTTGGATATATATAATAATAAGTTGATCCTGCGTACATTCTTGATATAGTATAAACAGTATGATCATGCTGTACATTGCTTGGATATATAAATACAGTATGATCCTGCTGTACATTGCTTGGATATATATAAATACAGTATGTCCTGCTGTACATTGCTTGGATATATATAAATACAGTATGAATCCTGCTGTACAGTGGCTTGGATATATATAAATAAAGTATTGATTCCTGCTGCACATTGCTGTGGATTATATAATACAGTATGGATCCTGCTGCATTGCTTGGATATATCATACAGTTGGATCACTGCTTGTACATTGCTTGGATCTATATAATAACAGTATGGATCCTGCTGTACATTGCATTGGATATTATAAATACAGTATGAATCCTGCTGTACATTGCTTGGATATATATAAAACCAGTATGATCCTGCTGTACATGCTTGGATATATATAAATACAGTATGGATCCTGCTGTACATTGCTTGGATATTATAAATACAGTATGGATCCTGCGTACATTGCTTGGATATAATAAATACAGTATGGATCCTGCTGTACATTGCTTGGATATATATAAATACAGTATGGATCCTGCTGTACATTGCTTGGATTATAGAACGTACGTATGGAACCTGCTGTACACTTGCTTGGATTATATATATAATACAGTAGAACCCTGCTGTTACATTGGCTTGGATATATATAAATACAGTATGAATCCTGCGCCTGTGGATAGGGATATATATAAATACAGTATGGATCCTGCTGTCATTGCTTGGATATATATAAATACGTATGGATCCTCTGACATTGCTTGAATTATATAATACGTATGGATCCTGCTGTACTTGCTTGGATATATATAAATACAGTATGGATCCTGCGATTGCTTGGATATAGTATCAGTATGGAATCCTGCTGTACATGCTTGGAATATATAAATCGTATGGATCCTGCTGTACATTGCTTTGATATAATCAATACAGTATGAATCCTGTGTACATTGCTTGGATATATATAAATACAGTATGATCCTGCTGTACATTGCTTGATATATATGAAATACAGTATGGATCCCTGCTGTCCATTGCTTGATATATTAATAATACAGTATGGATCCTGCTGTACATTGCTTGGATATTAATATACAGTATGGATCCTGGCGGTACATTGCTTGGATATATATAAATACAGTGGATCCTGCTGTACATTGCTTGGATATATATAAATACAGTATGGATCTGCTGCACATTGCTGGATATATATAAACAGTATGATCCTGCTTGTACATTGCTTGGATATAATAAAATACAGTAGGATCCTGCGTACATTGCTTGGTTATATAATCAGTAATGATCCTGCTGTACATTGCTTGGATATATATAAATACAGTATGAATCCGCTGTACATTGCTTGGATATATATAAATACAGTATGATCCTGCTGTACATTGCTTGGTATATAAATACAGTATGGATCCTGCTGTCATTGCTTGATATATATAAATACAGTATGGATCCTGCTGTACATTGCTTGGATATATATACATACGATCCTGCTGTACATTGCTTGGATATATATATAAATACAGTATGGATCCTGCTGTACATTGCTTGGATATATATATAAATACAGTATAATCCTGCTGTACATTGCTTGGATATATATAAATACAGTTATGAATCCTGCGTGTCTTGGGATATATATAAATACAGTATGATCTTCTGTACATTGCTTGGATATATATAAATACAGTATGAATCCTGCTGTACATTGCTTGGATATATATATAAATACATGATGAATCCTGCTGACATTGCTTGGATATATATAAATACAGTATGGATCCTGCTGACATTGCTTGGATATATATAACATACAGTATGGATCCTGCTGTACATTGCTTGGATATATATAAATACAGTATGAATCCTGCTGACATTGCTTGGATATATATAATACAGTATGGATCCTGCTGTACATGTGCTTGGATATAAATAAATACCAGTAGGATTCCTGTGTACATTGCTTGGATATATATATAATACAGTATGGACTCGCTGTACATTGCTGATATATATAAATACAGTATGGATCCTGCTGTACATTGCTTGGATATATATAAATACGTATGGATCCTGCTGTATCATTGCTTGTGATATACAGTAATGGATCCCCCTGCTGTACATTGCTTGGATATATATAAAATACAGTATGGATCCTGCTGTACATTGCTTGTAATTACAGTATGGATCCTGCTGTACAATTGCTTGATATATATTAAATACAGTATGGAATCCTGCTGTACATTGCTTGGATATATATAAATACAGTATGGATTCCTGCTGCACATTGCTTGGTATATATAATACAGTAGGATCCTGCGTACATTGCTTGGATATATATAAATACAGTATGGATCCTGCGTCACTTGCTTGGAATTATATAAATACAGTATGGATCCTGCTGTACATGCTTGGATATATATAAATCAGTATGGATCCTGCTGTACTTGCTTGGATATATAAATACAGTATGAATCCTGCTGTACATTGCTTGGATATATATATACAAAAGTCATGGATCCTGCTGTACCATTGCTTGGATATATATAAATACAGTATGGATCCTGCTGTTACATTGCTTGGATATATATAAATACAGTATGGATCCTGCTGTACATTGCTTGGATATTATAAATCAGTATGAATCCTGCTGTACTTGCTTGATATATTAATACAGTATGGATCCTGCTGTACATTGCTTGGATATATAATAAATACAGTATGATCCTGCTGCACATTGCTTGGATTATATAAATACAGTATGAATCCTGCTGTACATTGCTTGGATACATATATATAATAACAGTATGGACCTGATGATCTCCTGGTACATTGCTTGGATTAATAAATACAGTATGGACCTGCTGTACATTGCTTGGATATATATAAATACAGTATGAGCCCTGCTGTAATTGCTTTGGATATATATAAATACAGTATGGATCCTGCTGTACATTGCTTGGATTATATAAATACAGTATGGATCCTGCTGTACATTGCTGGATATTATAAATACAGTATGGATCCTGCTGTACATTCTTGGATATTTTAATACGATGAATCCTGCTGTACATTGCTTGGATATATATAAATACAGATGGATCCTGCTGTACATTGCTTGATATATAAATACAGTATGAAGCCTGCTGTCACTTGCTTGGATATATATAAATACAGTATGGATCCTGCTGTACATTGCTTGGATATATATAATACAGTATGGAATCCTGCTGTACATTGCTTGGATATATAATAAATCCAGTATGATCCTGCTGTCTTTGCTTGGATATATATAAATACAGTATGGATCTGCTGTACATTGCTTGGATATATATAAATACAGTATGGATCCTGCTGTACATTGCTTGGATATATATAAATACAGTATGATCCTGCTGTAATGCTTGGATATACTATAAATACAGTATGGATCCTGCTGTACATGGCTTGGATATATATCAAATACAGTATGGACACCTGCTGTACATGCTTGATATATATATAAATACAGTATGAATCCTGCTGTACATTGCTTGGTATATATAATAAATACGTATAAATCCTGCTGTACATTGCTTGGATATATATAAATACAGTA
The DNA here is from genome assembly GCA_019447015.1 of Hymenochirus boettgeri. Lineage (NCBI taxonomy): Eukaryota > Metazoa > Chordata > Amphibia > Anura > Pipidae > Hymenochirus > Hymenochirus boettgeri. Next base: position 43,698,524 of record CM033471.1, on the reverse strand, counting down.
TGGATCCTGCTGTACATTGCTTGGATATATATAATACAGTATGGACCCTGCTTACATTGCTTGGATATATATAATACAGTATGGATCCTGCTGTACATTGCTTGGATATATATAAATACAGTATGAATCCTGCTGACATTGCTTGGATTTATAAATACGTATGATCCGTGCTGTACATTGCTTGGATATATATAATACAGTATGAATCCTGCTGTACATTGCTGGATATATATAAATACAGTATGAATCCTGCTGTACTTGCTTGGATATATATAAAATACAGTATGGATCCTGCTGTACATTGCTTGGTATATATAATACAGTATGATCCTGCTGTACATTGCTTGGATATATTTAATACAGTATGGATCCTGCTGTACATTGCTTGGATATATATAAATACAGTATGAATCCTGCTGTACATTGCTTGGATATATATATAAATACAGTATGGAATCCTCTGTACATTGCTTGGATTATATATAAATACAGTATGGATCCTGCTGTACATGCTTGGATATTATAAATACAGTATGAATCCTGCTTACATTGCTGGATATATATATAAATAACGTATGATCCTGCTGTACATTGCTTGGATATATATAAATACAGTATGATCCATGCTGTACATTGCTTGTGGATTATATAAATACAGTATGGATCCTGCTGTACATTGCTTGGATATATATAAATACAGTATGGATCCTGCTGCACATTGCTTGGATATATATAAATACAGTATGGATCCTGCTGTACATTGCTTGGATATATATAAATACAGTATGGATCCTGCTGTACATTGCTTGGATATATATAAAATACAGTATGTCCCTGGACATTGCTTGAGATATATATAAAATCAGTATGGATCCTGCTGTACATTGCTTGGATATATATAAATACAGTATGAATCCTGCTGTCACTTGCTTGGATATATATAATACAGTATGGACCTGCTGTCATTGCTTGGATATATATAATAAATACAGTATGGATCCTGCTGTACATTGCTTGGATATTAATAAATACAGTATGATCCTGCGTACTTGCTTGATATATATAAATACACGTATGATCCTGCTGTCATTGCTTGGATATATAATAAATACAGTAGGATCCTGCTACATTGCTTGTATATATATAATCAGTATGATCCTGCTGTACATTCTTGATATATATAAATACAGTATGAATCCTGCTGTACATTGCTTGGATATATATAAATACAGTATGATCCTGCTGTACATTGCTTGGATATATATAAATACAGTATGGATCCTGCTGTACATTGCTTGGTTATATATAAATACAGTAGGATCCTGCTGTACATTGCTTGGATATATTAAATACAGTATGAATCCTGCTGTACATTGCTGGATATATATAAATACGTATGAACCTGCTGTACATTGCTTGGATATATAAATACAGTATGGATCCTGCTGTACATTGCTTGGATATATAATACAGTATGATCCTGCTGTACATTGCTTGGATATATAAATACAGTTAATCCTGCTGTACATTGCTTGGATATATATAAATACAGTAGGATCCTGCTGCACTTGCTTGGATATATATAAATACAGTATGAATCCTGCTGACATTGCTTGATATATATAAATACAGTATGGATCCTGCTGAACATTGCTTGGATATATATTAAATACAGTATGGATCCTGCTGTACATGCTTGGATATATATAAATACAGTATGAATCCTGCTGTACATTGCTTGGATATTATAAATACAGTATGATCCTGCTGTACATTGCTTGATATATAATACAGTATGATCCTGCTGTACATTGCTTGGATATATATAAATACGTATGGATCCTGCTGTACATTGCTTGGATATATATAAACAGTATGGATCCTGCTGTACATTGCTGGATATATTAAATACGTAGGTCCTGCTACATTGCTTGGATATAAGTATGGATCCTGCTGTACATTGCTTGGATACATATATACAGTATGGATCCTGCTGTACATTGCTTGGATATATATAATACAGTATGGATCCTGCTGCACTTTGCTTGGATTAATAAATCCATATGGATCCTGCTGTCACTTGCTTGGATATATATAATACAGTAGGATCCTGCTGTACATTGCTTGGATATATATAAATACAGTATGGATCCTGCTGTACATGCTTGCTTGGATATATATAATACAGTATGGAATCCTGCTGTACATTGCTTGGATATATATAAATACAGTATGAATCCTGCTGTACATTGCTTGGATAATATAATACAGTATGATCCTGCTGTACATTGCTTGGATATATATAAATACAGTATGGATCCTGCTGTACATTGCTGGATATATATAATACAGTAGATCCTGCTGTACATTGCTTGGATATATATAAATACAGTAGATCCTGCTGTACTTTGCTTGGATATATATAAATACAGTAGGATCCTGCTGTCAATTGCTTGGATTATATAAATAAGTATGGATCCTGCTGTACATTGCTTGGATTATATAAATCAGTAGGATCTGCTGTACATGCTTGGTATATATAAATACAGTATGGATCCTGCTGCACATTGCTTGGATATATATAAATACAGTATGAATCCGTCTGTACTTGCTTGGATATATATAAATACAGTATGATCCCTTCTGTACATTGCTTGGATATATAAATACAGTATGGAACCTGCTGTACATGCTTGGATTTATAAATACAGTATGGAACCTGCTGTACTTTGCTTTGTATATATAATACAGTAGGATCCTGCTGTACATTGCTTGGATATATATAAATACAGTATGAATCCTGGTGTACATTGCTTGGATATATTATAATACAGTATGGATCCGCTGTAACATTGCTTGGATATAATAACTACAGTATGATTCCTCTGTACATGCTTGGATATATATAAATACAGTATGATCCTGCTGTACATTGCTGGATATATATAAATACAGTAATGAATCCTGCTGTCATTCTTGGATATATATAAAACAGTAGGATCTGCTGTACATTGCTGTATATATATAAATACAGTATGATCCTGCTGTACATTGCTTGCTATATATAATTACAGTATGATCCTGCTGTACTATGCTTGGATATATATATAATCGTATGGATCATGCTGTCACTGCTTGGATATATATAAATACATATGGATCCTGCTGTACATTGCTTGGATATATAATAAATACAGTATGAATCCTGCTGTACATTGCTTGGATATATATAATACAGTATGATCCTGCTGTACTTGCGTGATATATATATAAATACAGTATGGACCTGCTGTACATTGCTTGGATATATAAACATATGATCCTGCTGTCATTGCTTGATATATATAAATACAGTATGAATCTGCTGTACATTGCTTGGATATATATAAATACAGTATGGCTCCTGCTGTACATTGCTTTGGATATATATAATAAATACAGTATGGATCCCTGCTGTACATTGCTTGGTATATATAAATCAGTATGGATCTGCTGTACTTGCTTGGATTATATAAATACAGTATGAATCCTGCTGTACATTGCTTGGATATATATAATACAGTTAAAATGGATCCTGCTGTACTGGCTTGGATATATATATAAATCACGTATGGATCCTGCTGTACTTGCTTGGATATATATAATACAGTATGGATCCTGCTGTACATTGCTTGGCATATATATAATACAGTATGATCCTGCTGTACATGCTTGGATATATATATAAATACATATGAATCCTGCTGTACATTGCTTGGTATATAAATACAGTTGAATCCTGCTGTACATTGCTTGGATATTATAAATACAGTATGAATCCTGCGTCAATTGCTTTGGATATATATAAATCAGTATGAATCCTGCTGTACATTGCTTGATATATTATAAAACAGTATGAATCCTCCTGTACATTGCTTGGATATTTAAATACAGTATGAATCCTGCTGTACATTGCTGGGATATATATATAAATCTAAGTATGATCCTGCTGTACTTGCTTGGATATATATAAATACAGTATGAATCCTGCTGTACATTGCTTGGATATATATAAATACAGATGATCCTGCTGTACATTGCTTGGTATATATATAAATACAGTATGGAACTCCGCTGTAACATTGCTTGGATATTATATAAATACAGTATGAATCCTGCTGTACATTGCTTGGATATATAATAATACAGTATGAATCCTGCTGGTACATTCTTGGCGTATATATAAATACAGTATGGATCCTGCTGTACATTGCTTGGATATATATATAAAATACAGTATGGATCCCTGCTGTACATTGCTTGGATATATATAAATACAGTATGATCCTGCTGTACATTGCTTGGATATATATAAATACAGTATGAACCTGCTGTACATTGCTTGGATATATATTAAATACAGTATGGATCCTGCTGTACATTGCTTGGATATATATAAATACAGTATGATCCTGCTGTACATTGCTTGGATATATATAAATACAGTATGGATCCTGCTGTACATTGCTTGGATATATATATACGTTAATCCTGCTGTACATTGCTTGGATATATATAAATACAGTATGATCCTGCTGTCATTGCTGGATATATAAATACGTATGAATCCTGCTGTACATTGCTGGATATATATAAATACAGTATGAATCCTGCTGTACATTGCTTGGATATATATAAATACAGTATGAATCCTGGCTGTACATTGCTTGGATATATATAAAACATATGAATCCTGCTGTACATTGCTTGGATATATAAAATACAGTATGATCCTGCTGTACATTGCTTGGATATATATAAATACAGTATGAATCCTGCTGTACATGCTTGGATATATATAAATACAGTATGAATCCTGCTGTACATTGCTTGGATATATATAAATACAGTATGGATCCTGCTGTACATTGCTTGGATATATATAAATACAGTATGAATCCTGCTGTACATTGCTTGGATATATATAAATACAGTATGAATCCTGTTGTACATTGCTTGGATATATATAAATACAGTATGGATCCTGCTGTACATTGCTTGGATATATATATAAATACAGTATGGTCCTGCTGTACATTGCTTGGATATATATATAAATACAGTATGAATCCTGCTGTACATTGCTTGGATATATATAAATACAGTATGGATCCTGCTGTACATTGCTTGGATATATATAAATACAGTATGAATCCTCCTGTACATTGCTTGGATATATATAAATACAGTATGGATCCCTGCTGTACATTGCTTGGATATATATAAATACAGTAATGGATCCTGCTGTACATTGCTTGGTATATATATAATACAGTATGAATCCTGTTGTACATTGCTTGGATATATATAAATACAGTATGAAATCCGTCTGTACATTGCTTGGATATATAAATAAATACAGTATGAATCCTGCTGTACATTGCTTGGATATATATAATACAGTATGAATCCTGCTGTACATTGCTTGGATTTATATAAATACAGTTGATCCTGCTGTACATTGCTTGGATATATATAAATACAGTATGAATCCTGCCTGTACATTGCTTGGATATATATAATACGTATGATCCTGCTGTACATTTGCTTGATATATTATAAATACAGTATGAATCCTGCTGTACATTGCTTGGATTTATAAATACAGTATGGATCCTGCTGTACATTGCTTGGATATATATAAATACAGTATGGATCCTGCTGTACATTGCTTGGATATATATAAATACAGTATGAATCCTGCTGTACATTGCTTGGATATATATAAATACAGTATGGATCCTGCTGTACATTGCTTGGATATATTAAATACAGTATGATCCTGCTGTCCATTGCTTGGATATATATAAATACAGTATGAATCCTGTTGTCACATTGCTTGGATATATATAAATACAGTATGTCCTGCTGTACATTGCTTGGATTATATAAATACAGTATGATCCTCCTGTACATTGCTTGGATATATATAAATACAGTATGGATCCTGCTGTACATTGCTTGGATATTATAAATACAGATGAATCCTGCTGTACATTGCTTGGAATTATATATACAGTATGGAATCCTGCTGTACATTGCTTGGATATATATATCAGTATGGATCCTGTTGTACATTGCTTGATATATAAAATACAGTATGATCCTCCTGTACATTGCTTGGATATATATAAATACAGTATGGAATCCTGTGTACATTGCTTGGATATATAAAATACAGTATGATCCTGCTGTACATTGCTTGGATTATATTAAATACAGTATAATCCTCCTGTACATTGCTTGGATATATATAAATACAGTATGGATCCTGCTGTACATTGCTTGGATATATATAAATACAGTATGTCCTGCTGTACATTGCTTGGATATATATAAATACAGTATGGATCCGCTGTACATTGGCTTGGCGTGGCTGATATATAAATACAGTATGATCCTGCTGTACATTGCTTGGATATAATAAATACAGTATGATCCTGCTGTACATTGCTTGGATATATATAAATACAGTATGGATCCTGCTGTACATTGCTTGGATAATATATAATACTCGTATGATCCTGCTTGTACATTGCTTGGATATATATAATACAGTATGGATCCTCTGTACATTGCTTGGATATATAAACATATGGATCCTCCACTGCTTGATATATATAAATACAGTAGGGTCCTGCTGTACATTGCTTGGATATATATAAATACAGTAGATCCTGCTGTACTTGCTTGGATATATATAAATACAGTATGGATCCTGCTGTACATTCTTGGATTATATCAGTATGATCTGCTGTACATTGCTTGGATATATTAAATCAGTATGATCCTGCTGTACATTTGCTTGGATATATATAATCAGTATGATCCTGCTGTACATTGCTTGGATATATATAATACAGTATGAATCCTGTTGTACATTGCTTGGATATATATAATACCGTAGGAACCTGCTGTACATTGCTTGGATATATATAAATCAGTATGAATCCTGCTGTACATTGCTTGGATATATATAAATACAGTATGATCCCTGCTGTACATTGCTTGATATATATAAATACTAGTACTGACTTCTACTTGCTGATACATATTGCTTGGAATATATATAAATCCTTATGAATCCTGTTGTACATTGCTTGGATATATATAATACAGTAATGGATTCTTGTACATTGCTTGGATATATTAAATACCGTAGGAATCCCTGCTGTACTGCTTTGGATACTCTATTAAATACAGTAAACTGACCCTAGCTGTACATTGCGTTGGATATAGATAAATACAGTATGATCCTGTTGTACATTGCTTGATATATATAACTACAAGTATGAATCGGGGGCCTGTGGTCATTGCTTGGATATATCATAAATACAGTTTATATCCTGCTGTCATTCTTGGTATAGAGAAATACAGTACTGACCACCTGCCTGTAATTGCTTGGATATCATGGTAAATACCGTATGAATCCTGCGGTAACATTGCTGGATATATATAACTACAGTATGAATCCTGTTGTTACATTGCTTTGGATTATATAAATACAGTTGGATCCTGTTGTACATTGCTTGATAATTATTAATACAGTACGGACCCTCTGTCATTGCTTGGATATAAAAAAAAAAAAAAAAAAAAAAAAAAAAAAAAAAAAAAAAAAAAAAAAAAAAAAACTAAAGTACAGTAGGAATCCTGCGGTAACATTTCTGGCTATATATAAATACAGTATGAATTCCTGCTGTACATTGCTTGATCTATATAAATACAGTACGACCCGGCCCTGTTACATTGCTTGGAATATATAAATACAGATTACATCCTGTATGTACATTCTTGGATATAATATCTACAGTAAATGATCCTGCTGTACATTGGCGTGGATATATATAAATATCAGTTATGGACCCCTGTACTTGCTTGGATATATATCAATACATATGGATCCTGCTGTACATTGCGTGGTATATATCAATGACAGTACAATGGATCCTGCCTTGTAACATTGGGCTGGATATATATCCATCCAGTATGAGATCTGCTGTACATTGCTATGGATATATATAATACAGTAATGAATCCTGCGTACCATTGCTTGGCTATAGATATCAACACCCAAGGGGATCAAAAAAAAAATAACACCACAAGGGGGGGGCGGGAACTGGGACTAAATAAAACAAAAAAAAAAAAAAAAAATACAAAAATATAAAAATAAAAACAAAAATAAAAAAAAAAAAAAGTAAAATAAAAAAAAAAAAAGAAAAATAAAAAACAAAAACCCCCACCCCCCCCTCTCCGCAGCCATCTCCCTTCTCCCCCCTCCCTCCCCCACCCCCTCCCTCCCCCCCACCCCCCAACCACCCCCACCCCCCCCACCCTCCCCCCTCCTACCCTTCCACACGGCGCTGCCAAGCACCCACTAACTTGACACCGCACATAACAATCCGCAACACACCCCCCACTCCCTCTACACAAAACCAAAACACAAGCTACCTACACCACCCTCAGACAACCAATCATACCGCAAAACAACGCTAACAACTACCCCCGGCCCATCCCCCTCATCCCTAAAATACCTCCCACGACGAACCACACACCACCCGCATTAACCAACCGGTCAAAACAAAAACCAAAAATCTAACCCCCGCCCCAACCCAGCCCGCTACCAACAACCACAGAGCAGCTCCACCCAGCGGCCACCGCCCGTCACCCCCACCCCTCGCCCTCACGCCCCACCTCCAGGCGAAGCCAGCCACAAAAGGGACCACAAAAAAACAAATACAGTATGGTGATCCGGTTTAACGTACATTCGCTTTATATATATAAATACAAGTATTTATCGCTTCCTTTAGCCTTTCTTTGTATATAGATAGTACGACAGTAGGATCCTGCGTGTACATTGTTGTGATACTAGTATAAGACCGTATGATCCTGCTGTACCTTGCTGTGGAAGGTAGGGGGTATATAAATCACTACATGTATGTAATCCTGCTGATAACCATGGCTTGGGATTATATAAAATACAGTAGGAATCCATGCTGTACCTTGCTTGGGTATGAGTAATACTACAGTAGTGGGATCCTGCTGTACCTTGCTTGTGATCGTATATAAATACCGTTAGGACAATAGTTGCCAAGCAGTCCCGGATTACCGCGGGAACAAGATCCCGGATTTAGAATGCAGCGGCGGCCGATCCTTCTGATGTCCCGGTAAATGATCCCGATCTGGAGAAGGCGGGTGCATGTGGTTTAGAATTTAAAAGTCCTTCCCCTCGCTGTTACTACTTTTGCAGGATCCTCTCCTCGGCTGCAGTGAGAGATCGTGAAAGTACGAAGTTCGAGTCCTCTGCTTCATGTGTGGGCGCCTTTCATGAAAGGGAGGGGGAGAGTGCAGTCCTGTTAGATGCTCTCTATCCCGAACAAACAATTAAGAGGTTTGTGTATCTATCTCGGGGTTGCCTGTGGTTACTTTAGCTCTGTATCAATGCCTAGGGGCTAGTATATACTACTCTATCTATGATGTCTATATCCTATCTACTCTCTGTCTGAATCTTCTATCTAACTCATGGCTATCTATCTAGTCTAGCTACTATCTATCTATCTATCTTCTATCTATCTATCTAACTCTGCTATCTGGTCTATCTAACAATCTTTCTATCTGGATCGATCTAAACCGAAGGTACACTATCTAACGAGTGCGATGGACTGAATCTAAGGTACCTATGCTATCTATCTAGGCTTCTAGCGATGCTAATCTACACAAAATAAACAGAGCGGGTAGGTGGGCGGGTTCGGGGGTGAATGGGCAATGGCAGTGGTTGTCTGATCATCTATCTATCCTATCTAGACTTCTATCTACGCTGCTATCTTCTATCTGATCTATCTATCTATCTATCTATTGCTCTCTATACTATCGTCTATCTAGGGAGACTCTGGCATATCTAACTCTGCTAATCTATCTGTCGATCGATCTCTCTATCTAGTCTATCCCTCTCTATCTATCTATCTACTATCTATCTATCTATCTATCTACTACGTATCTCGGTGCTATCTAACCTCGGCTTCTATCTATCTGCAATTTCCATTATCGTATCTATCTATCTAAACTCTGCTATCTATCTCTCTAGGTACTTATTCGATCATCTAGGCGTATCCTATCTAGGTCTATCTTCTATCTACCTTGCTATGATCGTCTGCTTTCTATCTTCTTCTATCTATTATGCTATCTATCTAATCTATCTATCTTCTATCTATCTATCTATCTAGCTCGCTATCTATCTATCTAACTGCTGCTAATCTATCTAGAGCGATCGCTTCTATCCTATCTAAACTTACCTCTGCTATTCTCTCTATCATATACTATCTGGAAGTCATAGGGTCTAACTCTGAAGCTAGTCTCCTTGCTAGTGCTGGAGGCTCATGGCGGGTCATAGTACTATCTCTCTATCGAACTCCGTGCTATCTATCCTATCTATCTATCTATTATCTATCTAAACTAACTCGGCTATCTATCCTATCTAGTCTATCTACTCTGGCTATCGATCTATCAGACGAAAATCTGCTATCTGGGTCTATCTATCTATCAATACGAACTGGTAACTTATCTAACTGCTGCTAGCTATCTATTAACTCTGCTGTAGGGTCTATCTATCCTACTATCTATCTATCTACTATCCTCTGTTTCTGCAGCTCTTCTGATTCCTATGCTGCTTCTTCTAACTACTGTCTTTCTAGACGCTCTGTCTGTTCCCTCTACTGTCATCTTTCTCCTAATGTGTCCTCTCTCTATCCTCTGTTGGTCTATCTCTCTCTTCCTAGCTAGTTCTGTGCTGGGTCTGTCTATATAAACTGGTAACTGTCTTTCTGTCTCATCTTTCATTCCACAGTGAGCGTGAACTGAATGTTCGGAGAGGGCTAAAACCCTTGTGGTGGCACAAAACCAACAAATTTTAAAAAATTTGTCCCTAGAGAATTTTTTTTGAGAAATGTGTAGGAACTATGTATGGATCGCTGGCTGTCAAGTTGCTTGGAAATATATAATAGTACATACATATGTATCCTAACCGGTAGCTGTCTTGCTTGGGATATATATAAATACAGATGATAGCCTGCCTGTACATTGCTTGGCGATATATAATAACAGTATGGTCCTTGTGGTACTGGCTTGGGATAGTATGTTAAATACCAGTAGGGATCCTGCTGTAAACATTGCTGTGGATTATATATAGAATACAGTGATGATCCTGCTGGTAGCATTGCTTGGATATATATAAATACAGTATGAATCCTGCTAGTAGCGTTGCTTGGATATTACGTAAATAAAGTATGAAAAATCCTGCTGCGACATTGCTTGGATATATATAAATACAGTATGGATCATGTGGAATACATTGCTTGGATATATATAAATACAGTATGGGATCCTGACTGTACATTGCTTGGATGATATATATAAATACAGTTGGATCCTGCTGTACATTGCTTGGATCATATATAATTCAAAAATAGGGGAAGGTGGATGCATCATGACTGTAGCATTCTTGGATGTTATGAATACAGTATGAGGCGTGCTTGGATAACATGATCTTGGTATAATAGTATATATAAATACCGTAGGATCCTGCTGCTGTATCATTGTAATATGGAAATATATTAAATACAGTATGGATCCTGCTGTCATACATGCTTGGATATATATAAAATACAGTATGAATCCTGCTGTACATTGCTTGGATATTATATAAATCAGTATGGATCCTGTAGGTACATTGCTTGGATATATATAATACAGTATGATGCCTGGTACATGTTCTGGGATATATATAAATACAGTATGAATCCTGCTGTACATTGCTTGGATATATAGATACATACAGCTAATGGACCTCCTGCTGTACATGGCGTTTGAATATATAAATACAGTATGGATCCTGCTGTACATTGCTTGGATAATATATAAATAGGATCCTGCTGTACTTGCTTGGATATATAATTATATACAGTGGATCCTGCTGTACATTGCTTGGATATTATAAATACAGTATGGATCCTGCTGTACATTGCTTGGATATTATAAATACAGTATGATCCTGCTGTACATTGCTTGGATATATATAAATACAGTTAATGACTCCTGCTGTACATGGCTTGATATATATAAATACAGTATGAATCCTGCGTACATTGCTTGGATATATATAAATACAGTATGATCCTGCTGTACATTGCATTGGATATATATAAATACAGTATGAATCTGCGTACATTGCTTGGATATATATATATATACAGTATGGAATCCTGCTGTACATGCTTTGATTATATAAATAACAGAGTATGAATCCTGCTGTACATTGCTGTGGATATATATATAAATACAGTACTGAATCCTGCTTGTACTGCTTTGGAATATATATAAATCACAGTATGGATCCTGTGTACATGTGCTTGGATATATATAAATACAGTATGGATCCTGCTGTACATTGCTTGGCATTATATAAATACAGTATGGATCCTGCTGTACATGCTGGATAATATAAAACAGTATGGATCCTGCTGTACATTCTTGGATATATATAATAACGTATGGATCCTGCTGCATTGCTTGGATATATAAATACAGTATGATCCTGTGTACATCTGCTTGGATATATATAAATACAGTATGGATCCGTCTACATTGCTTGGATATATATAAATAACAGTATGGATCCTGCTGTACATGCTTGGAATATTAATAATACGTTGGATCCTGCTGTACATGCTTGGATTTAAATACAGTATGATCTGCTGTACATTGGCTTGGATATATAAATACAGTATGATCCTGCTGTACATTGCTGGATTATATATAAATACAGTATGATCCCTGCTGCACATTGCTTGATATATAAATACAGTATGGATCCGTGGGCTGTACTTGCCTTGGATATACATATAATACAGTATGAATCCTGCCTGTACTTGCTTGGATTACTGTATATACATACAGTAATGATCCTGCTGTACATGCTGGATATATATAAATACAGTATGGTCCTGCTGTACACTTGCTATGGATATATATAAATACAGTATGGATACCTGCTGTACATTGCTTGGATATATATAAATACAGTTGGATCCTGCCGTACATGCTTGATATATATAATACAGTCTTGATCCCCTGTTACATGCTTGGATTATAGAAATAATACAGTATGGATCCTGCTGTACATTGCTTGAATATAAATTACAGATAGGGTCATGGTCTTACATTGCTTGGATTATATCAAATACAGTATGGATCCTGCTGTACATTGCTTGGATATATATATAAATACAGTATGGATCCTGCTGTACATTGCTTGGATATATATATAAATACAGTATGGATCCTGATGTACATTGCTTGGATATATATATAAATACAGTATGAATCCTGTTGTACATTGCTTGGATATATATAAATACAGTATGAATCCTGCTGTACATTGCTTGGATATATATATAAATACAGTATGGATCCTGCTGTACATTGCTTGGATATATATAAATACAGTATGAATCCTGCTGTACATTGCTTGGATATATATAAATATAGTATGGATCCTGCTGTACATTGCTTGGATATACTCAATTACAGTATGGATCCTGCTGTACATTGCTTGGATTATATATAAATACAGTATGGATCCTGCTGTACTTGCTTGCGATATATATAAATACCAGTATGAATCCTGCTGTCATGCTTGGATATATATAATACAGTATGAATCCTGCTGTCATTGCTTTGGATATCTATAAATAATACAGTATAAGGATCCTGCTGTACCTATTGCTGTGGATATATTAAATACAGTATGGATCCTGCTGTACATGGCTTGGATTATATATAATACAGTATGGATCCTGCTGTACTGCTTGGATATATATAAAACAGTATGGATCCCTGCTGTACATTGCTTGGATTTATAAATACAGTATGGATCCTTGTACATTGCTTGGATATATATAAATACAGTATGGATCCTGCTGTAATTGCTTGGATATATAAATCACGTAGGATCACTGCTGTACATTGTTGGATATATATAAATACAGTATGGATCCGCTGTACATTGCATTGGATTATATAAAATACAGTATGGATCCTGCTGTACCTTGCTTGGATATATATAAATACAGTATAATCCTGCTGTACATTGCTTGGATACATATATAATACAGTATGGATCCTGCTGTCATTGCTTGGATATATATAAATACAGTATGAATCCTGCTTTACATTGCTTGGATTATATAAATACAGTATGGATCCTGCTGTACATTGCTTGGATATATATATACAGTATGGATCCTGCTGTACATTGCTTGATTATTATACAGTATGGATCCTGCTTACATTGCTTGGATTATATAATATACAGTATGATCCTGCTGTACATTGCTTGGATATATATAAATAACAGTATGGATCCTGCTGTACATGTGCTTGGATATATATAAATACGTATGATCCTGCTGTACATTGCTTGTATATATAAATACAGTATGAATCCTGTACATTGCTTGGATATATATAAATACAGTATGAATCCTGCTGCTTGATTATATATAATCCAGTATGATCCTGCTGTGAATTGCTTGTATATATATAAATACAGTATGGAATCCTGCTGACATTGCTTGGATATATATAAATACAGTATGGATCCTGCTGTACATTGCTTGGATATATAAATACAGTAGGATCCTGCTGACATTGCTTGGATATATATAAATACAGTATGGATCCTGCCTGTACATTGCTTGGATATATATAAATACAGTATGGACTCCTGCTGTACATTGCTTGATATTATATAAATACAGTATGATACCTGCTGTACATTGCTTGGATATATATAAATACATACGTAGAATCCGCTGTCATTGCTTGGATATATATAATACAGTATGATCCTGCTGTACATTGCTGGATATATATAATACAGTATGGATCCTGCTGTACATTGCTTGGATATATATATAAATACAGTATGGATCCTGCTGTCATTGCTTGGATATTATAAAAATACAGTATGGATCCTGCTGTACATTGCTTATTATATAACAACAGTATTGAATCTGCTGCATTGCTGGATATATATAAATACAGTATGGATCCTGCTGTACATTGCTTGGATATATATAATAAACAGTATGATCCTGCTGTACATTGCTTGGATATATATATAAATACAGTATGGATCCTGCTGTACATTGGCTTGGGATATATATAATACAGTATGAACCGCTGTACATTGCTTGGATATATATATAAATACAGTATGGATCCTGCTGTACATTGCTTGGATATATATAAAACAGTATGGATCCTGCTGTACATTCTTGGATATATAAATACATTATGGATCCTGCTGTACATTGCTTGGATATATATAATCACGTAGATCCTGCTGTCCTTGCTTGGATATATATAAATTACAGTATGGATCCTGCTGTACATTGCTTGGATAATATATAAAATACAGTATTATCCTGCTGTACATTGCTTGGATATATATAAATACAGTATGGATCCTGCGCATTGGATTATATAAAATACAGTATGGATCCTGCTGTATTGCTTGGATATATATAAAACATAGAATCTGCTGTACATTGCTTGGATATATATATAAATACAGTATGAGATCCTGCTGTACATTGCTTGGATATATTAAATACAGTAGATCCTGCTGTACATTGCTTGGATATATATTACAGTATGAATCCTGCGTACATTGCTTGGATATATATAAATACAGTAGATCCTGCTGTACATTGCTTGGATATATATAAAAATCAGTATGAATCCTGCTGTACATTGCTTGGTATATATATAAATACAGTATGAATCCTGCTGTACATTGCTTGATATATATAAAATACATATGAGCCTGCTGTACATTGCTTGGATATATATATAACTACAGTATGAATCCTGCTGTACTTGCTTGGATTATATAAAAATACAGTATGGATCTGCTGACATTGCTTGGATATATATTAAATACCATTATGGATCCTGCTGTACATTGCTTGGATATATATAATACAGTATGGATCCTGCTGCACTTGCTTGAATATATATAAAACAGTATGTCTGCTGTACATTGCTTGGATATATATAAATACAGTATGATCCTGCTGTTACATGCTGGATTTATATAATCAGTATGAATCCTGCTGTACATTGCTTGGATATATATAAATACAGTATAATCCTGCTGTTACATTGCTTGGATTTATATATAAATACAAGTATGGATCCTGCTGTACATTGCTTGGATATATATAAAACAGTATGGATCCTGCTGTACATTGCTTGGATTTATATAAAATACAGTATGGATCCTGCTGTACATTGCTTGGATATAAATCAGTATGGATCCTGCTGTACATTCTTGGATATTATAAATACGTATGGATCCTGCTGTACATTGCTTGATTATTATATAATAGTTATGGATCCTGCTGCCATTGCTTGGATATATATAAATACAGTATGGATCCTGCTTACATTGCTTGGATATATATAAATACAGTATGGTCCTGCTGTACATTGCTTGGATATATATAATACAGTAGATCCTGCTGTACATTGCTTGGATATATAAATTCACAGTATGGATCCTGCTGTACATTGCTTGGATATTATAAACATCAGTATGATCCTGCTGTACATTGCTTGGATATATATATACAATACAGTATGAATCACTGCTGACATGTGATCTATATAATAAATACAGTATGGATCCTGCTGTACATTGCTTGGATATATATAAATCACGTATAATCCTGCTGTACATTGCTTGGATAATTATAAATACGTATAATTCCTGCTGTACATTGCTTGGATATATATAAATACAGTATGGATCCTGTGCTGACATTGCTTGGATATATATAAATACAGTATGGATCCTGCTGTACATTGCTTGGCATTATATAATATACAGTATGGATCTGCTGTACATTGCTTGGATATATATAAACCAGTATGGAATCCTGCTGTACATTGCTTGGATATATATAAATACAGTATGGATCCTGCTGTACATGCTGGATCTATATCGAATCAGTTGGATCCTGTGTACATTGCTTGGATATATATAAATACAGTATGAAATCCTGCTGTACATTGCTTGGATATAATATGAAATAACAGTATGGATCCTGCTGTACATGCTTGGCATATATCTATACGTATGGAATCCTGCTGTACATTGCTTGGATATTATATAATACAGTATGGATCCGTGCTGTACATTGCTTGGATATATTAATACAGTTAGGATCCTGCTGTACATTGCTTGGGATTATATATAAATACAGTATGGATCCTGCTGTACATGCTTTGGATATATATATACATACAGTATGGATCCTGCTGTACAGTGCTTGATATATATAAATACAGTATAATCCTGCTGTCATTGCTTGGATATATATATAAAATACGTATGATCCCTGCTGTTACATTGCTTGATATATATAAATACAGTATGGATCCTGCTGTAACATTGCTTGGATATATATAATACAGTATGATCCTGCTGTACATTGCTTGGATATATAAATACAGTATGGATCCTGCTGACATTGCTTGATATATATAAATACATTATGATCCTGCTGTACATTGCATTGGATATATAAATACGTATGGATCCGCTGTACATTGCTTGGATATATATATAAATACAGTATGAATCCTGCTGTACATTGCTTGGATATATATATAAATACAGTATGGAATCCTGCTGTACACTGCTTGGATATATATAAAATACAGTCTATGATCCTGCGTAACATTGCTTGGATATATAAATACGTAGGATACTGCTTGCGCATTGCTTGGATTATATAATACAGTATGGATCCTGCTGTACATTGCTTGGATATATATAAATACAGTATGGATCCTGCTGTACATTGCTTGGATATATATTAAAATCAGTATGAATCCTGCTGTCACATTGCTTGGATATATATAAATACAGTATGAATCCCTGCTGTACATTGCTTGGATATATATAATACAGTATGATCCTGCTGTACATTGCTTGGATATATATAATACAGTATGGATCCTGCTGTACATTGCTTGGATTATATAAATACAGTATGGATCCTGCTGTACCTTGCTGGATATATATAAATACAGTGATCCGCTGTACATTGCTTGGATATATATAATACAGTATGGTCCTCTGTACATTGCTTGGATATATATATAAATACAGTATGAATCCTGCTGTCATTGCTTGGATATATATAAATACAGTATGAATCCTGCTGTACATTGCTTGGATATATAAAATACAGTATGGATCCTGCTGTACATTGCTTGGATTATATAATACAGTATGGATCCTGCTGTACTTGCTTGGATATATATAAATACAGTATGGATCCTGCTGACATTGCTTGGATATATATAAATACAGTATGATCCTGCTGTACTTTCTTGATTATATAAATACGTATGAATCCTGCTGTACATTGCTTGGATATATATTAAATACAGTATGAATCCTGCTGTACATTGCTTGGATATATATAAATACAGTATGAATCCTGCTTACATTGCTTGGATATATATATAATACATATGATCCTGCTTTACATTGCTTGGATATATATAAATACCAGTTGGATCCTGCTGCACATTGCTTGGATATATAATAAATACAGTATGGATCCTGCTGTACATTTCTGGATATATATAAAGACAGTATGAATCCTGCTGTACATTGCTTGGATTATATATATAAATACAGTATGAATCCTGCTGTACATTGCTTGGTATATATATAATACAGTATGATCCTGCGCTTGGATATTATATAAATACAGTATGGATCCTGCTGTACATTGCTTGGATATATATATAAATACAGTATGAATCCTGCGCTTGGATATATATATAAATACAGTATGGATCCTGCTGTACATTGCTTGGATATATATAAATACAGTATGAATCCTGCTGTACATTGCTTGGATATATATATAAATACAGTATGAATCCTGCTGTACATTGCTTGATATATAAATACGTAGATCCTGCTGCACATTGCTTGGATATATATAAATACAGTATGGATCCTGCTGTACATTGCTTGGATATATATAAATACAGTATGGATCCTGCTGACATTGCTTGGATATATATAAATACAGTATGGATCCTGCTGTACATTCTTGATATAATAAATCAGTATGGATCTGCTGTATTGCTTGGATATATATATAAATCCAGTATGAATCCTGCTGTACATTCTTGGATATATATAAAATACAGTATGAATCCTGCTGTACATTGCTTGGATATATTAAATAAACGTAATGTCCTGCTGTACATTGCTTGGATATACAGTATGATCCTGCTGTACATTGCTTGGATATATATAATAACAGTATGGATCCTGCTGTACATTGCTTGGATAATACATTATGGATCCTGCTGTACATTGCTTGGATATATATAAATACAGTATGGATCCTGCGTACATTGCTTGGATTATATAAATACAGTATGGATCCTGCTGCCATTGCTTGGATATATATAATACAGTAGGATCCTGCTGTCATTGCTTGGATATTATAAACAGTATGATCCTGCTGTCCATTGCTTGGATATATATAAATCCAGTAGATCCTGCTGTACATTGCTTGGATATATATAATACAGTTGGATCCTGCTGTACATTGCTTGGATATATTATAACTACAGTATATCTGCTGTACATTGCTTGGATATATATAAATACAGTATGATCCTGCCGCTTGGATATATATATAAAACAGTTTATCCTGCTGTACATTGCTTGGATATATATAAATACAGTATGAATCCTGCTGTACATTGCTTGGATATATATAAATACAGTATGATCCTGCTGTACATTGCTTGGATATATAAATACAGTATGGATCCTGCTGACATTGCTTGGATATATATAAATACAGTATGGATCCTGCTGTCATTGCTTGGATTTATATAAATCACAGTATGGTTCCTGCTGTACATTGCTTGGATATATATAAATACAGTATGGATCCTGCTGCACATTGCTGGATATATATAAATACAGTATGGATCCTGCTGTACATTGCTTGGATATATATAAATACAGTATGGATCCTGCTGTACATTGCTTGGATATATATATAATACAGTATGAATCCTGCTGACTTGCTTGGATATATATAAATACAGTCATGGATCCTGCTGTACATGGCTGGATAGACAGTATGGATCCTGCTGTACATTGCTTGGATATAATAAATACAGTTGGACCTGCTGACATGCTTGGATTACGTATGATCCTGTGTACATTGCTTGGATAATTAATACAGTCTGGATCCTGCTGTCATTGCTTGGATATATTATAAATACAGTATGGTCCTGCTGACATGCTTGGATATATATACTACGTTGGATCCTGCTGTACATTGCTTGGATATATATAAATACAGTATGGATCCTGCTGTACATTGCTTGGATATATATAAATACAGTATGGATCCTGCTGTACATTGCTTGGATATATATATAAATACAGTATGGATCCTGCTGTACATTGCTTGGATATATATAAATACAGTATGAATCCTGCTGTACATTGCTTGGATATATATACTACAGTATGGATCCTGCTGTACATTGCTTGGATATATATAAATACAGTATGGATCCTGCTGTACATGCTTGGATATATATAATACAGTATGGATCCTGCTGTACATTGCTTGGATATTATAAATACAGTAGATCCTGCTTGTACATTGCTTGGATATATATAAATACAGTAGGATCCTGCTGTACATTGCTTGGAATATATATAATACAGTATGGATCCTGCTGTACATTGCTTGGATATATATAAATACAGTACCTCCGCTGTACATGCTTGGAATTATAAATACAGTATGATCTGCTGCCATTGCTTGGATATATATAATACAGTATGAATCTGCTGTACTTGCTTTGGATATATATAAATACAGTATGGATCCTGCTGTAACTTGCTTGATATATAAAATACAGTATGGACCCTGCTGTACATTGCTTGGATTATCTAATCAGTATGCCCCTGCTGTTATGCTTGGATATATATAAATACAGTATGATCCAGCTGTACATTGCTTGGATATATAATATAAATACGTATGAATCCTGCTGTACATTGTCTGGGATTATATATAATACAGTATGGATCCTGCTGTCCATTGCTTGGATATATATAAATACAGTATGGATCCTGCTGTACATTGCTTGATATATATAAAATACAGTAGAATCCTGCTGACATTGCTTGGACTATAATAATACAGTATGATCCTGCTGTACATCTCTTGGATATATATAATTACAGTATGATCCTGCTGTACATTGCTTGGATATATATAAATACAGTTCCCTATGAATTCAATACTGTACATTGCTTGGATATATATAAATACAGTATGGACCCTGCTGTACATTCTTTATAATTAAATACAGTATGGCCCTGCTGTAATTGCTTGGATATATATAATACAGATGAATCTGCTGTACATTGCTTGGATATATATAAATCAGTATGATCCTGCTGTACATTGCTTGGATATATATAATACAGTATGAATCCTGCTGTACTTGTTGGATATATAAAATACAGTATGAATCTGCTGTCACATATGCTTGGATATAATACTACAGTATGGATCCTGCTATACATTGCTTGGATAGATATAAACACGTATGGATCCTGGCTGTACATTGCTTGGCATATATATACATACAGTATGGATCCTGCTATACTTGCTTGGATTATATTAATAACATTATGGATTTCCCTGCTGTACATTGCTTGGATATTATATAAATCAGTATGAATCCTGCTGTACATCTTGAATATATATAAATACCGTATAATCCTGCTGTACATTGCTTGGATATATATAAATACAGATGAATCCTGCTGTACATTGCTTGGATATATATAAATACAGGATGGACCTGTAATGCTTGGATATATATAAATACAGTATGAATCCTGCTTACATTGCTTGGATTATATATAACATGACAGTTTAATCCTGCTGTACATTGCTTTGGATATATATAATACGTATATGAATCCTGCTGTACATTGCTTGGATTATATAATACAGTATGGATCCTGCTGTACATTGCTTGGATATACAGTATGATCCTGCTGTACATTGTCTTGGATATATAAATACAGTATGGATCCTGCTGTACATTGCTTGGATATATATAAATACAGTATATCCTGCTGTACATTGCTTGGATATATATAAATACAGTATGAATCCTGCTGTACATTGCTTGGATATATATAAATACAGTATGAATCCTGCTGTACATTGCTTGGATATATATATAAATACAGTATGAATCCTGCTGTACATTGCTTGGATATAATATATCAGTATGAATCCTGTGTCAATTGCTTGATATATATAAATACAGTTGATCCTGCTGTACATTGCTTGGATTATATACTTACATTATGACTCCTGCTGTACATTGCTTGGATATATATAATACAGTATGGATCCTGCTGTACATTTGCTTGGATATATTAAATACATATTGATCCTGCTGTACATTGCTTGATATATATAAATACAGTATGGATCCTGCTGTACATTTTTTGGATATATATAAATACAGTATGAATCCTGCTGTACATGCTTGGATTATATAAATACAGTATGAATCCTGCTGTACATTGCTTGGATATATATAATATCATATGTATCCTGCTGTACATTGCTTGGATATATATAAATACAGTATGAATCCTGCGTACATTGCTTGGATTATATAAATACAGTATGAATCCTGCTGTACATTGCTTGGATATATATAAATACAGTATGAATCCTGCTGTACATTGCTTGGATATATAAAATATAAATACAGTATGAATCCTGCTGTAATTGCTTGGATATTATAAATACGTATGGATCCTGCTGTACATTGCTTGATATATATAAATACAGTATGAATCCTGCTGTACATTGCTTGGATATATATAAATACAGTATGGATCCTGCTGTACATTGTTTTTGGATATATAAATAACAGTATGGATCCTGCTGTACATTGCTTGGATATATATAAATACAGTATGAATCCTGCTGTATATGCTTGGATTATATAAAATACAGTATGAATCCTGTCTGTACATTGCTTGGATATATATAAATAGTTGTACGCCCTGCTGTACATTGCTTGGATATACAGTATGGATCCTGCTGTACATTGCTTGGATATATATAAATACAGTATGGATCCTGCTGTACATTGCTTGGATATATATAAATACAGTATGGATCCTGCTGTACATTGCTTGGATATATATAAATACAGTATGAATCTCTGTACATTGCTTGGATATATATAAGACAGTATGGATCCTGCTGTACATTGCTGGATATATATAATACAGTATGGATCCTGTGTACATTGCTTGGATATATATATAAATACAGTATGGATCCGCTGTGTACATTGCTTGGATATATAAAATACAGTATGAATCCTGCTGTACATTGCTTGGATATATATAAATACAGTATGAATCCTGCTGGTACATTGCTTGGATATAATAAATACAGTATGGAATCCTGCTGTACATTGCTTGGATATATATAAATACAGTATGAATCCGCTGTACATTGCTTTGGATATATATAAATACAGTATGGATCCTGCGGTACATTGCTTGGATATATATAATACAGTATGAATCCTGCTGTACATTGCTTGGAATATATATAATCAGTATGAATCCTGCGTACATTGCTTGGATATATATAAATACAGTATGGATCCTGCTGTACATTGCTTGGATATATATAAATACAGTATGCGATTCCTGCTGTCATTGCTTGGATATATATATAAATACAGTAATGAATCCTGCTGTACATTGCTGGATATATATATAAATACAGTATGAATCCTGCTGTACATTGCTTGGATATATATAAATACAGTATGGATCCTGCTGTACATTGCTTGGATATATATATAAATACAGTATGGACCCTGCTGTACATTGCTTGGATATATATAAATACAGTATGGATCCTGCTGTACATTGCTTGGATATATATAAATACAGTATGGATCCGCTGTACATTGCTGTGATATATATATAAACATATGATCTGCTTGTACATTGCTTGGATATATATAAATACAGTATGAATCCTGATGTACATTGCTTGGATATATATAAATACAGTATGATCCTGCTGTCATTGCTTGGATAATATATAATACAGTATGGATCCTGGCTGTACACATTGCTTGGTATATATAAATACAGAATATGAATCCTGTGTACATTGCTTGGATATTAATACAGTATGGATCCTGCGTACATTGCTTGGATATATATAATAAATACAGTATGAATCCTGCTGTACATTGCTTGGATATATATAAATCCAGTAATGATCCTGCGTACATTGCTGGATATATATAAATACAGTATGGATCCTGCTGTACATTGCTTGGATATATATAAATACAGTATGAATCCTGCGTGGACATTGCTATGGAATATTATAGAATACAGTATGATCCTGCTGTACATTGCTTGGATATATATATAATACAGTAGGAGTCCTGTGTACATTGCTTGGATATATATAAAATACAGTATGATCCCTGTTACTTGCTTGGATTTATATAAACACAGTATGGATCCTGATGTACATTGCTGGATATATCTAATACAGTTGAATCCTGCTGTACATTGCTTGGATATATATAATATAGTATATCCTGCTGTTACTATGCTTGGATCTTGCAGGGGATGAATTGATATTATGTCTAAGCATTCCTTTTTATTTTATTTAACCAGAAGTTATTCATTGTTCTTGGCTCACGAGACTGGAACCTTTTGGCGCTTGGTTTCTCTGTATTTAATCATAAATGTTATTACTTTTGAAGGCCACAAGCAATGTTTTATTAGATTTCTGGAGAACCAGGAAATAAACACAGATAAGGAAGATTCTGCTATGAAACGAGACTGGCGTTTAAT
The DNA here is from genome assembly GCA_019447015.1 of Hymenochirus boettgeri. Classification (NCBI taxonomy): domain Eukaryota; kingdom Metazoa; phylum Chordata; class Amphibia; order Anura; family Pipidae; genus Hymenochirus; species Hymenochirus boettgeri. The sequence continues at coordinate 43,673,422 of CM033471.1, read as the reverse complement.
TTCCTGAAAAGACAGATAAATCTCATCTCATAAGCGAAATCAGGTTAACGGAGGGTTTAGGATTAGTGTTTACTTTTGCTGTGTATATTTAGCTCTTCTGCAATCACACAGCAAATTAAGCGGTTCAACCCATCTCAGATCTTTCTGTTTTGTATTAAACAAATACGGTACATTATATTTTGCTTTTAAGCATTAAAAATGGAAAGGTGCTTGTGGTGCTTGTGTCTGATTGGAGAATACGCATTCTTTGTACCTTAGTGTTATTGTAGTACAAAAGCAGTAAATGTAACAGATTAGAAAACAGTTTCCTATAATGTATTACTTTTTAATTTTTTTTTTTTGTATAAGAGTTCAGTCTAAGTCCAGAAAGATGGAAAGTTAATAAGCTCCTGGTCCATCCAGCCAATGGTTGCAGACATGCCCAAAAAGAGAGAAAATTTGGGTCAGATTCAAACCCAGTTCTGACTTAGAACGCCTGGTTCCGAAGTTTAAACTGAACCAGAACTTTCTGATCTCTGAAAGGTTGGACTAGATGGGCATATGTCTTGATTCAACCTCAATTACTATGTTACTATCTACTATGTTACTATCTCGAAAATACAGAGCTACTTTCAATGGTTACCAAGGCTACTTTCAAGGGTTATCGAAGCACATATTCGGTAACCCTCGAAAGTAGCCTGCAGAACCTCGAAATTGCTTGCGTGTACTGGAAGTCCATTTTAATAAGATTTGGTTATATGTGCATGACTTCTCTGGGTCTGTTTTCGGGTTTTCCGATTTTCTTGGAATTCTGCAAATCTGAAAAAGGAACAAACATCTCTAATGCTCATATCTATTGTATTCAATTAGATCAACTGGACTTGAAATGTAGTTCTTGAAGACGTTTCGCTAGTCATCCAACTGGCTTTCTCAATTCAGAATGACTTGTACAAGAATCTGTGGCAATTATGTACCCTGGAGAATCCCAATTAGCATATCACAGCCAGGTGTTAAGGGTGTGATTAGATAGTGGCTAAGAGGTGTTATAGGAACGCCCAGAGTAAGGTGTTAAAACAGCATTGTACATGGCAGACAGTTGGTGTCGAACCCCCCCACCTCTATTTAGGCTTGGTTTCTTTATTTTCACATAAATGGCCTCCTTAACACCTCTCTTGAACCAGTCACGTTCCTTCGCCAGTATGTTAACATTACAATCTTCAAAGGTATGTCCTTTATCCTTAAGATGCAGATACACGGCTGAGTCCTGACCCGAGGAATTGGCTCTTCTGTGCTGGGCCATACGTTGATGCAGTTGCTGTTTGGTCTCCCCCACATACAAATCAGAGCATTCTTCACTGCACTGCACTGCATATATGATGTCGCTTTTCTTGTGTTTTGCCTTGGATATATATATAAACAGTATGAATCTGCTGTTGTACATTTGCTTGGATATAATATAAATTACAGTATGATCCCTGCTGTACATTGCTTGGATATATATATCAATTACGATGGATCCTGTCTGGTACCATGCCTTGGATATATAACAATACAGTATGATATCTGTGTACATTGCCTTGGAATATATATAAATTACAGTATGGATCCTGCTGTACATTGTGAGATTCGAGATCTGCGTACTGCTGGATATATATAATACAGTATGGATCATCATTGCTTGCATAAATAATCGTTTGAATTCACATTGCTTGGATTATAATAATACAGTACTGGATCCTGCTGTACAGTTGCTTGGATTTATAAAAATACAGTATGGAATCCCTGCTGATACATTGGCTTGATATATATAAATACAGTATGGATCCTGCTTGTACATTTGCTTGGATATATATGTAATACAGTATGATCCTGCTTGCACATTGCTTGGATATATATACAATACAGTGATCCTCTGCTACTTTGCTTGGTATATATTAAATACAGTATGATCCTGCTGTTAATTGCTTGGATTATATAATTACAGTTGGAATCTCCTCGCTGCGACATTGCTTGGATATTATATATAAATACAGTATGAATCCTCCTGTACATTGCTTGGATATATATAAATACAGTATGGATCCTGCTGTACATTGCTTGGATAATATATAAATACAGTATGATCCTGCTGTACATTGCTTGGATATATATAAATACAGTATGAATCCCTGTACATTGCTTGGTATATATAAAACAGTATGGATCCTGTACTGTACATTGCTTGGATATATATAAATACAGTATGATCCTGCTGTACATGCTTGGAACTATATATAAATACAGTATGGATCCGTGTACTGCTTGGATATAATAATAAATACGTATGTATCCTGCTGTACATTGCTTGGAATATATAAAACAGTATGGATCCTCCGTACATTGCTTGGATATATATAACCACAGTATGGATCTCCTGTACATTGCTTGGATATATATAAATACAGTATGGATCTCCTGTACACTTGCTTGGATATATATAAATACGTATGGATCCTGCTGTACATTGCTTGTATGCTAATAAATACAGTATTTGGGGGATCCTGCTGTACATTGCTTGGATATATATAATACAGTATGGACCTGCTGAACATTGCTTGTTATATATAAATACAGTATGAATCCTGTTGTACATTGCTTGGATATATATACATATAGGACCTTGCATTGTATACTATAATACAGCATGAATCCATGTTGTACATTGCTTGATATATATAAAACAGTATCGGACCCTGTCTGTCATTGCTTGGATATATAAATACAGTATGAATCCTGCTGTACAATTGCTTGGATATATATAAATACAGTATGGATCCTGCTGTTACATTGCTGGATTATATAAATACAGTATCGGACCCTGCCGTACATTGCTTGGATAGATATAAATACAGTAGAACCTGTTTCATTGCTTGGATATAATAATACAGTATGGATCCTGTTGTACATTGCTGGATATATATAAATGGACTGTACTTGATCCTGCGTACATGCTGTATATATAAATACAGTCACGGACCCTGCTGTACATTGCTTGGATATATTAAATACAGTATGAATCCGTTGTACATTGCTTGGATATATATAAATACAGTATGAATCAGTTGTACATTGCTTGGATATATATAAATACAGTATGGATCCTGCTGTACATTCTTGGATATATATAAATACAGTACTGACCTGCTGTACATTGCTTGGATATAATAAATACAGTATGAATCTGCTGTACAATGCTTGGATATATATAAATACAGTATGGAATCCTGTTGCACATTGCTTGGATAATATATAAATACAGTATGGATCCTGTTGTACATTGCTGGATATATATATACAGTACGGACCCTGCTGTACATGCTTGGATATATATAAATACAGTATGGAACCTGCTGTACATTGCTTGGATATATATAAATACAGTATGATCCCGCTGGACATTGCTTGGATATATATATAAATACAGTTACGGACCCTGCTGTACATTGCTTTGGATATATATAAATACAGTATGAATCCTGTTGTACACTTGCTTGGATATTAAAATACAGTATGGATCCTGCTGTAACATTGCTTGGATATATATCAATACAGTATGGATCCTCTGTACATGCTTGGTAATATATCATGGATCCTGCTGTACATTGCTTTGATATATATAAATACAAGTATGGATCCTCGTACATTGCTTGGATATATAAATACAGTATGGATCCTGCTGGACATTGCTTGGATATATATAAATACAGTATGAATCCTGCTGTACATTGCTTGGATATATATAAATACAGTATGGATCCTGCTGTACATTGCTTGGATATATATAAATACAATGGATCCTCCTGTACATTGCTTGGATATATATAAATACAGTATGGATCCTGCTGTACATTGCTTGGATATATATAAATACAGTATGATCCTGCTGTACATTGCTTGGATATTATAAATACAGTATGAATCTGCTGTACATTGCTTGGATATATATAAATCAGTATGATCCTGCTGTACATTGCTTGGATATATATAAATACAGTTGGATCCTGCTGTACATGCTTGGATATATATAAATACAGTAGGCATAGTTGCCAACAGTCCCGATTACCGGGACGTCCCGGATTTAAGAATGCGCCCCGATCTTCTGATGTCCCGTTAATGTCCCCGATCTGTAGCAAGCAGCGTGCATGTGTTTTTAGAATTTAAGCCTTCCCCTGCAATGTACTACTCGATCATCTCTCCTCCTGCAGTAGTATCGCATTACAGTCTGTCTCACGTTCATGTGTGCACGTTAGGAAGGGATGGGAAGTGCAGTCCTGTTGATTCTCTGCCCTGAACACAATTTAGGTTTTGATCTATCTCTGCTGTTACTTAGCTCTGTAAATGCCTATTCTAGTTCTATCTATCTCGTATGTCTATCTATCTAACTATGCTATCTAATCTATCCTATTCTTGGTATCTACTATCTATTTTTTATTATCGATCTATCTATCTATCTATCGCTTGGTATACTATCTAACTACTCTGTAGTACTCTATCTACAACTTGCTATCTATCTACTACTATCTAACTCTATATTCTTGCGATTATCTATCTTGAATCTAGCTATCTCTTGGCTATATCTAATCTAATCTGTATCTATCTATCTTCTATCTATCTATCTATCTCTCAGCTATCTATCTATCTATCTATCTAACTACTGGCTATCTTACCTCTGCTATCTATCTGTCTATCTATCTATCTATCTATCTATCTATCCTGATCTATCTATCTATCATCGATCTATCTATCTATCTATCTATCTATCTATCTATCTAACTCTGCTATTCTATCTATCTGCTTTATCTATGTCTATCTTCTCATCTAATCCTCTGCTATCTATCTATACTATACTATCTATTGCTATCTATCATCTATCTATCTATCTATCTATCTAACTCTGAACTCTGGCTATCTATCTATCTGCTTCTATCTATCTATATTATTATCTATCTATCTAGCTATTATCATCTATCTAGCTATCTTCAACTCTGGTATCATTTCTAACTCTGCATCTAATCTATCTATCTGCTTTCTAATCTATCTAACTCGGCTATCTATCTATCTATCTATCTATCTATCTAACTCTGCTATCATCTATCTAACTCTGCTATCTGTCTATCTATCGTATCTACTCCTCTGCTATCTATCCTATCGATCATCTATCTATATCTAACTCTGCTATCTATCTATCTAGCTATGCTAATCTCTCTATACTATCTATTAACTCTGCTATCTATCTATCTATCTATCATCTGATCTGTCATCTAACTCTGGTTAATCTATCTAGCTAACTCTGGCTTGCTATCTATTATCTTCTACTATCTATCTAAATCTTCTCTGGTTTCTTAAGCTCTGTCTGTTCCTATAGCTGTCATTCTATTAACTATACTGTCTTTCTAGCGGCTCTGTCTGTCCTCTAGCTGTCTCTTTCTCCTATGTGTCTCTCTCTATCTCTGTTGGTTCTATCTCTTCCTACTATTCTTCTGTGCGTCTGTCTATTACTGTCTTTCTGTCTTATCTTTTCCATTAAAAGTGAGCGTGAACTGAAGTATGGAGAGGGGCTAAATGTGGTTGTGGCACACAAAACAATTTTAAAAATGGTCGCCTAGAATTTTTTGAAATGTTGTTTTGGCAACTATTATGAGTCCTGCTGTACATTGCTTGGATATATATCTAAATACAAGTAAATGGATCCTGCTGTACCTTGCTTTGGATATATATAAATACAGTATGGATCCTGCTGTACATTGCTTGGATAGATTAAATACAGTATGAATCCTGTGTACATTGCTTGGATATATATAAAATACAGTATGAATCCTGCTGTACATTTGCTTGGATATATATAAAACTACGTATGATCCTATGCTGTACATTGCTTGGATATATATAATACAGTATGAATCCTGCTGTACATTGCTGGTTGATATATATAAATACAGTATGAATCCTGCTGTGACATTGCTTGGAATATATATAAATACAGTAGGATCCTGCTGTACATGGCTTGGATATATATAAATACAGTATGATCCTGCTGTACACTTGGTTTTGATTATATAATATAAATACAGTATGATCCTGCGTACATTGCTGTGGATATATAATATAAATTACAGGTATGCCTGCTGTACATTGCTGGATATATATAAATACAGTATGGAACTTGTGTACATTGTGTTGGTATATATATATAAATACAGTATGGACCTGCGTGTGTACATTGTTTGGATATATATAAATACAGTATGGATCCTGACGTACATTGCTTGGATATAATATAAATACAGTATGACTCCGCTGTACATTGCTTGGATATATATATAAATACAGTATGAATCCTGTTGTACATTGCTTGGATATATATAAATACAGTATGAATCCTGATGTACATGCTTGGATATATAAAAATACAGTATAATCCTGTTTACATTCTTGGATATATAAATACAGTATGAATCCTGCTGTACATTGCTTGGATTATATATAAATTACCGTATGAATCCTGCTGTACATTGCTTTGGATATATATATAAATTACAGTATGAATCCTGCTGTACATTGCTTTGGATATATAAGATAAATACAGTATGAATCCTGCTGTACATTGCTTGGATTATATAATACAGTATGGATCCTGTGTATTCATGCTTGGATATATATAAATACAGTTGAATCCTGCTGTACATTGCTTGGATAATTAAATACAGTATGAATCCTGCTGTACATTCTTGGATATATATATACAGTATGGATGCTCAGTACATTGCTTGGATATATATATAAATACAGTATGAATCCTGCTGTACATTGCTTGGATATATAAATACAGTATGAATCCTCTGTACATTGCTTGGATATATATAAAATACAGTATGAACCTGCTGTACATTGCTTGGATATATATATAAATACAGTATGAATCCTGCTGTACATTGCTGTGGTTATATATAAATACAGTATGGATCTACTGCTGTACATTGCTTGGGATATAGATAAAATAATACAGTATGGATCCTGATGTACATTGCTTGGATATATATAATACAGTATGGAATCTCTGCTGTACATTGCTTGGATATATAATAAATACAGTATGGATCCTGCTGTACATTGCCTTGGATATATATAAATACCGTATGGATCTCTGCTGTACATTGTCTTATATATTATAAATACAGTATGGATCCTGCTGTCAACATTGCTTTGGATATAATATACATAGCCAGTATGGATCCTGTTGTCCATTGCTTGGATATATATAAATACAGTATGGATCCTGCTGTCACATTGCTTGGATATATATAAATACAGTATGGATCCTGTTGTAGCATTGTTGGATATATATAAATACAGATGGATCCTGATGTACATTGTCTTGGATATATATAAATACAGTAGGTGAATCTGCTGTACATTGCTTGGATATATATAAATACAGTACCGATCCTGCTGTACATTGCTTGGATATAATATAAATACAGTATGAATCCTGCTGTCACATTGCTTGGATATATATAAATACAGTATGGATCCTGCTGTAAATTGCTTGGATATATATAAATACAGTATGAATCCTGCTGTACATTGCTGGATATAACATACATATGGAAATCTCTGTAATGCTGGATAAATAAATACAGTATGGATCCTGTGTACATTGCTTGGATATATATAAATACAGTATGAATCTGCTGTACATTGCTTGGATATATAATAAATACAGTTGAATGGGTCCGCTGACATTGCTTGGATAATATATAAAATACAGTATGAATCCTGCTGTACATTGCTTGGATATATATAAATACAGTATGGAATCTGCTGCTGTACATTGCTGGATATATATAAATACAGTATGGATCCTGCTGTACATTGCTTGGATATAAATAAAATACAGTATGGATCCTGCTTACATTGCTTGGATATATATATAAATCTCAGTAAGGAATCCTGCTGTACATTGCTTGGATATATTATTAATACAGTATGGATCCGGCTGTACATTGCTTGGATATATATAAATACAAGCAGTATGGTCCTGCTGACATTGCTTGGATATATATAAATACAGTAGAATCCTGCTGTACATTGCTTGGATATATATATAAAATACAGTATGAATCCTGGCGTACATTGCTTGGATATATATAAATACCAGTATGGATCTGCTGTACATTGCTTGGATATATATAAATTACAGTATGGATCCTGCTGTACATTGGCTTGATATATATAAATATCAGTATGATCCTTTGTACATTGCTTGGATTTGCAGGGGATGAATTGATATTATGTCTAAGCATTCCTTTTTATTTTATTTAACCAGAAGTTATCATTGTTTCTTGGCTCACGAGACTGGAACCTTTTGGCGCTTGGTTTCTCTGTATTTATCATAAATGTTATTACTTTGAAGGCCACAAGCAATGTTTTATTAGATTTCGGGAGAACCAGGATAAACACAGAGATAAAGAAGATTCTGCTATGAAACGAACTGGCGTTTTCTTCCGAAAAGACAGATAAATCTCATCTCATAAGCGAAATCAGGTTAACGGAGGGTTTAGGATTTAGTGTTTACTTTTGCTGTTGTATATTTGCATCTTTCTTTGCAATCACACAGCAAATTAAGCGGTTCAAACCCATCTCAGATCTTTCTGTTTTGTATTAAACAAATAGGTACATTATATTTTGCTTTTAAGCATTAAAATGGAAAGGTCTTGTGGTGGCTGTGTCTGATTGAGAATACGCATTCTTTGTACCTAGTGTTATTGTAGTACAAAAGCAGTAAATTAACAGATTAGAAACAGTTTCCTAAATGTATTACTTTTTAATTTTTTTTTTTTTGTATAAAGAGTTCAGTCTAAGTCCAAAAGATGGAATTAATAACGTCTGCCTGGTCCTCCAGCCAATTTTTGCAGACATGCCCAAAAAGAGGAAAAATTTGGGTCAGATTCAAACCCAGTTCTGACTTAGAACGCCTGGTTCCGAAGTTTAAACTGAACCAGAACTTTTGATGCTCTGAAAGGTTGGACTAAGATGGGCACTATGTCTTTGATGTCAACCTCAATTACTATGTTACTATTCTACTTTGTTACTATCTCGAAAATACAGAGCTACTTTCAATGGTTACCAAGGCTACTTCAAGGGTTATCGAAGCACATATTCGTAACCTCGAAAGTAGCCTGCAGAACCTCGAAATGCTTGCGTGTACGGAAGTCCATTTTCAATAAGATTTGGTTATATGTGCATGACTTCTCTGGTCTGTTTTCGGGTTTTCCGATTTTCTTGGAATTCTGCAAATCTGAAAAGGAACAAACAATCTCTAATGCCCATATCTATTGTTTCAATTAGATCAACTGGACTAAATGTAGTTCTTGAAGACGTTTCGCTGTCATCCAACTGGCTTTCTCAATTCAGAATGACTTGTACAAGAATCTGTGGCAATTATGTACCCTGGAGAATCCCAATTAGCATATCACAGCAGGTGTTAAGGGTGTAATTAGATGTGGCTAAGAGGTGTTATAGGAACGCCCAGAGTAAGGTGTTAAAACAGCATTGTACATGGCAGACAGTTGGTGTCGAACCCCCCCACCTCTATTTAGGCTTGGTTTCTTTTATTTTCACATAAATGGCCTCCTAAACCCTCTCTTGAACCAGTCTCGTTCCTTCGCCAGTATGTTAACATACAATCTTCAAAGGTATGTCCTTATCCTTTAAGATGCAGATACACGGCTGAGTCCTGACCCGAGGAATTGGCTCTTTCTGTGCTGGGCCATACGTTGATGCAGTGCTGTTTGGTCTCCCCCACATACAAATCAGAGCATTCTTCACTGCACTGCACCCATATATGATGTCGCTTTCCTGTGTTTTGGTATTGGGTCTTTTGGATGTACCAATTGCGCCTCATCGTGTTTCGGTTTAAAGCAGACAGGGATCGACGTTTTTTGAAATTCTTCTAATTTCTCGGGAGACCCCTGCTACATATGGGACCATGTTCTTCCTCCTGTCTTACTTTTCCCCTTCACTGTTGGTATTTGTGTCTTTTCTTCTCTTCTACTTCTTTTGACAAAAGGCCCAGTCTGGATATCCACAAGTTTTAAGGGCTCCTCTGAGATGTTCATTTCTTTACCTTCGCCTCTGTGCTAGTGGGATGTTCTCGGCTCTGTGTTGCAGGGTTCTGAGACACCCAGCTTGTGATCTAAAGGGTGGTGGAGTCAAACATCAATACTGATCTGTTTGTTGGTTTTCTGGTAAACCTCTCCTTCCAGTTTACCATTTCCTCCTAACTTCTACCAGCAGTCCAAGAAAGCCAGTTTTGTTGTTTTGTACCTCTTCCCTTGTGAATTTAATGTTATGGGCTACCTGCATTAATGTGTTCTGTGAAAGCTGTATCTTCCTTCTGTGGATTTTAACCAGGTGGGGGGGTTCGACACCAACTGTCTGCCATGTACAAGTCTGTTTTAACACCTTACTCTGGGGTCTTCATAACACCTCTTAGCCACTATCTAATCACAAATGACAACAACAACACATATTGTCTTTGGATGTACCAATTGCTGCCTCATCGTTGTTGCTCGGTTTAAAGCAGACAGGGATACGACGTTTTTTGAAAATTCTTCTTAATTTCTCGGGAGGACCCCTGCTACATATGGGACCATGTTCTTCCTCCTGTCTTACTTTTCCCCCTTCACTGTTGGTATTTGGTTCTTTCTTCTCTTCTACTTCTTTTGACAAAAGGCCCAGTCTGGATATCCACAAGTTTTAAGGGCTCCTCTGAGATGTTTCATTTCTTTAGCTTCGCCTCTGTGCTAGTGGGATGTTTCTCGGCTCTGTGTTGCAGGGTTCTGATAAACCACCCAGCTTGTGATCTAAAGGGTGGTGGAGTAAACATCAAATACTGATCTGGTGTGTGGTTTTCTGTACAAACCTCTACTTCCAGTTACCATTTCCTAACTTCTACAAGCAGGTCCAGAAAGCCAGTTTTGTTGTTTTGAACCTCTTCCCTTGTGAATTTAATGTTATGGTTCGCAACCGCATTAATGTGTTCTGTGAAAGCTTGTACTTCCTTCTGGTGGATTTTTAACCCAGGTGGGGGGGTTCGACACCAACTGTCTGCCATGTACAATGCTGTTTTAACACCTTACTCTGGGCGTTCCTATGACACCTCTTAGCCACTATCTAATCACACCTAACAACCTGGCTGTGATATGCTAATTGGGATTCTCCAGGGTACATAATTGCCACAGTATTCTGTACAAGTCATTCGTGAATTGAGAAAGCCAGTTGGATGACTAGCAAACTCTTCAGAACTACATTTCAAGTCCAGTTTATCTAATTGAATACAACAATATACCATGACTGGATGAATGAGAACCTTCACAGCACATCTCTAATGCTCAAATATAAAAGTTTAATTTCTATTAATAAGTGACATAAGTCCTGTTGTTGTTAGAATTAACTGATTTAACAAAGCACCAAAGTAAACTTCAATTTTTTTTACACCTGTTCACTTTAAAAATATGTTTATTCATATGCTGATGTGTTTTACATAACATTTTTTAACTGATTTAAAAGCTAAAAATCATTCAAGCCTAAAGAGGAAGGTTTTAGTAATAAATATTCTGTCACAATACAAATACTGTATGTAGGTCAATGGTTATGCAGAGGTGGCAGAGTAAATACAATATAGGCAAAAAAATGTCTTGATGCTTTTAGGCTAGTTTAAGTACTGACTTTTGCAATTCTAAGCAATCTGACTTTGACCACAGAGGGAGGGAGACAAAGCTGAGCTCTAATTGTAACATTCATTATAATCCTTTTTATCTTTCTTGCTGTTGAAAACACTATTTGGTGGTTATTTATAACTTTTTACAGTCATATGAATTAAAGAAGTCTACTGCACATCTTGCATTATATTTGTGGTCACCCTTATCACGATTCAGTATTAAAATATCCATTTAATATCTTTCCTTTTCCAAAATCCATTTCTAGATGGCACAGCGACACTTGTCCCTCTGAGCATTTTATTATGGAAATATTTGCTACAAATGCTGCTGGCTGTTTTCCCAGATACCTTGTGTTTAGTGTAATTTGCAATAGACCTGCTTAATTATGTAAATAAAGTAAAAGAGAAAATCTAGATATAAACAAATTTCCTTAATTACAGAGGACGGCCTGAATGGTGGACCAAATGCATTGATCGCTGTGTTCCAACATGTGGTTTCAGCCATGCAAGTCCTGTGAGTCGGATGTATTTGTCTATGTGGGAGCGTGGATAAATATTATCTAATTGCCATGATTATCATAACAGTTGGCCAATACACATATTCCTTTCTTTTGTTATAAAGTATAACTTAGTAAGGCTGGGTATACACAAACCAACAGATATTTACCTATATTGGTCGGAGCCAAAAATCTGAGGTGATTTGGGCAGTTTACAGTGATTAGCTGTGGTCGCATAGGAGACATTTGCTGTGTCCGACCACTTTATAGTAGCAAAAGGTCAGACAGAAAATTTGTCCATGTTGTACCCAGCCTAACGTTCTGTTTTACTGATAAATCCAATGACATTACATGACCATTAGTGTCTTTTAAAGTCAGAGCTGTGACCTGACGGTGTGTGTGGTGTGTATGTATGTATGTATATATATCTTAATGACCCTATCCTGCAATAATTAATAAATATAAACCCAGTCTCAGCAATCAACCTCAGGCAGCTGCCAGGGTTAAAGGCTATGTCCACCCCTAAAATAGAATTTTAATATTATGCTCCCCCATGTCCCCCAGCCCCAACCGCATGATTTGTTTTTTCAAAAAGCTCCCCAAACTCTTACTTACCTCCCCTCGATCTCTCGCGCATGCCGGCCCTCTGCTTGCGAGAATGCAAGCAGAGGGCGGGGACCGGCAGTGCGTTCTGTGATTGGCTGAGCGGCAGCCAATCACGGACGCGGCTGCCGGTCATTCAGTGCAGCTGAGGAAAGCGGAGAGGTAAGTAAGAGTTGGGGAGCTTTTTAAAAAAAAAAACATGCGGTTGGGGTGGGGGACAGGGGGGAGCATAATATTAAGGGGGTTTAATGCTAGGGGAGGGATAGTAGAACGGAGGGAGAGTAGGGGGAGGGAGGGGGAGAAGGGCGGCAGCACGCATGGCAGGAATCTCCGGAGGCCAGGTAGCAGGCAGTTCCTATATGGACCTTGCTAGCCTCCTGGTGGACAGTTTTTTGGAACATTTGGGGGGGGACTACAGGAGAACCAGATGGAGTTGGGATGTGAGGTAAGGATTAAACTACACTACATGGTGGGGCCAGTAGTTGGGGGGATTATAGTTTTGGGGGGACATGCCCTTTAATGTACAGTTTTGTATCATGGATATTGGTTATGTGCTGTCAATCACAGGGCAGACGCTGGATACATTTTAGAAACATACAAATGCTGCTTCTCTCTCTCCAGTTAGGACTTAGAGTAGGTGAGGAGTGAACAATTCAGTGGAGGGGACTGGAAAGCAGGTACATACTGTATATCATGTCAATGCTGGCAGCTGAAAGATAATCAACATCAGTAATCGAAGAATGGGACCCAGATAACGTTTTCACCTGCAAACAACAAAGTGTTTATTGCAACATGCTTCAGACATAACGCAGAGTCCTTTCTCAGCAAGTCTCTGCATAGTCCGAAACATGGCATGTTGCAATAAACACTTTGTTGTTTGCAGTTGAAAACTGTATCTGGGTCCCCTTCTTCGGTTACTGATGGTGATTAATTAGCTGTTTGGTTGGAGCAGTGGGAAGGTGCGGGCCTAAAAAATTGACCTGAAATACTGGGTGCAAACACAAGCTTAGAATAGCTGAAAGGTAATACTCTGTGGCACTGAAAAGTGTTAATGGAAACTCTGGAAAAGTGCTGGCACTGAAATGATAGAAAAAGTCTGCAGGCACTGAAGAGTTAAAGGGTATTCCACCCCTAAAATACACTTTAATATTCTGCTCCCCCATGTCCCCCAGCCCCAACCGCATGTGTTTTTTTTCAAAAGCTCCCCAACTCTACTTACCTCCCCTCGATCCTCCGCCGCACTGCTGCCCCTCTGCTTGCGAGAATGCAAGCAGAGGGCGGGACCGGCAGTCGCGTCTGTGATTGGGAGCGGGCAGCCAATCACGGAGCGGCTGCCGTCATTCAGTGCAGCGGAGAAAGTGGGAGAGGTAAGTAAGAGTTTGGGGAGCTTTTGAAAAAAAAAAACATGCGGTTGGGGCTGGGGGACATGGGGGAGCAGGCATATTAGGGGGTTTAACGCTAGGGGGAGGGATAGTAGAAACGTGGAGGGAGAGGGAGGGGGAGAGGAGGGGGGAGAAGGACTGCAGTGCGCCATGGCAAATTACCAGAGGCAAGGTAGCAGGCAGAGACCTGCTATCCCTCCTGGTGGTTAGTTTTGAGACTTTGGGGGGGGGGTTTCAAGGAGAAACCCCTATGGAGCTGGGATGTGAGGTAAGGATTAAACTACACTACATGGTGGGGCCAGTAGTTGGGGGGATTATAGTTTTGGGGGTGACTCTGCTGGCACTGATATGGTTAATGGCAATACATTACTACATTACTTGCGAACTGATCAGCTAGGGCACCAAGATGGCTAGAAACGACCCTGAATACGAGCTCTTGGCTCTGTTATGTAGCACTAAGTAACTAGCAGCATGTGTGGCCCTATGTTTGTTTAGTTCTATGTCTCCTGTGTGGTTCCTGGCATTCCCTTTGAAAAGACTTTTGGTCTCCAGTTAGCAGTGAGCAATCTATATTTATCTCAATGTATGGTACCCCTGTTGTGACCTGCTTTGTGGCAGTTGTACAGAAAGACACTTTCTGCAGAGTCCCAGCAGAATCGACTATCTCTAAGTCTAACTGTCAGGGGCAAAATCATTATATTTATTACTGACCTATTTTGAACATTCCTCCCTCTTATAGAGTTTTATAGATTGTTACGTTGTACACGTACCAGGTTCCAATGTGATGATATTATAAATAAAGTTATAAATGCTACAAACAACATTATGATTCACGCAGAGCCTGTGGATCCTATTTCATGTGAGCCCTGCAAAAAATTCAGGAGCAGGATAACCTTAATATACGTCTACCAAAATTGTTACCATTGTCGGAGGGTGTTAGCTGTTAACTAATAAATCTCGCAGTTTCTGTACACACAGATTTGGGTAATTTGATAAACATCACAATCAATAATCTGTTTGAGGTTGAATCTCAGAAGCAGAAATGTGCATGGATTTCATTACTTGAGATAATGACCTTCAGATCATACAGTAAGTTACTTTAGGAAACACTAAGCATAAAATCCACCAACAATTCTTTTTAATACCCCACGTCAGACTACTCACCAGCTTAGCGCTCAGCATTAAATGCACCGGGATTCTCTGCTGCTTCATCTGGACTTACTGTACCTAGAAATAATGTTCTGTAATTTGCATCCAATGCTAACCCTTAATCTGTCTGTAACCTTGGCATATATTGGCACCATCATATGTCTAAATGTCATGATACAGAAAGCTATTTGGCCAGTGATAATAGCGATAAATAAAAAACAGGTCCTATTAGGGGCAGGACAAACTCCATGTTTTATTGTCCAGTTGCAAACTTGTGGCAAGGGAAAATGGACGGACGAACGACTGACCAAAACTAGACGGGGTTAACAACTACGGTGGTATATGGTGCTCGTCCATATTATACCTAAACCAGGTTATATAGAAATTCTAAGTGATGCATGTATTTTCGCCCAGCTTGACAAAATCCTTGGGCTGGGTGACAAAACACTCCCAGTGAGGTTTGAATGGCATGCTGTATGCTTACAGACACAATGCATATATTGCTGGGTATAGAACAGAATATAAGTTGTGAAACCCCAGTAATGAATTACTGTAGTATAACTCTACTTATATTGACTTCCATATTCCATTGCCCTTTACCTTACATGCTTTTCTGGACTTAATGCCTAAGAGTATCTTATCTTAGTGGTGCTTTTTAATGCATTAGCAGGGCAATCTGTCCAGAGTCCGGAAATTGCTTGACTCCCTTTTTAACCCTTTACCATGGGTTAGCATAAGAACTGTGAAAGTTTACCTGTGCAGCTTATAGCTGGAATTAGAGTCCCACACAGAGGGAATCCTGACCGAAAGGTATTTATACACCTAGCATTCTGCCGCCACATTAGTTGTCCCCAATGTTCACTCCCAGTTTGTCTTACGAATACTGACAATGAGGCTGCTTGATGGGTGTTTTTGATGCAGATATTGCAGTTCATTTTAAGTTGTGATTTGTACAAGTATAGTTGGACTGTATTGTAGCATTTGAAATAATGTTTAACTTTTTCTTTTTGGCAGACCAGAATGGGGAGAAGTATCTCCTCCCAGTTGGAGCTGGTGTAAACTGCAATAGCTGGACCTTTAAATATGGACCAGGCATCCAAAGCAGCCAGTGCAACAAATTCCCCGGATTTCCCAGAGAATTTTATCATCCCTGGATCACCAGCCATTATCTCAATTCGCCAGGATCAGCATCGGCTCAAGGTCACAAAGTAACTTCATCAACATTTGGTAGAAAGAGGAAACCAAGAAGAAAAAGAAGAAAGAAGGAAGTAGAATCAGAGAAAGAGAATAATACGGCTGACAACGACCCATGAGACAGAGGATTACTCAAGCCAATATTTTACCCGTTTGTAGAAATAATGTAGCAACTCCTATATTTCTTCCTACCGTTGACGCCACCTTTCTATAACACAAGACTTCACATCAAACCAACAAAAACTTATACTGTCTGTCTATATGATTTGCCAGAGAACGTTTTAAAGCTTTATACTGTCAAATGTTAGTCGATCCAGTCACCGATTCAACAAAGAACACAATTGTAATTTTGTGCATATTAAACAGTAAACTGTAGGGCATGTCTTTGTCAATAGTGGAGTGTATAATACGCATAACGAGTCATATTCAGGCATCCATGTTAGCTAGACAATTTTACACACATGCTGTCTTCAGCAGTAGTAAATCTGTGCAGCAATGAGGTAAAGCAGTGGAAACACACATTGGAAAACTAATTATGGAAAGATGGGAGAGGGCAATGGAATATTAGACTTCTAAAGGGATGTCCAACCTGCGCTGCCCCTCTAGATGGTGAAAACTCAACTCCCAGCACTTCCATGGGTGCAGAATGTAACCAAGAAATGCTGGAGTTGTGTTTCCAACATTTGTAGGTCCACAGGTTTGACGTCCCTAAACTAGATGAAACATCAAGCTAGCTTTATCAGTTAATTGCCGCGCCTATTACATCATTTCAATGAGTACCAGTAAATTACACATTATTTATTCCTTGGTCCCATAATTGTCCTTCATAGGGTTCTCAGGTCCAAGTACGTAATTATATCTATCTAATCTATCAAAACCAATCTGTTCACCCCTCTTATTCTTACTTAGTAAATATATATACAGCACAGAATATGCATTAATTATGGCGTGGCACCCAGACCTTCAGTTTGGTATCGGTCCTACAACATATTACCTTCCTTACTATTTATTTATAGTATAATATATAAATAGATTATGTCAATATACATATGTTTCTGACCTGGCACCTAAAAACCAATCTATCTCTCGATGCCGTCTGTCTATTCATCATTCTATCTATCTATCTATCTATCTATTCTATCAATCTATCTATCTATTCTAGTCTATCTATCTATCTATCTCTCTAACATTCTGTTTCTCTATCTATCTATCTCTCTATCCGTCTGTCTATTCATCTATCTATCATCTATCTCTATCTATCTATCTCTCTCTACTATCCGCTAACGTCTCTATCTATCTATCTATCTATCTACCTCTCCGTCTGTTGCTTCTGTCTAGCCTATACTATCTAAACTTTATTCTCTATTATCTATCTTTGAATCTATCTATCTATTTATCTATCTATCCTTTGAATCTATCTATCTATCTATCTATCTATTTATCTATCATCTATCTATCTTAATCTATCTATCTATACTTTCACATTTTTAAAGACACACTAAATATAAGCAATCTCTGTGTTATATAGATATAGAATTTATGGGTGCTATTTAGGGCAGAAGCGTCGAGTACCTAATTATATGAATTAATCTCAAAACCATATATTATATATATAAATACACAACAAGACCCAGATCATATTAATATAATATATAATCTACCGTTTTATGCAATTGTACATAGGAACAAATTCCTAGGAATGAAAATGATAAGAAAAAATTACTGCAACAAGACTTATTTTCTTTACACATTTACTTCTGTTCTGCACAATTTCTGGCTGAACCATTTCTAGAACACCAAGACCAACGTGTAGAATTTTTAATACAAATGGTTATTTGTTACTTGGCCCATATTTACAAAGTGGCATCTCTAACTACAGGCCGCTGTCATTGAGCATTCAACAAAACACTACAAGCCATTTGAATATAACTGCTGCTATTACAAGTGCTTTAGAGATAGTGCCTAATTCATACATATCATATTGTTCATCAGAGCTTTGTTTATGCTGGATTACAATGTGCATGTGTTGATGTAAAAAGGGGGAAAATGAAAAAAAAAGGGTAAAAAAAAGAAAAAACAGGGGTAAAAAAAAATCATGTTCACTTTAAACACAGCTCAAATGTCTCAATCTTCAGATATTTAAGGGCAATTATAAACTTTTTCCACTGCCCAAACAACCTCTCCCCTAAAGTATCCAGTTGAGGACCTAAGCAGCTTGGTCCACACCACTGGCTTTTCCCTACATTCCTCATACTACGGTTCCAAAATTCCATTTTGTAGTCTCGGTCGGTGGCCCCTCCTCTTCCATAATTTAGGACTAAATGCTATGCTTCCTCTACCAGTCTTGGAAACAGTCCCAGGCTGTGAGAGGCGGCTGGGCCGACCAGCACTGAAAATAGGAGGACTAGTATTGGAATTTAGGCAACTACCAGGGGTATGGGCCAAGTGATGTTAAGTCCTCACCCTGGGTAAATTTAATAGGAGGGGTATTTTTTGTGGTATATATTGCATTTAAAGGCGGATTTATAACTCAAAAGCTCTTATTGTATGAATGGCCTTGACTAATATGAGATTTTGATTTGTTCTGTCCTCAAGTTATGAACCAATGACTCTTTCCAACAAACTGTGTAAAATATAAAATATGTATGCCCTATGCTTCTAAAGAAAACCCACATATATTTATTCTGTGCTTGTGTATGTGAATTCAAAACAAACAGTAATAGATGAGCTTAACTGTTGAATGTACACTCATAAAGTTTTTTTCTTTTTGTATCTTGTGAAGAAGTGAAGTAAGTATTGGTTCATTTCACTGCCGTTGATCACCTTTTTGTTGTTATGGTTGTAAAAACCAAAGTACAAAAAAACAAAAGCAATTTTTTTTTAAGTCATAAAATATTCAAATCGATATTATTGATTTGACACTGCATAGAGTGAAAGAAATTGCATTTGTACTCAAATATTGATACTTTTTGTCTTCTTAACGGATGTTAAACATAGTTGTATATTTATTAGACACTCACTTTTTTTTTATATAACAGCATTTTTATTTAGACTACTGTATGTGCACCATTTACTTGCAGAGACTAAAACAAAAATATTCCTGAAAAATAGATTAACCCCCCCCCCCCCACAAAAAAAACCAAAGCATAAGGAAGAGTTCAAGAACTTTTTAATCTTTTTGTCTTAAAACTGCCTTTCCCTCAACACGTACAAAGATATTCTTGTGTACCTAGCTTGGGAATAATAAACTATAGGCCATATTCATAAATTGCTCTTTAGCGCCTTTAACGATTGGTTTAACGATCGTTAAAACCGATTTTTAATTTCTGATCGGTTTAGTGATCCTTAATTTACGATTGTTCATAAATTACCGATATATGATCATAAATTACCATATCGACCGTAATCTATGATAACAAAGATTTATGATCCTCATAGAATAACATTGCGGTAAGTAGCTAATGGTTCTGTGTGCACCACT
This sequence comes from Hymenochirus boettgeri, assembly GCA_019447015.1. NCBI lineage: Eukaryota > Metazoa > Chordata > Amphibia > Anura > Pipidae > Hymenochirus > Hymenochirus boettgeri. The sequence goes on along the minus strand of CM033471.1, from coordinate 43,653,376 downwards.
CTTGACTGGTATGCCGTCAGGGAAAAAAATAATAATCTAAAGTTAATTATACAAGGGCATAGACACTCTATGAACTAAGCATCCAATACGACACCACAAGACCTGGTAAACCACCAAAAATAATACCAAAATTTAACACACCTTATTGCTCCATTAATACATAGATATAACATATAGCCACAACACTAATGTAAGGAGAACTAAAGTCCCCAGACAACATTGTCCCAATAGACAGAGCACATTCAGAAACATACAACAAGCTGGTCTCATCTCCCTTTGCGGGGATGCTGGGTGATTTATGAAAAACACTGTGAGGTACAAGGGTCAGCTCCCATAATTCACCTTAAGGGAAACACCCCTCTAGTGTGTGCATTACATTTACGAGAAGCTGCAGTCTGGCTTCCTGGAAGCTGACAGCAATCATGTCACAGCTCAGAGATCCCTCCCCTCTGACACAGACTCAGATTTCCGTGGCAGTTTTTTTGTAAACACATTACAAATGCTCCTGTCCGAACAATGATAAATTCCTTGCTTTTCATAAAAAAAAGCTAGCATGGATGAAATGAGGAACAGAACATTTAAACATTTCAGCATAAAATAAAAGTAAGTATGGGGAATCGAACCAGCAACCTTCTATACACTGTGTCTTTAAAAACAAAGCTTTCTACTGCTAGGGCCACAATGTGTAAAGTAATTATCTAGTACATGTGGAGTCTTATCATTTGCTAGACACACTAATAAAAACAGAGGGAGGCATGGTGAATCGACACCTGTTACTAACCCACACTTTAGCAGAACCCGCCACCAGTCAACTTGCAATAAAAGATGAACATTTCAGTAATGTCAGTAAAATCAGTTCAGTTGTATGCTACTGGAAGACTGTCAGCAATTCACACTGGTTGGTAAATAATAACAGAGCTGCTATATATAAAGTTTGTACATATGTAGAAACTTTATATTTTTCTAGAAACATGGAAACAAACAAACAAAAAAGCAATAAACTAGGCAGTAGACTATGTATATTGTTTCATAAGTAAACTCAGGGATTAGAATTGGGACTATGGTGTGTTTGTTTTCCTAAAAAACATAGCATTTACATGGTGCGCCACAGCACAAACTGTAATAACACAGGTACATTTAGAAACTTTATCTTTCGCTAGAAAGAGAAGCTAGAAATGGTGTGCCAACATGGACTATGATTGTACTGGCAACAACATGGAAGCCTCCTTTGTTTACAGAATATATTTATTATCTACTAAACCTGCAATAAACTACAGAAGAATCTTTCAATGTATAGTATTTCTGGGGAGAAAAGCTTTCACTTAGGATTTATTTTAAACTCTTTCCTTTTCCAAGATTTCCCTTTTATATTCAGGACTCCAAACAAATGCTCTGCATATTCCAAATAAGGCTTTACCAGTGATTTGTGAAGGGTAGAATTTTTGTCTTTGCCCGCAGGATGTGGTAATGCAAGTAAATACTAAATATTTCAAGAGTGGGCTGGATAAGTTTCTAAATTTTAAAAGTTACTGGTTTTAATAGATTTAGTTGGTGATCCAGGGATCCTTCCGATGCCATTTGGAGTCCGAAGAAATTCCCCCTCCCAGGTCGTTTTTTTTAAGGGCTCACTGAGAAGGTAGTACTGGATTCCACCTTTATTCCATGACTAGGTATACAGTATGTACTAAAACAAACCATATCTTAACACAGATTCATTTAGAAGTAATGTTACAACCCCAAATGTATAACCTTGCATTTACTGTATCAACATCTGCCCACTCGACTGCCCGTTCTGACACTTTAGTCTGCTTTCAGCATTTGCACATACTCCAACGTTTTCACTACCTACAAGTTTTTGTATCCTCAGCAAACAGAGACTCTTCTTATAACCCACCCCAATTTAATTTTGAACTGATTGAATAGAAGTGGACCCAGTACAAACATCCTACTTAGAACATAGTGAGGCTCCATGACAATAACGCTATGTATGCAATCCATCATCCAATTCTCTATCCATATAGCAATTGTGTTTTCACGGCCAACAGACTTTAGTTTACCAGTCACCTATGTGGCACAGTATTAAAAGCTTAGCAAATCTAAGTCTTAAATATCATCATTCATCCAGGTCATGGTATATACCGTTGTATCATTAGATCAACTGGACATTAGTTTAGTTCTTAGGAGACGTTTCGCTAGTCATCCGACTGGATCTCTGCAATTCAGAAGACTTGTACAAGAATCTGTTGGCAATATGTACCCTGGAAAAATGCCAATTAAGCATTTCACAGCCAGGTGTTAGAAACCTTGCCCTTGACCGAGCGCCTGTTTTGCTCAGTAGTAGACTGAGCATGTTTGCCACACCAATAGCCAACCATGAATAGAAATAACTGTTGGGAAGATTCTAGTGGTATGGGCATTCTGGGAAGAAGAAGGACCATTACAGACAAGCTGGAAAGGTTGAGCTCACTAATGTCAACATTAAATATTATGAAAAAATAGCTTTTGAGAAAAGAGCTGGTAAGCTACTACTCTGGTTTCATATAGACACCTATTTTTAAACTCCATGAAGGCGGGATTCAAGTACAGAAAGTAACAAGTCTAGCTCTGTCTGATAGACACAGGCCAACCCTGGCCCAATGGTTGTCTAAATATTGATCCATGTTTACCACATGCTCCTGTTCACACTGTGCTTAGAGAGAGGCCTACATAGTAATGGGATTTTATGCAATAATTGCAAAAGTTGCTATTAGTTTGCAGAACCAAACAGATGTCATTTTATTGGCAATCTTTATTGCATCAACCTAACCCTTCCCCAAAAAGGATTGAATTCTCTTTAGCTGTGCCAAATGTAAAAGGTTGGGGTATAGCAACCAAAAGGTAGATAGGAGCACTCTTTCCTACATCCTGGTAAATTTGCCATCATATTAAATTCAACATGGAATACATTTTTATTCATCCAAAGAAATCAGCCACGCTGTCTCTCTCTGAAATACTGTATGTAGACGACACAGAGAGCAAACCTGGTGGTCATCATAAGACCATGGCTCTTCAAAGAATGAAACTAAATACTGTATTTAAAGTGAGGGCCAATACATGTAGATTATAAAGCTGAATTAATTAGTCTGACCACATAGTAGAAAGGTTTTATAGGATCACAGCACCTTATTATGAATGCTACAGTACGTTACCTATAGCCATGAATTGAGCAGCCTCAAAATAAAATGTATCCATTTATTAGTAACTTTTTAAAAATGTTGCATTTGCTGCCACCATAAATGGCTCTTTGTCAAGCCAAGGACAAGGGGGTCCGAAACGTTTGCGAATTGTTTCTGATGTTACAAAAAGCGCCTGTATAGTGGCAGCAAAGCAACTGTTTTAAATGGATACATTTTATTTGAGTACTGCTCAGTTTATGGCTTTGTGGATGAAGTTACAATAGGTAAATGTACAGAGCCTGCACCAATCTAACCCCGAGGAACGAGTGCTGGTAACTTGGACTTTTTATCTGAGTACTTGTCTATAGTACTATACAGTATTTGCATTTAATCATTTTGTTTGAGAACAAAGGAATTATTAATTAGGATTAGAAGATATGTCCTTTCTTTCTAAACACCCACATAAATTTATTTTATACATAACTGTAATCATTGTTCACACTGAATAATACTTTTTCTGGTGTTTTCATTTGCATTTAAAATATATGTGTTGGTACCCATATTTCTAAAAGTACCTAGGTTGGAAGTCCAAAATGCTAGGTCCAACCCCTGGATTTGCACTGGATACCCCTGTACCAAGGTCTAAAGTTCTGCTCATAGTGCTGGTCTGACTACACCTTCTTCCATAGTCTGGCACGTTCAATTGGAAGGTATGCTCTGCAGGAAGCAAAACTCCCATTGGTTAGTCTAGGAATAATTCAGACATGACCAGAACTTGAAAACTTCGACAGGACTTTGAAGATTTGAGGAACTAGAAGTTAGGTCCTCACCCTTGGTACTTTAAGGGGAGGGTTTTTTTTGGCCACTTTAATGTAATTTCCCTGTAGGTAAACATTGGGGAGATTTAATGGCTTGGGGGGCAAATTTTTCCAAAACTACAAAGAACGCCACTATCCAATGCTAAAATTTATGCTTCTTCTTTGTAATGCACTAGGGTGACTTTGCACAGAATTTTGATCTGCAGTAAATTCCCCTGATATGAACTTAGCATGTGTGCCACTCTGCAGCACAATCATTAAAAGTAAAAATGAACGAAGTACAAGATCACATCTGAATTGCGAAGTGTAAGGTAGAGAAATGAAATTACATAAATATTTAATAAACTATGCGGTGGTATTATAGCTGTAACCATTTTAAAAATCACAAGCATCAAATCTGATATTTTAGAACTAACCACATACTTTTCCCATTTATTTTTAATGCTATAAGCTGCAGCAAGAATCACATACTGAGAAACTGTATATTTTGTGAAAAATACTACTTTGAGAATTTTTAATCATTTATTACATTAATTAACTAAAAGTAAATATTCCCTAAGAACATGACATGGGGATACATATATTACTTAATATGACTGACACTGCAGAAAATGAAAAATATTTTTATAACTTTAAAGGGCATGTCCACCCCCCAAATAAACCACTGCTCCTTGTGGTCCTCTCCTGGTATAACCTCTTCAAGTGCAGGAAACTGCTGGGGTAGGAGCGGTCAGTGTCCTCATCTTGTCTTGTAGGCTTGGTTAACCATCATGCAAGGTGATAAGCATCTCAGTAGAGCCCTTTTCCCCCTCTCCTCCCTTCCTTCCCCATTCCCTCTGTGGCTAGCAGTTATGTAGCTTTAAAAGCTTGCTGGCCCCATGCAGGGGATGCCACCCTCCCAAACCCCAACATGCTATATTCATAACTTCAGAATCGTTTCCATTCCTTTACTACACTCCATTGTTCCAGCTCGGTTTTCATTGATGACAGCGCGGCTGGGGGTGTGATGGCTGCCTCTCAGCAAATCGTGAAGGAGCAGCCTTCACTTCATAGTAGCTGACAGGCTTGGGATTTTAGTTTAAGAAACATATGGGGTTTTGAACCTGGACCTCATGAGGGGGGAGGGGAGGAAAGTTTGACGGGGGGGGGGAACTTGTTTCCAAAATTAGTGTTTAGACTGTGATGCCACCCATCTTACCAAAGATAATAGGTACATTTATCAAAATTTCATGTCTGCTTGGAACCAGAATACAAAAATTGGAAAGTAAAATCAGCTGACTATTTTGTATTGTCCCTGGAAGACTGTATGCAATTTATGCTGGCTAAAAATTAAACTTAACCAGCTAACAAACGCTGGTTGTAGACGAACGGAAAGCTAGGGTAGGGATTAGTGGCATGGCATAGGTGTGCTGCTCACAAGGAATCTTTGAAATGAAATGGTGCTGTGGTTTTAACTGGCACACCATAGAACTTCTTAGTTACAGAATGTTTAATCCTTCATGGTATGTACAATGCAACCTTAATATAAATTAAGTATACAATGTTATTTGTGTTCTGAAAGAAAACAACTTTGACATTTCGATTTAAAAAAAATATTAAATTGTGGTTCCCCTTTAAAAGGATAATTTTATATTATCTTTTATCCCTCCCATGAAAATTACCCATGGTAAGTGTTGTAAAGAGCATCACCTTGGGTAAGTTATATACAGATCTACCTACCTATACTTTCCTAGGCTGCTCCGAAGTCTGGCTTCGGTCTGGCCTTCTGTTGTCAAGGGGACAAGTCCAATGGGAGAAGCGCTCTTCAAAATAGTAACATAAGGGAAATCACAAGAGGTAATCAGTGAATAAAATTCAACCATAATTGTGTCCCTTGCCCTCTTATCATTTTTAGATGATCGACTTTTTATGATCGAATACTTACATGGGCAATTACCCAGAGCACAAGCATGGCCAAAACTGCCGGAAAAATACATCTGCTCGAAAGATGTGTGATTTTTCAAAAAGTTTGGAAATTCTTGCCCTAAAATCACTTGCCTAATAGCAGTGTAACTTAATTTAAATGGCTCTGGGAACTGGGAGATGGTTATGGGGAACACGTCCCCGGTGGGAAGAACAGCAAACCCCCCAAAAAATGGAAGTGTCTACAACATGAGCTACATTCAGTGTTTCCTGGGGCCCATTTTCAGAATCATCAAATGGCCGATCAAGAATCATCAATCTTCGAGGATTCCCGAAATCCCGATGAAACTCGAACAGCGAAAAGTCTGTGGCCGGGTGTTAGGGGGTCCCGCAGCTCGACTGGGACACCCCTCCCCAGCACTTTAAGTGCCCTTGTGGCAACTTATTAAGGGCCCTCGGGGCACTGACATGGCCTTTTGGGGCTTAATGGTCCGCAGCTCTAAACCGCCCTCCCCGGCAGTTAGAATGGCCTGTGCGGCACTGACAGGGCCTGTGTTGGTCCTGCATCTCGAAAGCGGGAACCCAATGGCTCTTAGAAGAGCCATTGGGAGCGTGTCTTCTTTTTTCCCAGTGACACTGCCGGCACTGGTGACCATCAACAAAGTCTCTTCTTCTCAGACGGCAACACCAACTCCGCTAATGTCACCAACGCCTGGCACCAACACTGGGAATGCTAATTAAAATAAAACATTATTTGAAAAATAAAATGTAACTATGATTGGGTAATGTGGTGATCAAGTGATTGCAAGCAATGAAATAGACAAACCAATCACAATGGTTTGGTCCTTCAGAGAAAAAACCTTATCTTAAAGTGGATGCACACCCCACAGAGCTCAAAAGTCATCACAGTGATGGCAGCAGAAAGAAAGCCGTCGGCAACACCGGCGATGTTGATGTTGCCAGCGCCAGCGGTGTCACGTAGGCGGCAGTGACATCGGACGGTGTCGGGCAACATAGAGTGGGTTGTCAATGGGGACGAATGAAGACATGCCCCCAAGGGCTATTGTAAAAGAGCGAATCGGGTTCCTGGTTCGAGCTCAAGACCCCAAACAAAAGCACTTGTCGGTGCACAAGGGCATTCTAAGTGAAGGGGTAGGGGAGGTCCCGTTCCAAACTGCGGAGGGACCCCTTTTGTTAAGTAAAGCTTTGCCACTCCATGTAGGCCATGATCCTCGTATAAAAATGAGAATCCATTTTTACGAGATTAACAAAAATATGAGGACAGATTCGAGTAAATTTACGGTGAGATCCCCAATCTGTACGTTATGGTACTTCCTTAGCCAGATACCGAGATACAATAACATGACGTAAAGATGATTAATCAGTTATTGCATCGGCCCGGGATTCGGGCTTTAAGGTAGAGCTATGGTAATGCCTCCCACACAGTACCGTAAGTGTCGCACTACTATGTTAGCGCAAAACTTTAACGTAGGGGTTTTATATCTATAGCACGGCTCGCTATTTCCCAAAAACAATTTGGGGACGGATCTGTGGAGTGTTGGAAGGAGGATTTAATGGCGGGGTTTGAGTTTGGCCTCTAAAAAATCCGTCTTAAAACCCAGTTAACCCAAAATTCTGGGTTTTTTTTTTCTCGTTTCAAGGTTTTTTCTTTTTTTAACGTGTGGGTTTAGACGGAAGGGAAGGCACGCCCTATGGAATCTCACCTCCACCCCACTCTTTCTGTTAGAATTCTTTCAAAAATATTGAATTTTTTGATAAAATATTGAATTTCGGGAAAAATATCGCATGACGAATGTGGAAGCTCAAAAGTAGCACACGTTGAAAGGAAGTGCTTTATTTCAAGGTCCTAGATATGTGTATGTGTTCCCCAGATCATTTCCCAGGTCCCAGAGCCAGCACAGTAGGTTTACCATTGCAATGTACCCTTATTTAATCCAAACTTTCAAACTATTGCTGCCGATGACTTTAAGGGTCGGTTTTAATTGTATGAACTTTTTTATAAGGTCGAAAAATTCAAAAATTGGAACAGAAGTTTTGGAGTTCGAATCTATGTAGGTACATTCGACAGTACCGCCAAAATGGGGAAGAGCGCTGCCACACCCTTGTGGTCTAATAGCTGATACACATGGGTTCAGTTTAACCCTATTTTCCACACTGACCACAAGTGACAGTAGACTGCGAGTTGGGCGGAAAACCATATTTCATGATAACCATGGTGGGGCCAATGGAAGAATAGATCTTAACTTACATGTTGAATTGTTTTGGACAAAATCAGATTGATTCTAGAAAATAGATGATCAAATGAATGAAAATGTCAAGTATTGTATATTCATTCTGTTTTTGGATCAAAGCAAAAAAAAATCGGATCGGTGTTCGAGTAAAGAGGTAAAGTTGAGGGTATGCCCAAGCATTAGTGTATACATCTACGGACAAAAATCCAATCTATTAAACATACAACTAAGGTATGCCCAGGATTGGTGATTGATGAGCCTTAATATTGGTCTTTGTACTTCTGACCTTAGGAGAAGAATAAAGTAAGATCGGAGAATTCAACAATATATAGAAGGAATAGGGGAATGCAATAACCTTCCATTTCCTGCTGTTAATCAGTATTTTGGTGTAATATGGGCGATATTGTGTCTCAGCTAAGCAAAATTATAACACTGGGCACACTTTCAGGAAGAAATATCAACCTTGCATATTTTAACTTTAGTGAATAGTTATAATGTTACTGGTCTAAATGTCAAATCCTTAATCAAAGTTTCACACCTACATTATATCTTCTACAATAAAGACTTACAGCAAAAGCTCCACATATAAAGTGTAAACATTTTGAAAGGATAAGAACACTCAGACACCACAGCCCCAGGAGGATTTCACACCAAATTAGGAGCTCAGCGGGTCCAAATAGTACTTTTACCCCACCATCCACCAATTTATCAAAAAATAAACTTTCCACATTTAGGGCTCTAGGCCACCAATGGCGCGTTTTTCACGCGTTTTGCCGTGCGCCTTGCGGTGCGCTGACGATCGTGTGCGAATCGCAATGTCAGGGCCAAAATATAAAGAAAAGCGCGGGGGGCAGTAGGACCACACAATGCGCGCTTGCGAAATGTTACTGCGCTTGCGATTTCCTAACGTGTGCGTTCACCATTTTTGATTGTTTCTGCTAAATCGCATGTCAATGAAAGTCTATGGATGCAGCTTAAAAAACGCGGATACAACTGATGTGCGTTTGCGATTTTTTTATCGCATATCCGGTTTATGAGTCAAATCCTGGTTCCTTGAGGGTGTTAGTGAGCGAGCGAGAGAGAAGCAGGTGTGGTGTGTGGGAGAAAAAAGTATTTCGGTGTTTTTGAAAGTTGTGGAGTTTTGTGATTTGTTTTTGTGGTTATTTTAAGCTGTGTATTGGGTGAGCAGTTTGGGATGGGGTGGTGTGGTGTGTGGTTTTGGGTCAGGGTGTGGTGGTGAGGATTTATAATGTATGGCCTTAAGAAAAACCCTGGCCACTGAGGAGCTCATCATAAAGTTCAGGCTTACCTGAGCTTTATGATAAAACACAATAAATCTGTACACGGATTATAAAGGGCAAACAGGTCTGGCCGGACAGATAGGCAGGACTCTCTAAGACCTTTGGATACAATTAAACCCCAAGCAGGAGGGATAAAGAAAGTAAATTTCTGAAAGATATCTATTTAATAATATATGGGATATGTAATCGTATGGTTATATGTGTAGCGGTGTGATTTTGTTAGGAAGTGTAAAATATATATTTTTAATTTATAGGCAAGAACTGAAACACGCTTGCGGTCCGTTCAGCATTAACTTTAAGCGTGGCTGCATGAGAGCAGGGCAGGAGAGCCGTTAGTGTGCAGCCTGCTGGTCGGAGGGCCAAAATAGGTATTATGGTATCCTGGATTTCTTCGTCCGCCCTGGCTTTTATCTGGTAAGTTTGTTTTGTAGGCCAAATTACACACGTGGAAGCACAACTACAAAAGAGAATTTTTTCTCAAGTAGACTCTCCTTGTTGTTTTTTAGTAATGAGGATACATTGAAGAAGAGGAGGAAGCTGGAGTGGCTGCTACACCAACCCACACCAATATCCCCTAGTGTGGAAGAGGTTGCCGTGCAAGCCCACCTGAAGCAAGCGATGGCCCCACCAGGAAACTTCAGGCCATGTCTGTGGAAAATTCAGTTCATTCTTCGAACATTACTACCCGCCGCGTATGCAAAAAGGACGCAAGGAAGATGACTCAGGATGAGTCTGAGTTGCTGACATCACTGCAGTCAGTCAAGCTAACTACAGTCCAAGCGGGCGAGGTTCCAGAGTGCTGAAAGCTCTGGAAAGTGGCAAGGAATATACTTTTTGCCATGGAGTTTAATTCAAATCATGAAGAACCCGGTGCCAGAGGACAAGTGGTTGGAAACTACTATTGAGCTGCTGGATGTCCTAAAAGTCCAAAATACCCCAGTGCCAACAGTGAACAGCAACAATTGAACCATTTGCCCCTTCAGGTACAATGCCAGCCATGCAATCAGGCATGGTATATGCAGCCAGTGATGCTGTTTCCAACATCCACCGCATCTCTCATAGGGGCATTACCAGCAACAGATACCCTCACCATGCATCCTTATCAGCAGCCTCGGTTCCAGCACTCCACCACAATATGCCGGTATGCATGGTACGTCCACCTTCTCAGTCGATGCATGACCAGGTTCCAAACTCCGTGGCAACCTATCCCTCCACAGAGTCGCACCAGCTACTTTCCAGAGGCCACCTTCTCAGTCGATGCCTGCTCAAGTGTCCCCAAACGCCGTGGCACCTATCCCTCCACAGAGTCTGCAACCAGCTACTTTCCAAGGCAACTTCAGCCTATGCATTACTCACCAAACTGTCACCAATTCCGTGGCAAACCTATCCCCTCCACAGAATTCTGGATCAACTTTCTATCCAAACTGACCCAAGTTCCATATTTTCAATACCTCCAGGCCATTGCAGGAAAAAGGTTCCCCTGAGGAAGATTAATTTTGCCCAACCGTGGTTGTTTTTTTTTTGCCCAAGAATCCAACATTTATACAAAAGTGGTACCGGAGTGATACCTAGAAATATTTTTTTTTTGGATGGCCAGACAGATACCATTACTTTATTGGGAAAAACATTTATGGTACCGGTGCGAAACATATAGCTATTTTGTGCTAAGTTACTGTACCGGAGAGATACAGATAATTTTTTTTGTATTTTTATGGGGACTGCCAGAAATCCCTATATATTTCCCCCCATTTTTATGTACCGAATGATACCATGGCTGTTGTTCCCATTTATGATACCGAATGATACCATGTCTTTTCTTCAATTTTTACAAATCAAAACAACAATAGACAGTGACTTAGCATTGTGAAACACAAATGTTTGAACTTGCAAAACATGCAAGATACATACGGATACCTGGAATCGCTATGATTGTAAACATCAAAGTTCTATGGTTTAAGAGGCACATGTCACTATCTTCTTTAAAAATCAAAGGTAAGACATTGTTTTGTTTTATTTAGTGTTAAAACCTTACATGTAGTTTGATGTTGTAATGTGGCTGAATGACACTTCACTTTTATAAATAGCACTCAAGTTGTGATGTTAGTTTGTGTACGATATATCTGTAAAGTGTTAACATTGTAATTATAGTGCGGTTTTACAAATACAGGTGATCAACCAGGCCCGGTCTTTAAATGAAATGTTGGAGTAGCTTTTCATGTAGCTGTTAGGGGGCATATTTATAAAGGATTGTCTTTTTCGCCAAATAATGAGCGCAGCACATCGCAGCGAAAATAGCGCCATGTGGGGCTTCGTTTACAACATATTATTAAAAAAAAGCGAAAAACACATTCGTGGCTGAAAAAAGGCGAAACAGGCGCGATATAAAGACGCGAAAAGATCGCCAGCGAACACTTAACGATCTAAGAAGACTGCATTGTGAAAACATGCCCCGAAACCAGAAAAGCCCACGAAAATGATGTCAAGTTCAAAATGGCCACCTCACATTTACCAAGAAGTCAGCCATGGCTTGTAGTCAATCTTCTTAGGAATTTTCAATGGGAATACAATTTTCTTTGCATGACACATTCGCCTTTCTAATGCGCGTTCGCATTCTAATGTGCGTTCGCCTTTCTAATGCGAGTTCGCTTTTCCAAGGATATCCATTATAATGTGCGTTCGCCTGTCTAAGGTGTTCACCTTTCTTTCTAATGCGCGTTTCGCCTTCTAATGCGTGTTCGGCTTTTCCAAGGCATATTTTAATTCTAATGCTGCGATCGCCTTTATTAATGTCGCTTTTTCCAAGGCATATTACATTCTAATGCGTGTTCGCCTTTCTAATGTCGCTTTTCAAGGCATATTAACTCCATGCGGCGATCGCCCCTTCTAATGCGCGTGTTAGCTTTTTCAAGGAATATTACCATTAGAATGCCTTTTCGCTTCAAACAAGGACTTTCACCACCTTCAGGGTCGCGCTAATCTTTCGCCGTTTTAACGCAAAAAAAACCACCTTTCGCTCTTTTATTAAATCTTGGCTGCCTTTTTGCTCCGTTTTCGCTAAAAATTTACCATAGCGAAGTTAGGCGAAAAGGGTGGGGTTTAGGCGATTAGCTCGCGGAGGAAAACACAGTTTCGCCATCGTTAACGCTACCTTTAGTAAATAGCGTTAAACTGTCTTTTTGGCGAAAACCCATGCGGCAAAGCGAAATGCGAAACACAATTTTGATATTTTCGCTCTCTTTTATAAATATGCCCCTAGGTCTTAAATTGTTGTAGATATATGTATTGATGGAGTTAGTTGCATTTTTTTTTTCCAATCCTTACCATTCTTTACCACAGATATTAAATAGACAAGATGGACGACCAAATGTTCCACATAAAAATATAATCCACACACACAAAAGGCATAGTAGCAGATGTGAGAAGAAAGACAGAAAAACCAAATCCAAAATAAAATAAACAATGGGTTTGCAGAACAATGCAATGGGCAACTCTCAATGTAAGTACTTAACATACAATGGCACATCTTGAAAAGCTATTACACATGCAAGCTGTATAAAATATGCAAGATCCTGTCTGTATTTCTTTATACAAAACATCATAAATGCAGCACCAGCCAGTATCCCGAAATCCAGCCATAGATTTCTATAAGAGTATATACACAACACAGGAGAAGGTGGTCATGTGTGTTTCCCTGAAACGGCGGATAAACTCTATAGGGAGTGTACTGTGGAGTACGGTAATTCCCCATCTTCTTCTTACAGGGACATACCATTTTTTATGGGATATATCATTAATATACCGAGTTTCTCAAGTTTCTCACACATTTAGCTACCAAATGTGCAGATATCTCCACAAATTAAAGGCAATGTTACAGCATAATTCTAAATTGTACATACAGGTGCAGCACTTTGAAGGTCCACTCATGTGTCCACGCTCTTGGTTATAAAAACCCCAGGTACACCCACCAGTATCACTAAGCCCCAAAGACCATTTGTCGGTGACCATTATCCGGCCTTTATCACTACTGTGTTACCTAGTTTTAGGCAATAGTACATGTATGTTTCTCCCTTTTTTTAACCACCAATTTAGGAGTACATTTGCCACCTTTTAAAACTAAAAAATATGTGATCTAACTCCATGCTTATTGTCTGTTCCACCATACCAGTAGGTATGACCAAACAATGAGTCTGGATTTATCACATAAGGATACGGAAAAATATATGTATCTTTGAGGGTGTAGGGACCTATATTGATTGATGGAAGGATACATTAATATACCGAGTTCCACAAGTGAATACCAACCCCCCTTTAATGTTACCTACATCTTACCAAGAGACAGCGTACTTACAAGTACGTGGTCCCTGCCACTCTGCTGTTGTGGACAGCAAAGGCCAAACAGTCACAGCAAGCACAATTAAGGTGGGTAACAGCATTGTAGGTCGGTACAGCATTAAAGGATACTAAAGCTGCATCTTTGAAACTGTGTAAGTAATACGGTACTGTGTTTACTGTGTGACCTTCATGTTTTTTTCGAAGTCTTTACTATGTGGATACCATGGCACATTTAGATGTAAGTGTAATCACAATTGGAATGAAATGGCTGTATGTTGTCTTATCAATGATTAGTTAACATTGTGGTGGTTTTTGTGTTTAGATTGCATTTCTGCAAATTAGAATATTATTTTGACAAGAGAAGACATTTGGAAAAGTAAAAACACTGACATAAGTAGGAGAAGGAAAAAAGTCACCATACTCCAGGATTGGAATCTCATTTGGGAAAAAAATCAGAAGACCAAACCAATTTAAGCATTTTGCTTACACCTGGAAATTGGCTATTAATTATGTATAGGAATTGGGGCAGATGTGAAAAATGTTCTTAATTTTCTATTACTCTACACTTTATACACATGGACAAGTCATTGAGCCAAACTGTTTTAGACAGTGTTTTTGTTGCACTTTACCTATGTATGCAGCAATTCATTTTGTGCACTGTACCTGATATATGACAGATATGTTGTGCACTTACCTCATGTCTGCAGCCATTTTTGTGCACTTTACCTGATATAGCAGCTTATTTTGTTGCACGTAACTCTGTATGCAGCCAGTTTGTGCAACTTTACCATTGATATATGCAGCTATTTTGTGCCACTTTACTAATGTAGTGCAGCTATTTTGTGCACTTTACCTCATGTATGCAGCCATTTGTGCACTTTACCTGATATAGCAGCTATTTGTGCACGTTACCCATGTATGCAGCCATTTTTTCCAAGTTAAACCAATGAAAGTATTATGTCAACTACAAATGAAAATGTTTGTTAATCTACTCCTCATTAATTTAAGAAAAAGGTATTTGTTTAAAAACAGGTAATCCTTGGTTATTAAATAAGGCGTGTTTCTTATTGAAGTATATATTTTTTAAGTAAACAAAGATTTGTTAAAGAATGTTTGCATTGATGTAACAAGTTTATACTTCACTATTTGTTGTCAAAAAATATATATTTCTCACACAGTATTAACATATAGACATAGGAATTTAGGAAGTTTTGGAATTGCTCTTATTTAGTAAGCTGGTTACAGGCATGTTGTAAAGAAAAACAACAATAGGCAGAACAGGTCCAAACAAATATTAATTATATAGGCCAAAAAACTAAACCACACAGTTAAATCTGCTGACTTGCCAGGGAGCTAACCAGCAGGGGTCAAGAAATATGTGCCATTTGACTCTAATGTATTCCAGATACTCTCGGGCCACATAGATTGTGTAGGTGGAAAAAAATTGATTCTGATTGGAGGGGTAAAATCAATCCTTCTTTGTCCTGGACAAAATTGTGACAGGATGGCAGCTGGCTTTCACCAAGCCAAAGCATTCTTGTAATCATGCAGATGGCAGTGTGCAAAATCCTCCATTGTGGTTGTATGCCAAATGTGCAATCCACCACTATTCTGGCCCTGCTTAGCAGATAATTAAAGACTCTCCTACATCATTCAGAGGACCTCATAGAAAAAAAGGCCTCAGAAGATGTTCAGAGAGTCCAAAAAATGCCTCACAGCCAACAAGTCAAACCTGGGTATGAAGGGGAGTTTGTTCCAAGGCCATGGTTTGGATGGGGAGTTCAACCTACCACGGACAGAGCTTGGCCATCCAAATCTGCGTGCTGGAGGATGGAGAGTCACTACAACTTCATATGCTCCAACGTTCAAATGTAAGGAAAGAGTAATACGGCATCTACCACAGCCAAGCAGAACAAGGGAAAAATACTTTTTGTAATTAAAGTACCTACCCCGTACGTGGAGGCATGACAAGAAGAAATATGCTTTTCGTCTATCGCCCCCCAAACCGTGGGAAAAGGAAAATGGTGCTTATGCCAGTTTAAATGTTGACTGAATTCTTCCATTTATCCTGGTTAGGAAGGGAAGGAACCTGGGGAGTTCTCCCAAATATTTTGCAAGTCAGGTGAATAATCATCTGGATTGTAGACATCCCCATGAGGAACTTCCAGGTGAGGGGACTAATGGAGTGGCCAGGTTGCAAGAAATCTATTTGACAGTAAAAACATATATTTACCTTACTAAAAGTTGCCAATAATTATTTTAAAACCATACAGTCACACTCCAGTGCAATACAAACACATTCACAGGCCAGTTCAAACACCACTCCACACTCCAGTGCAAACACACATTACACACCCCAGTGCAAACACACTACACATCGGAAAAAACTATTTCAAACATTTGAATTTGACCTGAGTGTAATCATAAGTCTTTCATTAGTGACACACTCCTCCTGAAGGTGTATCTTCCCTTTCCAGGTCTCACTCAAAAAATTCAAGAATAATGTCAAATGAAAAGGAACAGAAAACTATTTGAACATTTTGGTAAACTCACCATTTTTTTTTTTGTATCCAAAAACCAGGAAAGTGAGGAGTGTTGAAAATTACCATACAATAAATCTTAACCTCTGGATGTGACATTCTGTGTATGAAATGAACTTGTCAGGATGCTGACGCAGGTCGGCATGACAGGTTCAAAAACTGTCCTTCTGCTCCCTCTCTGTAGTAAAGGATGGACCCAGAACTCATGTCCTTCTTATACGCGCTCATGATTAATCCTATAAAGCACCAATGCAATGGATCTCGAAGAATAATCCAATTCAACCATTTTCAAAAAAAGTCAATCCCAACGCAATTTGACTACTCCTCAAAACTTAATAATCTCTCTCTCCAAACCATCCTAAAAAAACCCACCCCACAGGAAGGCACACAGAGTTTTATATCAAATCTGGCGCCAAACGCAGACGGCAAACGCAAGCGTCATAAACGCTCCTAAAAACGTGCCCAAAAAAAAACGCATGTATAACATAACGTTGCACGCAAACAAAAAAGCAGGTTTTTTTCCGCCAAAAAGCATTTGAAAAAAGCGAATCAACATGCGTGTTTGTTAAAATGCAATCATAGTGTGGCTGCAGCCTTAAGGTAGCGAAACCGGTTAGCGGGACTTTAACTCCATATTATCATAGGATGCGCGGGGGGTTACGGCAAAAGACACTCTAGATAATATCGCGTTTTTGTGCTAGTTCAGCGCTGGATTTTAAGGATTTTGAAGTCTGATCAATTTCAAATAAAGGTTACAGTAATGTGGCTATTGCTATATGCAATTGGTGTTTGAAAACCAAATATTTTTCGTTTCTTTATTTACAATCCGTACTTGTTTATTCCTGTTATGTAGATAATAGAGTGGATGCAGAGAAAGTTGCAAGTTATTTGTAATCAGTGTTGGGCCATTAAAAAAAAAGTTTGTGTGTATGGGTGCACCTATAAACCAATTTTCTGGGGCCATGTACCATCATCTGCCAGGTAATGATCCCATCATCATATGCGGGTCTTAGGACCAAACAGTAGACCACAAGACACAGGACCACTGGGCCCATGAACACCAACTACCTGCCCTGGGGCCCCAAAGCTGCTCAGTCCTGTTCTAACCCTGTTGAGCCCCCTGGATACTTAATGCTGGGCCAAGGAGCAACATATGCGGAATGTAGACAACATCGGCTGGGCCATTTTATATTCCCTAAAGTGACCATCTACAGAGGAGGTTAGAACACAGGCACTTAATACTTTAAGGGCTCTTAGCAACCCAGCCACTGGTGCGATAGTTGATGACACCTGGGTTAAAATCCACCGAAAGGAAGTAACAAGCCTTTCCAGAAAAACATAATGCGGTGGACCAAAAACATTAAATTCACAAGGGAAGAGTACAAAAACAACAAACTGGCTTTCTTGGACTGCCTGGTAGAAGTTAAGGAAAATGGTAAACGGACGTAGCAGGTTTACCAGAAACAACCACCAACAGATCAGTATTTGATTTTGAAAACTCCCCACCACCCTTAGACCACAAGCTGGGGATCACTCAGAACCCTGCAACACAAAGACCGAGAACTCCCACTAGCACAAGGGCGAAGGCTTAAAGAAATGGAAACATCTCAGAGGCATCCCTTAAAACTGTGGATTCCAGACTGGGCCTTTGTCAAAAGAAGTAGAAGGAAAGAAAGAACACGAAGACCAACAGTGAAGGGAAAAAGCAAGACAGGAGGAAGAACATGGTTCATCCCACTATGTTAGCAGGGGTCTCCGACGAAATTAAGAGAATTTTCAAAACACGTCTCCCTGTCTGGCCTTTGAAACCGAAAAGCACACTAGGCAGCAATTGGTACATCCGAAAAGACCCAATCCAAACACAAAAAAGGACATCAATATATGAGTGGGCAGTTAGGTGCAGTGAAGAATGCTGTGATTTGTATGTGGGGGAGACCAAACAGCACTGCATCAACGTATGGCCCAGCACAGAAGAGCCAATTCCTCGGGTCAGGACTCAGCCGTGTATCTGCATCTTAAGGATAAGGACATACCTTTGAAGATTGTAATGTTAACATACTGGCGAAGGAACGTGACTGGTGTTCAAAGAGAGGTGTTAAGGAGGCCATTTATGTGAAAATAAGAAACCAAGCGCTAAATAGAGGTGGGGGGGTTCGACACCAACTGTCTGCCATGTACAATGCTGTTTTAACACCTTACTCTGGGCGTTTCCTATAACACCTCTTAGCCACTATCTAATCACACCCTAACACCTGCTGGATATGCTAATTGGATTTTCCAGGGTACATAATTGCCACAGATTCTTGTACAAGTCATTCTGAATTGAGAAAGCCAGTCGGATGACTAGCGAAACGTCTTCAGAACTACATTTCAATCCAGTTGATCTAATTGAATACAACAGAAGACCATCACAGAGTAATAATTAAATAATGTAAATTAGCTGTTTTATAAATATCTGTTGCTATTCAATTGATCAACTGGACTTGAAATGTAGTTCTGAGACGTTTCGCTAGTCATCCGACTGGCTTTCTCAATCAGAATGACTGGGTACAAGAATCTGTGGCACTTAGTACCCTGTGGAAAATCCCAATTGCATATCACAGCCAGGTGTTAAGGGTGTCTGATAGGATAGTGCTAAGAGTGTTATAGGAACCCCAAGGTTAAGGTGTGTTTTAAAACAGGAATTGTACATGGCAGACGTTGGTGTCGAACCCCCCCCTCTATTTTAGGCTTGGTTTCTTATTGTCAATAAATGGCCTCTTAAACACCTCTCTTGAACCAGTCCGTTCCTTCACCAGTATGTTAAACATTACAATCTTCAAAGGTTATTGTCCTTTACCTTAAGATGAAGATACACGGCTGCTGTTGACCCGCGGCATTGACTCTTCTGTGCTGGGCCATACGTGATGCAGGTGGCTGTTTGGTCTCCCCCACATACAAATTCAGAGCATGCTTCACTGCACTGCACTGCATATATGATGTCGCGTTTCTTGTTGTTTTGGTATGGAGTCTTTAGGATGTACTCAAATGCTGCCCCGTGTGTTGTTCGGTTTAAAGCAGACAGGGAGATGATGTTTTTTGAAAATTCTTATTAATTTGCTTGGCGACCCCTGCGACATATGGGATGACCATTATCTTTCTCCTGTCTGCTTTTCCCCTTACTGTTGGTATTCGTGTCTTTATTTCTCTAGTCGTTTTGAACAAACGGCCCAGTCTGGGATATCCAACAAGTTTTAAGGGCTCCTCTGAGATGTTCATTTATTTAGCCTTCGCCTCTGTGCTAGCTGGGGATGTCTGGCTCTGTGTTGGCAGGGTTCTGCTGACCCCCAGCTTGTGATTATAAGGTGGTTGGGAGTTCAACATCAAATACTGATCTGGTGTGTTGGTTTCTGTACAACCTCTACTTCCAGTTTACCATTTTTCCTTAATTCTACCAAGCAGTCTCAGAAAGCCAGTTGTGTTTTTGTACCTCTTCACTTGTTGAATTTAATGTTGTGGGTCTACCGCATTAAATGTGGTTCGTGAAAGATTGTAATTCCTTCTGGTGGATTTTAAACCCAGGTGTCATCAACATATTCGGAAACAAGTGGCTGGTTATCCCTTTAAATGTATAAGCGGCCTGTGTTTCTACCCTCATCCCATGAAAGGTGGCCCACAATAGGGTGAAACTGGAGATCCCATTAGCCACATCCATGTTTTCTGCTTAAGAAATTATCCCTGTATTTGAAATTAGGGTGGCTAAGGTAATCAGGGCACAAGTCCAACAAGGAACACCACCTGTTCTGGGTTGAGATCAGTTCTGCTTGGTAAGAGTGCCATGAACCTCCTAACATGAACGGGTTACGACAGACACATTTTACAGGCGATGCTTTAATGCACAAACATAGTCATTACTAGAACAGAACCTGGCTCACATGCACATGTGTCATCTGGGAAAGAGAGTGATGGAGTTCACAAACAAGCACGCTTTTCTCAGCACGTTAAGGCAAACAAAGGCAACAGAACAAGTTCTCTATCTCTGTCATCCAAGAAAAAAACCCCCAAGGAGACAAACTACCTTGGATACAAAGGAGGACTTCATCAAACAAGGAGGAATGGGTGAGAAACTGGTCTAACAGACCCAGGACCCAGCCAGAAAAAATGGAAGTCCTTGGTAAGGGCTTGAATTTTGCCATCACCCCTTAAAGCCATCCCTGTAGTGCGATATATAGCAGCCCAGAAGCCAATCCACAATAATAAATGGGGTACCACAGAGTGAGGAGCAACAACTTCGCCTCCTAAGGTATCTGCAGCCAGCCGGCAAAAACTCCTTATCAACCTGACTACACGGAAGGATAAGAAGAGCTATAACATCCCCAAGAAAGATTCCAGTATCACCTTCTATGGAAGGATAAAGGAAGATGCACAGCGTGTAACTCAAAACCTCAGGGGATACCATGAAAAGGTGACCAATGTCCTGGCCGATAACAACCCATATGAGGCTTTGTAACAAGGGATCCCACCAGCCTTACAAGAAAAGTGTAGTTCATGATCTTACTACACACAGCTTTCAAAGGATTAAAGCAATTGACAGAAGCAATTGTGTCATCGCCCTCTACCCTGGTGAGGGCACATTACATGCATATATGGGACTCCCAAAGATACATTAAGGAAGGTGGCCACCACTAAGACCTATAGTCAAGCAGCATCACTCTGCATAAACATACAAGGGTGGCAAAATGATCTAGCTAGATCTTAGGACCTTTGGTGGGAAGTTCTAAAGCATCACATCCAGAATCTCAGGATTTCACCAAACAAGATGAAGATATAGTACTCGGTGCAGAGAAGAAACTTGGTGTTCCTATGATGTGACAGCTCTCTTCACTTGGATACCCACCAAGGAGGATGTTGACACAGGGTGAGAAAACGGCTGGGCCAAGACCAGACACTTCTTACCAGCAGACACTGATCTCAACCAGGAACCATGTGTGTTCCGTGTGGACTTGTGCCTGATTACACCTATTTCACCTAACAGGGATAAGTTCTATAAGCAAAAAACAGGATGTGCTATGGGATCTCCAGTTTACCTATTGGAGCCAACCTTACATGGAGGGAGGTGGTAGAAACACAGGCGCTTAAATACCTTATAAGGGCCATAACACCCAGCCACTGGTCAGATATTGTTGATGGACACCTGGGTTAAAATCCACCAGAAGGAGTACAAGCTTTCACAGAACCACATTAATGCGTCTATAGACCAAAAACCATTAATTCACAAGGGAAGAGGGGGGGGAAGAGGTACAAAACCACAAACTGGCTTTATTGGACCTGTGGGAGAAGTTAAGGAAACTGGTAAAACGGGATGTAGAGGTTTACAGAAAACCAACACACACAGATAGTATTTGAGTTTGACTCCACCACCCTTAGATCACAAGATGGGTCAATCAGGACCCTGCAAACACAGAGCCGAGAACATCCCCACTAGCACAGAGGCGAGGCTAAAGAAAGGAAACATCTCAGAGGAGCCCTTAAAACTTGTGGCTATCCAGGAATGGGCCTTTGTCAAAAGAAGTAGAAGGAAAGAAAAGAACACAATACCAACATGTGAACCTGAAGGGAAAAAGCACGACAGGGGAGAAAGAACATAGTCACATCCCATATGTAGCAGGGGGTCTCCGAGCAATGAAGAAGAATGTTGCAAAAAACATCGATCCCGTCTTGCTTTCAACCGAACAACACACTGAGCGGCAGCAATTGGTACATCCGAAAGACCCCAATACCAAAACACAAGAAAAAAGCGACATCATATTGCAGTGCGTTGCAGTGAAGAATGCTCTGATTTGTATGTGGGGGAGGGAGACCAAACAGCAACTGCATCCACGTATGTGCCCAGCCACAGGAAGAGCCAATCCTCGGGTCAGGACCTAGCCGGTATCTGCATCTTAAGGAATAAAGGAAATAACTTGAAGTTTTGTAAGGTAACATACTGGCGAAGGAACGGAAGTTCAAGAGAGGGTTAAGGAGGCAATTATGTGAAAATAAAGAACCAAGCCTAAAATAGAGGTGGGGGGGTTCGACACCAATGTATGCCAGTACAATTTGCTGTTTTAAAACCTTACTTGGAGGGTTCATCGAACAAATTTAGCACTATCCAATCACACCCTTACCACTTGGCTGTTGTGTGTTTGTGATATGCTAATTGGGATTTTCCAGGGTACATAAGATCTGCACACCAGAGATCTTGTACAAGTCATCTGAATTGAGAAAGCCAGTCGGGACTAAGCGAAACGTTCAATAACTAAATTTCAAGTCAGTTGATTCTAATTGAATACAAAAGACACCCTTAACACCTGGCTGTGATATGCTAATTGGGATTCTCCAGGGTACATAATTGCCACAGATTCTTGTACAAGTCATTCTGAATTGAGAAAGCCAGTTGGATGACTAGCGAAACGTCTTCAAGAACTACATTTCAAGTCCAGTTGATCTAATTGAATACAACAGATATACCATGACCTGGATGAATGAGAACCTTCACAAGCACATCTCTAATGCTCAAATATAAAGTTAATTTCTATTAATAAGTGACATAAGTCCCCTTTGTTGTTAGAATTAACTGATGTAACAAAGCACCAAAGTGAAACTCAATTTTTTTACACTGTTCACTTTAAAAATATGTTTATTCATATGCTGATGTGTTTTACATAACATTTTTCTAACTGATTTAAAAGCTAAAAAGGCATTCAAGCCTAAAGACGAATGGTTTTAGTAATAAATATTCTGTCACAATACAAATACTGTATGTAGGTCAATGGTTATGCCAGAGGTGGCAGAGTAAATACAACTATAGGCAAAAAATGTCTTGATGCTTTTAGGCTAGTTTAAGTACTGACTTTGCAATTCTAAGCAATTCTGACTTTGACCACAGGAGGGAGACAAAGCTGAGCTCTAAATTGTAACATTCATTTATAAATCCTTTTTATCTTTCTGCTTTGAAAACACTATTTGGTGGTTATTTATAACTTCTTTACAGTCATATGAATTAAAGAAGTCTACTGTACATCTTGCATTATATTTGTGGTCACCCTTATCACAGATCAGTATTAAAATATCCCATTTAATTATCTTTCCATTTTCCAAAATCCATTTCTAGATGGCACCAGACACTTGTCCCCTCTGAGCATTTTATTATGGAAATATTTGCTACAAATGCTGCTGGCTGTTTCCAGATACCTTTGTTTAGTGTAATTTGCAATAGACCTGCTTAATTATGTAAATAAAGTAAAAGGAGAAATCTAGATATAAACAAATTTCTCTAATTACATGAGGACGGCCTGTATGGTGGACCAAATGCATTGATCGCTGTATTCCAACATGTGGTTTCAGCCATGCAAGTCCTGTGAGTCGGATGTATTTTGTCTATGTGGGAGCGTGGATAAATATTATCTAATTGCCATGATTATCATAACAGTTGGCCAATACACATATTCCCTTTTCTTTTGTTATAAAGTATATACTTATTAAGGCTGGGTATACACAAACCAACAGATATTTACCTATATTGGTCGGGCCAAAAAATCTGAGGTGATTTGGGCAGTTTCAGTGATAGCTGTGGTCCATAGGAGACATTTGCTGTGTCCGACCACTTTATAGTAGCAAAAGGTCAGGACAGAAAATTTGTCCATGTGTACCCAGCCTAACGTTCTGTTTTACTGATAAATCCACATTTACATTACATGACCATTAGTGTCTTTTAAAGTCAGAGCTGTGACACTGACGGTGTGTGTGTGTGTGTATGTATGTATGTATATATATCTTAATGACCCT
This sequence comes from Hymenochirus boettgeri, assembly GCA_019447015.1. Classification (NCBI taxonomy): domain Eukaryota; kingdom Metazoa; phylum Chordata; class Amphibia; order Anura; family Pipidae; genus Hymenochirus; species Hymenochirus boettgeri. Next base: position 43,629,270 of record CM033471.1, on the reverse strand, counting down.
ATTCCTGCAATAATTAATAAATATAAACCCAGTCTCAGCAATCACCTCAGGCAGCTGCAGGGTTAAAGGCTATGTCCACCCCTAAAATAGAATTTTAATATTATGCTCCCCCATGTCCCCCAGCCCCAACCGCATGATTTGTTTTTTTTTCAAAAGCTCCCAAACTCTTACTTACCTCCCCTCGATCCCGCGCGCACTGCCGGCCCTCTGCTTGCGAGAATGCAAGCAGAGGGGCGGGACCGGCAGTCGCGTCTGTGATTGGCTGAGCGGCAGCCAATCACGGACGCGCTGCCGGTCATTCAGGCAGCGAGGAAAGCGGAGAGGTAGTAAGAGTTTGGGGAGCTTTTTAAAAAACAAAAACATGCGGTTGGGGCTGGGGGACATGGGGAGCTAATATTAAGGGGGTTTATGCTAGGGGGAGGATAGTAGAACGGGAGGGAGAGGGAGGGGGAGGGAGGGGGAGAAGGGCTGCAGCACGCATGGCAGGAATCTCCGGGAGCCAGGTAGCAGCGTGTCCTATATGGACCTGCTAGCCTCCTGGTGGACGTTTTTGGAACTTTGGGGGGGGCACAAGGAGAACCAGATGGAGTTGGGATGGAGAGTAAGGATTAAACTACACTACATGGTGGGGTGGCCAGTAGTTGGGGGAGTATGTTTTGTTTGGGGGTGGACATGCCCTTTAATGTACAGTTTTGTATCATTGATTATTGGTTATGCTGCTGTCATCACAGGGCAGACTGGATACATTTTAGAAACCATACAAATGCTGCTTCTCTCTCTCCAGTTAGGACTTGAGTAGGTGAGGTGAACAATTCAGGGAGGGGACATGGAAAGCAGGTACATACTGTTATATACATGTCAATGCTGGCAGCTGAAAGATAATAACCATCAGTAATCGAAGAAGGGACCCAGATAACAGTTTTCACCTGCAAACAACAAAGTGTTTATTGCAACATGCCATGTTTCAGACTACGCAGAGTCCTTTCTCAAGCATGTCTCTGCATAGTCCGAAACATGGCATGTTGCAATAAACACTTTGTTGTTTGCAGTTGAAAACTGTTATCTGGGTCCCTCTTCGGTTACTGATGGTGATAATTACTGTTTGGTTGGAGCAGTGGGAAGGTGCGGGCCTAAAAAATATACCTGAAATACTGTGGTGCAAACACAAGCTGATATTAGCTGAAAGGTAATACTCTGCTGGCACTGAAAGTGTTAATGGAAATACTCTGGAAAAGTGCTGGCACTGAAATATAGAAGAAAAGTCTGCAGGCACTGAAGAGTTAAAGGGTATGTCCACCCCTAAATACACTTTTAATATTCTGCTCCCCCATGTCCCCCAGCCCCAACCCATGTTTGTTTTTTTCCAAAAGCTCCCCAAACTCTACTTACCTCCCCTCGATCCTCCGCCGCCACTGCTGCGCCCCTCTGCTTGCGGAATGCAAGCAGAGGGGCGGGACCGCGTCCCGCGTCTGTGATTGGCTGAGCGGCAGCCAATCACGGACGCGGCGTGCCGGTCATTCAGTGCAGCGAGGAAAGTGGAGAGTAAGTAAGAGTTTGGGGAGCTTTTTGAAAAAAAAAAACATGCGGTTGGGGCTGGGGGACATGGGGGAGCAGCATATTAAGGGGTTTACCGCTAGGGGAGGGATAGTAGAACGGGAGGAGAGGGAGGGGGAGGGAGGGGGGAAAGGACTGCAGTGCGCATGGCAAATATCTACCGAGGCAAGGTAGCAGGCAACCTGCTATCCTCCTGGTGGTTAGTTTTGAGACGTTGGGGGGGGTTTACAGGAGAACCCTATGGAGCTGGGATGTGAGGTAAGGATTAAACTACACTACATGGTGGGGCCAGTAGTTGGGGGGATTATAGTTTTGGGGGTGACTCTGCTGGCACTGAATATGTTAATGGCAATACATTACTACATTACTTGCGAACTGATCATGCTAGGGCACCAAGATGGCTAGAAACGACCCTGAATACGAGCTCTTGGCTCTGTTATGTAGCACTAAGTAAACTAGCAGCATGTGTGGCCCTATGTTTGTTTAGTTCTATGTCTCCTGTGTGTGTTCCCTGGCAATTCCCTTTGAAAAGACTTTTGGTCTCCAGTTAGCAGTGAGCAAGCTATATTTATCTCAATGTATGGTACCCCTGTTGTGACCTGCTTTTGTGCAGTGTGTACAGTAAGACATTTTCTGCAGAGTCCCAGCAGAATCGACTATCTCTAAGTCTAAACTGTCAGGGGCAAAATATATATTTATTACTGACCTATTTGAACATTCCTTTCCCTCTTATATGAGTTTTATAGATTGTTACGTTGTACAGTACCAGGTTCCCATGTGATGATATATAAATAAAGTTATAAATGCATACAAACAAACATTAGTGATTCACCAGAGCCTGTGGATCCTATTTCATTGAGCCCTGCAAAAAATTCAGGAGCAGGATAACCTTAATATACGTCCTACAAAATTGTTACCATTGTCGGAGGGGTGTTAAGCTGTTACTAATAAATACGCACGTTTCTGTACACACAGATTTGTGGGTAATTTGATAAACATCACAATCAACTTATCTGTTTGAGGTTGAATCTCAGAAGCAGAAATGTGCATGGATTTCATTACTTTGAGATAATGACCTTCAGATCATACAGTAAGTTACTTTAGGAAACACTAAGCATGAAAATCCACACAATTCTTTTTAATCCCACAGTCAGACTACTCACCAGCTTAGCGCTCAGCATTAAATGCACGGGATTCTCTGCTGCTTCATCTGGACTTACTGTACCTAGAAATAATGTTCTGTATATTGCATCCAATGCTAACCCTTAATCTGTCTTGTAACCTTGGCATATATTGGCACACATCATATGCTCTAAATGTCATGATACAGAAAGCTATTTGGCCAGTGATTAATAGCGATAAATAAAACAGGTCCTATTCAGGGGGCAGGACAAACTCCATGTTTTATTGTCCTAGTTGCAAACTTGTGCAAGGGAAATGGACGGACGAACAGACTGACCAAAACTAGACGGGGTTAACAACTACGGTGGTATATGGTGCTCGTCCATATTATACCTAAACCAGGTTTATATAGAAATTCTAATGTATGCATGTATTTCGCCAGCTTGACAAAATCCTTGAGGCTGGGTGACAAAACACTCCCAGTGAGGTTTGAATGGCATGCTGTATGCTTACAGACACACATGCATATATTGCTGGGTATAGAACAGAATATAAGTTGTGAAACCCCAGTAATGAATTTACTGTATATTAACTCTACTTATATTGACTTCCATATTCCATTGCCCTTTACCTTACATGCTTATTCTGGCATTATGCCTAAGAGTACTCTTATCTTAGTGTGTGCTTTTTAATGCATTAGCAGGGCAATCTGTCCAGAGTCGGAAATTGCTTGACTCCCTTTTTAACCCTTTACCATGGGTTAGCATAAGAACTGTGAAAGGTTTCACCTGTGCAGCTTATAGCTGGAATTAGAGTCCCACACAGAGGGGAATCCTGACCGAAAGGGTATTTATACCCTAGCATTCTGGCCCCACATAGTTGTCCCCAATGTCACCCCAGTTGTCTTACGAATACTGACAATGAGGCTGCTTGATGGGTGTTTTTGATGCAGATATTGCAGTTCTTTTTAAGTTGTGATTTGTACAGTAATAGTTTGACTGTATTGTAGCATTTGAAATAATGTTTAACTTTTTCTTTTTGCAGAACCAGAAGGGGGAGAAGTATCTCCCCCAGTTGGAGCTGGTGTAAACTGCAATAGCTGGACCTTTAAATATGGACCAGGCAATCCAAAGCAGCCAGTGCCACAAATTCCCCCGGATTTCCCAGAGAATTTTATCATCCCTGGATCACCAGCCATTATCTCAATTCGCCAGGATCAGCCATCGGCTCAAGGTCACAAAGGTAACTTCATCACATTTGGTAAGAAAGAGGAAACCAAGAAGAAAAAGAAGAAGAAGAAGGGAAGTAAGAATCAAGAGAAAGAGAATAATACGGCTGACAACGACCCATGAGACAGAGGATACTCAAGCCAATTATTTACCCGTTTTGTAAGAAATAATGTAGCAACTCCTATATTCTTCCTACCGTTGACGCACCTTTCTATAAACAAAGACTTCAACATCCAAACCCAAAAACTTATACTGTCTGTCTATATGATTTGCCAGAGAACGTTTTAAAGCTTTATACTGTCAAATGTTAGTCGCATCCAGCAACCGATTCATATCCAAAGAACACAATTGTAATTTTGTGCATATGAAACAGTAAGACTGTTAAGGGCAATGTCTTTGTAAATAGATGGAGTGTATAATACAGAATAACGAGTCATATTCAGGCATCCATGTTAGCTAGACAATTTTACACACAGTGCTGTCTTCAGCAGTAAATCTGTGCAGCAATGAGGTAAAGCAGTGGAAACACACATTGGAAAACTAAATTATGGAAAGATGGAGAGGGCAATGGAATATTAGACATTCTAACAGGGATGTCCAACCTGCGGCCCTCTAGATGTGTGAAAACTACAACTCCCAGCATTCCATGGGTGCAGAATGTAACCAAGAAATGCTGGGAGTTGTGTTTCCAAACATTTGTAGGTCCACAGGTTTGACGTCCCTAAACTAGATGAAACATCAAGCTAGCTTTATTCAGTAAATTGCCGCGCCTATTACATCATTTCAATGAGTACCAGTAAATTACACATATTTATTCCTTGGTCCATAATCTGTCCTTCATAGGGTTCTCGGTTCCATATACTGTAATTATATCTATCTAATCTATCAAACCTATCTGTTCACCCCCTCTTATTCTTACTTATGTAAATATATATACAGCACAGAATATGCATTAATTATGGCGTGGCACCAGACCTTCAGTTTGGTATCCTGTCCTACACATATTTACCTTCTTATTATTTATGTATATGATTATTAATATATATATATAGATTATGTCAAATATAAATATTGTTTCTGACCTGGCACCTAAAAACCAATCTATCTCTCTATCCGTCTGTCTATTCATCTATCTATCTATCTATCTATCTATCTATCTCTCTAACTATCCGTCTCTCTATCTATCTATCTATCTATCTACCTCTCCGTCTGTCTTGCTTCTGTCTAGCCTATCTATCTAAACTTTTTATTCTCTATTATCTATCTTTGAATCTATCTATCTATTTATCTATCTATCTTTGAATCTATCTATCTATCTATCTATCTATTTATCTATCTATCTATCTATCTTTGAATCTATCTATCTATCTTTCACATTTTTAAAGACACACTACATATAAGCAAATCTCTGTGTTATATAGATATAGAATTTATTGGGTGCTATTTAGGGCAGAAGCGATCAGAGTACCTAATTATATAGAATTAATCTCAAAACCATATATATATATATAAATACACAACAAGACCAGATACATATTATATATAATATATAATATAGTTTTATGCAAATTTTACATAGGAACAAATTCCTCAGGAATTGAAAATGATAAAGAAAAAATACTGCAACAAGACCTTATTTTCTTTTACAATTTACTTCTGTTCTGCACAATTTCTGCTGAACCATTTTCTAGAACACAAGACCACGTGTAGAATTTTTAATACAAATGGTTATTTGTTACTTGGCCCATATTTTACAAAGTGTGCATCTCTAAACTACAGGCCGCTGTCATTGAGCATTCAACAAAACACTACAAGCCATTTGAATATAACTGCTGCTATTAAAGTGCTTTAGAGATATTGCCTAATTCATACATATCATATTGTTCATCAGAGCTTTGTTTATGTTGGATTACAATGTGCATGTGTTGATGTAAAAATACTGGGGGAAAATGAATAAAAAAAGGGTAAAAAAAAGAAAAACAGGGGTAAAAAAAATCATGTTCACTTTAAACACAGCTCAAAATGTCTCCAGATATTCAGATATTTAAGGGCAATTATAAACTTTTTCCATTCCCCCAAACAACCCCTCTCCCCTAAAAGTACCCAGGTTGAGGACCTAAGCAGCTTGGTCCACACCACTGGCTTTTCCCTACATTCCTCATACTAAGGTTCCAAAATTCCATTTGTAGTCTCGGTCTGGCCCCTCCTCTTCCATAATTTAGGACTAAATGCTATGCTTCCTATTACCCAGTCTTGGAACAGTCCCAGGCTGTGAGAGGCGGCTGGGCCAGACCAGCACTGAAAATAGGAGGACTAGTATTGGGAATTTAGGGCAACTACAGGGGTATGGGCCAAGTGAGTTAAGTCCTCACCCTGGGTAAATTTAATAGGAGGGGGTATTTTTGTGGTATAATTGCACTTTAAAGGCAGGATTTAATAACAAAAAGCTCTTATTGTATGAATTGCCTTGACTAATATGAGATTTTGACTTTTCTGTCCTCAAGTTTATGAACCAATGACTCTTTCCAACAACTGTGTAAAATATAAATATGTATGCCCTATGCTTCTAAAGAAAACCCAACATATATTTATTCTGTGCTTGTGTATGTGAATGCAAAACAAACCAGTAATAGATGACCTTAACTGTTGAATGTAAACTCATAAAGTTTTTTTCTTTTTGTACACTTGTGAAGAAGTGAAGTAGTATTGGTTTCATTTCACTGCCGTTGATCACCTTTTTGTTGTAAAAACCACAAGTACAAAACCAATTTTTTTTAAGTCAATAAATATTCAAATCGATATTTATTTGTATTTGAACTGCATAGAGTGAAAGTAAATTGCATTTGTACTCAAATATTGATACTTTTGTTCTTCTTACGGATGTTAAACATAGTTGTATATTTATTAGACCCCTCATCTTTTTTTATATAACAGCATTTTTATTAGACTACTGTATGTGCACCATTTAGCCTTGCAGAGACTAAAACAAAAATAGTTCCTTAGAAAAATAGATTAACCCCCCCCCCCAAAAAAAACCCAAAGCATAAGGAAGAGTTCAAGAACTTTTTAATCTTTTTGTCTTAAAACTGCCTTTCCCTCAACACGTACAAAGATATTCTTGTGTACCTAGCTTGGGAATAATAAACTATAGGCCATATTCATAAATTGCTCTTTAGCGCCTTTAACGATTGGTTTAACGATCGTTAAACCGATTTTTAATTTCTGATCGGTTTAGTGATCCTTAATTTACGATTGTTATCATAAATTACCGATAATGATCATAAATTACCAATATCGACCGTAAATCTATGATAACAAAGATTTATGATCCTCATAGAATAACATTGCGGTAAAGTAGCTAATGGTTCTGTGTGCACCACTCTTTGACTGGTATGCCGTCAGGGAAAAAAATAATAATCTAAAGTTAATTATACAAGGGCATAGACACTCTATGAACTAAGCATCCCAATACGACAGCACAAGACCTGGTAAACCACCAAAATAATTACCAAAATTTAACAACCTTTATTGCTCCATTAATACATAGATATATACATATAGCCACAACACTACATTGAAGGAGAACTAAAGTCCCCAGACAACATTGTCCCAATAGACAGAGCACATTCAGAAACATACAACAAGCTGGGTCTCATCTCTCCCTTTGCTGTGGATGCTGGGTGATTTATGAAAATAACCTGTGAGTACAAGGGGTCAGCTCCCATAATTCACCTTATAAGGGAACACCCCTCTAAGTGTGTGCAGTACACATTTACGAGAAGCTGCAGTCTGGCTTCCTGGAAGCTGACAGCCAATCATGTCACAGCTCAGAGATCCCTCCCTCTGACACAGAACTCAGATTTCAGTGCAGTTTTTTTGTAAACACATTACAAATGCTCCTGTCCCGAACAATGATAAATTCCTTTGCTTTTCATAAAAAAAAGCTAGCATGGATGAAAGGAACAGAACATTTAACATTTCAGCATAAAATAAAAGTAAGTATGGGGAATCGAACCAGCAACCTTCTATACTGTGTCTTTCTAAAAACAAAGCTTTCTACTGCTAGGCCACAATGTGTAATAAGTAATTATCTAGTACATGTGGAGTCTTTATCATTTGCTAGACACATAATAAAAACAGAGGGAGCATGGGGAATCGAACCTGTTACTAACCCAACACTTTAGCAGAACACGCCACCAGTCAACTTGCAATAAATAGATGAACATTTCAGTAAATGTCAGTAAAATCAGTTCAGTTGTATTGCTACTGGAAGACTGTCAGCAATTCACACTGGTTGGTAAATAAATAACAGAGCTGCTATATATAAAGTTTGTACATATGTAGAAACTTCATATTTTTCTAGAAACATGGAAACAAACAAACAAAAAAAGCAATAAACTCAGGCAGTAGACTATGTTATATTGTTTCATAAGTAAACTCAGGGATTAGAATTGGGACTTGGTGTGTTTGTTCCTAAAAACATAGCATTTACATGGTGCGCCACCAGCAACTCAACTGTAATCACAGGTACATTTAGAAACTTTATCTTTCGCTAGAAAGAGAAGCTAGAAATGGTGTGCCAACATGGACTATGAGTTGTACTGGCAACAACATGGAAGCCTCCTTTGTTACAGAATCTATTACTTATATCTACTAAATGCAAATAACTACAGAAGAATCTTTCAATGTATAGGTATTCTGGGGAGAAAAGCTTTCACATTAGGATTTATTTTAAACTCTTTCCTTTTCCAAGATGTCCCTTTTATATTCAGGACTCCAAAACTGCTCTGCATATTCCAAATAAGGCTTTACCAGTGATTTGTGAAAGGGTAGAATTTTTTTGTCTTTCCGCAGATGTGGTAATGCAAAGGTAACTAAATATTTTCAAGAGTGGGCTGGATAAGTTTCTAAATTTTAAAAGTTACTGGTTTTAATAGATTTAGTTGGTGATCCAGGGATCCTTTCCGATTGCCATTTGGAGTCCGGAAGAAATTCCCCCCTCCCAGGTCGTTTTTTTTAAGGGCTCACTGAGAAGGTAGTACTGGATTCCACCTTTATTCCATACTATGTTAATACAGTATGTACTAAAACAACCATATCTTAACACAGATTCATTTAGAAGTAATGTTAAACCCCAAATGTATAACCTTGCATTTACTGTATCAACATCTGCCACTTCGCTGCCCGTTCTGACACTTTAAGTCTGCTTTCAGCATTTGCACATAATCCAAAGTTTTCACTACCCTACAAGTTTTTGTATCCTCAGCAAACAGAGACCTCATTCTTATAACCCACCTCAATTTAATTTATGAACCGATTGAATAGAAGTGGACCCAGTACAAAACATCCTACTTAGAACATAGATGAGGCTCCATTGACAATAACGCTATGTATGCAATCCATCATCCAATTCTCTATCCATATACAATTGTGTTTTTCAAGGCCAACAGACTTTAGTTTACACGTCACCTATGTGGCACAGTATTAAAAGCCTTAGCAAAATCTAAGTCTAAATCTCATTCATCCAGGTCATGGTATATCCGTTGTATTCAGTTAGATCAACTGGACATTAGTTTAGTTCTTGGAGACGTTTCGCTAGTCATCCGACTGGATCTCTCAATTCAGAATGACTTGTACAAGAATCTGTTGGCAATTATGTACCCTGGAAAATCCCAATTAGCATTTCACAGCCAGGTGTTAGAAACCTTGCCCTTGACCGAGCGCCTGTTGCTCAGTAGAGATCTGAGCATGTTTGACACATCCAATAGCCAACCAGTAGAAATAACTGTTGGGAAGATTCTAAGGTAGTGGGCATTCTGGGAAGAAGAAGGACCATTACAGAAGCTGAAATGTGAGCTCACTAATGTCAACATTAAATATTATGAAAAAATAGCTTTTGAGAAAAGAGCTGGTAAGCTACTACTCTGGGTTTCATTATTAGACACCTATTTTTAATAACTCCATGCAAGGCGTGATTCAAGTACAGAAAGTAACAAGTCTAGCTCTGTCTGATAGACACAGGCCAACCCTGGCCCAATTGGTTGTCTAAAATATTGATCCATGTTTACCACAGTGTGAACATGGGACCATGTGGAACACATGCTCCCATGTTCACACTGTGCTTAGAGAGAAGGCCTACATAGTAATGGGATTTATGCAATAATTGCAAAAGTTGCTATTAGTTTGCAGCAACCAAACAGATGTCATTTTATTGGCAATCTTTTATTGCATCAACCTAACCCTTCCCCAAAAAGAGGATTGAATTCTCTTTAGCTGCCAAATGTAAAAGGTGGGGGTTATAGCAACCATAAAGGTAGATAGGAGCACTCTTTCCTACATCCCTGGTAAATTTTCCATCATATTAAATTCAACATGGAATACATTTTTATTCATCCAAAGAAATCAGCCACGCTGTCCTCTCTGAAATACTGTATGTAGACAGACATAGAGCATAACCTGGTGGTCATCATAAGACCATGGCTTCAAAAGATGAAACTAAATACTGTAGATTAAACGTGAGGGCCAAATACTGTAGATTATAAAGCTGAATTAATTAGTCTGACCACATAGTAGAAAGGTTTTATAGGATCACAGCACCTTATTATGAATGCTACAGTACTTACCTATAAGCCATGAATTGAGCAGCACTCAAAATAAAATGTATCCATTTATTAGTAACTTTTTAAAACATGTTGCATTTGCTGCCACCATACATGGCTCTTTGTCAAGCCAAAGGACCAAGGGGGTCCGAAACGTTGCGAATTGTTTCTGATGTTACAAAAGAGCCATGTATAGTGGCAGCAAATGCAACATGTTTTAAATGGATACATTTTATTTTGAGTACTGCTCAGTTTATGGCTTGTGGATGAAAGTACAATAGGTAAATGTACAGAGCCTGCACCAATCTAACCCCAGAGGAACGAGTGCTGGTAACTTTGGACTTTTTATCTGAGTACTTGTCTATAGTACTATATACAGTATTGCATTTAATCATTTTGTTTGAGAACAAAGTGAATTATTAATTAGGATTAGAAGATAGTCCTTTCTTTCTAAACACCCATATAAATTTATTTATACATAACTGTAATCATTTTCACACTGAATAATACTTTTTCTGGTGTTTCATTTGCATATTAAAATATATGTTGTTGGTACCCATATTCTAAAAGTACCTAGGTTGGAAGTCCAAAATGCTAGGTCCCACCCCTGGATTTGCACTGGATACCCTGTACCAAGGTCTAAATGTTCTGCTCATAGTGCTGGTCTGACTACACCTTCTTCCATAGTCTGGCACTTGTTCAATGGGAAGGTATGCTCTGCAGGAAGCAAACTCCCATTGGTTAGTCTAGGAATAATTCAGGACATGACCAGACTTGAAACTTCGACAGGGACTTTGAAGATTTGAGGAACTAGAAGTTAGGTCCTCACCCTTGGTACTTTAAGGGGAGGGTTTTTTTTGCCACTTTAATGTAATTTCCCTGTAAGGTAAACATTGGGGAGATTTAATGGCTTGGGGGGCAAATTTTCCAAAACCTACAAAGCCGCCACATATCCCATGCTAAATTTATGCTTCTTCTTTGTAAATGCACTAGGGTGACTTTGCACAGGAATTTTGATCTGCAGTAAATTCCCCTGATATGAACTATTAGCATGTGTGGCCACTCTGCAGCACAATCCATTAAAAGTAAAAATGAATCGAAGTACAAGATACATCTGAATTGCGAAGTGTAATGTAGAGAAATGAAAATTAAATAAATATTTAATAAACTATGCGTGGTATTATAGCTGTAACCATTTTAAATCACAAGCATCAAATCTATATTTTAGAACTAACCACATACTTCTTCCCATTTATTTTTAATGCTATAAGCTGCAGCAAGAATCCACATACTGAGAAACTGTATATCTTGTGAAAAATACTACTTTGAGAATTTTTAATCATTATTACATTTAATTAACTAAAAGTAAATATTCCCTAAGAACATGACATGGGGATACATATATTACTGTAATATGACTTGACACTTGCAGAAAATGAAAAATATTTTTATAACTTTAAAGGGCATGTCCACCCCCCAAACTAAACCACTGCTCCTTGTGGTTCTCCTGTTATACCTCTTCAAAGTGCAGGAAACTGCTGGGTAGGAGCTGTCAGTGCCTCATCTTGTTCTTGTAGCTTGGTTAACCTCATCAAGGTATGAAGCATGCTCAGTAGAGCCCTTTCCCCCCTCTCCCTCCCTCCTTCCCATTCCCTCTGTGGCTAGCAGTTATGTAGCTTTAAAAGCTTGTGCCACCATGCAGGGGATACCCTCCCACCCCCAACTGCTATATTCATAACTTCAGAATCGCTTCCCTTCTTTACTTACAACTCCTTGTTCCAGCTCGGTTTTCATTGATGACAGCCGCGGCTGTGATTGGCTGCCTCTCAGCAAATCATGGAAGGAGCAGCCTTCCTTCATAGAAGCTGACAGCTGGCATTTTAGTGTAAGAAACAGTATGGGGATTTGAACCTGTGACCTCATGAACTGTGTTTCCAAAATTAGTGGTTTAGACTGTTGAGCCACCATCTTACACAAAGATAATAGGTACATTTACAAACTTTCATTGCTGCTTGGAACAGAATACAAAAATTGAATGTAAAATCAGCTGACTATTTTGTATTGTCCCTGGAAGACTGTATGCAATTTATGCTGGCTTAAAAATAAACTGCAGCGTAACAAACAGCTGTGTGTAGAGACAGTGAAAGCTGGGATTAGGGGGCATGGCCAATAGGTGTGCATGCTCACAAGACTCTTTGAAAATGAAATGTGCTGTGAGTTTTACTGGCAACACCATAGAAGCCTTCTTAGTTACAGAATGTTAATCCTTCATGTATGTAAATGCAACTTAATAAGTAAGTATCTTACAATGTATTTGTGTTCTTGAAAGAAAAACTTTGACATTTCGATTTAAAAAAAATAATAAATGTGGTTCCCCTTTAAAAGGATAATTATATTATCTTTTATCCTCTCCCATTAAAATTACCCAGTGTAAGAGCCTCACCCTTGGGTAAGTATCTATACAGATCTACCTACCTATACTTTCCCTAGCTGCTCCGAAGTCTGGCCTTCTGTCTGGCCTTCTGTCTGTCAGGGACAAGTCCAATGGGAAGAAGCGCTCTTCAAATAGTAACATAAGGGTAAATCACAGAGGTAAATCATTGCATAAAATTCACCTAATTGTTTCCCTTGCCATCTTCTCATTTTTAGATGATCAGACTTTTTATGATCGAATACATACAGGGCAATTTACCCAGAGCCACAAGCATGGCCAAACTGCCGAAAATCCATTCTGCTCGAAGATGTGTGGATTTTTCAAAAAGTTTGGAAATTTCTGCCTAAAATAACTGCCTAAATAGCAGTGGTAACTTAATTTAAATGGCTCTGGGACCTGGGAGATGGTCTGGGGAACACGTCCCGGTGGGAAGAACAGCAAAAAAAATGGAAGTAGTATACACATGCGCTACTTCAGGGTTTCTGTGGGCCATTTTCAGTAATCCTCAAATGGCCGATTCAAGAATCATCCAATCTTCGAGGATTCCCGATAATCCCGATAAACCTCGAACAGCCGAAAGTCCTGTGGCCGGGTGTTAGGGGGTCCCGCAGCTCGAACTGGGACACCCCTCCCCAGCACTTATAAGTGCCCTTGTGGCACTTATAAGGGCCCTTCGGGGCACTGACATGTGCCTTTTGGGGCTTAATGGGTCTCGCAGCTCTAACCGCCCTCCCCGGCAGTTAGAATTGCCCTTGCGGCACTGACAGGTGCCTTTGTTGGTCCTGCATCTCGAAAGCGGGAACCCCATTGGCTCTTAGAAGAGCCATTGGGAGCGTGTCTTCTTTTTTCCCAGTGACACTGCCGGCACTGGTGACATCAACAAAGTCTTCTTTCTTCTCAGCCGGCAACACCAACTCCGCTAATGTCACCAACTCCTGGGCACCAACACTGGGGAATGCTAAAACATTATTTGAAAAATAAAATGTAAATATGATTGGTTAATGGGTGATCATATGATTGCAAGCAATGAAATATAAACCAATCACAATTGGTTTTGGTCCTTCAGAAAAACCTATATAAAGTGGTGCACACCCCACAGAGCTCAAAAGTCATCACAGTGATGGCAGAAGAAAGAAGACGTCGGCAACACCGGCGATGTTGATGTTGCCAGCGCCAGCGGTGTCACTGTCGGCTGCAGTGACATCGCACGGTGTCGGCAACATCAGAGTTGGTGTCACTGGCTGGGACGAATGAAGACATGCCCCCAAGGGCTATTGTAAGAGCGAATCGGGGTCCTGGTTTCGAGCTGCAAGACCCCCAACAAAGGCACTTGTCGGTGCCACAAGGGCACTTCTAAGTGCAGGGTAGGGGGGTCCCAGTTCGAACTGCGGGACCCCTTTTGTTAAGTAAGCTTTGCCACTCCATGCTAGGCATGATTCCTCTTGTATAAAAATGAGCATCCCTTTTTTAAGAGATTAACAAAAATATTGAGACAGATTTGAGAAATTTACGGGGAGATCCAATTCTGTACGCTATGTTACTTACCTTAGCCCGATCCCGAGATACAATAACTGACGTAAACGAGATTACATCAGTTATTGCATCGCGGGATCGGGCTAAGGTAAGAGCATGGGTTTAATGCCTCCCACACAGTACCGTTAAGTGTCGCACTACTATGTAGCGCAAAACTTAACGGTAGGGGTTTTATATCTATAGCACGGCGCTATTTCCAAAAACATTTGGAAATGGCGGTTTGCTCTAAAATCCGTCTAAAACCCACGTTAACCCAAAATTTCTTCGGGTTAACGTGGGTTTTAGACGGAAAAGGCCCATATTGAATCTCCCCCTTAGAATTTTCAAAAATATTGAATTTTTGAAAAATATTGAATTTCGGGAAAATTATCGAATGACGAATGTGGAAGCTCAAAAGTAGCACACGTTTGAAGGAAGTTGCTTTATTTCAAGTCCTAGATATTTGTATGTGTTCCCCAGATCATTTCCCAGGTCCCAGAGCCATGCACAGTAGGTTACCATTGCAATTTTACCCTTATTTAATCCAAACTTTTCAAACTATTTGCTGCCGATGACTTTAATGGGTCCGTTTTTAATTGTATGAACTTTTTTATAAGTTCGAAAATTCAAAATTGGAACAGATTTTTGGAAGTTCGGAATCTCTAGTAGTACATTCTACAGTACAGCCAAATGGGAAGATGCAGGCTGCACATCCCTTGTGGTCTAATAGCTGATACACATGGGTCAGTTTTAACCCTATTTTCCACACTGACACAATGTGACAGTAGACTGCGAGTTGGGGGAAAACCATATTTCACTGATAACCATTGTGTGGCCAATTGAAGACTATATCTTAACTTACATGTCTGATTTTTTTGACAAAATCAGATGATTCTAGAAAATAGATGATTCAACTGAAAATTGTCAAGTATTGTATATTCATCTGTTTTTGATCAAGCAAAAAAATGGATCAGACAGGTTGGTAATTTTCATTCAGGAACGTGGCAGGAAGGTCTGAAGGTAAGAACGGCTACCCAGAAAATGCAGTACTTAAGCTTGCCATATACTACCTCAACGTTAATCAGAAATTCAATCCAAGATAAATGTGGAATTGATTGTAATGCCGAGTGGAGTAGCTATTTTACCTGCAGACATTTCATATCTGGATCACGTTAATAAACGTAAAATGATTGGGACAGTTGTTAGAGTCAAGAGGTAAGTTTGTAGGGTATGCCCAGCATTAGATGTATACATCTACGGACAAACATCCAATCTATCTAACATCTAACTAATGTATGCCCAGCATTGGTGATTGATGAGACTTAAATATTGGTCTTTGTACTTCTGACCTTAGAGAAGAATAAAGTAAGAATCTGAGGATTCAACATATATATATAAGTATATAGGGGAATGCAATAACCTTCCACTTTCCTGCGTTAATCAGTAATTTTGGTAATTATGGGCGATATTGTGTCTCAGCTAAGCAAAATATAACACTGGGCACACTTTCAGGAAGAAATATCAACCCTTGCATATTTTACTTTAGTGAAAGTTATACTGTACTGGTCTAAATGTCAAATCCTTAATCAAAGTTTCACACCTACATTATAATATACAATAAGACTACAGCAAAAGCTCCACATATAAAGGTGTGAAACCTTTTGAAAGGATCAGACACTCAGACACTCACAGCCCCCAGGAAGGATTTCACACAAATTAGTAGCTCAGCAGGTCCCATAGTACTTTTTACCCTCACCATCAATTTATCAAAAAAATAAACTTTCCACATTTAGGGCTAGGCCACACTAGCGCGTTTTTCACGCGTTTTGCGTTGCGCTTGCGTTGCGCTTGCGATGTGCGAATCGCAATGTCAGGGCAAATATAAAGAAAAGTGCGGGAAGTAGGCCACACAATGTGCGTTGCGAAATGTTACATGCGCTTGCGATTTCCTAACGTGTGCGTTCACCATTTTTTATCTGCTTTCTGCTAAATCGCATGTCAATGAAAGTCTATGGATGCGCTTAAAAAGCGGATACAACGCATGCGTTTGCGATTTTTTATCGCATATCCGGTATGAGTCACATCCTGGTTCCTTGAGGGTGTAGTGAGGCGAGAGAAGCAGGTGTGGTTTGTGGAGAGAAAAAAGTATTTCGGTGTTTTTGGAAATGTTGTAGGAGT
Source organism: Hymenochirus boettgeri (assembly GCA_019447015.1). NCBI lineage: Eukaryota > Metazoa > Chordata > Amphibia > Anura > Pipidae > Hymenochirus > Hymenochirus boettgeri. The sequence continues at coordinate 43,612,642 of CM033471.1, read as the reverse complement.
TTTGTGAGTTGTTTTTGTGGCTTATTTTTTAAGCTGTGTATTGTGTGAGCAGTGTGGGGTTTGTGTGGTGTGTGGTTTTTGGGTCAGGGTGTGGTGGTGAGATTTATAATGTCTGGCCTTAAGAAAACCCTGTCCACTGAGGAGCTCATCAATAAAGTTCAGGCTTATCCTGAGCTTTATGATAAAACAAATAATCTGTACAAGGATGTCTACAGGGCCAAACAGGTCTGGCTGCAGATAGGGCAGGAGCTCTATGAAGACCTTTGGATACAATTAACCCCCAAGCAGAGGGATAAGAAAGGTAATTTCTGAAATGTATATCTATATACCTATATGGATATGTACATCTATGGTTATATGTGTAGCTGTGTTATTTTGTTAGAAGTGTAAAAATATATATTTTAATTATAGTGCAAGAAATGAAAACACGCTTGCGGTCCGTAAAGCATAACTTTAAGCGTGAGCTGCATGCAGAGCAGGAGGAGAGCCGTAGTGGTGCAGCTGCTTGTCGGAGGGCCAAATATAGGTATTCTGGTATCCTGGATTTCCTTCGTCCAGCCATGGCTTTATCTGCGTAAGTTGTTTTTAGCAAATTACACACGTGGCAAGCACAACTAAAAGAGAATATTTTTCTCAATGTAGACTCTCCTTGTTGTTTTTTAGTACTGAGGATAACATTGAAGAAGAGGAGGAAGCTGGAGTGGCTGCTACACCAACCACACCCATATCCCCTAGTGTGGAAGAGGTTAGCCTTGCCAGCCACCATGAAGCAAGCGATGCCCCACCAGGAACTTCAGCAATGTCTGTTGGAACATCAGTTCATTCTTCTACATTACCTACCCGCCGCATGCAAAAAGGACGCAAGAAGATGACTCATGATGAGTCTGAGTTGCTGACATCACTGCAGTCAGTCATAAGCTCACTACAGTCCAAGCAGCAGGTACAGAGTGCTGAAAGTCTGGAAAGTGGCAAGGAATATCACTTTGCCATGAGTTTAATTCCAATCATGAAGAAGGTGCCAGAGGACAAGTGGTTGGAAACTACTATTGAGCTGCTGGATGTCCTAAAGTCCAAAATACCCCAAGTGCCACCAGTGCAGCAACCAATTGAACCATTTGCCCCTTCAATGACAATGCCGCCAATGCAATCAGGCATGTATATGCAGCCAGTGATGCCTGTTTCACAACATCCACCGCATCTCTCATATGGGCATTACCAGCAACAGATACCTCCACATGCATCTTATCAGCAGCCTCGGTTCCAGCACTCCCATCCACAATATGCCGGTATGCATGGTAGGCCACCTTCTCAGTCGATGCATACCCAAGTGTTCCAAACTCCGTGGCAACCTATCCCCTCCACAGAGTCTGCACCAGCTACTTTCCAGAGGCCACCTTCTCAGTCGATGCATGCTCAAGTGTCCCAAACTCCGTGGCAACCTATCCCCTCCACAGAGTCTGCACCAGCTACTTTCCAAAGGCAACTTCAGCCTATGCATACTCCCCAACTGTCACCAATTCCGTGGCAACCTATCCCCTCCACAGAATCTGGATCAACTTCTATCCAAACTGACCCAAGTTCCATATTTTCCAATACCTCCCAGGCCATTGCAGAAAGTATGTTCCCTGAGGAAGATTAATTTTTGCCCACCCTTGTTGCAAGAATCCAACATTTATACAAGTGGTACCGGAGTGATACCTAGAAATATTTTTTTTTTGGATGGTTCCAGACAGATACCAATACTTTATTTTGGAAAATTATGTTACCGGTGCGATAACATATAGCTATTTTGTTCTAAGTTACTGTACCGGAGAGATACAGTAATTTTTTTTGTATGTTTTATGGGACTGCAGAAATCCTATATATTTCCCCATTTTTATGGTACCGAAGTGATACCATGGCCCTTTTGTTCCCATTTATGATACCGAAGTGATACCATGGTCTTTTCTTCAATTTTTACAAATCAAAACAACATAGAAGTTGCTAGTATGTGAAACACAAATGTTTGAACTTTCAAACATCAAGATACATACTGCTACCTGGGAATGCCTATGATTGTAAACATCAAATTTCTCTGGTTTAAGAGGCAAAGTCACTATCTTCTTTAAAAATCAAAGGTAAGCCATGTTTTGTTTATTTAGTGTTAAAACCTACATGTAGTTGATGTTGTAATGTGGCTAGAATGACACTTCACTTTTCTAATAAAGCACTCATAGTTGTGATGTTAGTTTGTAGTACGATATATCTGTAAAGTGTAACATTGTAATTATAGTGCTGTTTAAAAATACATGTGTCACACCAGGCCCTGTCTTTAAATGAATGTTGGCGTAGCTTTTCATGTAGCTTGTCTAGGGGGCATATTTATAAAGGATTGTCTTTTTCGCCAAATAATTAGCGCAGCACATCGCAGCGAAAATAGCGCCATTTGGGGCTTCGTTTCACCCTATTTATAAAAAAGCGAAAAAAACACACACTTCGTGGCTGAAAAAGGCAACAGGCGCGGATAAGAGCGAAAAGTATCGCAGCGAAAACTTAACGCATCTAAAAGAACTGCATTGTGAAAACTTCGAACCAGAAAAGCCCACTAGAAAATGATGTCAAGTTCAAAATGGCCACCTCACATTACCAAGAAGTCAGCCATGTCTTATTTAGTCAATCTCTTAGAATTTCTAATTGGATAAAATTTTCTTTTGCAACTGCACATTCGCCTTTCTAATGCGCGTTCGCCTTTAATGGCGTTCGCCTTTCTAATGCGCGTTCGCTTTTCCAAGGCATATCCATATAAGGCGTGCCTTATAATGTGTGTTCACCTTTCTAATGCGCGTTCGCCTTTCTAATGCGTGTTCGCTTTTCCAAGGCATATTTACATTCTAATGCGCGACGCCTTTCTATGGCTTTTCCAAGGCATATTACATTCTAATGCGTGTTCGCCTTTCTAATGTCGCTTTCCAAGGCATATTACACTCTAATGCGCGATCGCCCTTCTAATGCGCGTTCGCTTTTTCAAGGCATATACCCATTAGAATGCCTTTTCGCTCACAACAATGACTTTTACCACCTTCAGGGTCGCCGCTAATCTTTCGCTCTTTTTAACGCAAAAACCACCTTTCGATCTTTTATAAATCGTTTATGCCTTTTTGCTCCTTTTTCGCTAAAATTACCATTGCGAAGTTAGGCGAAAAGGGTTTAGCGATAGCTCGCGGAAACAGTTTCGCCATTCGTTAACGCTACCTTTATAAATAGCGTTAACTGTCTTTTTGGCGAAAACCCATGCGAAAAGCGAATGCGAAAACATTTTGCTACTTTTCGCTCTTTTATAAATATGCCCCTAGGTCTTAAATTGTGCTAGGATATATGTATTGATGGAGTTAGTTGCATTTTTTTTTTCCAATCCTTACAATTTCTTTACACAGATATAAATAAGACAGATGACTGACCCAAATGTTCCACATAAAAATATAATCCACACACACAAAAAGGCATCGTAGCAGATGTGAGAAGAAACAGAAAAACCAATATCCAAAATAAACAAATGGGTTTGCAGAACACTGCAATGGCACTCTCAATGTAGTACTTAACCTACAATGCACATCTTTAAGCTATTTACACATGCCAGCTGTATAAAATATGAAGATCCTGTCTGTATTTATTTATACAACATCATACATGCAGTCCCCAGCCTTTATCCCTATATCCAGCATAGATTTCTATACAGAGTATATAACAACACAGGGCGAAGGTCTTGGGTACTGTGTGTTTCCCTGAAACGCGGATAACTCTATAGGGAGTGTACTGTGGAGTACGGTAATTCCCCCTCTCTTCTACAGGACATACATTTTTTATGGATATATCATTAATATACCGAGTTCTCAAGTTTCTCACACATTTAGCTACAAATTGTGAAGATATCTCCACAAATTAAAGGCCATGTACAGCCATAATTCTAAATTGTACATACAGGTGCAGCACTTTGAAGGTCCACTCATGTGTCCACGCTCTCTGGTAAAAACAAGGTACACACAGTATCACTAAAGCCCCAAGACCATTGTTGGTGACATTATCCGGCCTTTATCACTACTGTGTGTACCTAGTTTTAGGCAATAGTACATGTATGTTTCTCCCTTTTTTTTAACCACCAATTTAGGAGTTTACATTTTGCCACTTTTAAACTAAATATATGTGAATCAACTCCATGCTTATGTCTGTTCCACCATACCAGTAGGTATGACCAAACAATGATGTCTGGTATGTTATCACATAAGGCAAAGTAAAAAATATATGTATCTTTGTAGTGGACCTATATTGATGATGGAGATATCATTAATATACCGAGTTCACAAGGAATACCTAACCCCCCTTTAATGTTACCTACCTCTTACAAAGAGACAGCTTACTTACAAGACGTGGTCCCTTGCCACTCTGCTGTTGATGACAGTCAAAGGCACAACAGTCACAGCAAGCACAATTAAGGTGGTACAGCATTAAAGAGTACTAAGCTGCATCTTTGAAACTGGTAAGTAATACGGTACTGTGTTTACTGTGTGACCTTCATGTTTTTTTTGAAGTCTTACTATGTGGATACATGGCAAATTTAGATGTAAGTGTAATCACAATTGGAATGAAATGGCTGTATGTGTCTATCAATGATTAGTTAACATTTGTTGGTGGTTTTTGTTTTTAGATTGCATTCTCTGCAAATTAGAATATATTTTGACAAGAAGACATTTGGAAAAGTAACACTGACATAAGTAGGAGAAGGAAAAGTCACCAACTCCCAGGATTTGAAGTCTCCATTTGGGAAAAACAGAAGACCAAACAATTAAGTCATTTTGCTTCCACCTGAATTGTAGCTATTATATTATGTATAGTAATTGGGGCATATGTGAAAAATGTTCTTAATTTTTCACTACCTACACATTTCTCAACATGGACAAGTCATGAGCCAAAATGTTTTAGACACTGGTTTTGTGCACTTTACCTCATGTATGCAGCCATTTTGTGCACTTTACCTGATATATGCAGCTATTTTGTGCACTTTACCTCATGTATGCAGCCATTTTGTGCACTTTACCTGATATATGCAGCTATTTTGTGCACTTTACCTCATGTATGCAGCCATTTTGTGCACTTTACCTTGGTACCCATATTCTAAAAGTAACCTAGGTGGAAGTCCAAATGCTAGTGTCCACCCCTGAGATTTGCACTGGATACCCTGTACCAAGGTCTAATGTTCTGCTATAGTGCTGGTCTACTACACCTTCTTTCCATAGTATGGCACTGTTCAATGGGAAGGTATGCTCTCGGAGCAAAACTCCCATTGTTAGTCTCAGGACTAATTCAGGACATGACCGGACTTGAAACTTCGCAGGGACTTTGAGATTTGGGAACAAGTGTGGGAGGTCCCTACACCCTTGGTACTTAAGGGAGGGTTTTTTTTTGTCCACTTTAATGTAATTTCCATGTAAGGTAAACATTGGGGAGATTTATGGCTTGGGGGGCAATTTTCCCAAAACCTGACCAAAGCGCCACACATATCCCATGCTAAATTTATGTTCTTCTTTGTTAAAGCACTAGGGGACTTTGCACCAGAATTTTGATCGCAGTAAATTCCCCTGATATGAACTATTACATGTGTAGGCCACTCTGCAGCACAATCCATTAAAAGTAAAAATGAATCGAAGTACAAGATACATCTGAATTGCGAAGTGTAATGTAGAGAGAATGAAAATAAATAATATTTAATAAACTATGCGTGGTATTATAGCTGTAACCATTTAAATCACAAGACACAAATCTATATTTTAGAAACTAACCACATGACTTCTTCCCATTTATTTTAATGCTATAAGCTGCAGCAAGAATCCACATACTGAAAACTGTATATCTTGTGAAAATACTACTTTGAGAATTTTTAATCATTATTACATTTAATTAACTAAAGTAAATAGTCCCTAAGAACATGACATGGGGATACATAATTACTGTATATGACTGTGACACTTGCAGAAAATGAAAATATTTTACTTTATAAGGATGTCCCACCCCCCAAACAAACCACTGCTCCTTGTGGTTCTCCTGTTATACCCTGTCAAGTCGAGGAAACTGCTGGTAGGAGCTGTCGGCCTCATCTTGTTCTTGTAGCTTGGTTAACCTCATCAGGTATGAAGCATGCTCAGTAGAGCCCTTTCCCCCCTCTCCCTCCCTCCTTCCCATCCCCTCTGTGGCTAGCAGTTATGTAGCTTAGCTTAAAAGCTTGTGCCACCAGCAGGGATACCCTCCCACCCCCACTGCTATATTCATAACTTCAGAATCGCTTCCCTTCTTTACTTACAACTCCTTGTCCAGCTCGGTTTCATTGAGACAGACCGGGCTGTGATTGGCTGCCTCTCAGCAAATCATGGAAGGAGCAGCCTTCCTTCAATAGAAGCTGACAGCTGGCATTTTAGTGTAAGAAACCGTAGGGGATTTGAACCTTGTACCTCATGAACTGTGTTTCCAAAATTAGTGTTTAGACTGTTGAGCCAACCATCTTACACAAAGATAATAGGTACATTTACAACTTTCATGCTGCTGGAACAGATACAAAAATTGAATGTAAATCAGCTGACTATTTTGTATTGTCCCTTGAAGACTGTATGCATTTATGCTGGCTTAAAAATAAACTGCAGCGTAACAACAGCTGTGTGTAGAGACAGTGAAAGCGGGATTAGGGGGCATGGCCAATAGGTGTGGCATGCTCACAAGACTCTTTGAAATGAATGTGCTGTAGTTTTACTGGCAACACCATAGAAGATTTTGTTACATGAAGGGTAACCTTCATGTAGTAAAATGCAAATTTAATAATACGTATCTTATCCATTATTTGTGTTCTTGAAAGAAAAACTTTGACATTTCGATTAAAAAAAATAATTAATGTGGTCCCCTTTAAAGGATATTATATTATCCTTATCCTCCCATTAAAATTACCCAGTTGTAAGAGCCTCACCCTTGGGTAAGTATCTATACAAATACTACCTACCTATACTTTCCCTAGCTGCTCCAAGTCTGGCCTCTGTCTGGCCTTCTGTCTGTCAGGGACAAGTCCAATGGGAAGAAGCGCTCTTCAAATAGTAACATAAGGGTAAATCACAGAGGTAAATCATGCATAAAATTCACCTAATTGTTCCTTGCCATCTTCTCATTTTAGATGATCAGACTTTTTGATCGAAACTACAGGCCAATTTACCCAAGCCACAAGCATGGCCAAACTGCCGAAATACCATTCTGCTCGAAGTTGTGGATTTTCAAAAAATTTGGAAATTGTCCTGCCTAAAATAACTGCCTAAATAGCAGTGGTAACTTAATTTAAATGGCTCTGGACCTGGGAGATGGTCTGGGGTAACACGTCCCGGTGGGAAGAAACAGCAAAAAAATGGAAGTAGTATTACACATGCGCAACTTCAGGGTGGTTTCTGTGGCCATTTTCAGTAATCCTCAAATGGCCGATTCAAGAATCATCCCAATCTTCGAGATTCCCGATAATCCCGATAAACCTCGACAGCCGAAAGTCCTGTGGCCGGGTGTTAGGGGGTCCGCAGCTCGAACTGGACACCCCTCCCCAGCACTTATAGATGCCCTTGTGGACTTATAAGGCCCTTCGGGCACTGACATGTGCCTTTTGGGCTTAATGGTCGCTCGCAGCTCTAACCGCCCTCCCCGGCAGTTAAATTGCCCTTGCGGCACTGACAGGTGCCTTTGTTGGTCCTGCATCTCGAAAGCGGGAACCCCATTGGCTCTTAGAGAGCATTGGGAGCGTTCTTCTTTTTTCCCAGTGACACTGCCGGCACTGGGTGACATCAACAAAGTCTTCTCTTCTTCTCAGCCGGCAACACCAACTCCGCTAATGTCCAACTCCCTGGGCACAACACTGGGGAATGCTAAAACATTATTTGAAAAATAAAATGTAAATATGATTGGTTAATGGGTGATTCATGATTGCAAGCATGAAATAGAACCAATCACAATTGGTTTTGGTCCTTCAGAAAAACCTATATAAAGTGGTGCACACCCCACAGAGCTCAAAAGTACATCACAGTGATGGCAGAAGAAAGAAGACGTGCGGCAACACGGCGATGTTGATGTTTGCCAGCGTCAGCGGTGTCACTGTCGGCTGCAGTGACATCGCACGGTGTCGCAACATCAGAGTTGGTGTCACTGGCTGGGACGAATGAAGACATGCCCCCAAGGGCTATTGTAAGAGCGAATCGGGGTCCTGGTTTTCGAGCTGCAAGACCCCCACAAAAGGCACTTGTCGGGCCACAAGGGCACTTCTAAGTGCAGGGAGGGGGGTCCCAGTTCGAACTGCGGACCCCTTTGTTAAGTAAGCTTTGCCACTCCATGCTAGGCATGATTCCTCTTGTATAAAAATGAGCATCCCTTTTTAAGAGAGTAACAAAATATTGAGACAGATCTTGAGAAATTTACGGGGAGATCCAATTCTGACGCTATGTTACTTACCTTAGCCGATCACGAGATACAAAACTGACGTAAACGAGATTACATCAGTTATTGCATCGCGGATCGCGGTCTAGGTAAGAGCATGGGTTTAATGCTCCCACACAGGTACCGTGTTAAGTGTCGCACTACTATGTAGCGCAAAACTTAACGGTAGGGTTTTATATCTAAGCACGGCGCTATTTCCAAAAACATTTGAAATGGCGGTTTGCTCTAAAACGTCTAAAACCCACGTTAACAAAATTTCTTCGGGTTAACGTGGGTTTTAGACGGAAAAGGCCCATATTGAATCCCCTTAGAATTTTCAAAAGATTGCAATTTTTGAAAAATAGAATTTCGTGAAATTATCGAATGACGAATGTGGAAGCTCAAAAGTACACCGTTTGAAAGGAAGTTGCTTATTTCAAGTCCTAGATATTTGTATGTGTTCCCCAGACATTTCCCAGGTCCCAGAGCCATGCACAGTAGTTACCATTGCAATGTTACCCTTATTTAATCCAAACTTTTCAACTATTTGCTGCCGATGACTTAATGGGTCCGTTTTAATTGTATGAACTTTTTTATAAGTTCGAAAATTCAAAATTGGAACAGATTTTGAAGTCGGAATCTCTAGTAGTACATTCTACAGTACAGCCAAATGGGAAGATGCGCTGCACATCCCTGTGGTCTAATAGCTGACACCACAGGGTCAGATTTAACCCTATTTTCCACACTGACACAATGTGACAGTAGACTGCGAGTTGGGGGAAAACCATATTTCACTGATACCATTGTGTGGCCAATTGAAGACTATATCTAACTTACATTCCTGATTTTTTTGACAAATCAGATGATTCTAGAAAATAGATGATTCAATGAAAATTGTCAAGTATTGTATAGTCATCCTGTTTTCTGATCAAAATGATCTCCAAAAATAAGGGGCTGACTGAGTAACCCTCAGTCGTATCGGACACGATCAATGGTAGAGTAAGGAAAGTTTGTAGGGTATGCCCAGACTTAAGAGTATACATTACGGACAAAAACATCCAATCTATCTACATCTAACTAATGTATGCCCAGCATTGGTGATTGATGAGACTTAAAGATGGTCTTTGTACTTCTGACCTTAGAGAAGAATAAAGTAAGAATCTGAGATTCACATATATATATAGATATAGGGGAATGCATAACTTCCACTTTCCTGCGTTAATCAGTAATTTTGGTAATTATGGGCGGATCGAATTGTGTCTCACTAGCAAAATATAACACTGGGGCACCACTTTCAGGAAGAAATTCAACCCTTGCATATTTTACTTTAGTGAAGTTTATACTGTACTGGTCTAAATGTCAAATCCTTAATCAACTGAAAGTAGAGATTTACAGAAAACCAACACACACAGAAATGGTAAACTGAAAGTAGAGATTTACAGAAAACCAACACACACAGATCAGTATTTGATTTTTGACTCCCACCACCCTTTAGATTACAAGCTGGGTGTCATCAGAACCCTGCAACACAGAGCTGAGAACATCCCCACTAGCACATAGGCGAAGGCTAAAGAAATTAAACATCTCAGAGGAGCCCTAAAAACATGTGGATATCCAGACTGGGCCGTTGTCAAAAGAAGAAAAAGGAAAGAAAATTTACATGAATAATAACAGTGAAGGGGAAAGTAAGACAGGAGAAAGAACATGGTCATCCCATATGGGTCTCAGAGAAATTAGAATTTTCAGTAAACACCGTATCCCTGTCTGCTTAAAACCAAACAACACATTGAGGCAGCAACTGGTGCAGCTAAAAGACCCAATACCGAACCATAAGAAGAGCAACATCATATACACATTGTTCGCATGTTATTTCTGCAGGTGTCCCACACACACCTATAAAACTGAAACTGTGAAAATGAGACAATACCGAAAGTCCCAAAATATAAAGTGGCGAGGTGCTCAGAAGCATGTGAGTGATTTGATATATTATTGTTAAACACATAAATTACAAGAAGCGCTGTATGGGTTGCACTGCTATATAATTTGTCCAGGTCCGAGGTAGATTAAAAACATCCTTTATTCAACATTTTTAAAAAATGCAGACATGGTGAGCAAAAAAGAAAAATAAAAATAAAGGGTCAGAGCAACAAGTCTGACGCATTTCGGGCAAACCCTTATTTATAGACTTTAAAACATCACATATGTTCCTTTGCCAGGTTTTCAATCAGAGCTAGGTCTGAAGGCCTTTTAATCTCTAATCTAATATCTTCAACCCTTTGTAATTGTTACATGTTGTGTTCATTCCGTGATCTTATAAAAAATATATTGCAAAAGTGTATCACAGAATGAATATAATATGTAAAAGGTAATGAATCGGGTAAGACACCGGAGGGTATGCATGCTAGGAAATGTGACCGCTTGATGGTGGAACCTGGAAGGTAAGACAAGAGCCTCCTACCTTTTGCCTTACTACTATTGAAAAAAAGGATTGAATATTCCAGTTTCACTCAGTGTTAGAAACAGAATAGGAACAGGTAAAAACAGACAAACAATTCAATTGGTACCCAAAGGATAAACAGTTCACAAATAATCACTAGGGTGCCATTTTACATTAACGGCCCCCCATGTTGGAAATTCATTATGTTTGTGTGTGTGTTTTATTAGCATGCAAAATCCACAGGTGCAAGTTGTAACTAAAGGTTCGTACACATGCGTGGTCGCGGGTCCTGACCCGCGACGCTTGATGTATACGAACGTTCATTTTGCCTGATCTGGTCGGTCGGGAAAAGATCCAAGACCGAACTGCCGTTTTGCCCGATAAAGGGCCCATACATTGGCCGATTATCGGCCGAAACAAACGTTTGTTTACATCATGCGTCGCGGGTCAGGACCTGCGATCGCACGTGTGTACGAACCTTAACTCTTAAAGGGCAACTGCCCAGACATCCCCTAAAAGTGCAGTCAACCAGCCAATGTTGCAGCAGTTTACAGCTCACTGCTGCTCTTCTACTGGCTCATATGACTCCTCACCTATCCTTAATGAAGTCACCCATGCGTATACTCCATTTAAGGAGGAGGCAGGGAGCCAGTTGGGGGAAGAGCAGTTCAATTTGCACAAATGTGAAGGGGGTTATTTATAAAGAACTAAAAGATTTTCTTGCAGTGGAATTTACTATTTTGTGGGTCTAACTAACCTTGATCTATCTTTATTGTCCCAATGTGCACTGGGCCAAGGCTCGCTGATTGGGGTTAGGGTGTGCGAGGTCACAAAGTTGGAATTCTATTGAATATATGTATAAGTCCAAATGTTATATTTTAATCGGCTACCTGGCTTCTGAATGATTGGTCAATCCATTTGTCATTTTGTAGCAATGATCATTTTCCTGGCAGTTCTATGATTTACTGGGATAATAGACTTACAGTTCCGTGTGACTTAACTGCTGCTTATTTTTCTTCTGTTTTTTCCGGCTTCTTCTTCTCTTCTTCTTTACTTTAGAATGGTCTGATAAAGGGCTAAATGCAAAAAACACTATATGATGTTTTAAGTACACATGTTTTTAATGAAATATACTTATAGTATTAATATATGCTGGAGTTCCATTTTACACATGTTTTCAATGAAATATACTTATAGTATTAATATATGCTGGAGTTCTATTTTACACATGTTTTTAATGAAATATACTTATAGTATTAATATATGCTGGAGTTCTATTTTACACATGTTTACAAAAAATACTTATAGTATTAATATATGCTGGAGTTCTATTTTACACATGTTTTTAAAAAATATACTTATAGTTATAATATATGCTGGAGTTCTATTTTACACATGTTTTTAATGAATATACTTATAGTATTAATATATGCTGGAGTTCTATTTTACACATGTTTTAATGAAATAACCTATAGTATTATATAGCTGGAGTTCTATTTACACATGTTTTTAATGAAATATACCTATAGTATTAATATATGCTGGAGTTCTATTTTACACATGTTTTTAATGAAATATACTTATAGTATTAATATATGCTGGAGTTCTATTTTACATGTGTTTTTAATGAAATATACTTATAGTATTAATATATGCTGGAGTTCTATTTTACACATGTTTTTAATGAAATATACTTATAGTAATATATATGCTGGGTTCTATTTACACATGTTTTTAATGAAAAATACTTATGTATTAATATATGCTGGAGTTCTATTTTACACATGTTTTTAATGAAATATACTTATAGTATTAATATATGCTGGAGTCTTATTTACGTGTTTTTAATGAAATATACTTATGTATTATATATGCTGGAGTTCTATTTTACACATGTTTTAATGAATATACTTATAGTATAATTATATGCTGGAGTTCTATTTTTACACCATGTTTTTATGAAATATACTTATAGTATTAATATATGCTGGAGTTCTATTTTACACATGTTTTTAATGAAATATACTTATAGTATTAATATATGCTGGAGTTCTATTTTACACGTGTTTTTAATGAAATACACTTATAGTATTAATATATGCTGGAGTTCTATTTTTGGTACAAACTCTTCTGTGGAACTAATGAGCACCTTCTGCTTACACGCAGGTTAGTTACCATCTAGAGAGAACAATAAATGGATCCCACCTGCAGTGTTGCAATATAGAAAGCACTAGGATACTGACTACTATGATGGGTGATGAACAGTTGTGTGGGATTTGGTTTGGAACAAAGAATAATGATAAAAGTACAATATTGATCCCCTTATCCTGTACCTGGAGATCCTCTGCCTCCTGCACAGCTACTGGATTCCTCGTGTTGGTCAATACCGGCCTTCACATCACCAGGGACCTAAAAAGGTTAATTAACATTACTTGAGGTTTGATTGGTTTTCTCAGTTTTCCAGATTCTAATATTTATTGTGCTGCTGAATGCTCTGTCAGTCTGGCCATGTACTTACCAATGAAAGATTACTGTGGCTGTTTATTTCTTCTTTTATAGAAGTTTCTATTTCTGATACAGAGAGATCTACATATATTTTCCTGCACCAGTGATGTTAAACCTTTGCACTCCAGATGTTTAAAAATTACAACTCTCAGCATGCCTATGCAACCAAGGTATGGTGGGAGTTGTAACTTTAAAACATCTGGAATTCCAAGGGTCAATATCCCTACCCTGTACTGATATAGGGGGGTAGATTATAGATATTTACATAATCTGTATCTAGAAGGAGACACATTATTGCTGAATGAGCTGGATAAATAACTACAAATAAATAAAAAAAAAGTAGGCATTACATAGAAAGATAAATCTGGGAAAGATGTGTTTTAGGTAAAGTTCTCCTTTAAAATATAACAATATTAGAATCCCCAGTAGATTTCCGTGACCTGTATAGTTATTTAAATTCAAAAAATTTCTAATATTTTTATATGAACAAACTTCTCTTTCTGTGTAAAGCTAAGAAAGGTTTCAGCAAGATCAGAAATACATATATGAAATAATATAAATAGAAATAAATATATAACTCCAAACCGCTAGTGCCTGTCCCCCATTAACACATATTAACACATAGGTTCGCTAACGGTTAGCACGACTAGCTCCATATTAGTGTTACACAAAAATCACCCGCGCATCTGATGCTCGCAATTTAATATCATGTTTGCTCCAACAAACAGCTGGCGTTAAAATCCCACAGTGGGTAAATCCCTTACCGGGATTTATCCACATTCGCAAACGCAATATTAAATTGCGGAAGGAGCATTTACCCAGAGCAATAGCGTCTCTCAGTAAATGAGCCCCATAGTGTTAATATGTGTTAATGGGGGGGAGGTACTAGCAGTTTGGTGTGAGGTATATATTTATAAACCATTACATATAAAGGTAGGGAAAGAGATTTGAAATTCTAAAGGGCACAGTTTATTACAATAACTATAATAATAATAAGGAAAGTTGTTCGGATCTTTATTTATTGAGCCATACTAATAAAGGACCATTCTCGCTAATGTCCGATAACAATCCTTTTTTGTCGTAAAAAAAAAAAGGCTTTACCAGTCACCATCCAGATTTTTAAATATTCAAATAGAATTAAAGGAACACGACACTCCCAAAACGACCCTTTTTATTTTAACAAGTGCAAATACTTGAAAAAAGGTCACTCTAGCACACCAATAGGGCAATTGCCATGTGTATGTAGATGCAATCGTCCTTATGCCTTACATCCGATACCCTGGGGTATCAGATGCACACAAGGGGGAGGGGGGAGAAGGGCCGGCAGGAGAGACACAGTGGTGCTGAAGGATCGCGGTTTGGTAAGTAGTGTGATCTCAGCTTAGGGGGCAATAGGAGTGAGAGGAACAAGTGCTCCTATCTCCACTAGAATTAACTAGGGTCATTTTGGGGGCGTAGTGTCCCTTTAAATAGGTGTGGCCTGTGAAAGTACAAGAAAACAGCAAAGAATTCTAAACATACAAATGAATCTCCCTAGTGTGTAAACTGACGCATTAAACTTTCTGCTTCTACCAGACCTATTTCTAATCTCCATATTGTATGTTCAATGTTACAAAATAGAATGTTGGGAAACTACAAATCCCATCATTTATTCATGTCCAATGGGAAAATTACCTGAACATTAATACAATTATTTCTGTACTACAGTACAGGGAGCCAATAATGTCTGAGGAAAAGTTTCAGCCGTAATGATCGTTTACAATGACGATGCTGAACATTCATCGGCATCTGAAACGATTGTTCCGTAAGTTTACACATTACCGAAAAAGGAGCAATCCCACTAACTCTACTTTGTCCCTTTAATTATCATCCGACTGTGAAACTCTAAAAAACCCTTTAAAACACAAATTCACAAAAAAATTCACACAAAAAAATCGCTTTTTGCCATACATTGCTGCGGTAACCGCTCAATCATATTTATAAAATGGCAAAAAAGTTTTTATTGCGTTAAGTTCAGCCATTCAAAATCACCAAGTCTGCCTGCCAATGGGTCCATGGAAGGTTTCAGTACATTGTGGAGTATTTCTACATTGTGTGTGTATTGTGTGTTTCTCAATACCAATAAGTACCCTATTTTCCAGCATTAACTGTAATACAATCTGCTGTTTCCAATTTTCCGTCTAAGGGACATTTTTACAAAGGGGCATTATTTTCGCAATTTTTGTCGTCCAGAGTTCACCACAATTTTTTAAACTTTAAAACTTTCTTTTTGTCATTGTTATTAAAATGTCGAATTTTCATCAAAGGTGAAAATTACGTAGCAAAAAGTAGCACTAATAATGCTGAAAATATAGCTAAAGGTTAAGTTTAGTGCAAATAATTATTAATAGATAACACTCCCTGATGGCTTTTTAAAGTAGTATTTAATTGGTTAACACACACTGAACACTTATCTTTGTTATTTAAAAATAGCCTAACACAACGTAGTGTTTTTGTTCAGCAATAGTGTAAAACTCACCCAGGCGAATTTTCTCTATTTTATTACTAGGACACATTTTTTAGTATTGCTTATTTTCAGCAAACTGCAGCTAATTATCAAACTAGTTCCATTAATATGGGAACATACCATAGTGCTGTGTAAGGAATAGTCATGTTAATGGAACATTCCAGTAAGTAAAAAAATGCCTGACGAAATTCTGATAAAACTGCAAAAAATGCAACAAAAGGCACAAAAGGTGAAAAAATGTGAAATTTCACCTCTTTATAATTAGCTTTAAATTTAAAAAAATTACAAAAATAGCTCTGAAATTTTACCTTCCCTGCTTCTAAATTCAACATATACGTTAGTGGTTTTTTTTTGCTAAAGACGCCCCTTTAATGTTGGCAATTTTTTGCTTGCAGCCCTGGTCTGGTAATTGCCAAAGCTATAGAGCAATTTCTCTTTTTGCCGCAATACCAGACTTAATGCAATGAATAAGGCGAAGTTGTCAGTGCACATAGGTGAAACTATCACCACACATCGCCACAGCGATACCCTTCCCACGACAGCCAGCGGTTGTATAAATATGGTGAAAATAACGCTCTTGCTATTGCAATGTCCTACAATAGTGGAATGGAAAAATAGCAATAGTTTATAAATATGCCCCTATGTACCACAGTATTGCCAACAAATTCTTGTACAAGTCGGATGACTAGCGAAACATCTTCAAGAGCTAAACTTCAAGTCCAGTTGATCTAACTGCATACAACAGATATGTGGTGCAGTTTTGTTTTTGAAAAACAAAGTCATTGTCAAATATAAATATCTGTAAAAAGTTCTGAATAAAAGAAAATTAATATAATGTTTCAAACAAATGTTTATTCAACTTCAAATACTATAATATACTATACAAATTCTATCCTATACAAATTCTATTTAAAGAATCGGCTGGACTCAGTTTGTGTCAAGTTGTGTAGCTATTTTAAGGTTTGAAAGTGTATCTTCTTTAGGGGTCTGTGTTCATGTTTTCAGTAGTTCTGTGGGGTTAAGATATGGGGACCATCTTAAATTTTTAAAATTTAAAAGTAATGTTATTTTTTGTCTGTTTTATGAATATATTTTTGGTGGGAGGGGGGGAGGCGCCATGAGAGGCTGCAGGCAGGGAAAAGGCACGGGTCGTGGTGACGTCAGCCAGCTTGGATTACAGCTGAAGATGTTCCTGGTCTGCAAAAAGCAAGCTACAAAAACATATGTATCTTAAGTTTGGCTGAACGGATTTTAATGGGGGGTGGCTTATTTTAAAGCTACAGTCATGGCCAACAACATATCAAATTTTAGTTTTTGGGGTGGACTTGCCCTTTAAAGCCGTTGTGCCTTGTATAACATTCTGACTCAATTTAAAATTTGCATGTGTTTAAGACCAGGTATTTGCATTAAAAACTCTGATTATCCTTACAACTTTTTCTGGAGGACTATTCAATGTTATATATACTATTCAATGACTATATATGTTTCTTACTAAATTTTCTTTTCTTCTAATCTTAAGGGAAGCCTGTATATTTTCAGACATGATCTATAAGTGAATATTGCACCAAAGGGTTTACCTTGCCGAAATCCCCCAATGTACTGAGTGTCGTGAAAGTGTTTAGTACATCACGGGATCTTGGCAAGGTAATTTTGCATGTAAAAAGTATTGCATCAATTCTTACTCACATCTTCATAAAAATTATTGTAGTTTTACAAGATCTTATTCTCATAAATTGATGCTGATTACTACTTATACCATAAGTTGTTGAGACATAGTCCAGTATACAATCCCATAACAAAGTTCCCAGTATTAACCCCACCACTGATGTTAAAGAGCATGTCCACCCCCAAAACTATAATTCAACCCAACTATAATTTAACATCTCTGCTCCAAATGGTTCTCCTTTGCAAAATTCGAAAAAATGAAGAGTAGGAGCTGTCTATGCCTGCTATTTCCTTATTGAGGTTTTGGCATGCGCAGGGGAGCCCCCCCCCCCTCTCCCTCCATTCCTCTGGATCTATATTTTGTGCCTGCAGAACTCTACTTACATCTCTCCTTTCCCCCAGCATTCTGCAATGCCGGGAACAGCCACGTCTGTGATTGTCTGCCTCTCAGCCAATCACAGACGCGGCAGCCAGTCCGGACCTCTGCTTGTAGTTCCCGCAAGCAGAGGGCCTGGATCAGAATGTTGGAGGATCGAAGGACTGTAAGAAGAGTTAAGGTAAGAACTAAACAAATATGGCTGTTGGGGGTGGGCTAGGGTGGGCACTACACTACAGAAAAAAATAATGTGGGTAAAGATACCCTTCAAACTTAACGATCTATAGTTACCATGTGAATGACTACCATTTTTGTAAATTGGTATTACATCTGATTTTTCCATCCCCAAGGCCTTACAGGCAAATGATGTCACCCTGTAGAAGACGTGTGCTCTGACCAGATGGAGAGTGCGTGAGACAGTTACAGACCTGTTTCTGCTTTATTGAGCCATCTTTCTGGTAATATAGGCCTCTGGTTTAGACATTTACAACAGAGTAAGAACTAGTAAGGTTCTGGACCCATACATTTACAAATGATGCAGATCTGCCTTTAAAATGACTTCAAATTTATGTTGTTTTTATAACAAGTTATAAAATATAGAATTATATAGTTCCCCTTTGGATCATTAGAAAAGGGCTGTATTTCTGATAGTTCATCACATGGTGTCACTGTTGTCCAGAAGCAGCATTTAGTGTGTCCATTCTGGAACACTGCAAAGCTGAAAATATTCTTTGTGCATTTTATATGGAATTGTCTTCATTAAAAATGGAATTGTTTGTCTCTTCAATTGGTTAATAAGTCCTAAGAGCCCTACAAGGAATCACTGAATAATCAAGAAAATAAGGAAATATAAGGTATCTGTATATTTTTATTTTCTAAAGGTCTCTTTGCTATGTAGTATATTTGTGTTCATTTATTACTGGGACAAGATGTGTTGATTGTTGTTATGGGTTGTGGCATACCTTACCTAGGAAAAAACCTGAAGAAATGCTGTATAATCCCCATTTATAATGCTCTGATATTATTTTCATTTCTGTCTAGAAGTGTTAAGCCCTGAATATGAGGGTCGGTAGACTGCAATATCAAGTGTCAAAGGAAAACTAAAATGGCTGCTTGATATATCTGACAGTCCTTATTTACAAAGGAAATCGATTTATCTTGATCAGACAAATAAAAGTGAATTTAATGTTCCTCTGGAAGATGTAAACGTGTTTGAAAAAAACATTGTATTTAATCTAAAATAAAATTCACACAGCAAAGCATATATGTATACACATTTTTTGGTAACATGGAATTTTGGTGGAATAGCATTTCTTTACGCATTAAATCAATACTGTCATAGATTCTCTTTATATCTTGAGTTTTGTCATATACAAAACAAACAGAATACAGAGAAATCTTGTATTTCTCCCAGAATCGAAATGGCAGAAATACAACCATATTATTTTAGAATTTAATACAGCTGGTATCAACATTTACTATTTCTACACTTAAGTCATTGATAACCATGAGACTTTTAATGAGCTCAGAGGAAAAGTCAACTGCCTTCTAAATAATACAAAACTGTAAAACCACTTGGTGGCCCATAGAAAATATTGAAGTCAGTTTGTTTTGATGACAAAGGAAGAAGAGAACACAAATCTACACATATATAAAGTTCAAGGGGTATATATGTATGTTCCTGAAAAACTTCAGAACAACTGGGATGATTTTATTGAGAAGAATTGAAAAAAACTGAACAGTATGGGGCTACAACTATATGTAAGGATAACAAAGGCTATGATAAACAGATATATTAGAGACATTAGATGTGACAGCATAGAAGTTGTTGGCCATATCCCTTGTATCAAAAGATCTCAAAGTCAAGTAATATAATAGAGAATTGACAAAGCATAAAAATAAGGACTTTTTGAAATATCTTAAAATATACTGATATATCTAGAAAAAACAAAGATTACAATGAAGTCTAGCCAGCGTTAAAATCACCCTGTGGGTAAATCCGTTTTGGGATTTACCCACTTGTGCAAACGCAATATTGAATTGCGTTTGAGAGATTTACAATAACAGCTCTGGGTAAATCGCCCTGCTTATGTTCAAAACTAATGGCAATTCATTTCTGTATCCAAACAATTAAACTACATTAGGTTGGAACTTGATTCTGAATGCAGGTAAGGGACTGGATACTGGATTTAGTAACTGGATGCATATTGCAGGTAAGAGCTAAATACTGGTTTCGGATAAAGGGATGGAGGGCGGAGCTGAAACATGGAATGGAAATTGGAGCTGAGTAATGGAATGGAGTCTGGGACTGAATACCGGAACTGGATACTGGAAATAGGAGCAGGATAATGGCACTGGAAGCTGGATACTGGAACAGGGAATAGGAACTGGATACTGAGACTGGGACTGGAAGCTGGGTACTGGAACTGAAAATGGAAGCTGGATACTGGTACAGGGATCTAGATGCTGGAATTGGTAATGAAAGCTGGATAATGGAACTGAGAATAGAAGCTGTATATTGGGTACTAAACGCTAGATACTGGAAATAGGAAAGCAAAGGAACAAGAGCAGGTATGTACAAGTAACAGCAAAAAAACTGCTGCAGTGAAACATAAGCACACTGCTAAGAATGAAAAGCAGACACAGCTGTGCCTGTTAGAGCAGAGAGACGACTCTGGTTTGTATGCACAAGCGCATAAAGGCCACAAGAACCCACACGGGCTACAGGTAATGTTATTCTTACAGATAAAAGATAATCACATAAAGATAGTCAATGTAAGTTGCTTTCATGTATTTATGTGTATTTTAAACATGATGTAATAAAAGTGTCTGAAAGGGGAATTTTTCAATGTCTGAATTTGTTTAGTATAAAAGTTGAATATTTGGGTACTTGGTAGTCAATATTACTACCTCCCATTATGCAGTACACCCTAGTATTCCCATTATGCAGTACACCCTAGTATTCCCATTATGCAGTACACCTGGTGCTCTGGCTGGCTGCAAAAAAAAACCCTATCTCCTCCAGCTGTCCCTCCTATGCTGTTTGTAGCAGAATTCCTTTTAACTATTATAGTTAACATGCATTGCATTAAAAGCTAAAGTCAATTTAGGTGTAAATTTCAGCATAAAAAGTTTACTTTTCCATAAGTCAAAAATACAGAGAAACTAACAAAACAAAGAGAGGACATGTTCAACGGGGCATTTTAGAGTAAAGATTTCCAGGCTACAATAGCCTCCCAAAATGAATTTATCTCATCTTATCTGCTTTATTAATATCAACACTTAAGGTACAAATAAAAGTTAAAAAGTAGTTTTAAAACCAGCAGATAAGGGCTGGAAGAGGAAGTAAATAAATCCTTCCCACCTTCTGGGACGCCCAATAATCTTAGAGATAAGCAATTAAAGAACTAAACTTTAAGTCCAGTTGATCTAACTGAATACAACAGAAATACCCTCCTCCATTCCTGTTTAGCTGTTTATCCATGGACTTAGAGAGGTCAGATGGTGACTGCCTTACCATTTAATTATTGGGTATAGACATTGATGCTATTTATACAGTAGATGTTGCATTGTTATGTGGCTAGGTCAATTTAAAGATAACAGTCTACCTCTGCCCATGATTGTACTCAACAAGTTGGGTGAGATAAGCTCAGTTTGTGGTTAGAGATGGAATCCAGTTCCAATTCAGACCCGGTTTTGGGTCAAAGTTTTGGTGATTTATGTGTTTTCCCCTGACCATTCCCCAGGTGAAAAAGCAATCTACAGTTACCATAATTTTGCTACCCTTACTTTACAATTTTCTGGTTGAGTCCATTCTCAAATTTGTTGATTTTTTTCCAAAATTTGAAAAATGAAACAAAAACATCTCTATTTGTGGTATATGGAAGTGCTCAAATATATTTCATTATGTAGGGCACATGCTACTGTGTATGAGTTGTAACTTGATAATTTCAACTGTGGGTTACTATTCAGTATTTTGCTTGATTTTGTGGCATGTTTCCCTTATTTGACTGATCCAGAGGCAATTACAGTACCTCAACAAGGATGTTGTCCCTGCATATATAATGGTATATATTATTTAGCTATGCTTAAATGTATTATACTAGGGTGGGTTACTGCTCACTTTTGTGACTGTTAATACATCGTAGAAACACGACAAACTTTTGCTGCACTTAAAAGCCACAATTGAAAAGGCATTCATTTTTTATGCTAAAAGCTAGCACAAAAATCCTTGCTCAATTAATTGCACTGTGCTATTTCAGGCAGTGCAAAATGAGTGTAAAACCACGCTATCCCAATCATTGGTTAGTTTTGCACTTATTTTCTAATTAGCACAGGATATTGCATCTGAAAATACTCACTGAAATTTTTACATTATAAAATATAAATTACCACACCATGAGTGTAGTCCTCTTAAATCTAAGATATATTCTATATTTATT
Organism: Hymenochirus boettgeri; assembly: GCA_019447015.1. Lineage (NCBI taxonomy): Eukaryota > Metazoa > Chordata > Amphibia > Anura > Pipidae > Hymenochirus > Hymenochirus boettgeri. The sequence goes on along the minus strand of CM033471.1, from coordinate 43,590,251 downwards.
TGAATTACTTAAAAAAGTGTTGTAATTCCCTATTTATGCCTCTGAGCGCCGCTGTTCACCATTAAAGCAAAGAAAATAGAAACGAGAATGTGATTTTCAGGCTACTCAATTCATTCTGCACATCTACAAGGATAAAATCAGATTTTTTTTCTGGATTCTTTCTTTAAAATAATGCATTATATCATGGTGTACAATAAGAAGGTGGATTAGAACTATATTTTTCACTGGAATACCAATTGTTTGCCTCTGAAAATTTTCTTCACTATAACCTTTCATATGGTGAAAATGGCAGGGATTAAATCACCGGAACAGGAACATGACGAGGCATAAAATGGCAAGTAATATTTTCCATTATTTCATTCTTGTTTTGTTATTCAGTTTCTGGTCAGCTTCACTATCTATTCCTGAAGACTGAGGAAAGATTCTGTTATAGCAAATATTGCAAAGATCTAGGATTGGATCTTAAGATGTTCTCTGTTAGAAAGCTCAGTATTGATTCGCAAATTTCTGATAAATATTTGTATGTTAATTTGGAAAATGGAAATTTAATGTAAAACATGGATAGACCGAGAGACTCTGTGCACCACATCAGCTACTTGCTTTCTAACCTTTGATGCTGTACTTGAAAATCCTGTAAATATTTTAGTGTAAAAATAGAAATTCAAGATATAAATGATAATGCCCAAAGTTCTTTCATGATACAATGACTTTACAAATTAGTGAATCTACATCACCAGGAACTCATCTGGTTTTGCAAAATCGGAGATCCAGATAATGGTATTAATACAATACATCATCATACAACTGAGTGAAAATCATTATTTTACTTTGAATGAAAGACAAGAACTGATGGGAACCAAAATTCCAGAATTGTTTTAGAAAAAAATCTTGATCGCGAGACACAAAATATTCACAATTTGTTTTTAAACAGCTTTTGATGGAGGGAACCCGGTAAGATCTGGATCTGCTCTAATCAGGATCCTTATTATGATGCTAATGATAATTTGCCTGTGTTTTCTCAAGAGGTATATAAAGTGAGTATAAAGTGAAAATACACCAATCAACTCCACAATACTTTGTGTAAACGCCACTGACAAAGATGAAGGATCAATGGACAAATCTCATATTTTTTCAGCAAACATCAAAAAACCAGCCTTTCACATGGGCATCTTCACAATCAACCCTACAAGTGGGAAATTATCACAAAAAGTAGCTTGAATTTTGAGACTACACAAAATTATGAATTGATGGTAGAAGCATAGATGGAGGAGGGTTTGTGGCCCATACCAAGATATTAATAGAAGTTATTGATGAAAATGACAATGCACCTGAGATATCTATTACTGTCATTATCTACTCCTATTCCCGAGGATTCCAAACTCGCACTGCAATAGCATTGATTAAAATTCATGATCGAGACATGGGAAAAATGGTGAAGTTGACTGTGAGATAATAGGTGGAGCACCTTTTCATTAGTGTCATCATCAAGTAGATATTATAGAATAATTACCACTACTGCTTTGGACAGAGAAATAGTTTCTTGGTATAATCTCACAATTATTGCCACTGATGAGGATCACCAAACTTTCTAGCAAAAAATTGCTAACATTAGATATTTCAGATTGTCAATGATAATCCACCAGTGTTTGTGGAAAAACTTTTGTTGCTTATATACCTGAAAATAATTTACCTGGCACTTCAATATATAGAGTTCATGCATCAGATATTGATGCTGGGGAAAATGCAAGTTATATATTCAATTTCCAACAGAGACTTAGAGGGTATTCCGGTATCTTCGTACTTTTCAATTAATATAGATTCTGGGGTACTATATGCCCAGCGATCATTTGATTATGAGCAGCATAAGGTATTTGAAAGAAATAACAGCTAAAGACAATGGACCCAACTCTAAGTAGCAACACAACCACTTATTATCTATATAATTGATCAGAATGATAATAACACCAACCATTCTTGTACCCTTCACCAGAAAGTGAGGTTTGTCTTTTATGAATGGTCCCTTATCCCCTGTAAAAGGTTCATTGATAACAAAAGTTGTGGCAGTGGATGCAGACTCTGGGCATAACTCTTGGCTTTCTTATCATTTCATTCAACTCCAGAATCATTCCTTTTTATTATAAGTCCACACACTGGTGAAATCAAGCATCCCGTGGATTTCAAGAGAAAGATGTGTTGAAGTATAAGGTGATAATTATGGTAAAGGATAATGGAGATCCATCACTCTCTACAACTGTTACCCTAAGCCTCATAGGGGCAGATCATTTTCACCAGGTGCTACCCAAACTTAACGATCAATCCATCAATGAGGAATCTCAATCTAACATAAAAATATACTTGGTAATTGCAGTTGCACTAATTTCAGTGTTATTATGGTAACTGTTTTTTTGTAATTTTATCAAAATATAAAGGACCCAAACCTTCATCTTTGCCTGGTCCAAGCTACAAATATTTATTCTCAGATTGACCCCAGAGTACTTTCTACATTTACAAGTGGATCTTTACCTTTTCCCTACTCCTACAATGTTTGTGTCTCTGTGGATTCATCGAAAATGAATTCACCTTTAAAAAACAAATCAACATGTTCCCACTGATACCTTATTGATGCCATTGAAAGAAATTGGAAATGGAAGTCTAACGCTATGTCATCTCCCAACGATTTGATGCAGGTAAGTTTTAATCTTTATCTTTTAATAAATAAACAAATGTATGTATGTAATCATAGTTTTATACAGTAAATTCTACCATTGCACATTAATATTCTAAGAACATTCTGTTTCTATAGGGAAAGAATAATGCGTACAGGTAAGTCGGGTCTGACACAGATTTAAAATGTCGTTTTTAGATCTGTTTTTAGTGATGTGGAAATCAAAAGTGGTTCTATTAGCTTCAATCTGATCTTCATGTGAAGGCAGATATCATTTTGTTCATTCGTATATTTATTAGCACTGCAACATAGATATATGATCTAAAACTAAATTAATGCAATAAAGAAATATAAAGATAGTTTATACTTTTGTTGTTTATATCAGATGAATTATACTCTCTATGATGCTATCAAATGTTTATATTTCAGTATTTGTGCACCTCAAAGAAATCTAAATATTCCATTGCTATATAATGAGTTTTCTACTCTCATAATGATCTTTCTATGAAGAAGTTATGTTGCACTCTCTACAATGGCAAGAGAGAAACGATTTCCAAGTTTTTAGCTAATTTACTTTACTTCTTCTGCAACATCCATATAATCATGACAGCATTCAGCTTTAAGAAAGCCTAGCTTTTTGTTGTTTGTCAATACACACAAAGAACAAACTAAAACATGGTATATGTAGTGTAAAAAATCACACTTCTCTATTCTCTCTTACTAGTAACTCACATCAACACACTGTCGTTCAGCAGACAAACACTATTATAGCTAGCAAACATGTATAGCACCAAATTTGATACCTATTATTACATTTGGATTAATACCATATATAATTGCACATTTAGGGATCTAATCTATATCGGTTCTGGCATAAACATTTGCTTCTGTATAAAAACTTGGATTACAATCAAGCATCATTTAAAACACATTCCTATTTTGATTTTCAACCAGAGGTTAGGTTCATCCAAGGTTAAGTTTCTAACAAAATTATAAAATTCCCAAAGGTGCTTCAAGATGAACTTTGCACAACCATGATATTTTATATATATATTATATTTTATTTATTGTGTCCTTTAACCTACTTTTGTTATATTTGCATATTATATGATGTGGCAGATGTTCCTATTATAAGGGAGTGGTCACATTAACATTGGGTATTTATAATCCCTAGGATTGGTTGGGTTTTTCACCTGATAAAAGGGGACGAATGTTGTGACTAAAGCACCTGGGATAATGGGTTTAAATCACTTACTTATATGTGCTACACTCCATATTGTTTGTTGTACTGTATATTCTATGTTTATGATCATACCCTTAGCCTTTCACTATAGAGATGGACACATTGTTTACAGTTTATTTCTACTTAATATGTTTTCATTGAACCTTCCAGAATTGCGTTGTGTTACAATATCGGTGAATACTGCTAATTGGGTAGAAATGAAAAAAGACAGTGAATAACATATTACAGCTTACAAACATTGCTTCTGCAGTAAAAGGAATTCAACAGATGCAGCTTCCTTTTTTGTAGCTAGAGTTTCACCCATTCATGTGACATTGTCCCCATTAGCTCAATAAATGGCAAAAAGAAATATATCTACAAAAATAGACCATGCCATGGATCTTAGTATAGGCTTAAAGTTACACACCACCTCCTACTCTGCCCTGGCTTTCTGACGCCTGGCACATGATGAGTTTTGTATAAAATAAAAAAAACACTCCTAGAAAATCGATTTTTCTGAAGCTATAACAGACCTACAAGCATCTTGTGTTTAGCTTTAAAAGTAATAAAGAAGTTGAGGGGTTAATTATGCATTTTAAAGGTAGGAATGTACTCTTTTTAATAAAGGTCATCTGTATGGAGACCACGGTTCCCCTTTAATGACAAAATACAGACTGGGGCTCTATAAGAAAACTGTTTCCCGTTGCCATTATTCTGCAGTAACCAATCAGATATATCTAGCTGCAGTAACCTAGGGTAACCATCGCTAAACTCTTGGCATACATGGCCAATAAAAACGCACAAGACAATTGATCTTAAAACCAAATACCCACTAAACCTCAAAACCTACAACAAAGCTTCAAAAACTATTATGAAAACTTTACCAACCCCAACACCAATTTGACTAAAGAATCAGAGCCTACTTATCAGACATTACTCTCCCCGCAACTTACAGCAACACAAAAAACTTCCTAGAACCAAAATATATCATCGAAGAATAATACAAGCCTGCAAGACCTTACCCTGAAAAGCACCTGCCCTGGATGGCCACCTACCAAAATTTTTCAACAATATGCAGAACTTCTCAAAACCCCTCTACTAAAAATGTACCAAGAATCCCTCTAGAACCACTACCTACCACCTTCGCTATACAAATCCAACATTAAATACTACTTAATCCAGAACCAAATTCTAACAAACAGCTAACAATCAGAATTTCACTAACTCATTGCTCCGTCGATCAACAGATTTATGCCTGGCAATCCACTACTATACATAATATCTGCCAAACCCTGATACAAACCCAAATAGACCACGACACAAAGGCCATAGGGCTATACTCTCACTTAATGCCCAAAACAAACTCCCTAAATGGCCATTTCTATGGGTAATTCTACACAAAATGGCTTCTGAAACTGCTTCACCAGACTAGTAACCTACTGTACAAAGAATCTACAGCCAGAATATCACTAAATGGCGCAACATCCAAATTTTCTCTTTAGGCAGAGGAACGACAAGGGATGTCCCCTGTCACCCCCCTACTTGCACTGGCATTGAATGTTAGCTACAAAAATTAGGTCTAATCCCAGTATACGAGGTCCTACAACTTGGCCATAAACGAGCTAATAGGACTCTATGCTGATGACATAATACTTTTCCTGGATGCTACAGATACAACCCTAAATGCATTGCCACACCACCATCTCAGTATATGACCAATATCAGGCCTCCATATCAACTGGCCCAAATCCTCACTATACGCCTCGGACACAAGTCCAAACAAAGTTCTACAACTTAAACCTTCACCTACTTTCACTGGTATAAGACCAAGACACAATCCTGGAAGCACCTGCCACTAAATCTCATAGGATGATAAACCTAGTAAGAATTATCCTACTGCCCAAACTGCTGTACAATCTTCAACACACACGCTCAGCTACATCCCCACACAATATTTCCAAGCACTCAACCGTTTAGTCATCAGTTTCTATGGGCAATAAAAGACCCAGGGTGTGACTAAAACAATTGCAAGCACCTAAAGATCAAGCAGGCCTGGCATAACCGGACTTAAAACATATTATTTAGCCAGACAGGCGAAGCTACTGAGATTGCTGGTTCAAGGTACAGACAGCCCAACCTCTTCAGACAACATGTTAACCCCATTTCTAAAAGGACCATTTCTAGACTACATAGCCAACCCAGATATCCATGTATTCGCCCAAACACTAAACTACATCAACAGCAGCAAAAACATGGAAATAAACCAAATCCATCTTAAAAGTGAATACACCATAGCCAGTTAACTTGTTTTTCTTTTTCTTTTTATTAAAATAAATAATACGAAAGTTATTCAGAACAGTATGTACAATACAAGCTTTAATCAACTGCAATACGATATTTCTAATGCAAATGAAAATGTTAATGTATGCAGGGGCACTGCTGGGGGCTCTCTTAGAAAGGTTGTCCATGAACTAATATATACTTAGAATATCAATACATCAAGAATTGAATTCCTAGATTTAGTGATAAAATCAAGGATGGTATACTGCAGAGAGTCATCACCCAATTTTGGCCATAAAAGCAATTCCCACAGGTCAGTTTCTACAAATGAAAGGAACTGTCAATGGAAAGTGATGTCATCAAACATTCTAAAATATTGTGGGAAAATTTTGAGGCTAGAAGATACAGGAGAAAAGACTCCACAAGGGTTTGTAAGAGCTAAAAAAAAACTGGGAGAGATCAATTTCTGTATGGGGATAAAGGACACAACTAGAAAGCAAATAAAATAAGATTTATACTAAATTTTAATAACGAATGGAGTATTTTTAAAAGAATCTTACAAAAATGTTGGTTTCTAAGATGACCCAGACTTGACTGAAAAAGTAGGACAATGGCCAGCGTTAACAGGTAGAGAGCAAATTCCTTAAGGGACATTTTGGACCCAACAGTCCAGATTGGATAGGAGTTCCCAGAGTTGAAGGGAATAGGAAATGTGGAAAATGCTCGATATCGCAAGTCCTGATATGATGACAACAGATTTGAGTACCCAAATGGAATTACTCACAAAATAAAGAGTCTGATTACTTGCCAGTCAAGTCAGGTCATCTACATGATCATTTGTAGTTGGAGCAAGAAATATATAGGCAAAACAATAAGAAGTTTGTCAATGAGAATGCAGGAACATATAAGGGCAATTAAAATAAAAATCCATTGTGCAGCGTGGCAAAACATTGTAATTGAACATCATGAATCTAATCCCTATTGTGTTAAATTTTGTGGGTTAGAAAATTGATTTAGGGATTAGAGGTGGAGATGTAAATAAATGTCTGTTAAGCAAAGCATCCAAATGGATCTTTAATATAAATACCCTTGTCCCAATGGTTTAAACGAAGAATTGCAATATACTGCTTTCTGTAATATACAGTAGCCATATTTGTTTTCTGTGATTCAATGATGTACAAAAAAAGGATGTTGTAACTAAATCTCTTTGATGTAATTTAGTAACAAAAATTATCCCTCATAGGATTGTATTGTAAGATTATGGAGATGCGTAACTGGGAATTAGCAAACCCTTTTTGAGTTATACTAAGGTACAAAACCTTGAACGGAAAGAACAGGGGAAGAAACAAAAAGGTACCCCATGGTATATAAATAACAGGTTGAATGTTGAAATAAATACTTTAATTATAGGGTGTATTATATATATGTACAATATGTAAAGATGAATCCCTTTAAATCCATCGAGAATGCCAATTATAGATGGTTAAGTTATATGTCTATCTAATATGGTTTATTGTGCACCGAGATAGGGTTAAAAATGGGCAGTTGCAAAAGGCATGGAAATCTTTAAATAGAGAGCCCGGATGTAACGTTAGCCATGCCCGTGAGTGGGCGATTGTGGGTACGAGTGTACGGTGTTAATGCGGACGCTTGAATCAAACAGTTGGTAATAGGCCCGGCGTGCTTAACCTTGGAGTTAGGAGAGATCGGAACTTTGAATTCAGCTTGGAGTGGTAACGTATAGAATTATACACCGCATAGACTGTGTTTTGCTGTGACTGGAAATGGGTTCAGATGCGCAGCAGAACGCGAGAAGAATGCAAGAAGAACGCTTCATAGTTGCTTCTATCCTTGCTTCTAGGATTGTTGGATTTAACCCGCGGGAGGCTTACATATAACATTGTTTCCTCTATATATAGTACCAGTGCACTATATCTCTGTTATCTTAGTAGATTAGGGGTAACATATACCATATATTTATGACAGATTAAAGAAGATTTAATATTGTATAAAGCATGAAAATACAGGATTTATACACTATGGAAAATTATATTGTAAATAATCTACATGAACAATTGACTAATGGTTTGACATACTGTTTAGTGCAATTAGAAAACAATCAGCTAATGGTAAGTGTTTAGTCATTATAAAACATTTTAATGCTTACTGAGGTTATCAAATTCCAAAACTTATTGCAATACATTGTAAGTGAAGTCTTCTTTAATCTAGGAATTATCTAGAATTATCTTTTGTTTTAAAAAAGTGTTGTAATTCCTTTTACGCCTCAGAGCGCCGCTGTTCACCAGAAAAGCAAAGAAAATAAAAGAGAATGTGATTTCAGGCTACTCAATTCATTCTGCACATCTTCAAGGATAAAACCAGATTTTTCCTGGATTTTTCTTTAAATAATGCATTATATCATGGTGTACATAGAAGGTGGATTAGAACATATTTTTTCACTGGAATACCAATTGTTTGCATCTGCAAATTTTCTTCACTACCTTTCATATGGTGAAAATGGCAGGGATGAAAATCCACCAGGAACATGAACACAGAGGCATAAATGGCAAGTAATATTTTCCATTATTTCATTCTTGTTTTTTATTCAGTTTCTGGTCAGCTTCACTATTCTATTCCTGAAGAACTGAGGAAGATTCTGTTATAGCAAATATTGCAACGATCTAGGATTGGATCTTAAGAGCCTCTCTGTATAGAAAGCTCAGTATTGATTCGCAATTTCTGAAAAATATTTGTATGTAAATCTGGAAAATGGAAATTTATATGTAAAACATAGGATAGCCCGAGAGACCTCTGTGCAAGACATTGGCTACTTGCTTTCTAACCTTTGATGCTGTGCTTGAAAATCCTGTAAATATTTTTAGTGTAAAAAGAAATTCAAGATAAATGATAATGCTCCAAAGTTCTTTCATGATACAATGACTTTACAAATTAGTGAATCTACATCACCAGGAACTCTTCTGGTTTTCAAAATGCGAAGATCCAGATAATGGTATTAATACAATACAATCATACAGACTGAGTGAAAATCAATATTTTACTTTGAATGAAAAGACAAGACTGATAGGACCAAAATTCCACAATTAGTTTTAGAAAATATCTCGATCGCGAGACACAAAGTATTCACAAATTGTTTTTAACAGCTTTTGATGGAGGGAACCCGGTAAGATCTGGATCTGCTCTAATCAGGATCCTTATAGTGATGCTAATGATAATTTGCCGTGTTTTTCTCAAGAGGTATATAAGTGAGTATAGTGAAATACACCAATCAACTCCACAATTCTTTGTGTAATGCCACTGACAAGATGAAGGATCAAATGGACAAATCTCATATTTTTTCAGCAAAACATCAGAAAACCAGCTTCCACATGGCATCTTCACAATCAACCCTACAGGTGGGGAAATTATCACAAAAAGTAGCTTAATTTGAGACTACACAAATTATGAATTGATGGTAGAAGCAGTATATGAGGAGGGTTTGTGGCCCATACCAAGGTATTAATAGAAGTTACTGATGAAAATGACAATGCACCTGAGATATCTATTACGTCATTATCTACTCCTATTCCCAGGATTCCAAACTCGGCACTGCAATAGCATTGATTAAAATTCATGATCGAGACATGGAGAAAATGGTGAAGTTGACTGTGAGATAATAGGTGGAGCACCTTTTCAATTAGTGTCATCATCAAGTAGATATTATAAATAATTACCACTACTGCTTTGGACAGAGAAATATTTTCTTGGTATAATCTCCACAATTATTGCCACTGATAGAGGATCACCAAAACTTTCTAGCAAAAAATTGCTTACGTTGGATATTTCAGATGTCAATGATAATCCACCAGTGTTTGTGGAAAAAACTTCTGTTGCTTATATATCTGAAAATAATTTACCTGGCAATTCAATATATAGAGTTCATGCATTAGATATTGATGTTGGGGAAAATGCAAGAGTTATATATTCATTTCCAACAGAGACTTAGAGGATATTCCGGTATCTTCTTACTTTTCATTAATATAGAATCTGGGTACTATATGCCCAGCGATCATTTATTATGAGCAGCATAAGGCATTTGAAATTGAAATAACAGCTAAACAATGGATCCCAAAACTCTAAGTAGCAACACAACACTTATTATCTATAAATTGATCAGAATGATAATACCCAACATTCTTGTACCCTTCACCAGAAAGTGGAGGTTTGTCTTTTTATGAAGGTCCCTTTTCCCTGTGAGAAAGGTTCATTGATAACAAAAGTTGTGGCAGTGGATGCAGACTCTGGGCATAACTCTTGGCTTTCTTATCTTTCATTCAACTTCCAGAATCATTCCTTTTAGTATAAGTCCACACACTGGTGAAATCAGAGCATCCCATGGATTTCAAGAGAAAGATGTGTTGAAGTATAAGGTGATATTATGGTAAAGGATAATGGAGAATCACTCTCTACAACAGTTACCCTAAGCCTCATAGTGGCAGATCATTTATACCAGGTGCTACCCAAACTTAACGATCAATCCATCAAATAGGAATCTCAATCTAACATAAAATATACTTGGTAATTGCAGTTGCACTAATTTCAGTGTTATTTATTGTAACGTTTTTTTTTGTAATTTTATCAAAATATAAGGACCCAAACCTTCATCTTTGCCTGGTCCTCAAGCTACAAATATTTATTCTCAATTGACCCCAGAGTACTTTCTACATTTACAGTGGATCTTACCTTTTCCCTACTCCTACAATGTTTGTGTCCTCTGTGGATTCATCTGAAAATGAATTCAACCTTTAAAAAAAACAAATCAACATGTTCCCAGTGATAACCTTATTGATGCCATTGATACAGAAATTGGAAATGGAAGTCTAGACGCTATGTCATCTCCCAACGATTTGATGCAGGTAAGTAATTCTTCAACATTCAAATGTAATGCAATATATGTTGATGGTCATATACAGTAAAATTCCACCTATGTACATAAATATTCTAAGCAATATGCTATTTCTGTATCAAAGTGTAATGTGTGCAGGTCAGTAGGATCATACATTACATTAAATATGCCATTTTATGTGTTTTTTGCAATGTCCAAATGTGACAAATTGAAAAGTACAATAATAATAATTTATAAGTCATCCTCCATAATGATAATGATCTAAAACAAACTGAATGCAATAAAAAGAGCTTTTAAAAATAAATAAATTTATTTTAATTAAATAATAATTTTCATGCTGCTTAAATTGCATGTCTGGCCTAAAAAAACTTTTCATAGAAATTTACAGCTACCCCCAAACCCCATTTTCGCATTATACATAATAGCCAAAGATGCCCCTGAAGGGACTTACCAGACCTAGCCCCTTACCGCCTGGTTGCCACCCCCTTCTCCTGTTTTGAGCTCATTTTGAGCAAGAACAGGAACAGTGAGGAGCTTCCTTGTTGCAGCTGTCAGGTAATGGGGCATGACATTACGTCGCCTTTGATTGAGAGCCGAGACAAGGAAGAAGCAATGCAGAGCTGTGGAGTAGCGTGGAAGAGTGGCAAGGGACTTGGTCAGGTAAGTCAATTACCTGACCAAGTGAATTTATGTTAAAAATTTATGTTAAAAAAATTTAAACTGGACATGCAATTTAATTTGTACTTTTTGTATCTGCATTTAAATGAATTTATGCTTCATTTGATTTTAGAGAACCATTCATTTTTGGGTCCTATTTTTTGCTTAAAAACATTTTAAAAAATAATTTTAAACATGTATTTTACACTAGTTTCTATACATAAATTAAGATTTGATAATTCTATTGTGTTATAATGATTGTTCTACTCCCAATAATGATATTTCTCTGAAAATTATGTAGCACTCTACAAATATAGAAAGGATTTCAAACTTTTTTACTAATTTGCATTTCCTGCTAACCCTATATCCAACATTCACCTTTAAGAGAAGCATGTTACGTATAGAGATGTCCGAACTTCGCAAAATCCGGTCCGCTCGAGGATCCGCGAATTTTCGAAAAAATTCAAAAATTCGAAAATCCGCGAGCGGACCCGTTAAAATGAAAAATATTCTTAAAATTACGAGATTTCTCGTATTTTCGAAAAATTTTGAAATTACGCGTTTCGTGTATTTTCGAAATTTTTCAAAATAACGAGGAATCTTTTTCCTCGTAATTTTCTAAAATACGCATTGACGTAAATACGAGAAATCTCGTAATTTCGAAAATTTTCGAAAATACCCAGAAAATCCGGAAAAACACGCCGTTCGCGAACGGGATAAATCCGCGGCGGATTCGGGTTCGGATCCGCAAACCGGCCATCCCTAGTTACGTACCTTGCATTTTTGTCAAAACAAGGGAAAGAAACATTTATTTAGTAATATAAGGTACATACAGGGAGATGTAATAAAAAATTTTCAGGGTTATTTAATCAAATTTTTTATCGTTAAAAATGGTGCTAATTTTGCTCCAACCAATCGGATTTTGGTTTATCTAACATTCTCCTTTAAGGGAAGCATGTTACGTACCTTGCATTTTTGTCAAAACAAGGGAAAGAGACATTTATGTAGTAATATGATAAGGTACATACAGGGAGATGTAATAAAAGTTCTTCAGGGTTATTCAATAAAAGTTTTTATTGTTATAAATGGTGCTAATTTTGCCCCAACCAATTGGATTTTATCTTTCAAATGTTAAATGAGATCTGATTGGTTGGGGCAAAATTAGCACCATTTTAAACAATAAGAACTTTTATTGAATCTCCCTGCTTATCGTTAAAAATGGTGCTAATTTTGCCCCAACCAATCAGATTTTATTCACCATTTGAAAGCTAACATCTGATTGGTTGGGGCAAACTTAGCACCATTTTTAAAAATAAGAACTTTTATTACATCTCCCTGATAGTGCTAACATTACCTTCCTCATTCCTGTAATACAGTAACCAAATTGCAAAAATTACTGTGAAGCATGTGATACTTTTACATCACATTTCAATAGTCATAAAGTTTTACAATGCATAGTAGCACAAAAGTAGCTGAAAAGAAAATTAAAAGTTTTTCTCCCAGAACAACTATACAATGTAAGATACTTCTCTAGTAAGTAGCATTTACATACATGTAGTCTTCAGAGAGCCTTGTGAGCATGTGCACTTATTGGCCATGACCCCTGACCCCAGTATTCACAGTCTCGCCATGACCCCCTTCACAGTCTCCAGGGGCATGTCTAGACCTTTTGGTACCTGAGACAAACTTTTTAAAGCTGCTTTGTGTGCCACCACAAAAAAAATGTGGTTGGTGGAGGTGAGCATGGCTTGTGTAACTAACACCTGCTGGTTAACTGGATGGCTGACGTAACAGTGGCTGCTGAACCACTGTTCAGTCAGCTCACCAGTTCACCAGACAGTGTTAACTTACTGCAGTGTTAATTTTACTGTTTCTTTTTTGTTTGTTTCCATTACGTTCCTAGAAAAAGCTAATATTTCTACAAGTACTCATTTTTATTGGAGATCTATTGGGATAGTGGTATAAAATATTTATACCCAGGTAAAAATGAATGATAAATAAATTTTATGTCTTGTGCCTCGGGGATGAATTGAAATTACTGCTAGTAATTCTCAATGAGAAAACAACTCACATTTAATTTAATTAAAATATTTGAAACATTTTCGTTCCTGTTCCTTTCCCATTTCTAAAAAGTATAATATATATACTGATTGTGAAATTCAGATTTTAACAATTCTGCAAATTTAATAATGTTATTGAGTTTGTGGAGTTTAAAACTATGCAGAAGATACATAACATACAGAAACAAAGTTTTATTGACGGAAATTAAGATTCAAATAGAATTTGTGACCAGAGGTGTAACTAGGAATCACTGGTGCCCCCAGCAAAACTATGATGGGGCCTCTATCCGTGCTTCATCCACAGTGGTTTTCTGGGAATAGACTATATCTGTCATAGGAAAAATAAGAAGATGGGGCCTCCCTACAGTTGCTCCCTACCCCCTGGTACTTATGCCCCTGTTTGTGATGCACTGATGAACTGAAGAACTAAACAGTAAAGGACTTGATTTTACTTTCTCATAAAAATTCAAATGTATAATAATATACATTTTTACATTATTATAGGTACAGTTATTTATATTTAGTTCATAAAAATGTTTAACAGAAAAACAGGGAAATAGATAAAGGTACCCTGCTGTGCTGTTATCAGGAACATATAAGGGCAATTAAAAATAAAAATCCATTGTGGAGCAGCGTGGCAAAACATGTAATTGAACATCATGAATCTAATCCCTATTGTGTTAAATTTTGTGGGTTAGAGAAAATTGATTTAGGGATTAGAGGTGGAGATGTAAATAAATGTCTGTTAAGCAAAGCATCCAAATGGATCTTTAATATAAATACCCTTGTCCCAAATGGTTTAAACGAAGAATTGCAATATAGCTGCTTTCTGTAATATACAGTAGCCATATTTGTTTTCTGTGATTCAATGATGTACAAAAAAAGGATGTTGATAACTAAATCTCTTTGATGTAATTTAGTAACAAAAATTATCCCTCATAGGATTGTATTGTAAGATTATGGAGATGCAGTAACTGGGAATTAGCAAACCCTTTTTGAGTTATACTAAGGTACAAAACCTTGAACGGAAAGAACAGGGGAGAGAAAACAAAAAGGTACCCCATGGTATATAAATAACAGGTTGAATGTTGAAATAAATACTTTAATTATAGGGTGTATTATATATATGTACAAATATGGTAAAGATGAATCCCTTTAAATCCATCGAGAATGCCAATTATAGATGGTTAAGTTATATGTCTATCTAATATGGTTTATTGTGCACCGAGATAGGGTTAAAAATGGGCAGTTGCAAAAGGCATGGAAATCTTATAAATAGAGAGCCCGGAGTAACGTTAGCCATGCCCGTGAGTGGCGATTGGTGGGTACGAGTGTACGGTGTTAATGGCGGACGCTTGAATCAAACAGTTGGTAATAGCCCGGCGTGCTTAACCTTGGAGTTAGGAGAGATCGGAACTTTGAATTCAGCTTGGAGTGGTAACGTATAGAATTATACACCGCATAGACTGTGTTTGCTGTGACTGGAAATGGGTTCAGATGCGCAGCAGAACGCGAGAAGAATGCAAGAAGAACGTCTTCATAGTTGCTTCTATCCTTGCTTCTAGGATTGTTGGATTTAACCCGCGGGAGGCTTACATATAACATTGTTACCTCTATATATAGTACCAGTGCACTATATCTCTGTTATCTTAGTAGATTAGGGGTAACAATATACCAGTATATTATGACAGATTAAAGAAGATTTAAATATTGTATAAAGCATGAAAATAACAGGATTTATACACTATGGAAAAATTATATTGTAATATAATCTACATGAAACAATTGACTAATGGTTTGACATACTGTTTAGTGCAATTAGAAAACAATCAGCTAATGGTAAGTGTTTAGTCATTATAAAACATTTAATGCTTACTGAGGTTATCAAATTCCAAAACTTATTGCAATACATTGTAAGTGAAGTCTTCTTTAATCTAGGAATTATCTAGAATTATCTTTTGTTTAAAAAAAAGTGTTGTAATTCCCTATTTACGCCTCAGAGCGCCGCTGTTCACCAGAAAAGCAAAGAAAATAGAAAAGAGAATGTGATTTTCAGGCTACTCAATTCATTCTGCACATCTTCAAGGATAAAACCAGATTTTTCCTGGATTTTTTCTTTAAAATAATGCATTATATCATGGTGTACAATAAGAAGGTGGATTAGAACAATATTTTTCACTGGAATACCAATTGTTTGCCTCTGAAAATTTTCTTCACTATAACCTTTCATATGGTGAAAATGGCAGGGATGAAAATCCACCAGGAACATGAACACAGAGGCATAAAATGGCAAGTAATATTTTCCATTATTTCATTCTTGTTTTGTTATTCAGTTTCTGGTCAGCTTCACTATTCTATTCCTGAAGAACTGAGGAAAGATTCTGTTATAGCAAATATTGCAAAAGATCTAGGATTGGATCTTAAGATGTTCTCTGTTAGAAAGCTCAGTATTGATTCGCAAATTTCTGATAAATATTTGTATGTTAATTTGGAAAATGGAAATTTATATGTAAAACATAGGATAGACCGAGAGACTCTGTGCACCACATCAGCTACTTGCTTTCTAACCTTTGATGCTGTACTTGAAAATCCTGTAAATATTTTTAGTGTAAAAATAGAAATTCAAGATATAAATGATAATGCTCCAAAGTTCTTTCATGATACAATGACTTTACAAATTAGTGAATCTACATCACCAGGAACTCATCTGGTTTTGCAAAATGCGGAAGATCCAGATAATGGTATTAATACAATACAATCATACAGACTGAGTGAAAATCATTATTTTACTTTGAATGAAAAGACAAGAACTGATGGGACCAAAATTCCAGAATTAGTTTTAGAAAAAAATCTTGATCGCGAGACACAAAATATTCACAAATTGTTTTTAACAGCTTTTGATGGAGGGAACCCGGTAAGATCTGGATCTGCTCTAATCAGGATCCTTATTAGTGATGCTAATGATAATTTGCCTGTGTTTTCTCAAGAGGTATATAAAGTGAGTATAAGTGAAAATACACCAATCAACTCCACAATTCTTTGTGTAAATGCCACTGACAAAGATGAAGGATCAAATGCGCAAATTACATATTTTTTCAGCAAAACGTCAGAAAACCAGCTTCACATGGGCATCTTCACAATCAACCCTACAGGTGGGGAAATTATCACAAAAAGTAGCTTGAATTTTGAGACTACACAAAATTATGAATTGATGGTAGAAGCAGTAGATGGAGGAGGGTTTGTGGCCCATACCAAGATATTAATAGAAGTTATTGATGAAAATGACAATGCACCTGAGATATCTATTACGTCATTATCTACTCCTATTCCCGAGGATTCCAAACTCGGCACTGCAATAGCATTGATTAAAATTCATGATCGAGACATGGGAGAAAATGGTGAAGTTGACTGTGAGATAATAGGTGGAGCACCTTTTCAATTAGTGTCATCATCAAGTAGATATTATAGAATAATTACCACTACTGCTTTGGACAGAGAAATAGTTTCTTGGTATAATCTCACAATTATTGCCACTGATAGAGGATCACCAAAACTTTCTAGCAAAAAATTGCTAACATTAGATATTTCAGATGTCAATGATAATCCACCAGTGTTTGTGGAAAAAACTTTTGTTGCTTATATACCTGAAAATAATTTACCTGGCACTTCAATATATAGAGTTCATGCATCAGATATTGATGCTGGGGAAAATGCAAGAGTTATATATTCAATTTCCAACAGAGACTTAGAGGGTATTCCGGTATCTTCGTACTTTTCAATTAATATAGAATCTGGGGTACTATATGCCCAGCGATCATTTGATTATGAGCAGCATAAGGTATTTGAAATTGAAATAACAGCTAAAGACAATGGATCCCAAACTCTAAGTAGCAACACAACACTTATTATCTATATAATTGATCAGAATGATAATACACCAACATTCTTGTACCCTTCACCAGAAAGTGGAGGTTTGTCTTTTTATGAAATGGTCCCTTTTCCCTGTGAGAAAGGTTCATTGATAACAAAAGTTGTGGCAGTGGATGCAGACTCTGGGCATAACTCTTGGCTTTCTTATCATTTCATTCAACTTCCAGAATCATTCCCTTTTATTATAAGTCCACACACTGGTGAAATCAGAGCATCCCGTGGATTTCAAGAGAAAGATGTGTTGAAGTATAAGGTGATAATTATGGTAAAGGATAATGGAGATCCATCACTCTCTACAACAGTTACCCTAAGCCTCATAGTGGCAGATCATTTTCACCAGGTGCTACCCAAACTTAACGATCAATCCATCAATGAGGAATCTCAATCTAACATAAAAATATACTTGGTAATTGCAGTTGCACTAATTTCAGTGTTATTTATTGTAACTGTTATTTTTGTAATTTTATCAAAATATAAAGGACCCAAACCTTCATCTTTGCCTGGTCCTCAAGCTACAAATATTTATTCTCAGATTGACCCCAGAGTACTTTCTACATTTAACAGTGGATCTTTACCTTTTCCCTACTCCTACAATGTTTGTGTCTCTGTGGATTCATCTGAAAATGAATTCACCTTTAAAAAAACAAATCAACATGTTCCCACTGATAACCTTATTGATGCCATTGATAAAGAAATTGGAAATGGAAGTCTAGACGCTATGTCATCTCCCAACGATTTGATGCAGGTAAGTTTTAATCTTTTATCTTTTAATAAATAAACAAATGTAGTAATGTATGTATCATAGTTTTATACAGTAAAATTCTACCATTGCACATTAATATTCTAAGAAACATTCTGTTTCTATATGGAAAGAATAATGCGTACAGGTAAGTCGGGTCTGACACAGAGTTTAAAATGTCGTTTTTAGATCTGTTTTTAGTGATGTGGAAAATCCAAAAGTGGTTCTATTAGCTTCAATCTGATCTTCATGTGAAGGCAGATATCATTTTGTTCATTCGTAGTAATTTATTAGCACTGCAACATAATGATTATGATCTAAAACTAAATTAATGCAATAAAGAAATATAAAGATAGTTATACTTTTTGTTTTTATATTCAGATGAATTTATACTCTCTATGATGCTATCAAATAGTTTATATTTCAGTAGTTTGTGCACCTCAAAGAAAATCTAAATATTCCATTGCTATATAATGAGTTTTCTACTCTCAATAATGATCTTTCTATGAAGAAGTTTATGTTGCACTCTCTACAATGGCAAAGAGAGAAACGATTTCCAAGTTTTTAGCTAATTTACCTTTTCTGCAAACCATTAATCCGACATTCAGCTTTAAGAGAAGCACTTTTAGCTTTTTGTGTTTTTGTCAATACAAGCAAGAGATACATCTGTGTGGTGATGTATAAAGAAATGCAGCACTTCTCTTACCTTCTTCTTACTAGTAATCACATCAACAAGGTGCGCTTCAAGCAACAATTTTATACTACAAACATTGTAGATAATGCTAAGCCAGTAAATTTGATACCTATTATTACATTTGGAGTAATACACATATATAAATATTGCACATTTTAGGCAGATCTATTATCGGGTTCCTGGCATAAACATTGCATTCTGTATATATGAAACTTTGGAATTGTACAATCAAGCATCATTTATAAAACACATTCCTTGATTTTCAACCAGAGGTTAGGTTCATCCAAGGTTAAGTTTCTAACAAAATTATAAAATTCCCAAAGTGCTTCAAGATGAACTTTGCACAACCATGATATTTTATATATATATTATATTTTATATTTATTGTGTCCTTTAACCTACTTTTGTTATATTTATGCATATTTATTAATGATGTTGCAGATGTTCCTATTATAAGGGAGTGGTCACATTAACATTAGGGTATTTAATCCCTAGGATTGGTTGGGTTTTATCACCTGATAAAAGGGGAACTGATATGTTGTGACTAAAGCACCTGGTGGAATAATGGGGTTTAAATCACATTACTTTATATGTGCTACACTCCATTATTGTTTGTTGTACTGTATATTCTATGTTTATGATCATAACCTTAGCCTTTCACTATAGAGATGGACACATTGTTTACAGTTTATTTTACTTAATATGTTTTACAATTGAACCTTCCAGAATTGCGTTTGTGTTACTATATCGGTGAATACTGCTAATTGTGTAGAAATGAAAAAAGACAAGTGAAATACATATTAACAGCTTACAAACATTGCTTCTGCAGGTAAAAGGAATTCAACAGATGCAGCTTCCTTTTTGTTAGCTAGAGTTTCACCCATTCATGTGACATTGTCCCCATTAGCTAATAAATGGCAAAAAGAAATATTATCTACAAAAATAGACCATGGCCATGGATCTTAAGTAATAGGCTTAAAGTTACACCACCTCCTACTCTGCCCTGGCTTTCTGAGCCTGGCACATGATGAGTTTTGTATAAAATAAAAAAAACACTCCTAGAAAATCGATTTTTTCTGAAGCTAGTAACAGACCTACAAGCATCTTGTGTTTAGCTTTAAAAGTAATAAAGAAGTTTGAGGGGTTAATTATGCATTTTAAAGGTAGGAATGTACTCTTTTTAATAAAGGTCACTTGTATGGAGACCACGGTTCCCCTTTAATGACAATAATACAGACTGGGGGCTCTATAAGAAAACTGTTTCCCGTTGCCATTATTCTGCAGTAACCAATCAGATATTATCTAGCTGCAGTAACCTAGGGTAACCAATCAGCTAAACTCTTGGCATACATGGCCAATAAAAAACGCACAGACAATATGATCTTAAAAACCAAATACCCACTAAAATCCTCAAAACCTACAACAAAGCTTCAAAAACTATTATGAAAACTTATACCAAACCCTCAACACCAATTTGACTAAAGAAATCAGAGCCTACTTATCAGACATTACTCTCCCGCAACTTACAGCAACACAAAAAAACTTCCTAGACCAAAATATATCATCGAAGAAATAATACAAGCCTTGCAAGACCTTAACCCTGGAAAAGCACCTGGCCTGGATGGCCTACCTACCAAAATCTTTCAACAATATGCAGAACTTCTCAAAACCCCTCTACTAAAAATGTACCAAGAATCCCTCGAGAACCACTACCTACCACCTTCGCTATACAAATCCAACATTAAATTACTACTTAAGCCAGACAAAGACCCAGAAGAACACAGCTCATATTGCCCCATTTCTCTCTTAACCACTGACTACAAAATATTTGCCAAAATTCTAACAAACAGGCTACAATCAGAAATTCACTAACTCATTGCTCCGGATCAAACAGGATTTATGCCTGGCAAATCCACTACTATAAATATCTGCCAAACCCTGATACAAACCCAAATAGACCACGACAACAAAGGCCATAGGGCTATACTCTCACTTAATGCCCAAAAAGCAACTCCCTAGAATGGCCATTTCTATGGGTAATTCTACACAAATATGGCTTCTGAAACTGCTTCACCAGACTAGTACAACTACTGTACAAAGAATCTACAGCCAGAATATCACTAAATGGCGCAACATCCAAATTTTCTCTTTAGGCAGAGGAACAAGACAGGGATGTCCCCTGTCACCCTACCTACTTGCACTGGCAATTGAAGTGTTAGCTACAAAAATTAGGTCTAATCCCAGTATACGAGGTCTACAACTTGGCCCATATAACGAGCTAATAGGACTCTATGCTGATGACATAATACTTTTCCTGGATGCTACAGATACAACCCTAAATGCATTGCACACCACCATCTCAGTATATGGACCAATATCAGGCCTCCATATCAACTGGCCCAAATCCTCACTATACGCCTCGGACACAAGTCCAAACAAAGTTCTACAACTTAAACCTTCACCTACTTCACTGGTATAAGACCAAGACACAATCCTGGAAGCACCTGCCACTAAATCTCATAGGATGAATAAACCTAGTAAGAATTATCCTACTGCCCAAACTGCTGTACAATCTTCAACACACGCTCAGCTACATCCCCAACAAATATTTCCAAGCACTCAACCGTTTAGTCATCAGCTTTCTATGGGGCAATAAAAGACCCAGGGTGTGACTAAAACAATTGCAAGCACCTAAAGATCAAGCAGGCCTGGCATAACCGGACTTAAAAACATATTATTTAGCCAGACAGGCGAAGCTACTGAGATGCTGGTTCAATGGTACAGACAGCCCAACCTCTTCAGACAACATGTTAACCCCATTTCTAAAAGGACCATTTCTAGACTACATAGCCAACCCAGATATCCATGTATTCGCCCAAACACTAAACTACATCAACAAGCAGCAAAAACATGGAAATAAATCAAATCCATCTTAAAAGTGAATACACCATAGCCAGTTAACTTGTTTTTTCTTTTTCTTTTTATTAAAATAAAATAATACAGAAAGTTATTCAGAAACAGTATGTACAATACAAGCGTTAATCAACTGCAATACGATATTTCTAATGCAAATGAAAATGTTAATGTATGCAGGGGCACTGCAATGGGGGCTCTCTTAGAAAAGGTTGTCCATGAACTAAATAATAATACTTAGAATATCAATACATCAAGAATTGAATTCCTAGATTTAGTGATAAAAATCAAGGATGGTATACTGCAGAGAGTCATCACCCAATTTTGGCCATAAAAGCAATTCCCACAGGTCAGTTTCTACAAATGAAAAGGAACTGTACAATGGAAAGTGATGTCATCAAACATTCTAAAATATTGTGGGAAAATTTTGAGGCTAGAAGATACAGGAGAAAAGACATCCACAAAGGGTTTGTAAGAGCTAAAAAAAAACTGGGAGAGATCAATTTCTGTATGGGGATAAAGGAACAACTAAGAAAGCAAATAAAATAAGATTTATTACTAAATTTAATAACGAATGGAGTATTTTTAAAAGAATCTTACAAAAATGTTGGTTTCTAATGGATGACCCAGACTTGACTGAAAAAGTAGGACAATGGCCAGCGTTAACAGTGAGAAGAGCAAATTCCTTAAGGGACATTTTGGACCCAACAGTCCAGGATTGGATAGGAGTTCCCAGAGTTGAAGGGAATAGGAAATGTGGAAAATGCTCGATATGCAAGTACTGTATATGATGACAACAGATTTGAGTACCCAAATGGAATTACTCACAAAATAAAGAGTCTGATTACTTGCCAGTCAAGTCAGGTCATCTACATGATCATTTGTAGTTGGAGCAAGAAATATATAGGCAAAACAATAAGAAGTTTGTCAATGAGAATGCAGGAACATATAAGGGCAATTAAAAATAAAAATCCATTGTGGAGCAGCGTGGCAAAACATGTAATTGAACATCATGAATCTAATCCCTATTGTGTTAAATTTTGTGGGTTAGAGAAAATTGATTTAGGGATTAGAGGTGGAGATGTAAATAAATGTCTGTTAAGCAAAGCATCCAAATGGATCTTTAATATAAATACCCTTGTCCCAAATGGTTTAAACGAAGAATTGCAATATAGCTGCTTTCTGTAATATACAGTAGCCATATTTGTTTTCTGTGATTCAATGATGTACAAAAAAAGGATGTTGATAACTAAATCTCTTTGATGTAATTTAGTAACAAAAATTATCCCTCATAGGATTGTATTGTAAGATTATGGAGATGCAGTAACTGGGAATTAGCAAACCCTTTTTGAGTTATACTAAGGTACAAAACCTTGAACGGAAAGAACAGGGGAGAGAAAACAAAAAGGTACCCCATGGTATATAAATAACAGGTTGAATGTTGAAATAAATACTTTAATTATAGGGTGTATTATATATATGTACAAATATGGTAAAGATGAATCCCTTTAAATCCATCGAGAATGCCAATTATAGATGGTTAAGTTATATGTCTATCTAATATGGTTTATTGTGCACCGAGATAGGGTTAAAAATGGGCAGTTGCAAAAGGCATGGAAATCTTATAAATAGAGAGCCCGGAGTAACGTTAGCCATGCCCGTGAGTGGCGATTGGTGGGTACGAGTGTACGGTGTTAATGGCGGACGCTTGAATCAAACAGTTGGTAATAGCCCGGCGTGCTTAACCTTGGAGTTAGGAGAGATCGGAACTTTGAATTCAGCTTGGAGTGGTAACGTATAGAATTATACACCGCATAGACTGTGTTTGCTGTGACTGGAAATGGGTTCAGATGCGCAGCAGAACGCGAGAAGAATGCAAGAAGAACGTCTTCATAGTTGCTTCTATCCTTGCTTCTAGGATTGTTGGATTTAACCCGCGGGAGGCTTACATATAACATTGTTACCTCTATATATAGTACCAGTGCACTATATCTCTGTTATCTTAGTAGATTAGGGGTAACAATATACCAGTATATTATGACAGATTAAAGAAGATTTAAATATTGTATAAAGCATGAAAATAACAGGATTTATACACTATGG
Source organism: Hymenochirus boettgeri (assembly GCA_019447015.1). Lineage (NCBI taxonomy): Eukaryota > Metazoa > Chordata > Amphibia > Anura > Pipidae > Hymenochirus > Hymenochirus boettgeri. The sequence continues at coordinate 43,566,085 of CM033471.1, read as the reverse complement.
AAAAATTATATTGTAATATAATCTACATGAAACAATTGACTAATGGTTTGACATACTGTTTAGTGCAATTAGAAAACAATCAGCTAATGGTAAGTGTTTAGTCATTATAAAACATTTAATGCTTACTGAGGTTATCAAATTCCAAAACTTATTGCAATACATTGTAAGTGAAGTCTTCTTTAATCTAGGAATTATCTAGAATTATCTTTTGTTTAAAAAAAAGTGTTGTAATTCCCTATTTACGCCTCAGAGCGCCGCTGTTCACCAGAAAAGCAAAGAAAATAGAAAAGAGAATGTGATTTTCAGGCTACTCAATTCATTCTGCACATCTTCAAGGATAAAACCAGATTTTTCCTGGATTTTTTCTTTAAAATAATGCATTATATCATGGTGTACAATAAGAAGGTGGATTAGAACAATATTTTTCACTGGAATACCAATTGTTTGCATCTGCAAATTTTCTTCACTATAACCTTTCATATGGTGAAAATGGCAGGGATGAAAATCCACCAGGAACATGAACACAGAGGCATAAAATGGCAAGTAATATTTTCCATTATTTCATTCTTGTTTTGTTATTCAGTTTCTGGTCAGCTTCACTATTCTATTCCTGAAGAACTGAGGAAAGATTCTGTTATAGCAAATATTGCAAAAGATCTAGGATTGGATCTTAAGAGCCTCTCTGATAGAAAGCTCAGTATTGATTCGCAAATTTCTGAAAAATATTTGTATGTAAATCTGGAAAATGGAAATTTATATGTAAAACATAGGATAGACCGAGAGACTCTGTGCAAGACATTGGCTACTTGCTTTCTAACCTTTGATGCTGTGCTTGAAAATCCTGTAAATATTTTTAGTGTAAAATAGAAATTCAAGATATAAATGATAATGCTCCAAAGTTCTTTCATGATACAATGACTTTACAAATTAGTGAATTACACATCACCAGGAACTCATCTGGTTTTGCAAAATGCGGAAGATCCAGATAATGGTATTAATACAATACAATCATACAGACTGAGTGAAAATCAATATTTATTTGAATGAAAAGACAAGAACTGATAGGACCAAAATTCCACAATTAGTTTTAGAAAAATATCTCGACTCGAGACAAAAGTATTCACAAATTGTTTTTAACAGCTTTTGATGGAGGGAACCCGGTAAGATCTGGATCTGCTCTAATCAGGATCCTTATTAGTGATGCTAATGATAATGCCTGGTGTTTTCTCAAGAGGTATATAAAGTGAGTATAAGTGAAAATACACCAATAACTCCACAATTCTTTGGTAAACGCCACTGACAAGATGAAGGATCAATGCAAATCTCATATTTTTTCAGCAAAACATCAGAAAACCAGCTTCACATGGGCATCTCACAATCAACCCTACAGGTGGGGAAATTCACAAAAAGTAGCTTGAATTTGAGACTACACAAAATTATGAATTGATGGTAGAAGCAGTAGATGGGAGGAGGGTTTGTGGCCCATACCAAGGTATTAATAGAAGTTACTGATTGAAATGACAATGCAACCTGAGATATCTATTACGTCATTATCTACTCCTATTCCCGAGGATTCCAAACTCGGCACTGCAATAGCATGATTAAAATTCATGAGTCGAGACATGGGAGAAATGGTGAAGTTGACTGTGAGTAATAGGTGGAGCACCTTTTCAATTAGTGTCATCATCAAGTAGATATTATAGAATAATTACCACTACTGCTGTTGGACAGAGAAATAGTTTCTTGGTATAATCTCACAATTATTGCTACTGATAGAGGATCACCAAAACTTTCTGCAAAAAATTGCTTACGTTGGATATTTCAGATGTCAATGATAATCACCAGTTTTGTGGAAAATCTTCTGTGGTTATATATCTGAAATAATTTACCTGGCAATCAATATATAGAGTTCATGCATTAGATATTGATGTTGGGGAAAATGCAAGAGTTATATATTCAATTTCCAACAGAGACTTAGAGGATATTCCGGTATCTTCTTACTTTTCAATTAATATAGAATGGGGTACTTATGCCCGCGATCATTTGATTATGAGCAGCATAAGGCATTTGAAATTGAAATAACAGCTAAAGACAATGGATCCCAAACTCTAAGTAGCAACACAACACTTATTATCTATATAATTGATCAGAATGATAATACACCACATTCTTGTACCCTTCACCAGAAAGTGGAGGTTTGTCTTTTATGAAATGTCCCTTTTCCCTGTGAGAAGGTTCATTGATAACAAAAGTTGTGGCAGTGGATGCAGACTCTGGGCATAACTTGGCTTTCTTATCATTCATTCAACTTCCAGAATCATTCCTTTTATATAAGTCCACACATGGTGAAATCAGAGCATCCGTGGATTTCAAGAGAAAGATGTGTTGAAGTATAAGGTGATAATTATGGTAAAGGATAATGGAGATACATCACTCTCTACAACAGTTACCTAAGCCTCATAGTGGCAGATATTTTCACCAGGTGCTCCCAAACTTAACGATCAATCCATCAATGAGGAATCTCAATCTAACATAAAAATATACTTGGTAATTGCAGTTGCACTAATTTCAGTGGATTTATTGTAACTGTTATTTTGTAATTTATCAAATATAAAGGACCCAACCTTCATCTTTCCTGGTCCTCAAGCTACAAATATTTATTCTCAGATTGACCCCAGAGTACTTTCTACATTTAACAGTGGATCTTACCTTTTCCCTACTCTACAATGTTTGTGTCTCTGTGGATTCATCTGAAAATGAATTCACCTTTAAAAAAACAAATCAACATGTTCCCAGTGATAACCTTATTGAGCCATTGATACAGAAATTGGAATGGAAGTCTAGACGCTATGTCATCTCCCAACGATTTGATGCAGGTAATTAATTCTTCAACATTCAATGTAATGCATATATGTTGATGGTCATATACAGTAAAATTCACCTATGTCATAAATATTCTAAGCAATATGCTATTTCTGTATCAAAGTGTAATGTGTGCAGTGTCAGTAGGATCATTACATTATAATATGCCATTTTATGTGTTTTGCAATGTCCAAATGTGACAAAATTGAAAAGTACAATAATAATAATTATAAGTCATCCTCCATAATGATAATGATCTAAAACAAACTGAATGCAATAAAAAGAGCTTTTAAAATAAATAAATTTATTTTAATTAAATAATAATTTTCATGCTGCTTAAATTGCATGTCTGGCCTAAAAAAACTTTTCATAGAAATTTACAGCTACCCCCAAACCCCATTTTCGCTTATACATAATAGCCAAAGATGCCCCTGAAGGGACTTACCAGACCTAGCCCCTTACCGCCTGGTTGCCACCCCCTTCTCCTGTTTTGAGCTCATTTTGAGACAAGAACAGGAACAGTGAGGAGCTTTCCTGTTGCAGCTGTCAGGTAATGGGGCATGACATTACGTCGCCTGATTGAGAGCCAAGGAGAAGCATGCAGAGCTGTGGAGTAGCGTGGTGATAGTGTACTGGCAGAGAATGTTGAGGATTTCGCGACGCTGGGGTTTTGATCGGTCCGGTACCCGTCACTGACCCTGTGACTCCCCATAAAGGATCAAAAAGACAAAAAAATTTAAACTGCTCGAACACTGCACACGAATCTTAGAACATTGTCGGTTACTACTCCTCCTTCGATATCTGCAATTTTTTTATAACGCGTTTTTAACCCATGACGTTATCTCCCACCGCGACTCTTCCCACACCCGCCTCCTCATGACAGTTGTCTGGGCCCCACAAGGAAACACAAAAGACCACACCATTCCATCCTTTAGATCGGCTCGTCCTATTTTTTGTTTGCTACAAAACCTTTTAAATAAAAATAATTTAAACCATGTAATTCCTACGCAGACTACTACACAGCTCATGGTTAGTTGAACAGAATAACAAAACCCGTGCACAGAGCATCCCCAGAGTTGAGAAGAGTTCAGAATGGGAGTATTAAAGATCGTCTGTCTATAATGATCGGTTTACCCCCAACCCATATCCTCCAGGACAAAAAAAATAGCCACGAAACTAGACACGACCATCCGCTATCATAGATACCTGGCCAATGCCAAACCACAATTCATTCGAACAGCCAAACTATAGACCAATTCGCACACCGAGGACTGTTCACCCCCCTTGTCGTGAAAATCTCTTGCAAAACCAACCAAAACGATGTGCCATGGGGCCTGCCCGACAACCACACTACGGTCTCTAACCTCAGCCATGTATGTAAAGATTAGCAACAAGGCAAAGGTATAACGTGTCTCAGGTGTGCAATCGTGGACTGATGTTGCCGCACTCCGCCCCACTCGGTCCGCTTCGCGCTCGCGAATTCGACACCCAAAACCCAGTTAGCCCTCGCCCCCCTCCGCGCGCGGCGGAAACATTACCGGTGTCCTCTTGCACCCCCATTTCTGCACCTTCCAGAGCTAGATGGCTCCTCTTTCGCAACCCTTTCGGACACTTCTTTCAGCTGTTGCCGTGTATTTTCGCCCTTTCCCCACACACTCACCCCGCGGCTCCATTTTTTGTCCGCTCCGTCCGTTTTCCTCCCACTACTGCGTGATTGTTGGCCGTTCCACTTACTCCGCCCTCGCCTTTCCGCATTTTCGCCCCCCCCGCCCTCCGACGAAATCTTCCGGGTTATGGACACCCCCCGCCGGGTCGCGCCCCGGGCTCCCTCCCGCGGCGGTCTTCCGGGTTTCGATCTCCGCCCCCGCCCGACAAAAAAACACCCAAAAAAACTCCCCCCTCGTTACGTCTTGCCGGGCCTTGAATTTGTCCACCCCCCGGCCGCCCATCCTCAACATTTCTGTATGTCATATCCGGTACCTCCAGGGGCGCTTGTCCTCCAAATTTTCCGGGTTCCTTTCTCACCTTTTTTCTCGCCAACTGGTGCCTCTTTTGCCCCCCCTCGTTTTGGTTTCTCGCCCTTCTCCCCTTACCGTGCCGCCTGTCCTCCCTGCGATGTTTTGTCCCCCACAACACAGGTTCAACACCGACAAAGGCCTTCTATGATACTCATCATTCACAAGGTACCTCCCGGGAGACCCTGCGAACTTACATAATACCAGTTCTTACAAAGAGAGAGGCGTGCGGCTTCCCTAACCGTTTGATTTTTTCTCACCTGGTGCTACCTTTTGCCCCACCCACTGGCTGGCGGTTCCGACTCTATCATCAAATGTTAAATGGTCTGGAGAGATGGAGATGGCCCACCACATAGGCAAAAGTGCACCCTTTTACAACCTCAGCACCTTTTATTGAATCTCCCTGCTATCGTTACACAGATGTGGATACTTTTGCCCCAACCAATCCGATTTATTGCCCCCATGTTGACAAGCGTAATAATTGCCTTGGTGGGCGGCAAACTTGCACCTTTTTAACAACATAAGAACCTTACTCCACTTCCGTAAATTTATTCCCGGCAACCAAAAAAGAAGCAACAAACAATTACGGCCTCATATTGTACAGCAATGATGAGTACATTCTAACATCAACAGTTCAAAGTATAAAGTGTTACAAGCATAGTAGCAACCAAAAGTAGGCTGTCCCGTTTTCTCACTCAACCACCAAGCACAAAAGAAAACCGTTAACAAACAGCGAGCCATTATTTACGCCAAACAAACACTTACAATTGTAAGATACCATCTCTTCTAGTATAAGATAGTCACTTTACCATAATGTAGGGCTCTTCACGAGAATACGACCTGTGAGCTTGGCACTTATGGCTCCCAACTGCGAAACCTCGCCCCAGTATTCACGTCCGCCATTAGACCCCCTTCACCGTTCATAGTTGGGCCAAGGTCTATGACCTTTAGAGTTAGTGAGAGGGGAGCCCCCCCTTTTACGCGCGTCTTGTGTGATGCCCCCCAGCCACCACCCAACCTTGGAAGTGTGGCGGTGAGAAATGGTCTGTGCCCTAACATCCGGATGGTTACCCTGGATGGCTGACGACACGAGTGGGCTGCGAACCGACTGTTCCCGTCCCGCTCACCAGACTTTCACCGCAGGTAACTTCCTGCACTAACAGTGACTTAATTTACTGTCAAATTCTTTCTTCCTGTTGTTTCCATTACGTCATGCACCCGCTACATATTCTCCAAGTATAAAATGTTTTATTGGCGGATCTTGGGATCGTGGTTAGCCAGACCTCTGCGTCTACCTCGTTAAACTGCATGATACAAGAAATTTTTAGTATTGTGCCTCGGGTGATTGACTTGATATATTTATGCGAGTCGCACTGTCAACCACCTCCAACCCTATTTAATGGACCTAGTATCACCATACCTATCAATATCTTTGAAAAATTTTCGTTCCTGTTCCTTTCCCATTTCTAAAAAGTTATAATATATAGACTGATTGGGAAATTCAGATTTTAAAATCTGCAAATTTAATAATGTTATTGAGTTTGTGGAGTTTAAAACTATGCAAAAGATACATAACATACAGAAACAAAGTTTTATTGACGGAAATTAAGATTCAAATAGAATTTTGTGACAGAGGTGAACTAGGAATCACATCTGGTGCCCCCAGCAAAACTATGATGGGGCCTCTATCCGTGCTCTTCACAGTGGTTTTCTGGGAATAGATATATCTGTCATAGGAAAAATAAGAAGATGGGGCCCTCCTACAGTTGCTCCTACCCCTGGTACTTATGCCCCTGTTTGTTGTGGATGCACTGATGAAACTAGAAAAAACCTAAACAGAAAGGACTTGATTTTAATTCTCATAAAAATTCAAATGTATCAATAATAACATTACATTAGTAGGTGTCAGTTATTATATTTAGTTCATAAAAATGTTTAACAGAAAAAAAAACAGGAGAAATGATAAAGGTCCACGGTGTGCTGTTAGACCTGAACATGAAAACAAGCAATCAGTTAATGGTTAGTTTTTAAAATTATTAAAATATTATTGCAAAATCAAATTATAAAATGTACGTTTAATGCAAATAATGTTTTAGATATTGATAAGATTCATAAATGTACAAATTTGTTTTTATTAGAATTATTTCTACTTGTTAGAAAAAGGATTCTGTAATCTCTATTTATGCCTCAGAGCGCCGCTGTTCACCAAAAAAGCAACAAAATATAGAAAGGAGGTCCAGTGATATTCAGGTGCTCAAGACATATGCATATCTACAAGGAGAACAGACATTTTTGGATTCTTCTTTACAAAATCAATATTTTACAAAATGGATTAGAACAATAAGAAGGTGGAAAGAAAACTATATTTTCCACATGTTTGCATTAAAATTGCCTCCTCTACACCATTTCATGTTGTAAAATGGCTGGAATGAAATCCATCAGGACTGGACACACAAGGCATAAAATGGCAAGTAATATTTTCCATAATTTTTTCTTGTTTTGTTATTCAGTTTCTGGTCAGCTTCACTATCTATTCCTGAAGAACTGAGGAAAGATTCTGTTATAGCAAATATTGCAAAAGATCTAGGATTGGATCTTAAGACGTCTCTGTTAGAAAGCTCAGTATTGATTCGCAAATTTCTCAAAAATATTTGTATATAAATCTGGAAAATGGAAATTTATATGTAAAACATAGGATAGACCCGAGAGACTCTGTGCAAGACATGGCTACTTGCTTTCTAACCTTTGATGCTGTGCTGAAAATCCTGTAAATATTTTTAGTGTAAAAATAGAAATTCAGATATAAAGATAATGCTCCAAGTTCTTTCATGATACAATGACTATACAAATTAGTGAATCTACATCACCAGGAACTCATCTGGTTTGCAAAATGCAGAAGATCCAGATAATGGTATTAATACAATACCATCATACAGACTGGTGAAATCATTACTTTACTTTGAATGAAAAGACAAGAACTGATGGGACCAAAAATCCAGAAGTTTTAGAAAAAAAAATCGATCGCGAGACACAAAATATCCACAAATTGTTTTTAACAGCTTTTTGATGGAGGGAACCCGTGTAAGATCTGGATTGCTCTAATCAGGATCCTTATTAGTGATGCTAATGATAATTTGCCTGTGTTTTCTCAAGAGGTAATAAAGTGAGTATAAGTGAAAATACACCAATCAACTCCACAATTCTTTGTGTAAATGCCACTGACAAAGATGAAGGATCAAATGCGCAAATTACATTTTTTTCAGCAAACATCAGAAAACCAGCTTCACATGGGCATCTTCACAATCAACCCTACAGGTGGGGAAATATCACAAAAAGTAGCTTGAATTTCGAGACTACACAAAATTATGAATTGATGGTAGAAGCAGAAGATGGAGGAGGGTGTGTGGCCCATACCAAGGTATAATAGAAGTTATTGATGAAAATGACAATGCACCGAGATACTATTACCTCATTATCTACTCCTATTCCCGAGGATTCCAAACTCGGCACTGCAATAGCATTGATTAAAATTCATGATCAAGACATGGGAGGAAAATGGTTAAAGTGACTGTGAGATAATAGGTGGAGCACCTTTTCAATTAGTGTCATCATCAGTAGTAGATATTATAGAATAATTACCACTACTGCTTTGGACAGAGAAATAGTTTCTTGGTATAATCTCACAATTATTGCCACTGATAGAGGATCACCCAAACTTCTAGCGAAAAATTGCTTACGTTGATATTTCAGATGTCAATGATAATCCACCAGTGTTTGTGAAAAAAAATCTGTTGCTTATATACCTGAAAATAATTTACCTGGCCACTTAATATATAGAGTTCATGCATCAGATATTGATGCTGGGGAAAATGCAAGAGGTATAATTCAATTTCCAACAGAGACTTAGAGGGTATTCCGGTATCTTCGTACTTTTCAATTAATATAGAATCTGGGGTACTATATGCCCAGCGACCATTTGATTATGAGCAGCATAAGGCATTTGAATTGAAATAACAGCTAAAGACAATGGATCCCAAACTAAGTGCAACACAACACTTATATCTATATAATTGATCAGAATGATAATACACCAACATCTTGTACCCTCACCAGAAAAGTGGAGGTTGTCTTTTTATGAAATGGTGCCCTTTTCCCTGTGAGAAAAGGTTCATTGATACAAAAAGTTGTGGCAGTGGATGCAGACCTGGGCATAATCTTGGCTTTCTTATCATTTCATCAACTTCCAGAATCATCCCTTTTATATAAGGCCACACACTGGTGAAATCAGAGCATCCCGTGGATTTCAAGAGAAAGATGTGTTGAGTATAAGGTGATAATTATGGTAAAGGATAATGGAGATCCATCACTCTCTACAACAGTTACCCTAAGCCTCTAGTGGCAGATCATTTCACCAGGCTGCTACCAAACTTAACGATCAATCCATCAATGAGGAATTCAATCTAACATAAAAATATACTTGGTAATTGCAGTTGCACTAATCAGTGTTATTTATTGGAACTGTTATTTTTGTAATTTTATCAAAATATAAAGGACCCAAACCTTCATCTTTGCCTGGTCCCAAGCTACAAATATTTATTCTCAGATTGACCCAGAGTACTTACATTTAACAGTGGATCTTACCTTTTCCTACTCCACAATGTTTGTGTCTCTGTGGATTCATCTGAAAATGAATTACCTTTAAAAAAACAAATCAACATGTTCCCAGTGATAAACATTACGATGCCATTGATAAGAAATTGGAAATGGAAGTCTAGATGCTATGTCATCTCCCAACGATTTGGTGCAGGTAAGTTTTCTTAATCTTTTATCTTTCAATAAAAAAAAAAAATGTACTAATGTATGTATCGTGGTCTTATACAGTAAAATTCTGCATATGTACATATAATATTCTTAGCAACATTCTGTTTCTATAGAATAATGTGTACAGGTTAAGTCGGGTCCAACATGAATTAAATATGCTTAGTTGTTTTATACTGTATGTGTAATAAACAATGTGCCATGGGACAAATCTAGGAGTGGTTTGTGTAGATACGTTTCAATTAGCTTTTTTTTTTTAAAGCACAAATTAATGCAGCTGTATATATAGTGGCAGTATACAGTTAATAAAATCTACATTATATAATTTTTTTTTATTATTGTATATTACTATTTTAATATTATAGACTATTCATTAGTTTATTAGTAGAGATGGCCGGTTCGCGGACCCGAACCCGGATCCGCCGCGGATTTCTCCCGTCCGCGAACGGCGGATTATTCGGACTTCCGAACTGCGGATTTTTTTTTACGAAAATTTTCGAAAATACGAGTTTCTCCATAATTACGAGGATCTACGATACTTCGGGATACGGAAAAAAACCGAGATCCCGTAATTACGAGAATACTCGTAAAAACGAGTAATTCGTGTAAATTTTCAAGACGGAGCAAGCCACATGATCCAAATTAGCCAATGGCAGCATCATAGTTACGGAAAGCCTGTTTTTTTACGGAAATACTCGTTTTTACGGGAATCTCGTATTTTCGAAATTAACGTTTTTTTTAAAGTCACGCTAGCGGACTGTACTTTTAGGTATGTTGGCATTTATACGTGCTTCTAAGGCCATTACCCAGGTCCCTGAGTGGTTAAGTGTACGTTACCAAGGCTATTTAGATCACTTTTAAGGGCGGTTTTGCCGAACTTTCATTTTAATACATTTTAACGGGTTCGCTCGCGGATTTCGAATTTTCGGTTTTTTCCAAAATCCGCGGATCTTCGCGCGGACCGGATTTTTCGAAGTTCGGACATCTCTTTATTAGTAGAGAAAGTTCGAAAGTTCGAATTTGACCCATTCAAGTCTATGGGGGAGTGATAGGTTGAAAAGTCCAAGTGATTTATAGCTAAACTAAACATGGTAACTTACTGTAAATGGCTGTGGCACCGGGAAATGATCTGGGGAACTGTCACTATCACCACAAAACTTGTTAAAACACTTCCTGAAGTCAGGCGGGCAATAGTCAGGTTTCAACGATACATTTGAGGAAACAAACAAACAAACGATCCTTCCTAGGGTTAGCGAACGGTACATTCGAAGATTATTGAACGAATGAACAAAACATCCTTCCTTGGTTAGTGAATGGTACATTCGAGTATTATCGAATGAACGAACAATCTTCCTGGGTTAGCGAACGGTACATTCGAGGATTATTGACCGAACGATCCTTTCTGGGTTAGCGAACGGTACTTTTCGAGGGTTAGTTCATCTCGAACTATATGGTTATTATATTACTGTGTTATTATATGACTAGGTTATTATATAGTTATTATATGGTTATTATATTACTAGGTTATTATTGGTTATTATATGGACTAGGATTATATAGTTTATATGGTTATGTATTTACTAGGTTATTATATGGTTATATATCTGATAGGTGCTATGGTTATTATATGGTTATATATGGTTATTTGTTATTATAGATAAGTATTATGTGGTTATTATATGACTAGGTTATTATATGACTGGGTTATATATATGGTTAGTATATGGATAGGTTATTATATGGTAGTATATGAATAGGTTATTATATGGTGTAATGGTTATTATATGGTTATATATGACTAGGTTATATATGGTTATTATATTTCAGGTTATTATATGGTTTTTATATACTAGGCTATTTTAGGTTATTATAGGGTATATATGACTAGGTTATTATGGCTATTATAGACTAGGTTATTATATGGTTATTATATTACTAGGTATTATATGGTTATATAACTAGGTTTTATATGGCTAGGTTAATACATGGTTATTTTATTATTGGTTATTAAATGGTTATTATACTAGGTTATTATATGGTTATTATCTTACTAGGTTATTTGTGTTATTATATTACTAGGGTATTTTATGGTTATTATATTACTAGGTTATATATGGTATAATATTACTAGGTTAATATATGACTAGGTTAAACATGGTTATTAATACTTGGTTATATATGGTTATTATATTACTAGGCTTAGCGAACAGTACATGAAGGCTTGCGGACCAGAAGCCATTGCTGTGGTGGTGGCTGAGAGGCAGCTAATCACAGCCGCAGCTGCCAGTAATAGAAAAGACGCTGGAACAAGCAGCTGTAAGTAGAGTTAGGAATCTATTTTTATAGTGGTTGGGGGTGGGAGGTATGCCCTGCAATATAGATAAAGGTTTTAAGCAAGGTGTACAGATTACAAGAGAGGGATCAGAAGGGAGGGAGGCTCCTCGTGTATCTAACCATCACTCCCGCAGGCAAGACGGGTGGCGAGACGTTTGGAGATAGTCTGACTACTCAGTTTTATGGACTTGCATAAACTTGCATATTCTGCCCTCAATCCCAACTTCTATTCTTCTAATTTATTAATGAATTGTAACAGATATTTAATGATAAGTTTGTTTCCTTTCTGGCAAAAGTATCTGCTCCTGTGCTTAATGAGCTTTTTATAAGCTTGAGTAGTGCAGAGAAGGCAGCAGGGGAAACAGCAGTGTATCATTGGTTGTCAGCGTCCAGTCATCAGCAGTAGATGGTCGGTTCGCGGACCCGAACCCGGATCCACCGCGGATTTATCCCGTCCGTGAACGGCGATTATTCCGGATTTCTCCTTCCGACTTCCGAACCGCGGATTTTTTTTTTTGGAAAATTTTTGTAATTCGAGGTTCTTGTATTTTCGAAATACGGAGAAAACGGAGGTCCTCGTAATTACGGAATTCTCGTAATTTCAAAAATTTTCCAAAAAACGAGAAATTCTTGTAAATTCGCGGCGAATTTCTGCATTTGGGGGTTATTTTGAAGACGGAGCAAGCCACATGTCCAAATTATCCAATGGCAGCTAACATGATTATTGCCAGCCCCCTGGGTAAAAGGCTGCTTCACAGGCGCCATTTTGTCAGTGTGTTGGATGTGTTTAGTGGAGACCTGACAGTGTAGGAGTTGGAGAGAATTTTTTGTGCTTTTTGAGCTTTTTTTGAGCTTTTTGCGTGTGGATTCAGTGTGTAGTGTTTAGCACTTGTTGTACCACCCCTGTATTCACACATCTTGAGACCCCACTACTTTAAGGACTAACCTTGTTGTAATGGAGAAGAGGACCCGTCTCTCCACTGAGAATGTGGACCGCCTTACATTCATCAAGATGAATGAGGCGTGGATCACATCTCAGTACAGCACCCCTATTGCGATGCTGAGCCCGTGACTGAAGGCCTCCTGCCCCTGGACACCATACTGCTCCTTCCGCCTCATTTTCACCTAGAGTTAGCTGATGCCAGCTTAGCTGGCAATGGCAATTTTTTCTTATGGCAGGGCCATTATGGTCCTACCTTGCTCTACTGCATTTTAAGTGAGAAAAAACAAATGCTTGCAACAACAGCACTTTGTGGCTAATTTTTCTAGATTGGGTCGATCCTACTGGCCTGAAAACAGTACTTTTTGTTCTTCCTTCTTCTCTCCACGAGGCACCTTTGTTGGGTACACTACTCTGACCATCTCATACAGCCGCAACGATACACTGTGGCTAATGTTTACAGCTCTGAGTCAATCCTGCCTGGCACTAGAGCCGTACTCCATATTACAAAGTGTGGGTGCTGTAACTCAATGGTGCGGTTCCTACAAAGCTTACCCGTTCACTCGCTTTCCCTTGCACGAAGCATACTTGAGGGAGAGAAGCCAATGGTGTGAGGGGTATGTCCAGTGGGGCCAAGCCTGCCTGACTCTTCAACATGGTGGCAAACTGCAGTGGGCCTGCTGTAACTCAATGGGCTGTTCCTACGAAGCCTTACCCTTTCACCCGCTTTCCCTTGCACAAAGCATACTCTGAGAGGAGAGAAGCCAATGGGGTGAGGGGTTGTCCAGTGGGGCCAAGCCTGCCTGGCTCTTACACAATGGTGGCAAACTGCAGTGGGCTGCTGTAACTCAATGGTGTGTGGTTCCTACAAGCTTACCCGTTCACCCGCTTTCCCTTGCACGAAGCATACTCTGAGGGAGAGAAGCCAATGGGGTGAGGAGTATGTCAGTGGGGCCAAGCTGCCTGCTCTTCAACAATGGTGGCAAACTGCAGTGGCCTGCTGTAACTCAATGGTGCTGTTCCTACGAAGCCTACCCTTTCACCCGCTTTCCCTTGCACAAAGCATACTCTGAGGGAGAGAAGCCAGTGGGATAAGGGTATGTCAGGGGGCAAGCCTGCCTGCTCTCAACAATGGTGGCAAACTGCAGTGGGCCTGTGACCTCAATGGTGCTGTTCCTACCGTTCACCGCTTTCCTTGCACGAAGCATACTCTGAGGGAGAGAAGTCAATGGGGTGAGGGGTATGTCCAGTGGGGCCAAGCCTGCCTGGCCCCACAAAAATGGTGGCAAACAGCAGTGGACATTATGTAACCCAGTACCCCCATCGCCTTCTTTCCCTTGTTGTGTGCAAACTACTATATAGGGGAATGTGGCAAATGTGGTGTGTGTAATGGCATTAATGGTAAGGTATATACAATAAATATGTTTTTGTCAGAAGTGAATAAAAAATTTTACTACTTATTACAATACAGTAATATAATAAAAAGTATACTTGCCTTCTATCAGTTGCCGCATGGCTTGAACATAATGAGGCCTTGCCTCTTCAGGTCAGACCAGTTCTCTGGAGGGTAGAGACAGTGGTCTGGTAACCGAAGCGGCGCAGGAGCCGGCGCTCGGAGCTCCTCATAATCCTGCTCTTTTGGCGCCGACATGATAGGCGACAGGGGGGAAATCATCGTACCCAGGCAAGGAGGGTACTGTGTGGCACAGTGCCTAGTGAACTCGCCAGTTGCAGGCAGGAAGTTTCGATTCCTTTTTTACGAAATCCTCGTTTTTACGAAAATCCTCGTTTTACGAAAATCCTTGTTTTAAACGGAAATCCTTGTATTTCGAAAAATACCTTTTTTTTAAATTCACGCTAGCGGACTGTAATTTTTAGGTATTGAAGGCTTGATACAGTGTTTCTAAGGTCATACCCAGGTCCCTGAGTGATTAAGTGTACGTTACCAAGGCTATTTAGACCACTTTTAATGTGGATTTTGCCGAACTTCATTTTAATAAGTTTTAACGGGCCGCTGGATTTCGGATTTACGGATTTTTTCGAAAATCCGCGGATCCTCGTGCGGACCGGAGTTTTTCGAAGTTCGGACATCTCTATACGTAACATGCTTCTCGTAAAGGTGAATGTTGGATAGGGTTAGCAGGAATGCAAATTAGGTAAAAAGTTTGAAATACCTTTCTATATTTGTAGAAGTGCGTAAATAATATTCAGAGAGAATAATTGGGAGTAGAACAATATTAAACACATTAGAATTATCAAATCTTAATTATGTATAGAAACTAGTGTAAAATACATGTTTAAAGATTTTTTTAGAAATGTTTTTAAGCAAAAAAGGACCCAAAAGAGATGGTTCTCTAAATCAAATGAAGCATAAATTCATTAAATGAGACAAAAGTACAAATTAAATGTGAGTGTCCAGTTTAAATTTTGTTAACATAAAAAGTCAGCAGTCCACAGCCTTGAGTGGACTGCGAGGAGGGAGAAGCCAACCTACAATAGAAGCAATACTGTACTATATATCTGGTATATACATCGTACATATCAGGTTGGTGGTGGGTGCAGGTAACCATCATATGACCAGTTTTTGATTGAAGAGTGGACATCTTTTGCATATGTCAGACCAGTAATCCCCTGGTATAAAAAAGTCCCCTCAAGCTATCCTGTCTTAATGGGCCATATTAAAAGCATTGTTACGTAATAGCCTAAACTCCTGCTGCTGGTATAGAAAGTTTGGTAATGGTGTTTCTGCTGATTGGTTATATATCTGAAATAAATTACCTGGCAATTCAATATAAGAGTTCATGCATTAGATTGATGTTGGGGAAAATGCAGAGGATATATTCAATTTCCAACAGAGACTTAGAGGATATTCCGGTATCTTCTTACTTTTCAATTAATATAGATCTGGGGTACTATATGCCCAGCGATCATTTGATTATGAGCAGCATAAGGCATTTGAAATTGAAATAACAGCTAAAGACAATGGATCCCAAACTCTAAGTAGCAACACAACACTTATTATCTATATAATTGATCAGAATGATAACACCAACATTCTTGTACCCTTCACCAGAAAGTGGGGTTTGTTTTTTTATGAAATGCTCCCTTTTCCTGTGAGAAAGGTTCATTGATAACAAAAGTTGTGGCAGTGGATGCAGATCTGGGCATAACTCTTGGCTTTCTTATCATTTCATTCAACTTCCAGAATCATTCCCTTTATTATAAGTCCACACACTGGTGAATCAGAGCATTCCGTGGATTTCAAGAGAAAGATGTGTTGAAGTATAAGGTGATAATTATGGTAAAGGATAATGGAGATCCATCACTCTCTACAACCTTACCCTAAGCCTCATAGTGGCAGATCATTTTCACCAGGTGCTACCCAAACTTAACGATCAATCCATCAATGAGGAATCTCAATCTAACATAAAATATACTTGGTAATTGCAGTTGCACTATTTCAGTGTTATTTATTGTAACTGTTATTTTTTGTAATTTTATCAAAATATAAAGGACCCAACCTTCATCTTTGCCTGGTCCTCAAGCTACAAATATTTATTCTCAGATGACCCCAGAGTAATTCTACATTTAACAGTGGATCTTACCTTTTCCCTACTCTACAATGTTGTGTGTCTCTGTGGATTCATCTGAAAATGAATTCACTTTAAAAAAACAAATCAACATGTCCCAGTGATAACCTTATTGATGCCATTGATACAGAAATTGGAAATGGAAGTCTAGACGCTATGTCATCTCCCCAACGATTTGATGCAGGTAAGTAATCTTCAACATCAAATGTAATGCAATATATGTTGATGGTCATATACAGTAAAATTCCACCTATGTACAAAATATTCTAAGCAATATGCTATTTCTGTATAAAGTGTAATGTGTGCAGGTCAGTAGGATCATACATTACATTAAATATGCCATTTAGTTGTGTTTTTGCAATGTCCAAATGTGACAAATTGAAAGTACAATAATAATAATTATAAGTCATCCTCCATAATGATAATGATCTAAAACAAACTGAATGCAATAAAAGAGCTTTTAAAATAAATAAATTATTTTAATTAAATAATAATTTTCATGCTGCTTAAATTGCATGTCTGGCCTAAAAAACTTTTCATAGAAATTTACAGCTACCCCCAAACCCCATTTTCGCATTATACATAATAGCCAAAGATGCCCCTGAAGGGAACTTACCAGACCTAGCCCCTTACCGCCTGGTTGCCACCCCCTTCTCCTGTTTTGAGCTCATTTTGAGCAGAACAGGAACAGTGAGGAGCTTCCTTGTTGCAGCTGTCAGGTAATGGGGCATGACATTAATCGCCTTTGATTGAGAGCCAAGGAAGAAAGCAATGCGAGCTGTGGAGTAGCGTGGAAGAGTGGCAAGAGACTTGGAGGTAAGTCAATTACCTGACAAGTGAATTTATGTTAAAAATTATTGTTTTAAAAAATTTAAACTGGACATGCAATTTAATTTGTACTTTTTGTATCTGCATTTAATGAATTTATGCTTCATTGATTTTAGAGAACCATTCATTTGGGTCCTATTTTGCTTAAAACATTTAAAAAATAATTTTTAAACATGTATTTTACACTAGTTTCTATAAATAAATTAAGATTTGATAATCTATTGTGTTATAATGATGTTCTACTCACATAATGATATTTCTCTGAAAATTATGTAGCACTCTACAAATATAGAAAAAGGATTTCAAACTTTTTTACTAATTTGCATTTCCTGCTAACCCTATATCCAACATTCACCTTTAAGAGAAGCATGTTACGTATGAGATGTCCGAACTGTCGAAAATCCGGTCCGCTCGAGGATCCGCGAATTTTCGAAAAATTCGAAAATTCGAAAATCCGCGAGCGGACCCGTTAAAATGAAAAATATTCTTAAAATTACGAGATTTCTCGTATTTTCGAAAATTTCGAAATTACGCGTTCGTGTATTTCTGAAATTTTTCAAAATAACGAGGAATCTTTTTCTCTAATTTTCTAAAATACGCATTGACGTAAATACGAGAAATCTCGTAATTTCGAAAATTTTCGAAAATACCGAAAATCCGGAAAAAACACGCCGCTCCGAACGGGATAAATCCGCGCGGATTCGGGTTCGGATCCGCAACCGGCCATCCTAGTTACGTACCTTGCATTTTGTCAAAACAGGGAAAGAACATTTATTTAGTAATATAAGGTACATACAGGGAGATGTAATAAAAAATTTTCAGGGTTATTTAATCAAATTTTTTATCGTTAAAAATGGTGCTAATTTTGCTCCAACCAATCGGATTGTTTTATCTAACATTCTCCTTTAAGGGAAGCATGTTACGTACCTTGCATTTTTGTCAAAACAAGGGAAAGAGCATTTATTTAGTAATATGATAAGGTACATACAGGGAGATGTATAAAAGTCTTCAGGGTTATTCAATAAAAGTTTTTATTGTTATAAATGGTGCTAATTTTGCCCCAACCAATTGGATTTTATCTTCAAATGTTAAATGAGATCTGATTGGTTGGGGCAAATTAGCAATTTTAAACAATAAGAACTTTTATTGAATCTCCCTGCTTATCGTTAAAATGGTGCTAATTTTGCCCCAACAATCAGATTTTATTCACCATTTGAAAGCTAACATCTGATTGGTTGGGGAAACTTAGCACCATTTTTAAAAATAAGAACTTTATTACATCTCCCTGATGTGCTAACATTACCTTCCTCATTCCTGTAATACAGTAACCAAATTGCAAAAATTACTGTGAAGCATGTGATACTTTTACATCACATTTCAATAGTCATAAAGTTTACAATGCATAGTAGCACAAAAGTAGCTGAAAAGAAAATTAAAAGTTTTCTCCCAGAACAACTATACAATGTAAGATACTTCTCTAGTAAGTAGCATTTACATACATGTAGTCTTCAGAGAGCTTGTGAGCATGTGCACTTTTGGCCATGACCCCTGACCCCAGTATTCACAGTCTCGCCATGACCCCTTCACAGTCTCCAGGGGCATGTCTAGACCTTTGGTACCTGAGACAAACTTTTAAAGCTGCTTTGTGTGCCACCAAAAAAAAATGTGGTTGGTGGAGGTGAGCATGGCTTGTGTAACTACACACCTGCTGGTTAACTGGATGGCTGAGAACAGTGGCTGCTGAACCACTGTTCAGTCAGCTCACCAGTTCACCAGACAGTGTTAACTTACTGCAGTGTTAATTTTACTGTCTCTTTTTTGTTGTTTCCATTACGTTCCTAGAAAAAGCTAATATTTCTACAAGTACTCATTTTTATTGGAGATCTATGGGATAGTGGTATAAAATATTTATACCAGGTAAAAATGAATGATAAAAATTTTATGTCTTGTGCCTCGGGGATGAATTGAAATTACTGCTAGTAATTCTCAATGAAAAACAACTCACATTTAATTTAATTAAAATTATTGAAAAATTTTCGTTCCTGTTCCTTTCCCATTTCTAAAAAGTATAATATATATACTGATTGGGAAATTCAGATTTTAACAATTCTGCAAATTTAATAATGTTATTGAGTTTGTGGAGTTTAAAACTATGCAAAAGATACATAACATACAGAAACAAAGTTTATTGACGGAAATTAAGATTCAAATAGAATTTGTGACCAGAGGTGTAACTAGGAATCACTGGTGCCCCCAGCAAAACTATGATGGGGCCTCTATCCGTGCTTCATCCACAGTGGTTTTCTGGGAATAGACTATATCTTGTCATAGGAAAAATAAGAAGATGGGGCCTCCCTACAGTTGCTCCCTACCCCCTGGTACTTATGCCCCTGTTTGTGATGCACTGATGACTGAAGAACTAAACAGTAAAGGACTTGATTTTACTTTCTCATAAAAATTCAAATGTATAATAATTACATTTTACATTTATAGGTACAGTTATTTATATTTAGTTCATAAAATGTTTAACAGAAAAACAGGCAAATAGATAAAGGTACCCTGGTGTGCTGATATAGCCTGAACATGAATACAGCAATCGTTAATGGTTAGTTTTTTAAATATTATAAATATTTATTGCAAAATCAAATTTAAAAATGTTACTTTAATGCAATAATGTTTTTAGATATGATAAGATTCATAAAGTACAAATTTGCTTTATTAGAATTATTTCTACTGTTAGAAAAAGGATTCCTGTAATTCTCTATTATGCGCTCAGAGCGCCGCTGTTCACCAAAAAAGCAACAAAATATAGAAAGGAGGTCCAGTGATATTCAGGCTGCTCAAGACATACTGCATATCTACAAGGAGAAACAGACATTTTCTGGATTCTCTCTTTACAAAATCAATATTTTCAAAATGGATTAGAACAATAAGAAGGTGGATAAGAACTATATTTTTCACACTGTTTGCATCTATACATTGCCTCCTCTACACCATTTCATGTTGTAAAATGGCTGGAATGAAAATCCATCAGGGACTGGAACACAAAGGCATAAAATGGCAAGTAATATTTTCCATAATTTTTTTCTTGTTTTGTTATTCAGTTTCTGGTCAGCTTCACTATTCTATTCCTGAAGAACTGAGGAAAGATTCTGTTATAGCAAATATTGCAAAAGATCTAGGATTGGATCTTAAGAACGTCTCTGTTAGAAAGCTCAGTATTGATTCGCAAATTTCTCAAAAATATTTGTATATAAATCTGGAAAATGGAAATTTATATGTAAAACATAGGATAGACCGAGAGACTCTGTGCAAGACATTGGCTACTTGCTTTCTAACCTTTGATGCTGTGCTTGAAAATCCTGTAAATATTTTTAGTGTAAAAATAGAAATTCAAGATATAAATGATAATGCTCCAAAGTTCTTTCATGATACATGACTATACAAATTGTGAATCTACATCACCAGGAACTCATCTGGTTTTGCAAAATGCAGAAGATCCAGATAATGGTATTAATACAATCATACAGACTGAGTGAAAATCATTACTTTACTTTGAATGAAAAGACAAGAACTGATGGGACCAAAATTCCAGAATTAATTTTAGAAAAAAAATCGATCGCGAGACACAAAATATCCACAAATGTTTTAAAAGCTTTTGATGGAGGGAACCCGGTAAGATCGGATCTGCTCTAATCAGGATCCTTATTAGTGATGCTAATGATAATTTGCCTGTGTTTTCTCAAGAGGTATATAAAGTGAGTATAAGTGAAAATACACCAATCAACTCCACATTCTTTGTGTAAATGCCACTGACAAAGATGAAGGATCAAATGCGCAAATTACATATTTTTTCAGCAAACATCAGAAAACCAGCTTCACATGGGCTCTTCACAATCAACCCTACAGGTGGGGAAATTATCACAAAAGTAGCTTGAATTTCGAGACTACACAAAATTATGAATTGATGTGGAGAAGCAGAAGATGGAGGAGGGTGTGTGGCCCATACCAAGGTATAATAGAAGTTATTGATGAAAATGACAATGCACTGAGATATCTATTACCTCATTATCTACTCCTATTCCCGAGGATTCCAAACTCGGCACTGCAATAGCATTGATTAAAATTCATGATCAAGACATGGAGAGAAAATGGTAAGTTGACTGTGAGATAAAGGTGGAGCACCTTTTCAATTAGTGTCATCATCAAGTAGATATTATAGAATAATTACCACTACTGCTTTGGACAGAGAAATAGTTTCTTGGTATAAATCCACAATTATTGCCACTGATAGAGGATCACCCAAAACTTTCTAGCGAAAAATTGCTTACGTTGGATATTTCAGATGTCAATGATAATCCACCAGTGTTTGTGAAAAAAACTTTGTTCTTATACCTGAAAATAATTTACCTGGCACTTCAATATATAGAGTTCATGCATCAGATATTGATGCTGGGAAAATGCAAGAGTTATATATTCAATTTCCAACAGAGACTTAGAGGGTATTCCGGTATTTCGTACTTTAATTAATATAGAATCTGGGGTACTATATGCCCAGCGACCATTTGATTATGAGCAGCATAAGGCATTTGAAATTGAAATAACAGCTAAAGACAATGGATCCCAAACTCTAAGTAGCAACACAACACTTATTATTATATAATTGATCAGAATGATAATACACCAACATTCTTGTACCCTTCACCAGAAGTGAGTGGGTTTGTCTTTTTATGAAATGGTCCCTTTTCCTGTGAGAAAGGTTCATTGATAAAAAGTTGTGGCAGTGGATGCAGACTCTGGGCATAACTCTTGGCTTCTTTATCATTTCATTCAACTTCCAGAATCATTCCCTTTTATTAAAGTCCACACACTGGTGAAATCAGAGCATCCCGGGATTTTCAAGAGAAAGATGTGTTGAAGTATAAGGTGTGATATTATTGGAAAGGATAATGGAGATCCATCACTCTCTACAACAGTTACCCTAAGCCTCATAGTGGCAGATCATTTTCACCAGGTGCTACCCAAACTTAACGATCAATCCATCAATGAGGAATCTCAATCTAACATAAAAATACTTGGTAATTGCAGTTGCACTAATTTCAGTGTTATTTATTGTAACTGTTATTTTTGTAATTTTATCACAAAATAAAGGACCCAAAACCTTCATCTTTGCCTGGTCCTCAGCTACAAATATTTATTCTCAGATTGACCCCAGAGTACTTTCTACATTTAACAGTGGATCTTACCTTTTCCCTACTCCTACAATGTTTGTGTCTCTGTGGATTCATCTGAAAATGAATTCACCTTTAAAAAAACAAATCAACATGTTCCCAGTGATAACCTTATCGATGCCATTGATACAGAAATTGGAAATGGAAGTCTAGATGCTATGTCATCTCCCAACGATTTGGTGCAGGTAAGTTATTTCTTAATCTTTTATCTTTCAATAAAAAAAACAAATGTACTAATGTATGTATCGTGGTCTTATACAGTAAAATTCTGCATATGTACATTAATATTCTTAGCAACATTCTGTTTCTATATGAATAATGTGTACAGGTAAGTCGGGTCCAACATTGAATTAAATATGCTTAGTTGTTTTTATACTTTTTGTTTAATAAACAATGTGCCATGGGAAAAATCTAGGAGTGGTTGTGTTAGATACTGTTTCAATTTAGTCTTTTTTTTTTTTTTAAAGCTACAAATTAATGCAGCACTGTATATATAGTGGCAGTATACAGTTAAATAAATATCTACATTATATAATTTTTTTTATTATTGTATATTACTATTTTAATATTATAGACTATTCATTAGTTTATTAGTAGAGATGGCCGGTTCGCGGACCCGAACCCGGATCCGCCGCGGATTTCTCCCGTCCGCGAATGGCGGATTATTCCGGACTTCCGAACTGCAGATTTTTTTTTTACGAAAATTTTCGAAAATACGAGTTTCTCTCCATAATTACGAGGATCTACGATACTTTCGGGATACGGAAAACCGAAGATCTCGATTACGAGAATACTCGAAAAACGAGTAATTTCGTGTACATTTTCAAGACGGAGCAAGCCACATTGATCCAAATTAGCCAATGGCGACTATCATAGTTACGGAAAGCCTCGTTTTTTTACGGAAATACTCGTTTTTAACGGGAATCCTCGTATTTTCGAAATATACCGTTTTTTTTAAAGTCACGCTAGCGGACTGTACTTTTAGGTATTGTTGGCATTTATACGTGCTTCTAAGGCCATTACCCAGGTCCCTGAGTGGTTAAGTGTACGTTACCAAGGCTATTTAGATCACTTTTAATGCGGATTTTGCCGAACTTTCATTTTAATACATTTTAACGGGTCCGCTCGCGGATTTTCGAATTTTCGGATTTTTTCGAAAATCCGCGGATCTTCGCGCGGACCGGATTTTTCGAAGTTCGGACATCTCTATTTATTAGTAGAGAAAGTTCGAAAGTTCGAATTTGGACCCATTCAAGTCTATGGGGGAGTGATAGTTTGAAAAGTCCAAGTGATTTATAGCTAAACTAACAATGGTAACTTACTGTAAATGGCTGTGGCACCTGGGAAATGATCTGGGGAACATGTCACTATCACCAAAACTTGTTAAAACACTTCCTGAAGTCAGGCGGGCAATAGTCAGGTTTCAACGATACATTTGAGGAACAAAACAAACAAACGATCCTTCCTAGGGTTAGCGAACGGTACATTCGAAGATTATTGAACGAATGAACAAACAATCCTTCCTTGGTTAGTGAATGGTACATTCGAGTATTATCGAATGAACGAACAATCCTTCCTGGGTTAGCGAACGGTACATTCAAATTTTTTATCGTTAAAAATGGTGCTAATTTGCTACCAACCAATCGGAGTTGTGTTTCTACTCATTTCTCCTTTTAAGGAGCATGTATACATCTGCAATTTTTGTCAAAACAAGGGAAAGAGCCATTATTTAGTAAATAGATAAGTGGAATACAGGGAGATGTAATAAAAGTCTTTCTCAGGGTTATTCAATAAAGTTTTAGTTGTTATAAATGGTGCGAATTTTGTGCCCCAACCCAATTGGTTTTATCGTTCAAATGGTTAATGAGATCTGATTGGTTGGGCAAATAGCAATTGTAAACAATAAGAACTTTTATTGATCTCCCTGCTTATCGTTTAAAATGGTGGCTAATTTTTCCCCAACAATCAGATTTTATTCCCATTTGAAGCAGCTAACATCTGATTGGTTGGGGAAAACTTAGCACCATTTTAAATAAGAACCTTTTACATCTCCCTGATTGATCTAACATACCTTCCTCATTCCTGTATACCAGTAACCAAATTGCAAACAATTGACTGTGAAGCATGTGATCTTTACAATCACATTTACAATAGTCCATAAAGTTTACTCGCATATAACATCAAATATCTGAAAAGAAATTAAAAAAAGTTTTTCTCCCAAACACTATACAATGTAAGATACTTCTCTAGTAAGTAGCTCTTAAATACATTATGTCTTCGAAGGAGCCTGTGAGCATGGCACCTTGTGGCCATGACCCCTACCCCATATTCACAGTCTCGCATGACCCCCTTCACAGTCCCCAGGGGCATGTCTAGACCTTTTGGTACCTGAGACAAACTTTTTAAGAGCTGCTTGTGTGCCACCCACAAAAAAAATGTGGTTGGTGAGGTGAGGCATGGGCTTGGGTAACTAACAGCGCTGTCTGTTAACTGATGGCTGACGTAACCAATGGCTGCTGAACCACTGTTCAGTCAGCTCACCAGTTCACCAGACAGTGTTACTTACTGCAGTGTTAATTTTTACTGTCTCGTTTTGTTTGTTCCATTCGTTCCTAGAAAAAGCTAATATTCTACAAGTACTTCATTTTTTTATTGGAGACTATTGGATAGTGGTTAAATATTTATACCCGGGTAAAACTGATGATAAAATAATTTTATGTCTTGTGCCTCGGGGATGAATTGAAATTACTATGCTAGTAATTCTCATGAAAGACAACAACTCACATTTTTATTTATTGGAAAATGTTTGAAACATTTTCGTTCCTGTTCCTTTCCCATTTCTAAAAGTATAATTATATACTGATTGGGAAATTCAGGATTTTAACAAATTCTGCAAATTTAATAATGTTATTGGTTTGTGGGTTTAAAACTATGCAAAAATACTAACATACAGAAAACACAATTTTATTGACGAATTAAGATTCAAATAGAATTTTGTGACCAGAGGTGTAACTTGGATCACTGGTGCCCCCAGCAAAAACTCTGATGGGGGCCTCTATCCGTGCTTCATCCACAGTGGGTTTTCTGGGAATAGACATCTCTGTCATAGGAAAAATAGAAGATGGGTCCTCCTACAGTTGCTCCCTACCACCCCCTGGTACTTATGCCCTGTTTGTGATGCACTGATAACTGAAGAACTAAACATAAGGACTTGATTTTACTTTCTCATAAAAATTCCAATGTATATAAATCATTTTACATTATTATAGGTACAGGTTATTTATATTTATTTCATAAAAATGTTTAACAGAAAAACAGGCAAATAGATAGGGTACCCTGGTGTGCTGATATAGCCTGAACATGAATACAAGCAATCAGTTAATGGTTAGTTTTTAAATATTATAAATATTTATTGCAAAATCAAATTAAAATGTTACTTAATGCATAAATGTTTTAGATATGAAAGATTCATAATTTACAAATTTCTTTATTAGAATTATTTCTACTTGTTAGAAAAAGGATTCTGTAATTCTCTATTTATCGCCCAGAGCGCCGCTGTTCACCAAAAAAGCACAAAATAATTAAAGGAGGTCCGTGATATTCAGGCTGCTCAAGACATACTGCATACTACACAAGGAGAAACTCTTTTCTGGATTCTCTCTTTACAAAATCAATATTTTACAAATGGATTAGAACAATAAGAAGGTGGATAAGAACTAATATTTTCACACTGTTTGCATCTACACTTGCCTCCTCTACAACCATTTCATGTTGTAAATGGCTGAATGAAAATCCATCAGGGACTGGAACACAAATGGCATAAAAATGGCAAGTAATATTTTCCATAATTTTTTTCTTGTTTTGTTATTCATGTTCCTGGTCAGCTTCACTATTCTATTCCTGAAGAACGGAGGAAAGATTCTGTTTAGCAAATATTGCAAAAGATCTAGGATTGGATCTTAAGACTCTCTGTTAGAAAGCTCAGTATTGATTCGCAAATTTCTCAAAAAGTATTGTATATAAATCTGGAAATGGAAGTTTATATGTAACATAGGATAGACCGAGAGACTCTGTGCAAGACATGTGGCTACTTGCTTTCTAAACCTTGATGCTGTGCTTGAAAATCCTGTAAATATTTTTTAGTGTACAAATAGAAATTCAAATATATAAATGATAATGCTCCAAAGTTCTTTCATGATACAATGACTATACAATTAGTGAATCTCACATCCCCAGGAACTCATCTGGTTTGTGCAAAATCAGAAGGATCAGAATAATGGTATTAATACAATACATCATACAGACTGAGTGAAAATCTTACTGTTACTTTGAATGAAAAGACAAGAACTGGATGGGACCCAAAATTCCAGAATTATTTTAGAAAAAAAATCTCGATCGCGAGACAACAAATATCCACAAAGTTGTTTTAACCATCTGTTGATGGAGGGAACCCGTGAGATCGGATCTCTCTAATCAGGATCCTTATTAGTGATGCATGATAATTTTGCCTGTGTTTTCTCAAAGATGGTATATAAAGTGAGTATAAGTGAAAATACACCAATCAACTCCACCAATTCTTTGTGTAATGCCACTGACAAAGATGAAGGATCAAATGCGCAAATTACATATTGTTTTTCAGCAAACATCAGAAAACCAGCTTCACATGGGGCATCTTCACAATCAACCCTACAGGTGGGGAAATTATCACAAAAT
Organism: Hymenochirus boettgeri; assembly: GCA_019447015.1. NCBI lineage: Eukaryota > Metazoa > Chordata > Amphibia > Anura > Pipidae > Hymenochirus > Hymenochirus boettgeri. The sequence goes on along the minus strand of CM033471.1, from coordinate 43,538,754 downwards.
TAGCTTGTAATTCGAGACTACACAAAATTATGAATTTGATGGTAGAAGCGAAGATGGAGGAGGGTGTGTGGCCCATACCAAGGTAATTATAGAATTATTGATGAAAATGACAATGCACCGAGTATATCTATTACCTCATTATCTACTCCCTATTCCCGAGGATTCCAAACTCGGCACTGCTCATAGCATTGATGAAAATTCATGATCAAGACTGGAGGAAAATGGTAAGAGTTTGACTGTGAGATAGATAGGTGAGCACCTTTTCAATTAGTGGTCATCATCAAGTGATATTTATAGAATAATTACCACTACTGCTTTGGACAGAGAAAGTAGTTTTCTTGGTATAATCTCACAATTTTTATTGCACTTGAAGATGATATCACCCAAACTTTTCTACGGCAAAAATTGCTTACGTTGGTATTTCAGATGTCAATGATAATCCACCAGTGTTTGTGAAAAACATCGTCTGTTGCTTATAACCTGAAAATAATTTTACCTGGCACTTCAATATATAGAGTTCATGCATCAATATTGATGCTTGGGAAAATGCAGAGTTATATTTCAATTTCCAACAGAGACTTGAGGGTATTCCGTATCTCGTACTTTTCAATTAATGTAGAATCTGGGGTACTATATGCCAGCGACCATTGATTAATGAGCACGCATAAGGCATTTGAAATTGATAACATCTAAAGACAATGTGATCCCAAACTCTAAGTAGCAACACACACTTATTAATCTATATAATTGATCAGAATGATAATACACCAACATTCTGTACCCTTCACCAAAAGTGGAGGTTTGTCTTTTTAAAAATGGGGTCCCTTTTCCCTGTGAGAAAGGTTCATTGATAACCAAGTTGTGGCAGGTGTATGCAGACTCCTGGGCAAACTCTTGGCTCTTCTATCATTTCATTCACCTTCCAGATATTCATATTCCCTTTTATTATGAAGTCCACACCATGCTGTGAAATCAGAGCATCCCGTGATTTGCAGAGAAAGATGTGTTTGAAGTCATAAGGTGATAATTAATGGTAAGGATAATGGAGATCCATCACTTCTCTACACAGTTACCCTAAGCCTCATCGTGGGCAGATCATTTTCAAACCACCTGCTCCCAAACTTTACGATCAATCAATCAATGGGAAATCTCAATCTAACATAAAATATACTTGGTAATTGCAGTTGCACTAATTTAGTGTTCATTTATTGTAACTGTTATTTTTGTAATTAAATCAAAATATAAAGGACCCAAACCTTCATCTTTGCCCTGGTCCTCAAGCTACAAATATTTTTCTCAGATTGACCCCAGAGTACTTTCTACATTTAAACAGTGGATCTTACCTTTTCCCTACTCCTACAATGTTTGTGTCTCTGTGGATTTCATCTGAAAATGAATTCCCTTTAAAAAAACAATCAAACATGTTCCCAGTGATAACCTTATCGATGCCATTGATACAGAAAATTGGAAATGGACGTCTAGATGCTATGTCATCCTCCCAACATTTGGTGCAGGTAAGTTATTCTAATCTTTTAATCTTCAAAAAAAAAACAATGTACTAATGTATGTAATCGTGGTCTATTACAGTAAAATTCTGCATATGTACATTAAATTCTTAGCACATTCTGTTTCTATTAATAATGTGTACAGGTAAGTCGGGGGCCAACATTGAATTAAAATATGCTTAGTTTTTTTTTATACTGTATGTGTAATAACAATGTGCCATGGGACAAATCTAGGAGTGGTTGTGTTAGATACGGTTTCAATTTAGTCTTTTTTTTTTTTTTAAAGTTACAAATTAATGCAGCCCTGTATATATAGTGGCAGTACCAGTTAAATAAATATCTACATTATATAATTTTTTTTTTATTATTGTATTTACTATTTTAATATTATAGACTATTCATTAGTTTATTAGTAAGATGCCGGTTCGCGACCCGAACCCGGATCCGCCCGCGGATTTCTCCCGTCCGCGAACGGCGGATTATTCCGGACTTCCGAACTGCGGATTTTTTTTTACGAAATTTTCGAAAATACGAGTTTCTCTCCATAATTACGAGGATCTAACGATACTTTCGGGATACGGAAAACCGAAGATCTCGAATTACGAGAATACTCGAAAAACGAGTAATGTTCGTGTACATTTTCAAGACGGAGCAGCCACATTATCCAAATTAGCCAATGGCGAGCTATCATAGTTACGGAAAGCCTCGTTTTTTACGGAAATACTCGTTTTTAACGGGAATCCTCGTATTTTCGAAATATACCGTTTTTTTTAAAGTCACGCTAGCGGACTGTACTTTTAGGTATTGTTGGCATTTATAAACGGGCTTCTAAGGCCATTACCCCAGGTCCCTGAGTGGTTAGTGTATTACCAAGGCTATTTAGATACTTTTAATGGCGGATTTTGCCGAACTTTCATTTTAATAACATTCTTTAACGGGTTTCGCTCGCGGATTTTCGAATTTTCGGATTTTTTCCCAAAATCCGCGGATCTTCGCGCGGACCGGATTTTTCGAAGTTCGGACATCTCATTTATTAGTAGAGAAAGTTCGAAAGTTCGAATTTGGACCCATTCAAGTCTAGGGGGAGTGATAGTTTGAAAAGTCCAAGTGATTTATAGCTAAACTAACAATGGTAACTACTGTAACTGGCTGTGGCACCTGGAAATGATCTGGGGAACATGTCACTACACCAAAACTTGTTAAACACTTCTGAAGTCAGGCGGCGGCAATAGTCAGGTTTCACGATACATTTGAGGAACAAAACAAACAAACGATCCTTCCTAGGGTTAGCGAACGGTACTTCGAAGATTATTGAACTAAGAACAAACAATCCTTCCTTGGTTGTGAATGGTACATTCGAGTATTATCGAATGAACGAACAATCCTTCCTGGGTTAGCGAACGGTACATTCGAGGATTATTGACCGACGATCCTTTCTGGGGTTAGCGAACGGTACTTTTCGGGGGTAGTTCATCTCGACCTATATGGTTATTATATTACTTGTTATTATATGACTAGGTTATTATTAGTTATTATATGGTTATTATATATACTAGGTTATTATATGTTTGCATTATAATGGACGAGGTTATTATATAGTTATATGGTGTATTATATTACTAGGTTATGTATATGGTTATTATATTACTGTGTATATATATGACTAGGTTATTATATAGTTATTTATGGTTATTATTTACTAGGTTATTAGTAGCGTTTGATTATATGGACAGGTATAGTTATAGTAGTTAATAGGTTATTTATTACTAGGTTATTATATGGTTTCATATGGATAGTCTAGGTTAGCTTATGGTTTATATGGTTATTATATGGTTATTATTGTGTGTATGATATGATAAGTATTATGTGGTATTATATGACTAGGTTATTATAGGACGGGTATTATATATGGTTAGTATATGGGATATGTGTATTATTGGTTAGTATATGAATAGGTATTATATGGTAGTTATGGTTATTATATGGTATTATATGACTAGGTTTATATTATGGTTATTATATTTCTAGGTTATATATGGTTTTATTGTACTGGCTATTTATGGTGTATTATATGGTTATTATATGATAGGTAATATGAGGGCTATATATGAAAGGTATGATTTATGAGTTATTATTACTAGGTTATCATATGGTTATTTATATTACTAGGTTTTATATGCTAGGTTAATAACATGTGTATTTTATTACTGGTTATTAAATGGTATATATTACTAGGTTATTATATGGTTATTATCTTACTAGGTTATATGTGGTTATTATATTACTAGGGTATTTTATGGTATTATATTACTAGGTTATTATATGGTTATAATATTACTAGGTTATATATGACTAGGTAATACAGGTTATATATTACTTGGTTATTATATGGTTATTATATACTAGGCTTAGCGAACAGTACATTTGAAGGCTTGCGGACCAGAAGCCATGCTGTGGGTGGCTGAGAGGCAGCTAATCACAGCGCAGCTGCCAGTAATAGAAAAGACGCTGGAACAAGCAGCTGTAAGTAGAGTTAGGACTCTTTTTATAGTGGTTGGGGGTGGGAGGGTATGCCTGCAATATAGATAAAGGAGTTTTAAGCAAAGGTGTACAGATTACAAGATGAGGGATCAGAAGGGAGGGAGGCTCCTTGGTATCTAACCATCACTCCCGCAGGCAAGCGGGTGGCAGAGACGTTGGAGATAGTCAGACTACTCAGTTTTATGGACTGCATAAACTTGCATATCTGCCCTCAATCCCAACTTCATTCTTACTAATTTATTACATGAATTGGAACCAGATATTTAATGATAAGTTTGTTTCCTTTCTGGCAAAAGTATCGCCTCTGCTGCTTATGAGCTTTTTTAAGCTGAGTAGTGCAGAGAGAAGCAGCAGGGGGAAACAGCAGTGTATCATTGGTTGTCAGGCAGTCAGCAGTAGAGATGGTCGGTTCGCGGGACCCGAACCCGGATCCACCGCGGATTTTCCCGTCCGTGAACGGCGGGATTATTCGTGATTTTCCTCTTCCGACTTCCGAACCGGATTTTTTTTTTGGAAAATTTTTGTAATACGAGGTTCTCTGTATTTTCGAAATACGGAGAAAACGGAGGTCCTGTAATACGAGAATTCTCGTAATTCAAAAATTTTCCAAAAAACGAGAAATTCTTGTAAATTCGCGGAATTTCTGCATTTGGGGGTTATTTTGAAGACGGAGCAAGCCACATGTCCAAAAATATCCAATGGCAGCTAAAATGATTATTGCCCGCCCCCTGGGTATAAAAGGCTGCTTCACAGGCGCCATTTTGTCAGTGGGTTGGATGGTTAGTGGAGACCTGACAGTGTAGGAGTTGGAGAGAATTTTTGTTGCTTTTTTGAGCTTTTTTTGAGCTTTCTGCGTGTGGATTTCAGTGTGAGTGTTTAGCACTTTGTGTTAACCACCCCTTATTCACACATCTTGAGACCCAACAGTACTTTAAGGACTAACCTTGTTGTAATGGAGAAGAGGACCCTTCTCTCACTGAGAATGTGGACCGCCTACATTCATCAAGATGAATGAGGCGGGATCACATCTCAGACAGCACCCCATTTGCTGATGCTGTGCCCGTGACTGAAGGCCTCGTGCCCCTGGCCACCCATACTGCTCTTCCGCCTCATTTTCCACCTAGAGTCTTAGCTGAGCCAGCTTAGCTGGCAAATGGCAATTTTTTTATTTGGCAGGGCCATATATGGTCCTACCTTGCTCTACTGCATTTAAGTTGAGAAATAACAAATGCTCTGCAACAACAGCTACTTGTTGGCTAATTTTCTAAGGATTGGGGTCGATCCTACTTGGCCTGAAACAGTACTTTGTTCTCCTTCTCTCTCCACGAGGCACCTTTGTGGTGTCACCTACTCTGACATCTCATACAGCCGCAACAGCTACACTGGGGCTAATGTTTTCAGCTCTGAGTCAATCCTGCTGGCACTAGAGCAGTACTCCATATTACAAAGTGTGGGCTGCTGTAACTCAATGGTGCCGTTCCTACAAAGCCTTACCGTTCACTCGCTTTCCCTTGCACAAGCATACTCTGAGGGAGAGAAGCCAATGGTGTGAGGGGTATGTCCAGTGGGGCCAGACTGCGACTCTTCAACAATGGTGGCAAACTGCAGTGGGCCTGCTGTGTAACTCAATGGTGCTGTTCCTACGAAGCCTTACCCTTTCAACCCGCTTTCCCTTGCACAAAGCATACTCTGAGGGAGAGAAGCCAATGGGTGAGGGGTATGTCCAGTGGGGCCAAGCCTGCTGGCTCTTCAACAATGGTGGCAAACGCAGTGGGCCTGCGTAACTCAATGGTGGTTCCTACAAAGCCTTACCCGTTCACCCGCTTTCCTTGCACGAAGCATACTCTGAGGGAGAGAAGCCAATGGGGTGAGGAGTAGTCAGTGGGGCAAGCCTGCCTGACTCTTCACAAATGGTGGCAAACTGCAGTGGGCCTGCGTAATCAATTGGTGCTGTTTCCTACGAAGCCTTACCCTTCAACCCGCTTTCCCTTGCACAAAGCATACTCTGAGGGTAGAGAAGCCAGTGGGAAAGGGGTATGTCGGGGGGCCAAGCTGCCTGGCTCTTCAACAATGGTGGCCAACTGCAGTGGGCCTGCTCTGTACCTCAATGTGCTGTTCCTACCCGTTCACCCGCTTTCCCTTGACCGAAGCATACTCTGAGGGAGAGAAGTCAATGGGGTGAGGGGTAGTCCAGTGGGGCCAAGCCTGCCTGGCCCCACAAAAATGGTGGCAAAAAAGCGGGACATTATGTAACCCAGTACCCCATCGCTCTCTTTCCGTGTGTGTGCAAACTACTATATAGGGGAATGTGGCAAATGTGTGTGTTGTAAGGCATAATGGTAAGGTATATACAATAAATATGTTTTGTCCAGAAGTGAATTAAATATTTACTATTATTAAAATACAGTAATATAATAAAAAGTATACTGCCTTTATCAGTTGCCGCATGGCTTGAACATAATGAGGCCTCTGCCTCTTCAGGTCAGACCACTGTCTCTGGAGGGTAGAGACAGTGGTCTGGTAACCGAAGCGGCGCAGGAGCCGGCGCGGAGCTCCTCCATAATCTGCCTCTTTTGAGCCGCACATGATAGGCGACAGGGGGGAAATAATCGTACCCACTGGCAAGGGAGTACTGTGTGGAGACAGTGCCTAGCTGAACTCGCCATGTGCAGGCAGGAAGGTTCGATTCCTCGTTTTACGAAAATCCTCGTTTTTACGAAAAATCCCGTTTTACGAAATCCTTGTTTTTACGGAAATCCTGTATTTTCGAAAAAATACCTTTTTTTTAAATTCACGCTAGCGGACTGTAATTTTGGTATTTGAAGGCATTGATACGTGTTTCTAAGGTCATTACCCAGGTCCCTGAGTGATTAAGTGTCGTACCAAGGCTATTAGACCACTTTTAATGTGGATTTTGCCGAACTTTCATTTTAATACGTTTTAACGGTCCGCTCGCGGATTTTCGAATTTATGGATTTTTTCGAAAATCCGCGGATCCTCGTGCGGACCGGATTTTTCGACAAGTTCGGAGTTCGGACATCCTCTATACGGAACATGCTTCTTTAAAGGTGAATGTTGTAGAGGGTTAGCAGGAATGCAAATTAGTAAAAAGTTTGAAATCTTTCTATTTTGTAGAGTGCTACATAATCTTCAGAGAAATATGCATTATTGGGAGTGAACAAACATATAAACCACAATAGAAATTACAAATCTTAATTTATGTATAGAAAACTAGTGTGAAAAATTACATGTTTAAAAATTATTTTTTAAAAGTTTTTTAAGCAAAAATAGACCCCAAAATGACTGGTTCTCTAAAATCAAATGAGCATAATCATTTTAAATGCAGATACAAAATGAACAATTAAATTGCATGTCCAGTTTAATTTTTTACATAAAAGTCAGCAGTCACGGCCTTGAGTGACTGCATGGGGGAGAAGCCAACTTACTAATAGAAGCAATACTTTTACTTAATATCTGGTTTATTATACATCTTACTATATCAGGTGTGGTTGGGTGCAGGTAACCATCATATGACCAGTTTTTGATTTGAAGAGTGGACAGTCTTTGTATATATTCAAGACCAGTAATCCCCTGGTATTAAAAAAGTCCTCCTAAAGCTATTCCTGTCTTAATGGGCCATATTTATAAAGCATTGTTACGTAATAGCATAAACTCTGCTGCTGAATAGAAAAGTTGGTAATGGTGCAACAATTTGCAGAGGGACAGAGAGGGCAAGATCATTTTTTTATGTTTAAACTGCAGGATGGGTAATTCCTCTATCCAAATTGCTGGTTGATAATGACTACTGAGCATAACTAACTAAAGAGATAGTCCGGTCTTATGAGGCTTTTAGCAGTATTGCTTGAGCAATGCGGTTAAAAGCCTTGAAAAGGGCATTATTTGCTCCTGTGCTAATGGGAATACGACAATTACACAGAAGCCTCTTCCCTTTTATTTGCATATGATTAAGGGAGCTCTATCCTAAACTCACCATAACTTACTTTATCTGTTGTATTCAATTAGATCAACTGGACTTGAAATGTAGTTCTTGAAGAATGAATGGTGAGAATGGTAAATAGAAGTGGGGGGGTTCGACACCAACTGTCTGCCATGTACAATGCTGTTTTAACACCTTACTCTGGGTTCCATATAACACTCTTAGCCTCTATCCAATTCACCACCTTAACACTGGCTGTGATATGCTAATTGGGATTCTCCAGGGTACATAATTGCCACATAATTCAGTCATTCTGAATTGAGAAAGCCAGTCGGATGACTAGCGAAGAACTACATTTCAAGTCCAGTTGATCTAATTGAATACAACAGATATACCATGACCTGGATGAATGAGGTCAGCATAAGAGTAAGCATAACTTAGTTGTTGTGTGTATTCAAGTAATAATAAAACATTATTTGGTGTTACTGTAGATAATGTTTTCATTTATTTTAAACATTTATTTAAACTAGCCCAAAAATTCTTAATCTTCAGAATTGTTTATCTGCGATAACGTAGTTTTGTGACATTAGAAATGGCCAAAATTTGTGCATATTTCATTGAAAACAAAAGAAAAAACTCAACGACAATATAGGAATATTTAATATGAATTTAAATAATGTTTTTTCTTAAAAACATTGTTATTAATGTATTATTATTATTATTAGTCATATTAAACAAAATAAGGAGGAATTGAAGTGATGCTGAAGCAAAATAATATGGTACTGCAAGCCAGTAATACTAAGGCAAAACCCATAATACTGTAGATTTAGAAAGAAGAACACTTTGGGATTCTGAAATAGACACCATACAAAGATGTCCCTTTACTCCGATAAAAAGGATGCACTAACATTTAATCAAACATGATTCAACACCTCTCTAAAAAGTATTTCTTGCGGGAGATTTTCATTTAGTAATATGTTTGAAATGAGAGTCCATCAAGCAAATACACACATAGTGATTAGATTGTGATTGGATTTGCATCTGTTAACTTCGTTATGTTTAAGAATAGAAACAGCTTATAATATATTGTATATTATAGCAAAAGATCTCCAAAGTTAGATATATCCAAGATCATGTTCCTGAAGATTTGACAGATAAAAACAATCTAAATATTTTTTTGTGTCAGAACTGAAATTCAGTATATAAATAAACACACAAAAAGCATAAATAATGTGGCAAGACATGTTGAAAAATATCTTTTAATACAGTACATTAAAAACACATGTATGGGCTTGATGGAGTAAAATCTAGAACTCGCATTACCAAATCTCTAGGTCGCAGACATGTTTATAAAGAATTGTATTAACAGCTGTAGGTTGGAATAATTCCTAATAAATAGGATGGATTGAAAACTTCGACACTTGAAACCCCAGGTTTGTGAGTCGAACTTAGAGTCCGAACGGGCATCGGACTTCTGAACTATCCGGACCCGGATTTCTCGCGCTTTACAGACTCGCGGGCTGTATTTTCGATATATTGAAAAATGAGAGAATTATCGGAATTTTAAAAAGATCGCCATACCAGTGTGGAGATATAGAGCACTGTACATGCCATTGTCAAGAGATTGAATGATTGCTGGCAGAGCAGTGACAGCTGCACTGCCACAAAATATGAACAAGAATGGTGGGCCACTGGGTGTTAGTTTTAGGGTTAATCCTAGGAATCTCCTAGAATTATAATTATGGGAAATAAAATGACAGATTTAGGACACTTGAAATATAAAAATGTAAAGATGTTGTCACTGAGTATACTGGTTGGCTACTTCAAATCGAATACATTTAAGCATAAAGTCTTATATTTGTGTCAAGTGTATGCTTTTATCAGTAATTTAATTGGGACTTTAATAATGTCTTGTACAGCTGATCATGAAAGCATTTTGAAAGGGAGATGTTCTTATTATGCATCCTGTATGTTGTACGAAAATGTTCTTTGTATAATATAATGAAGTATTATTAAACTATGTAATATATAATAAAATGTATATTAAATATAATGTATACAGTGTCATGGACATTAGCAATTTTTTCAATTAGTATGGTGGATTTCGATAATCCAAAATATTTGCCACTTAACAAACAGCTTCAATAAATTTCTAAACATGGATGCGTGGATTGAGGAATGACAAAAGGAAAAAAAAAGTGATTTCCATGCATACTCACGACTCCTCATCAGGACATATGTGCTGGGTGGCCACAGTATGCTGGCAAAATATATCAAAAAGAAACTGCGCACATCAGACTTATGCAACTGTGTTTATAAAATCCATTTAAAAACACTGCATAGATGTGGTGTTTTTTTATAGATTAATAAACACAACTAACACCAAAAGTCTGGTGTGCGCGTTTTATTTTTCTTTGATACTTAGAAGACTTCCTCAACAAAACCCATAGCGAGAGCTAGAGAAGATTTTGGCTCCTCGGGCCATGAGTCCCCGGAGGGCTATGGGAAGGAGTGGAACACTTTGGTTCACTGTTAGTGGTCTCCTTCTTGATGGCACATTCAGTCATGTTCACATTAAATTCAGATCTGTTTTTGAGTATATGTTATGTTTTATGTTATGCAATTGTATGTACGTCCTGGAATTTGAACAAATTTAAAACTGTATGCGCTGAATGTATACCTAAACACATTTTTGAAACTTTAATAAAAATTAATGAACAAAAATTTTTAATTTAGAAAAGGTTCTGTAAACACTTGTTTCATGCATGACAATAGATAATTACTGAACACAATATTAATACAATTCAATGTTATTTGCAATATGTTTATAAAAAGTTGTTTTTTTTTTTAACTGTTTTTATGTGAAATCTTAGTTATATAATGTTTAGATATTATCTTTGTCAAAAATATAACATTTTAATAGAGTGTTCTTGGAGTGTCCAACACAAACTGAACAAAGAAAACTGGGAAACCAGCTAAAAAGTGACCTTTCTTTTATTAGATAATGTTATATTGTAATCTAAACAGGCTGTTGTGAAAAGTACAAGTTAAAGGGAATCTCCACCCTTCCATTAAACTTTCAGTATATGCGAAGGGCCACCACCCTCCCACCCCAACCAGTTATGTTGAAGTTTAAAATAGAAACTCAAACTTCTCATGTTCAGCAGTTGTTCTGATCCGGGTTGCCCTGCCCTGACCGAATACCAAGCAGGGGGCACGGACCGGCCCAAGCCATGGCTGTGCTTGGCTAAGCGGCAGAGCCAATCACAGCCAGGCAATAAAGAAGATGATGGAGAACGAGGTTTTAAGTACAGTTTTGGAATCTATTTTTAAACTTCAACATAGCGGTTTGGGGGTCGGAGGGTATGCCGCAATATAGCTAAAAAGTTTTTACACAAGAAGAATGTTTGCAAAGAGAGGGATTGGGAGGGGCGGGAGGGGGGGGAGGGCTCCTCTGCGCATGTCCCATCCCTTTGGATGCGAACGAAAGCAGGCAGAGAGTTTGGACCGGAGACAGGACACTACTCCACAGTTTCCTGTGACTTGAACAGCATAGTCAGGGAAACCATAAGGAGCAGGAATGTAAGTAAGGATTTTTTAAACGGTATGTGTGGCCGGTAGTGAGTGCTGTTAAATTTTAGTTGTGGCGGTTGGACATTCCCTTTAACTTAAGTGAAAACTAGAAATAAAACTAAAAGCTACAATAGTTACAAATCATATTACAAGACAATGTACAACATCATTTGGAAAGATTATGGTTGAACGTTAATTATGCAATGGTCAAATTAAAAAGAAATGTATCTTATGTGATCGAATTGAAGCATCAATGGCCTATTCCAAAGTAAACTTCAATTAAACTTTAAATCAAAATGAAATAAATCTGTTTCCTCAATTATTCTATGGCTTGTTATATGTATTTGGTGGTATTGTTAGATACCTGCCCTTTAATTGCATATTCTTTGAGTAAATGGACCTGAGAAAATTTAAATAAAAGAACATAAAGCAGCATGAGGCGCCCAATGGGTTAGCATGGATGACGTAACAATACTGAGTCCACCACCAAAATCAATGAACCCCATGCTGGTCCCAGTGTTTAGTGTTGCTCCAAATGGTTCCTCTGCACTTGCCTGTTTAAAGTCCAGCCAAAAGGGAATAGTTAGGGGCTTCTTTCTCCTATGTGACTTTTCTCCCCTTAGTTAATGGCTATTTATACGTTAGCGCTCTCTCGTAGCTCTCCGGGAGGAAAAGTGACATGGCGCTGTGCTGCAGATTCCCCCCCCCCCACACTATCTAGATCTATCAGGCAGCCTTTTCAAGTACTGTGAACCTTTTTCTGTTAGGTAGCTTCCCCCCTCCAAACCCGAAACCGACACTGTTGTTTAATAAAAAAAAACTCCATAGAGAACATGTACAAACCAGCCCGGGATCCCGCAGCTAAACTCAAGTGCGGAAGCCCCGTCTGTAATTAAGATGGAGTATCATTTAACAGGGAGACGTATTTATAGCCCCACACTATGATGTTCTTGTGTGAGAGAGAAGAATATACTGGAAGTACACTATTATTTTTTAAAAGTTAAAACATATATAATTCATGGAGAAATTACAAATGCAGCAGTGGCAGTTCTCAATTTTTGCCATCAGAGCGCCGCTGTTCACCAATAAGGAGATAACGACCAATCTTTTAATCAGAGATCTTCTGGTTTTCTCACAAAGCCGAGAGATCTAGATATTATCCTACAGAGGTGGATTTCAAAGTAAATTAGCCTTTTTAAAAGATTTAAATGAGTCTGAAAAAGGATAGATACAACCATCAACAGCAAAGACATACAATTGATTTTAGTGGCAAATACATTCCTCATTTGATTCGTATGTCTTTGTTGTCTCTGTTTCTGACCCAGATACACTATTCTATTGATTGAAGAATTGAGAAAAGAACTACTGTTGTAGCAAATATTGCTTACAGATCTTGGATTAGATTATAAAGTATCTATCACAGGAAGGCTCCGCATTGTTTTCAGTGTTTCAGAGAAATATTTTTCTGTTAAATTTAGGAAATAGGTAATCTGTATGTTAAAGAAAGGATAGGACAGGGAGAGAGACTGTGGCGGAAATCAGCTCCATGTTTTTCTAACCTGTGATGCAGTTGTTTAAAATCCCTTCTAATACTGTAAGGTTCAAATGAATTGGAGATTATAAATGACAATTCCTCCTTATTTTTTCAGATATTGACAATTTAGAAATGATTAAGTAGCACCACCAGGAAACTAATATTGCTTTGCAAAGCAGAGGAAGATCCAGACATTGTTTAAATACATAGACAATCATATAGACTGAGCGCAATCCATATTTTAATTTAAATGAAAAGGATCGGAATTACAAAAAAACTAAGATCAGAGCTTCTATAAAGGAGAAAACATCTGGATCGTGAGATCAGAAATGTTATGAATTAACATTAAAGTTATGATGGACGGGGAAACCAGTAAAAAACTGGCACTGATTAATAAGGGATTTTTGAACAGACTTTAATGATAATTCACCTATATGTACTAATGATGGTTGCATAAAGTGAGTTATAAAGTGAAAATGTCCAATAATTCGACAATTCTCCATGTAAATGCAACTGACAAAGATGAAGGAACCAATGCACAAATGTATATTCTTTCAGCACAATCCTTCAGAAAATAGTTTTACGATAACAGTTTATATTTATCACCAGAAATGAGGAAATTAAAACTAAAGAAAAATTGGATTTTGAGATTACACAATCATTATGAGATGCAAGTTAAGCAAAGAGAGTTGGCTTAGTGGACATTCAAAGTGTTATAGAAATACTGATGAAAATGAAAAGTACCTGAGATACATCACCTTTACTATCTTATCCTGTTCCTGACGGATTTCAGCACTTGGGTAATGGAGAAGGGAAGTATGATATACTTGATGTACAACCCTTCAGTTATTTAGCATCCCAGTGGATACGACAGAATTGTTACTACAAATGACTTGGACAAGAGAGAAAAGTTCCCTGGTATAATATCACAATTACGCTACATGGACAGAGGGATTACAACAAACTTTCACGTAGGAATTCATCAGATTAGATATTCCCGATTGTGTTAATGATAATCAACCTGTTGTTGCTATGTGCCTGAAACAATTACCCAGGAGACACAATTACAGAATAATGCGTCATAGGACCTAGATACTGGAGATAATTGCTAAATTTGTTTTGTTCCATTCCATCAAAAACACAGATTTTCAAGTTTTCCTTATTTTTCCAATTAAACTGAGACTGGAGTTCTTTATGACAGAGATCATTTGATATGAACAGCACAAGAGAGTTAAATAGAAATGATTAGCTAAATACAATGGATCCCCATCTCTGGAGTAGCAATGTGAATCGTCTATTCATATCATTGATTCAGAATGACAATACACCAAAAAATTATATACCATTTACAGCACAAACAGGTTGGTAATTCTTTAATAACAAAGAGTGATTGCAGTGAGATGCAGATTCTGGACATAAACTATGGCTTTCATAATAATTTCATACAAATTCAGGAACTGGTTCCTTTTACCATTAGTCAACACACAGGCGAAATTCGAGCTCACATGGATTGAACGAGAAACGAATCTTTGAAGTATTAAAGTGGTGGTTTTTGGTAAAGGATAAGAAGATACCATCATATCTGCAACAGTTTCCTTAAGACATTGTTGTGGCATGATCATTTTCAACAAGCGTGCCCAAAATTTAAATAATCAAATTTTCTGAAGAAGAGGCCTACTTCAGAGGTATTTTTGATTGCATTGCCTTCATTCCTCTTTTTTTGTTTATCTTTTATATGGTGATTATACTAAGATGTAGTCTCCAAACCTCCATCAGGACTTTGGACTCCTACTAAATAAAAACTTATATCCCAAGTTGATTCCAGGATGCCTTTCCAATTTAAAATTTGGAACTTTGAGGTACTGCCTACCCCTACAAACAGTTGTGTGGCTTTGGGACTCCTCTGACAGTGCTTACTCTCTGGGGTGCGTCAATATGCTATATGCTACGGAAAATATATTCAGTCTTTCCAGCTACCTCTGCTTCGTATTACTATTGGTGTTGCCCTAAACATTTGTTCGCTTCTTAAAAATTGAGTTAAAAATATTATACAAGCTGCTAAAAAAAACGGAGACTTGCAATTTGGCCATAGACGCTATCACTCTAGGGTGTGCTATATATTAACATATCTTTCCCAATTTGCTTAACATACCATTAATTAAGCAATAGATCTGTAGTTTTAAAGGGACAGTTCGTAGAAATTATCAATATTGTTAAATTGTTAGTTTGTTGTAATGCCTTCTTAGTTATTCTACATATTCTCTTGTCTGTTCACCTGCTGTTGACGATTAGCAAGCTAGCTGACATTTCAGTTTCAATGGTCCTTCCTTCTTCCAGGATTGCACCCACATCCTTGGAATGTTACCTAACAGTATTTTACTGATTGGCGGTTGGATGGCGTAATTAAAGAGCTCAGACTCTTAAGAGCAACTGAATCAACCCAGGCGCTGGGTTCAAGGGCCAAACCATAAACGGTCTCATTAGGGGTCTGCAAACAGGAAGTCAGTATTTCGGTTGCTTTATTTAGACACAGACAACAATGCGAATTGGCAGCCAGAATTAAGGTCATGAAAATACTGCCTCTTTTTCTCTGAAAAAGCATAGTTTTGCACTGAACTTCCCCTTAAAGGTTATATATGGATGGTGTACAGATATGCTTTATGTTACCATATTTATAAAAGAGTGGAAACTTATTGTATTATATACTCAAAACATTGTGTGAATGTTTCTCCTTTCTATTGGTATCCAAAGATGGCACATTTTAGCGTAAATGGTGCACTTTTGTAAAAAAAAAGCGCATGAATTGTGTGAGCTTACAAACAAAAAAAAAATCTATTGACACAAATACTTAAAAGTAATGAACATAGTAGTGTAGGGCTGTAGCTTGGTAAAGTTTTTTACTTTTACACTCCCCAGGTTACAAATTTAGCAAAAATCACCAAAAAAAGTCATATTACCCACTGGACACTTTTTTGCATTTTGAGTTACAGTAATTTCAGATTTTTAAAAAATGATTTGGTGTTAATAATGGCAAAAACGAATTATTTATTTTTTAAATATCAAAGAATTACAAAGTAAATAAAACTGCAACAAGAATAAGAGTGAGGCCAACCATTCCATGCAGATACGTGTATCATGCAAAACTTTTAAAATAACAAATCAGCCTTATTCTCCTGCCAATGTCTAATTGCCCTTTTAGAAATCTGCACCAGTCAGTGTTTAAAAATATAATCCAGTGAGTTTAAGTGTGTATTTGAGTTTAATAAATTGAATAACTACATAAATGAGGTTTTTATTTTAAAATTAAAAAACTTAATATTAGTTGAAAGAGGAGGTTATGTGAAAAGTTTGTGAAGTTAAATCAGCCATATTTACTGTTGAATTAATCTTTCTTTCTTTGTCCTGGTCATTCTGTCGTTCACCACTGTTTAATTTTTTCTCTGATGCCTACAAGTATTTTAATATTGAATAACAGTAAACATACAGGTGCATTTAATATCATTAAAATAAGGTAAAATCCAGACAACATGAGTAGCATCAGGTTAAACAGGGTTTTACACTATTTTAAAGGATGTAGCTTTCTCGAATGTTTTGCTCCCGAGAAAAGTATCGTGTTGCGTGACCTCTTAACAGCGCAAAGACAAGCATCTTACCTTCCCTATTATGCAATAATGAACATTGTTGCGTATTGCATGCACGCGGACGTGACCAAGGTGAAGATGCATTTTTACATTATTGTAACTCCTGTTTATTGTGTTACGCTTTAGCTGCCTTTCTCAGATTTTGAAAACAGTTTTTAAAGGGGATTTAAACAATGCAAATGCAGTTTACATAATGCATTTAGTACCTGTGTTATTAACCTTTGTCATAAAGAACTTTATTAGGAAATCTGTTTAATTTTACCATTTCTATTAAATGTAGAAGTCTATATTAGTATTTAATTTTGTTTGGTACATTGATATTTGATGGCCCAATTCCAGGAAAAGCATAAAGTAGTTTTCATTTGTGTAATCATTCAGTATCAATTTTAAGAGTAATGCCACATTGCTTAAATTTAACTTTAATAACTAATAATATCAAGGTTTATGCCACAAATGGTAGACAAATAAAGAGATAGGCACCATTTTTTTATTTGCCCATCTAGTCTGAAAGTGAACAGTGCCTAAATGTATAAAATACATTTAAATAATCAGTATTTCAATACTTTTAATAAAGTGATAAAATAAATAGAATCAATCCATATTCACGTGTTCTGAACGCATCGGCATTACGCAGATACCCCTTCTTAACTTTTACACCACGTGTTAGGCTGACCAACTTGGCCAAAATTAGGTCTTTTTCATGTGGTTCAATTCCAGCAGCAAGGGTAACTTATAATTAATAAGACCATTCCGCAAAAGAATCAATTCCAAAATGGTGGTTCTCTGATTTGTAAGCAGTGAGAAAATTGAAATTTTAAATTTTAAAATGGAATTTTTTAAATTTGCCTGAAAAAGTGTTTAAAAATCCATCAGATCAGCGGATTCGAAACAAGGTTGTTTTAAAGCCCCACTATAAGAAGCTAATGTACTGTGATATAATCTCTGAATTTAAGTTGCCAATGATTTTGATTCAGGTGACCCTTTTACATGATATGAAAAGATGAAAGGATTCATCAACTTATCACATTTTAGACCCATTTTGTATTCTCTTTGAGAGGCTGAACTGTTCAAAGTCAGTCAGTGTTGCGAACTTTTCGAACTATTGAAAGTTCGGAAAGTTCAAAAAGGACCCATTAAATTCAATGAGAGTCAACTAGTTCGAAAAAGTTTTAATATAAATACCAAATAAATATTAATGGAACTTAATGTAAATGGCTGTGGGGACTGGGAAATGGTTCTGGGAACATTTGATATCCAGGAACATTCAAAAATCATTTTACTTTTCGAGCTCTCGCGGTTTCGAACATTCGATGTTCGCACCTAGGGTATAATGGACATTTACGTTGCAGATTCGATGCTCGCGTATAGGCTTTGATGGACCACTTACTCGCGGATTGATGTTCGCCGCCTAGGTATCATGGACAGTTTACTTGCGGATCAATGCTTTGTGTATAGCTTTAATGGGAACTTTACTTGAGGATTCGATGCTGCTCCTAGATTACCATGACACTTTGTACGTGGATTGATGCTCTCATCTAGGTTTTAATGGACACTTTATACTCGCAGATTCGAGCTTGCGTAGGGGTATAAAATTACCTTTTAACAATATTATAATAAATTAAGCTTTTGTTTATAATATATTTCCGAATCAACTAAACATTCTGTCCATTGGGGAACACCGATCCAACAGAAACCCACTTTAAGATTGTTTAAAGTCTTAAAATGAGTTGCTATAGTAAATGATATTAAACAGTTCATTTAAGATTTGCACATTCATAAGGATAGAGTGTAGGGTCTTTATTGGTTGAAGAGTTGCAGTGCAATGTGTGTCATATGCAATGTCTCTGGTAAGCCTTTTTAAAATAAATTTGTATAAAAAAGGAATTGTTGTTTGCAATATTTACTGAGTACAGTAAGTTACATATATTGTAAATATTGGAAAAGAAGTCAAACACTACAATAAGAAATCTCAATTGACAATCTGCATTAATTAATCGACATTAGGAATATTAAAGGGGCAAGTCCAGCCTAAATGAAACGTACATACAGGTAAATCACCCCCCAAAAACCTAAACGGGTAATAGTTTGAAATGGGAAATATATAAGTCTAACCTAAAATTTGCACAATGTCCTGTTTCCCGGTTTCTGCTTCTGGTTCTTCCAGTTAGTAAATGTCAGTTAGGATTGACAGTTGACATCACAGGCCAATGACTGATGTTAATCCCCTAACGCCTCTCTGCGCATTGCCCCAGGCTCGAGTACCTGCTCAGTTACAGGTTTCTAAAGTGTCAGTTCCATGAGGCATCCAGAGCATAGCAGGTATAAGTAATGAATTCATAGGACAAAGTAGATATATCAATATTTTAAGAGTCGTTCTTTCTTAAAAAGTTGTTCTTATGAGGGTGGAGTGTACTTTAAGGTATTAATAAAGAGGACTATGTTTCATTTGGTATTTCAATAGATGAAAGTATCAAACAAATATATATGTTACATAAGACCCAAATTATGCTGTATTCAGCAGAAGATTTCTTAGTAAAGGTCAAACCTTTGCCACCTTTTTTTTAATAGTTTACTCTTGGGTTTACATGTTATGGCTAGCAAGTTCAACCTTTCTCCAAAAAAGCTTCAGAAGGAGATGGTTCAGGAGAAGTAAAATCACCCTTAGCTTTAAAACAGCAGATTTTCCGGATCACACTTTGGAACAAAAATTTGTGTTTGCAACAACTCCACTTGCACATTATGAGATTTGTTGCTTAACCTGAAACAAATTCCTATAAAGCCTTATGCCTAGGAGTAAAGCTTAGTGGACATCTTATCAAACGTGAAACAAATGAAATGACACACCAGCTCCAGTAAGATGAATCAGTATTGACCATGATTTCTTATTTATAGAAAAGACTAAGATTAGAATATTATTGTCTCTATTTTATTTATTAGAAAATACTAGAATTTAGAATATATATTCTCATATTAAAACTAATGTATTATTATATAAATAAAAATATAGAATGACGGCCTCTGCAATAATTTGGGTTTACATTATTTTGCGATTATGCAGCTCAGGTAAGCTCTTCTGAAATATGCAAAATGGTATATGTTGTATTGCATAGATTGACTTATATAGTCTTGATAATATATTGGGTGTTTCTATTAAATATAATGACCTATTTCAGCATCTCATGCAAAGTCTATAAAAAAGCAGAATGTGTTTCAATACCATAAAAAGTTTTATTTCCTTGAACTATACAATTTGCAACAAAACCAAACATCTGTTTTTACATTACTTTTTAAATTTGGTTTTAAAAAAAATATATATTATATTTATCATGTAGCTATACAAGTTTAAAGAAAGTACTACTATCCCTGAAAAAAGGCTACGTTGAGTTCAATTTTTGCCTAGAGCTCCCCAATAAGGGAATGGATTCAATCTAGTTTATTCTCTTGCAGATTCTGCAGAGAAAAAAAATACTTCCTGTTCTTTCAAATCAGGGAGAGTTCTAGATATTCTGCTACTACAAATGTGGGTTATATTTATTTTGGACTTCAGAAGATTCACAGATTATGAAAATGTCTGGAGAAACAAATCCAACAAAGCAATGACATACAATGGACTTAAAATGGCAAGTTCTCTTCTAATTCTTATTATGTCTGGGTTTTCTGTTTCTACCCAGCTACACTATTCTATTGTTGAAGAATTGAGAAAAAGACTCTGTTGTAGCAAATATTCTAAGATCTTGGATTAGTATAAAGATCTATCACCAACAGACATGTTTCAGAGATGATTAGGAAATTCCAACCAAGTGACCTTAAGATGTTGGCTAGTATTTTGCCACTTGGTATATTACATAACTTGGTGCTGCTGACATGGTTTCAGATCTTGAACTGGGAAATAATGCTAAACTATCTTATTCAATTGCAAACCAAAAACACACAGGATTCCCCGTATCTCCTTATTTTTAATTAACATAGAGAATGGAGTTCTCTAGCCCAGATGACCATTTTGATTATGAACAGCAGAAGGAGTTTTAAATGAATACACAGCTCAAGAAAGAATGGAATCCACCTCTCGCTAGCAATGCTAATCGATCATTATATGCACCAAAAATATTGTACCCATTACAAAAAAAGTGTTTGTTGGTCAGCAGTATTTGAGATCGTCCACATGGGTTGGGTTGAAATTCGTTGATTGACAAAGGTAATTGCAAATAGATGCAGATTTCTGGACATAATCATGACTCCGCTATAATTTCAATACAAATTTAGGAGCCTTTTCCTTGTACCATAACCAACGAACAGGGAAATCAGGAATCAGTGTATTTCAGTAGAAACGATCCCAATGAAGCATTAAAAATAATAGTTATGGTTAAAGGATAATGGAGGCCATGCACTCTCGACCAACGTCACTTGAGCCTGGTAGTGGGGAGGAGATCAATTACAACCAAACTTTTCCCAAGGCTTAATAAGGAATTTTGTCTCTTTTATGTTAACGGTAATCTGGTGCTTATTTAAAAATGTAAAGTTTCAAACCGCCACCAGACTTTGACCCCTAAGTACCAAATATCATTCTTGAGTGGACCCCTAGGAAGCTATCTAAGTTTAGAGTGAAAACACTAGTTTGCTTCACCCTGTAGAAAAAAAAACATTTGGGTGGCTTGGACCCATTCTAAAAATGATTCACTTTGGTAAAACCAAGTCAGAGTGTCCCAGTATAAAGAACCATATTGATGCGGAAGTTCGGAATAGGAAACCAAAAAGATTGAAGTATCAGCCAATAAAAATTATTAGGTGAGTTATTTGAGGTTTTTATTCCATGGAGTAATGCAAGGAAATCAGGGGATTTTGACCAGCTTTATAATGTTGTTAAGTACTACAAAACTTGTACTACTTAAGCTCATTGTACACATGTCTAAATCAACTGCTTCAGATGGAATCTTACATGTGTGGAAACCACATTCAGTGGCAAGAGGCTGAAGGGGACCTCCACCCATGTAAGAATGTTGTGCAAATATTCAGCAAGCAGGTAAGGGACCTGGTGAATCCTTGTTGCTCGCCATTATTAACACAATTACAAACATGACAATTAGTTATAGGAATTTAGAGAATAGTAAAAAACAAAACCACAGAGGTTTTTTTTGCTTTTGTTTGTGGTGGTGGTGAGATTTTGGTTGATGAGTGAGATTGATTTTCTTTAGTTTACTTGCTGATATGGTCAAGGTATTTGACAGCAAAATAAAATAGAATAAAGGAGAACGAAGTCATTTTCTGCCATTGCCAGACTGGGAACTGCGTGATGAAAGTATGCATTAGTTGCCATAAAAAATTAATTGAAACTAAATATTTATCTGTGGCTAACCTTGTATGACACAGCCCTCCATTAAATATTAGAATTTAAAATTGCTGTATGGGAAATGTGGCAATTACCCACACAGCCACTGCAAGTGATGACCTATATTCGAGATAGCGCTTTACCAGGGCTGATGTTAAAGTGCTCAAAATGGTTAAAAATTCGTGACAAAAGAGACTTAGATGTTTCTTGGACAGACACAAAACCCATCATAGATAAGCATCACGAAGTGACTTTATGTATGTATTTATTTATTCTTATAAAGTTATTGAAATATTACACATTACTTTTAAAATAGTTTATCCATTTACAACAACCCCTGCACCATAGCAGTTTTCATCTTAGACCTAGACCCTTTCCAATATTGTCTTTATAATTGTAATATCATATAATGGATATATTACATATATTTACAAATTTCCAGCATGTGTATGCCCGGGCATATGTGTGTAATGGTTTTAGATAAATAAGTATGGTGTACCCTATATTCAATAAAAACTTATTTTAATTGTTCAGGAGTGTGCACCCTTTCCCTTTTTTTTAATTTTATTCATAGAAAAATCTAAAGATGATTAGAAATGGAATGCTAGATAGCGTGTTATAGTTCATAATAATGAATTCAATATTGGTAGTGTCATTAGTAGTACTTTTCATTTAACATACACAAGGCATAGGAAATATTACAAAAAGAAACTACTACAAAAGAAAACTATATAGACTGCATAAAAAGAATGTATAAAGTATCAAACAAAGGGCTTATTTTAAAACATAACAAATGGTATCCTCCACAAAAAAGTTACAACAAAAGTAGTCATAATCAGTAGATATATAGTTAGTAATAAGGAACTCACTGTTTACCAAGCACCAAAATGCGTTTTTAAATTATTTCTGAAATCCATCTACTTTATCCTACATTCATGATAAACAACCATACACTTAAATGATAGTTCTGCGCAGTTCCCAGTTTTTACTCACAGCGCCGCTGTTCACCAATAAGGGAATAAAAGTCATTCTATTAATTCACATGCCAGATCTGCAGGAAAAAAATAGTTTCCTGATTTTTCTATCAAAGGAGGGAAAGGAGATGGGCATCTTGGGGAGATATCTAGATATACCTCTACAAGATGGGGTATCAAATTTTTTTTTTGCACTTAGAAGATTTTAGAAGATTATGAAATATGGCTAAGAAACAAAACCAAACAGGCCAACTATACAAGGGATTTCAAATGGCAAGGACCTTTTCACTCTTTATTCTTATGTCTTTGTGTATATTGGTTCTGCCCAGCTACACTATTCTATTGATGAAGAATTGAGAAAAGACTCTGTGTAGCAAATTATTGCTAAAGATATTGGATAGATATAAAGGATCTATCACCAGAAGTCCGCATTGTTTCCACGTGTTGCAGAGAAATATTTTTCTGTAAAAATTTAGGAAATGGTAATCTGTATGTTTAAAGAACGGATAGACAGGGAGGAGACTGTGCCGGAAATCAGTCCCTGTTTTTCTAGCGTGATGCAGTTGTCAATTGGAAAATCCTTAAAATTTCACTGTTCAGATTGAAATTGAAGATATAATGAGCAATCTCGATGTTTCATGAAATTATCAATTTAGCAATAAGTGAACTAGCCCCATCAGGAAAAACGCCTTTTGCTTTACAAAATGAAGCAAAGATCCAGATATGGTACAAATGATATTCAGTCATATAGCCTGAGTAAATGACAATCCATATTGTTAACTTAATGATGAAAGATTGGAACGATGGTCTCTAAGATTCCAGAACTTGTATTAGAAAAAAAATCTGGATCGTGAAAACTCAAAATATTTTATGAATTAATATTAAACAAACTACAGATGGAGGGAACCAATCGAAAACTGGCACTTGCAGTAATAAGGATTCTGTAACGGACTTTATGATAATTCACATGTATTTACTAATGAATATGGTACCAAAGTGAGGATAAGTGAAAAATACTGCAATAAACTCTACAGTGAATTAAATTAAATGCACTGACATGATGATGGTACCAATGCCAAATCATATCATTCAGAAAACATCAGACAATTATTTCATCAAAGTATGTTCTTATTCTCCTAAAAAAGTGAGATGAAAATTAAACTAAAGGGAAATTGGATTTGAGTTTACACCGATTATGAGATGGCAGGTGAGGCCAAAGAGGGAGGTGGCTTAGTGGCACATGCAAAAGTGTTAATTGAAATAATGATGAAAATGACAATGTCCGGAGATAGCCATCACATCAATATTCAAATCTATCCTGAGGATTCAGCAACCCGGCACTGTCATAGCACTGATAGAGGGTTCCCATGACCAAGACTCGGCGTGATATGGAGGAAGTGGATGGATTGTCAGATAGTTGGTGCACAACCCTCCAGTTATTCATCCGCCAGTAGAGACGAGCGAATTGTTACTATTAAAAGAACTTGGACACCAGAGAGAACGTTCCCTGGGGATAATATTCACAATTATCGCTACTGTACAGAGGGTTACCACAACTTTCTAGTAGGAAATTCATCAGATTAGATATTTCCGATGTTAAGGATAACCACCTGTGTTTAGTTAAATCTAACTTGTTGCACGTACTGAAAACAATGTACCCGGAAGCTTCAATTTAGCAAGATACATGCTTCAGGACCTAGAAACTGGATGATAATGCTAAACTATTTATTCATTCCAATAATAAACCCAGAGATTTTCTAGTTTCAACGTTTTTCTCAATTTAAGAGAGACTGGAGTTCTCTATGCAGAGATATTTGATTATGAGCAGCAGAATGATTTTCAAATCGAAAATAACGCTAAAGACATGGAATCCCACCTCTTACTAGGACGCTTGAGCTAGCTATTCATATAATAGATCCAGAATGACAATGCACCCAACATCATTATATCCATTTACAGAAAGTGGTGGACCTGCATTGTTTGAGATGGTCCCAATCAGGTCTGAGATTGATCGTTGATTACAAAAGTGATTGCAGTCGATGTAGATTCTGGACTAATTCATGGCTCCTATCTTACCATTTCATACCAAATTAGGAGCATTTCCTTTTACACATTAAGCCAATGCAACGGTGAAAATCAGGACATCAACTTTTATTCAGGAGAAAGAAAATATCTGAAAACATTAAGGTGGTATTCTGGTAAAGGATAAGGAGATCCACCACGCTCGCAACAGTACTTGAGCCTGGTATGGCAGATCATTGTCACAAGCCTTTCCAAGCTAGTAATTGAATTAACAAAGAGTCCTCCTCCAGATATACAAATGTATTAGTAATAGGGCACTGGCCTTAAGCTTCTTATTATTTTGGACTGTTTACTGGTAATCATCTTAAAAGTAAAGATCAAAACTCCTCCAGACTCTTGGACCTTTAAGGGCAAATCTCTATCTCAATTGACCCCAGGGGGTGTTTGCGTCTTAAGTTAATAGGGGAACATTAGTCTGCCTACACTATAACATTTGTTGGGGCTTTGGATCATCTGAAAGTGATTTCATTTGGAAAACAAAACTCAGAACCATCCCAGTAGAGAACCTTATGGATGCTGATGATTTGGGTATTGGAACCAAAAGATAGTTTGTCACCAACAATGTTGTCAGGTGAGTTAGTTATTTTAATTTCCTCAATTTTAAATGCGAGTAAACAAAATTACGTACATCCATGTGTTTTCACCAGCCTTTTAAATTGTATTCCATTGGTCATGCAATTCAAGGCTCTAAGGAATATCTGTCGCTAAGGTGTAACATTAAGTATTCTTGTAATCTTGTTATTTAGCGACTGGTAGTATTTAAAATATTGAAATACTCCAAGGTGAATTCTCAAATGAAATCATTTTTTGTTTTTGTTGCGTTACCTTTGGGACATAGATATTTCTTGAAGTATTCAGGGTTATTTAATGGGGAGAGCAGCAGTATTATTGCCAGTTGCTTGTGCGATATTGCTATTTTTGCTTATTGTTTATTTGTTGCGTATTGTTTATTAGTGGTCACAGAGCTTTTAACTGGTCACATGATCTCTAAAATAGCAGAGGTGAATATACCACTGAGACATAGCTGGAAGCCTTTTTATAAGGAATAAACATTTATGTTGTCTTGCATTAATAATTACATACGTATGTTACTTTAAAGGCAAAAAAAACCCAATCAACAACTAGAATAACAAGGCATTATTGCTTTGAACTGTAGCTATTTCCTATTATCTTGCGAAAAGTATATTTCTTTTTAATAATGAAAGTCCTCCCTTTACACTGTGGCATGACACTTTCGTACAAAATGTGTATTTTTTACTGAAAAGAAAGAAGAAGCACAATAAAAGAGGATAGGAATTAATTTCTGTATGAAATTGATTAAAACAAGTGTTTGGGGGGGATTTGAACACTAATAATTTTCACCTAGAAATATTAAACGTGAGTAGTAATAATACAGTATAAAGCAGGGGTGCCTAACCTGGGCCATGCTGAAGGCCACACTTACGCTCCCCCACAATGCGTTGACGCAGGGGCACAATCGGGTGCACAAGTCGAGCACCATATGCCAGACTCGTCCCATCGCCCCACTCCAAAACATGCCACTTGTCCACCCACCATGGACTTTCACAGGCCATAAACCGCGCTGGGGCCGCGGTTGAGCATACCATGGCTCAGGTTGTGTACTTGTTGTACGTGTTGTCTGTACCGTTTCAGTAAAACACAGTGCACAGTTGTCTTTTTTTTAACTACCACAAAGTCAACACCAAATGCAATGTAATTTTTTTTACATTCGCGATATTTGCTTAAGATCAAAATATAGATTAAAGTGTTGGAGTAGAGTGGATATGGTTATTATATGACTAGGTTACTATATGGTTATTATATGGTTATTATATGGTTATTATTTTGTTATTATATTAATAAGTTATTATGTGGTTATTATATGACTAGGTTATTATATGACTGGGTTATTATATGGTTAGTATATGGATAGTTTATTATATTATTAGTATATGAATAGGTTATTATATGGTTAGTATATGGTTATTATATGGTTATTATATGACTAGGTTATTATATGGTTATTATATTTCTAGGTTATTATATGGTTTTTATATTACTAGGCTATTTTATGGTTATTATATGGTTATTATATGACTAGGTTATTATATGGCTATTATATGACTAGGTTATTATATGGTTATTATATTACTAGGTTATTATATGGTTATTATATTACTAGGTTTTTATATGGCTAGGTTAATACATGGTTATTTTATTACTTGGTTATTAAATGGTTATTATATTACTAGGTTATTATATGGTTATTATCTTACTAGGTTATTATGTGGTTATTATATTACTAGGGTATTTTATGGTTATTATATTACTAGGTTATTATATGGTTATAATATTACTAGGTTAATATATGACTAGGTTAATACATGGTTATTATATTACTTGGTTATTATATGGTTATTATATTACTAGGCTTAGCGAACAGTACATTTGAAGGCTTGCGGACCAGAAGCCATTGCTGTGGTTGGCTGAGAGGCAGCTAATCACAGCCGCAGCTGCCAGTAATAGAAAAGACGCTGGAACAAGCAGCTGTAAGTAGAGTTAGGAATCTATTTTTAAACCTCTAATATAGTGGTTGGGGGTGGGAGGGTATGCCCTGCAATATAGATAAAGGATTTTAAGCAAGGTGTACAGATTACAAGAGAGGGATCAGAAGGGAGGGAGGCTCCTCTGTGTATCTAACCATCACTCCCGCAGGCAAGACGGGTGGCAGAGACGTTTGGAGATAGTCATGACTACTCAGTTTTATGGACTTGCATAAACTTGCATTATCTGCCCTCAATCCCAACTTCTATTCTTACTAATTTATTACATGAATTTGGAACCAGATATTTAATGATAAGTTTGTTTCCTTTCTGGCAAAAGTATCTGCCTCCTGCTGCTTAATGAGCTTTTTATAAGCTTGAGTAGTGCAGAGAAGGCAGCAGGGGAAACAGCAGTGTATCATTGGTTGTCAGCAGTCAGCAGTAGAGATGGTCGGTTCGCGGACCCGAACCCGGATCCACCGCGGATTTATCCCGTCCGTGAACGGCGGATTAT
The DNA here is from genome assembly GCA_019447015.1 of Hymenochirus boettgeri. NCBI lineage: Eukaryota > Metazoa > Chordata > Amphibia > Anura > Pipidae > Hymenochirus > Hymenochirus boettgeri. Next base: position 43,510,584 of record CM033471.1, on the reverse strand, counting down.
TCCGGATTTTCCTCCTTCCGAACTTCCGAACCGCGGATTTTTTTTTTGGAAAATTTTTGTAATTACGAGGTTCTCTGTATTTTCGAAATACGGAGAAAACGGAGGTCCTCGTAATTACGTTTTTACGAAAATCCTCGTTTTTACGAAAATCCTTGTTTTTACGGAAATCCTTGTATTTTCGAAAAATACCTTTTTTTTAAATTCACGCTAGCGGACTGTAATTTTTAGGTATTGAAGGCATTGATACGTGTTTCTAAGGTCATTACCCAGGTCCCTGAGTGATTAAGTGTACGTTACCAAGGCTATTTAGACCACTTTTAATGTGGATTTTGCCGAACTTTCATTTTAATACGTTTTAACGGGTCCGCTCGCGGATTTTCGAATTTATGGATTTTTTCGAAAATCCGCGGATCCTCGTGCGGACCGGATTTTTCAAGAACTACATTTCAAGTCCAGTTGATCTAATTGAATACAACAGATATACCATGACCTGGATGAATGAGGTCAGCATAATGAGTAAGCATAACTTAGTTTGTTTTGTGTATTTCAAGTAATAATAAAACATTATTGGTTTTACTGTAGATAATGTTTTCATTTATTTTAAACATTTATTTAAACTAGCCCCAAATTCTTAATCTTCAGAATTGTTTATCTGCGATAACGTTAGTTTTGTGACATTAGAAATGGCAAAAATTTGTCGCATTATTTTCATTGTAAAACAAAAGAAAAAACATCAACGACAATATAGGAATATTTAATATGAATTTAAATAATGTTTTTTCTTAAAATACATTGTTATTAATGTATTATTATTATTATTAGTCATATTAAACAAAATAAGGAGGATTTTGAAGTGATGCTAGAAGCAAAATAATATGGTACTGCAAGCCCAGTAATACTAAGGCAACCCATCATAACTGTATAGATTTAGAAAGAAGAACACTTTGTGGATTCTGAAATAGACACCATACAAAGAATGTCCCTTTACTCCTATAAAACAGGATGCACTAACATTTAATCAACATTGATTCAACATCCTCTCTAAAAGTATTTCTTGCTGGGAGATTTCATTTAGTAATATTGTTTGAAATGAGAATCCATCAAGCAAATACACACATAGGAATTAGATTTGCTTGGATTTGTCATTCTGTTAACTCTTATGTTTAAGAAATAAGAAAACACGCTTATAATATTATTGTATATATAGCAAAAGATCTCAAATTAGATATTAATCCAAGATTCATGTTTCCTTGAAATGTTGCAGATAAAACAATCTTAAATATTTTTTGTGTCAGAACTGAAATTCAGTATATAAATAAAACAAAATAAAGCATATAATAATGCTGGTCAAGCATGTTGAAAAATATTTTTAATACAGTACATTAAAAAACATTGATGGGCATTGATGGGAGTAAAATTCTAGAGCTCGCATTACCAAAATCTCTAGGTCGCAGAATGTTTATAAAGAATTATTAACAGCTGTAGTTGGAATAATTCCCTTAATAACTAGAGATGGATGAAAATTCGAACTTGAACCCCAGTTTGAGTCGAACTTAAGAAGTCCGAACGGGCTCGGACTTCTCGAACTATCCCGGACCCGGATTTCTCGCGCTTTCCAGACTCGCGGCTGTATTTTCGATAATTATTGAAAATGAGATAATTATCGAATTTTAAAAGATCGCCATACCAGTGTGGCAGATATAGAGCACTGTCATGCCTATGTCAGAGATTGGAATGTTTTGCTGTGCAGAGCAGTCAGCTGCACTGCCACAAAATATGAACAAGAATGTGGGCCACTGGGTATCTTTAGGTTAATCCTAGGAATCTCCTAAATTATAATTATGGGAAGAATTAAAATGACAGATTTAGGACATGAAATATAAAATGTAAAAGATGTTGTCACTGAGTATACTGGTTGGCTACTTTCAAATAGAATACATTTAAGCATAAAGTCTTATATTTTTGTCAAGTGTATGCTTCTTATCAATTTAATGGACTTTAATAATGTATTTTACAGCTGATCATGAAAGCATTTTGCAAAGGGAGATGTCTATTATGCATCCTGTATGTTGTATGAAATGTTCTTTGTTATAATATAATTAAGTATTTATTAAAATATGTAATTATTAATAAAATGTATATTAATATAATGTATACAGTGTTCATGGACTAATTCAATTCAAATAGTATGGTGGATTTCCGATAATAAATATTTGCCACTTACAAACAGCTTCAATAAATTGTCTAAAACATGGGATGCGTGGATACTTAGAATGACAAAAGGAAAAAAAGTGATCCTGCATACTCACGACTCCAATCATCAGGGACTATCGTGCTGGGTGCCACAGTATGCTGGCAAATATATCAAAAGAAACTGCGCACATCAGACTTAATGCAACTGGTGTTTATAAATCCATTTAAAAACACTGCATAGATGTGGTGTTTTTTTATAGATTAATAAACACCAATAAACACCAAAAGTCTGGTGTGCGCAGTTTCTTTTTTCTTTTGATACTTAGAATGACTTCCTCAACAAAACCCATAGCGAGAGCTAGAGTACAGATTTTTGGCTCCTCGGGCAGTGAGGCCCCGGATGGTTATGGAAGACTGGAGGAACCACTTTGGTTCACTGCATTAGTGAGTCTCCTTCTTGATTGACATCATCATCGTTCACTTAAATTCAGATCCTGTTTTTGAGTATAATTGTTATGTTTTATTTTATGCAATTGTATGGTACGGTCCTGGATATTTTAACAAATTTAAACTGTATGCCTGAATGTATACCTAAACACATTTTTGAAAACTTTAATAAAAATTAATGAACAAAAATTTTTTAGCAAAGGTTCTGTAAAACACTTTTTCATGCATGAACATATACATATATTCTGAACACATATATTTAATATAATTTCAATGTTTATTGCAATATGTTTATAAAAGTTGTTTTTTTTTTAAACTTTTATATATGAAATGCTTTAGTTATATAATGTTTAGATATTATCTTTGTCAAAAAATATAACATTTTAATAGAAGTTATCTTGGAGTTCCAACACAAACTGAACCAAAGAAAAACTGGAGAATACAGATAAAAGTGACCTTTCTTTTATTCAGATAATTGTTAGTATTGTAAATCTAAACAGGCTGTTTAAAAGTACAAGTTAAAGGGAATCTCCACCCTCCATTGAAACTTTCAGCTATATTGCAGGGCACACCCTCCCACCCCCAACCGTTATGTTAGAAGTTTAAAAATAGAACTCAAACTTCTCATTTCAGCGTTGTTCTGATCCGGGTTCCCTGCCTGACCGAACTACAAGCAGGGGGCCGGACCGGCAGCCATGGCTGTGATTGGCTAAGAGGCAGCCAATCACAGCCAGCAATAAAGAAGATGCTGGAACGAGGATCTTTAAGTACAGTTTGGAATCTATTTTTAAACTTCTAACATAGCGGTTGGGGGTGGTAGGGTATGCCCTGCAATATAGCTAAAAGTTTTTACACAAGAAGAATGTTTGCAAGAGAGGGATTGGGAGGGAGGGAGGGGGGGGAGGGCTCCTCTGCGCATGACAGGAAGACAGACACTACTCCGCAGTTTCCTGGACTTTGAACAAGCAGTACAGGGGAACCATAAGGAGCAGGAATGTAAAGTAAGGATTTTTTTAAACTGTAATGTGTGGCCGGTAGTGGGTTAAATTTTAGTTGTGCGGTTGGACATTCCCTTTAACTTAAGTGAAACTAGAATAAAACTATAAAAGCTACAATAGTACAAATCATATACAAGACATATTACAACATCATTTGGAAAGATATGGTTGAACGTAATTCTGCAATGGTCAAATTAAAAAGAAATGTCTATGCTGATCTGAATTGAAGCATCAATGGCCTATTCCAAAGTAAACTTTCAATTAACTTTAAATCAAAATGACAATAAATCTGTTCCTCAATTTATTCTATGGCTTGTTATATTATTTCTGGTATTGTCTAGTACCTGCCCTTTAATTGCATATTCTTTGAGTAAATGGACCTAGAAAATTTAAATAAAAGAACATAAAGCAGCATGGTGTCTCAATGGTTAGCATGGATGAGTAACAATACTGAGTCCACCACCAAAACTATAATTCAACCCCATGCTGGTCCCAGTGTTTAGTGTTGCTCCAAATGGTTCCTCTGCACTGCCTGTTTAAAGTCCAGCAAAGGGAATAGTAGGGGCCTTTCTTCCTATGTAAAGGTTTCTGCCTCTCCTGTAGCCTCCGGGAGAAAAGTGACATGCGCTGTGTAGCAGATTTCCCCCCCCCCCCCCACACACTATCTAGATCTATCAGGCAGCCTTTTCAACGTACTGTGAAAACCTTTTTCTGTAGTGTAGCTTCCCCCCTCCCAACCCGAACCGCACTGTTGTTTTTAAAAAAAAACTCCTCAGAACATTACTAACCAGCCCGGGATCCCGCAGCTAACTCAATTGCCGGAAGCCACGTCTGTAATATAGATGGAGTATCTTTTTAACAGGGCAGACTATTTATAGCCCACAATATGTGTGCTTTGTGAGAGAGAAGAATATACTGGAAGTACAATATTATTTTTAAAAGTAAAACATATAATATCATGGAGAAATACAAATGCAGCAGTGCAGTTCTCAATTTTTGCCTCAGAGCGCCGCTGTTCACCAATAAGGAGAATAAGACTCAATCTTTTAATTCAGACTACTTTCTGTTTTTTCTCACAAAGCAGAGAGATTCTAGATATTATCCTACAGAGGTGGATTTCAAATAACATTTAGCACTTTTTAAAAGATTTTAAATGATTCTGAAAAAGGATAAGATACAAATCCAACAAGCAAAGACATACAATTGATTTAGATGGCAACTACATTCCTCATTTTTATTCGTATGTATTTGTGTCTCTGTTTCTGCCCAGCTACACTATTCTATTGATGAAGAATTGAGAAAAGACTCTGTTGTAGCAAATATTGCTAAAGATCTTGGATTAGATATAAAGGATCTATCACCCAGAAGGCTCCGCATTGTTTCACGTGTTTCAGAGAAATATTTTTCTGTAAATTTAGGAAATGGTAATCTGTATGTTAAAGAAAGGATAGACAGGGAGAGACTGTGCCGGAAATCAGCTCCATGTTTTCTAACCTTTGATGCAGTTGTTTAAAATCCCTTAAATATTGTAAGTGTTCAAATTGAATTTGAAGATATAAATGACAATCCTCCCATATTTTTTCATGATATTGACAATTTAGAAATGATTTAAGTAGCACCACCAGGAACTCATATTGCTTTGCAAAATGCAGAAGATCCAGACATTGGTTTAAATACTATACAATCATATAGACTGAGCAGCAATCCATATTTTACATTAAATGAAAAGATCGGAATTTACAAAACTAAGATTCCAGAGCTTCTATAAGAGAAACATCTGGATCGTGAGACTCAGAATGTTTATGAATTAACATTAAAAGCTTATGATGGAGGGAAACCAGTAAAAACTGGCACTGCATTAATAAGGATTTTTGTAACAGACTTTAATGATAATTCACCTATATTTACTAATGATGTGTATAAAGTGAGTATAAGTGAAAATATTCCAAATAATTCGACAATTCTCCATGTAAATGCAACTGACAAAGATGAAGGAACCAATGCACAAATTGTATATTCTTTCAGCAAATCCTCAGAAAATAGTTTTTACGATAACATGTTTATTATTTATCACAGAAATGAGGAAATTAAAACTAAAGAAAAATTGGATTTTGAGATTACACAATATTATGAGATGCAAGTTAAAGCCAAAGAGGGAGTTGGCTTAGTGGCACATTCCAAAGTGTTAATAGAAATTACTGATGAAAATGACAATGTACCTGAGATATCCATCACCTTACTATCTAATCCTGTTCCTGAGGATTCAGCACTTGGGTAAATGGAGAAGTGGAATGTATGATACTTGATGTACAACCCTTCCAGTTATTTTCATCCTCCAGTGGATACTACAGAATTGTTACTACAAATGACTTGGACAGAGAGAAAGTTCCCTGGTATAATATCACAATTATCGCTACTGACAGAGGGTTACCACAACTTTCCAGTAGGAAATTCATCAGATTAGATATTCCCGATGTTAATGATAATCCACCTGTTGTTGCTTATGTGCCTGAAAACAATTTACCAGGAGCATCAATTTACAGAATACATGCTTCAGACCTAGATACTGGAGATAATGCTAAATTTGTTTTTTCAATTTCCATCAAAAACACAGATTTTCCAGTTTCTCCTTATTTTTCAATTAACACTGAGACTGGAGTTCTTTATGCCCAGAGATCATTTGATTATGAACAGCACAAAGAGTTTCAAATAGAAATTATAGCTAAATACAATGGATCCCCATCTCTGAGTAGCAATGTCAATCTGTCTATTCATATCATTGATCAGAATGACAATACACCAAAAATATTATATCCATTTACAGAAAACAGGGTTAATTCTTTAATAACAAAAGTGATTGCAGTAGATGCAGATTCTGGACATAACTCATGGCTTTCATATAATTTCATACAAATTCAGGAACTGGTTCCTTTTACCATTAGTCAACACACAGGCGAAATTCGAGCATCACATGTATTTCACGAGAACGATATCTTGAAGTATAAAGTGGTGGTTTTGGTAAAGGATAATGAAGATCCATCACTATCTGCAACAGTTTCCTTAAGCCTTGTTGTGGCAGATCATTTTCAACAAGCCATTCCCAAAATAAATAATCAATTTTATGAAGAAGAGGCTTCTTCAAATGCACAGATGTATTTATTGATTGCACTTGCCTTCATTTCCTCTTTTTTTGTTTTATCTTTTATATTGGTGATTATACTAAGATGTAAAGTCTCCAAACCTCCATCAGACTTTGGACCTCTAAATAAAAACTTATATTCCCAAGTTGATCCCAGGATGCTTTCCAATTTAAATTGTGGAACTTTGAGTCTGCCCTACCCCTACAACATTTGTGTGGCTTTGGACTCCTCTGACAGTGCTTACTCTCTGGGGTGCTGTCAATATGCTATATGCTAGGAAATATATCAGATTCTTCCAGCTTACCTTGCTTCAGTAATTACTATTGGTGTTGCCCTAACATTTTGTTCTCTTCTTTAAAAATTGGTAAAAATATTATACATAGCTGCTAAGGATGACTTGCAATTTGGCCACTATGAGCTATCACTCTAGGGTGGGCTATATATTCACATATCTTTCCCATTTGCTTAACATACAATTAATTAAGCAATAGATACTGTAGTTTTAAAGGGACAGTTCAGTAGAAATTATCAATATTTGTTAAATTGTTAGTTTGTGTAATGCCTTCTTAGTTATTCTACATATTCTCTTGCTGTTCCCTGCTGTTGACATTAGCAAGCTGACATTTCAGGTTCCAATGGTCCTTCTTCTTCCCAGGATGCACCACATCCTTGGAATGTTCCTAACAGTTATTTCTACTGATTGGCTGTTGGATGGGTTAAAGATGCTCAGATCTCTACAGAGCAACTGAATCAACCCAGGCGCTGGGTCAAGGGCAAAACCATAACGGTCTCTATTAGGGGTCCTGCAAACAGGAAGTCAGTATTTCGGTTGCATTTATTTATACACAGACAAAATGCTGAATTGGCAGATTAAGGTCATGAAAATACTGCTCTTTTTTCTGAAAAGCATATGTATTTGCACTGAACTTCCCCTTTAAGGTTTATATATGGATGGTGTACAGATAATGCTTTATGTTACCATATTTATAAAAGAGTGGAAACTTTATTTATTTATATACTCAAAACATTGCTGTGAATGTTCTTCCTTTCTATTGGTACTCCAAAGCTGCACATTTTCAGCGTAAATGGTGCACTTTTTGTAAAAAAAAGGCATAATGTGTAGTGTAGCTTACAAACAAAAAAAAAATCATATTACAGCAAATTACTTTAAAAGTGTAACATAGTAGGGTAGGGTTGTAGCTTTGTAATAGTTTTTACTTTTTACACCTCCCAGGTACAAATTTAGCAAAATCACAAAAAAAAGTCATATACCCACTGGACACTTTTTTGCATTTTATTTACAGTCATTTCAGACTTTTTAAAAAATGATTTTGGTGTAAATAATGGCAAAAACGAATTATTTATTTTTTAAATATCAAAGCATTACAAAGTACATCAAACTGCAAAGAATGAAGTGAGGCAACCATTCCATGCAGTATACTGTATTCATGCAACTTTTTAAAATAACAAATCAGCCTTAATTCTCCTGCAATGTCTAATTGCCCTTTTTAGAAATCTGCACCATCTCAGTGTTTAAAAAATATAATCCAGTGAGTTTAAGTGTGTATTTTGAGTTTAATAAATTGAATAACTACATAAATGAGGTTGTTATTTTTAAGAATTAAAAAAATTAATATTAGTTGAAAGAGGAGGTATGTGAAAAGTTTGTGAAGTTAAATTCAGCCTATATTTACTGTTGAATTAATCTTTCTTTCTTTGTCCTGGTTCATATCTGTAGTCACACTGTTACTTTTTTCTCTATGAATGCCTACAATTTAATAATATATAACAGTAAACATACAGGTGCATTTAATATCATTAAAATAAGTGTAAAATCCAGACAACATGATGTAGCATCAGGTTAACATGGGTTTTACACTTATTTAAAGGGATGTAGCTTTTCCGAATGTTTTGCTCCCGAGACAATGGAGTTAAGTGTTGCGCTACCTCTTAACAGCGCAAAGACAAGCATCTTACCTTCCCTATTATGCAATAATGAACATGATTGCGTATTGCATCACGGGATCGTGACAAGGTAAGATGCATTATTTACATTATTGTAACTCCTGTTTATTGTGTTACTGCTTTAGCTTTGCCTTTCTCAGTTTTTGAAACAGTTTTTAAAGGGGGATTTAAACAATGCAAATGCAGTTTACATAAATGCAATTTAGTAATGTTTATTAACCTTTGTCATAAATGACTTTTATTAGGAATCTGTTTAATTTTACATTTTCTATAAATGTTAGTCTCATATTAGCGTATTTATATTTTGTTTGGTACATTGATATTTGATGGCCAATTCACAGGAAAAGCATAAAGTATGTTTTTCATTTTGTGTAATCTATTCGGTATCAATTTTAAGAGTAATGCCCACTATTGCTTAAATTTAAACTTTAATAACTAATAATATCAAGGTTTATGCACAAATGGTATACAAATAAAGCATTAGGCACATTTTTTATTTGCCCATTTCTAGTCTGAAAGTGAACAGTGCCTAAATTATAAATACATTTAAATAATACAGTTATTTTCAATACTTTTAATAAAGTGATAAAATAATAGATATCAATCAATATTCACGTTTCTGAACGCATTCAGCATTTACGAGATACCCTTCTTAACTTTTACACACGTTTAGCTGACAAACTTGGGCCAAAATTAGTTCTTTTTCATTGTGGTCCAATCAGCAGCAAGGGTAAATTCTAATTAATAAGACCATTCCGCAAAGAATCAATCCAAATATGTGGTTGTCTGATTTGTAAGCAGTAGAGATAATTGAAATTTTAAATTTTCAAATGGAATTTTTTAAATTTTGCTGAAAAGTGTTTTAAAAATCCATCAGATCAGCGGATTCTGAACCAAGTTTGTTTTAAAACCCACTATTAAGAAGCTAATGTACTGTTGATATAATCTCTGAATTTAAGTTGCCAATGATTTTGATTCAGGTGCTTTTTACATGATATGAAAAGATGAAGGATCATCAACTTATCACATTTTAGACCCATTTTTGGTCTTCTTTAGAGATGGCTGAACTGTCAAAAGTTCAGTCCGTTTTCGAACTTTCGAACTATATGGAAAGTTCGAAAGTTCAAAAACGGACCCATTAAATTCAATGAGAGTCAACTAGTTTGAAAAGTTTTAATAAAATACAAATAAAATATTAATGGTAACTTAATGTAAATGGCTGTGGGACCTGGGAAATGGTCTGGGGAACATGTTGGAATATCCAGGACATTCAAAAAATCAATTTTACTTTTCGAGCTCTCGCGTTCGAACATTCGATGTTCGCACCTAGGTATAATGGACATTTTACTTGCAGATTCGATGCTCGCGTATAGGCTTTGATGGACACTTTACTCGCGGATTTGATGTTCGCGCCTAGGTATCATGGACATTTTACTTGCGGATTCAATGCTTGTGTATAGGCTTTAATGGACACTTTACTTGAGGATTCGATGCTTGCTCCTAGATACCATGGACATTTTACTCGTGGATTTGATGCTCTCATCTAGGTTTTAATGGACACTTTACTCGCAGATTCGATGCTTGCGTATGGGTATAATAATTACCTTTTAAAATATTATAATAAATTAAGCTTTTGTTTATAATATATTTCCAGAATCAACTAAACATTCTGTCATTGGGACAACAGATTCCAACAGAAACCAACTGTAAGCATTTTTAAAGTCTTAAAATGAGTTGTATAGTAAATTATTATTAACAGTTCATTAAGATTTGCACATTCATAAGGAATATGTGTAGGGCTTTATTGGTTGAAGAGCTTGCAGTCAATGTGTGTCATATGCAATGTCTCTGTAGCCTTTTTAAAAATTAAATATTTGTATAAAAAAGGAATTTGTTGTTGCAATATTTACTGAGTCACAGTACTACAATATATTGTAATATATTGGAAAAGAAGTCAAACACAATAAGAAATCTCAATGTGACATCTGCATTTAATTAATGACATTAGAATATTAAAGGGCAAGTCCAGCCCTAAAATGAAAACTTACATACAGGTAAATCACCCCCCAAAACCCTAAACGGTAATAGTTTGAAATGTGAAATATATAAGTCTAACCTAAAATTCTGCACAATGTCCTGTTTCCCTGTTTCTGCTTCCTGGTTCTTCCAGTTAGTAACTGTCAGTTATGGATTTGACAGTTGACATCACAGCCAATGACTGAATGTTAATCCCCTAACTGCCTCTTCTGAGCATGCCCAGGCTCAGTACCTGCTCAGTACAGGTTTCTAAATTGCTCAGTTTCCATGAGGCATCCAGAAGCATAGCAGGTATACAGTAATGAATTCATAGGACAAAGTATGATATATCAATATTTTAAAGAGTCCGTTCTTTCTAAAAGTTGTTCTTATGAGGGTGGAGTTGTCCTTTAATGTATTAATAAAGAGGACTATGTTTCATTTGGTATTTTCTAATAGATGAAAGTATCAAACAAATTATATATGTTCCTAAGACTCCAAATTATGCTGTACTTCAGCAGAAGATTTCTTATGTAAAGTCAACCTTTGCCACCTTTTTATTTAATAGTTTACTCTTGTGTTTAAATGTATATGGCTAGCAAGTTCAACCCTTTCTCCAAAAAAGCTTCAGAAGAGATGGTTCAGAAGAACGTAAAATCACCCTTTAGCCTTTAAAAAGCAGATTATTTCCTGGATCAACTTGGAACTAAAATTTGATGTTTGCAACAACTTACCTGCACATTGATGAGATTATTGTTGCTTAACCTGAACAAATTCCTATAAGCCTCTATGCCTAGGAGTAAAGCTATGGACATCTTTATAAACCTGAAAAAGAAATGACACCACCAGCTCCAGTAATAGAATCAGTATTGACCATGATTTTTATTTATAGAAAAATACTAGAATTTAGAATATTATTTTCTCATATTAAAACTAATTATTATTATATAAATAAAAATATAAATTGTACAGCCTCTGCAATACTTGTGTACATTATTTGTGCTATTATGCAGCTAGGTAAAGCTCTTCTAAATATGCAAAATGGTATATTTGTATTGCAATAAGATTGACGTATATAGTCTTGATAAATTATATTGGGTGTTTCTATTTAAATCTAATGACCTATTTTCAGCATCTCATCGCAATAAGTACTATAAAAAAGCAGAATGTTGTTTCAATACCATAAAAAAGTTTTATTTCCTGAACTATACAATTTGCAACAAACCAAACATCTGTTTTTACATTACTTTTTAAATTGTGTTTTAAAAAAAATATATATATATTTTATATGTATGTATATACAAGTTTAAAGAAAGTACTACTATACCCTGAAAAAAGGCTACGGTGCAGTTCCAATTTTCTGCCTTAGAGCTCCCCAATAAGGAGAATTGGATTCAATCTATTTATTCTCACTGCAGATCTGCAGAAAAAAAATACTTCCTGATTTCTTTCACAAATCAGGGAGAGTCTAGATATTCTGCTACAAATGTGGAGTTTATATTTTATTTTGGACTTCTAGAAGATTCACAAGATTATGAAAATGTCTGAGAAACAAATCCAACAAGCAATGACATACAATGGACTAAAATGGCAAGTACCTTTCTCATTCTTATGTCTTTGTGTTTCTGTTTCTACCCAGCTACACTATTCTATTGTTGAAGAATTGAGAAAAGACTCTGTTGTAGCAAATATTGCTAAAGATCTTGGATTAGATATAAAGGATCTATCACCCAAAAGACATGTTTCAGAGATGATTAGAACTTCCAACCAATGACCTTAAGATGTTGGCTAGGTATTTTGCCACCTTGTATATTACATAATTGGTGCTGCTGACTATAGGTCTTCAGATCTTGATACTGGAAATAATGCTAAACTTATTTATTCAATTGCAAACAAAAACACACAGGATTCCCCCGTATCTCCTTATTTTTAATTAACATAGAGACTGGAGTTCTCTATGCCCAGAGATCATTTGATTATGAACAGCAGAAGGAGTTTTAAATAGAAAATAACAGCTAAAGAAAATGGAATCCCACCTCTCGCTAGCAATGCTAATCTATCTATTTATATGCACCAAAAATATTGTACCCATTTACAAAAAATGGTGGTCCAGCAGTATTTGAGATCGTCCCAATAGGGTCTGAGGTTGATTCTTTGATTACAAAGGTAATTGCAATAGATGCAGATTCTGGACATAACTCATTGCTCCGCTATAATTTCATACAAATTTAGGAGCCTTTTCCTTTTACCATTAACCAACGCACAGGTGAAATCAGGACATCACGTGTATTTCAGTAGAACGATCCCATGAAGCATAAAATAATAGTTATGGTAAAGGATAATGGAGGTCCATCACTCTCCGCAACAGTCACCTTGAGCCTGGTAGTGGGAGATCAATTACAACAAACTTTTCCCAAGCTTAATAAGGAATTTTGTCTCTTTTTATTTTAACTGTAATATTGGTGCTTATTTAAAAATGTAAAGTTTCAAAACCGCCACCAGACTTTGGACCCCTAAGTACAAATCTCTATTCTTGAGTTGACCCCAGGAAGCTCTCTAAGTTTAATAGTGGAACACTTAGTCTGCTTCACCCTTATAACATTTGTGTGGCTTTGGACCCATCTGAAAATGATTTCACTTTGGTAAAACCAAGTCAGAGTGTCCCAGTAAAGAACCATATTGATGCTGAAGTTTCAGGAATAGGAAACCAAAAAGATAATTTATCATCCAATAAAATTATTAGGTGAGTTATTTGATGTTTTTTAATTTCCAATGGAGTAATGCAATGTTAAATCCAGGGGATTTTGACCAGCTTTATAAATGTTGTTAAGTACTACAAAAATTGTACTACTTAAGCTCATACACATGTCTAAAACTCAACTGCTTCAGCTGGCAATCTTACATGTGTGGAAACTCACATCAGTGGCAAAGGGAGGCTGAAGGGGACCTCCACACATGTAAGAATGTTGTGCAAATATTCAGCAAGCAGTAAGGACCTGGTGAATCCTTTGTTGCTCTCCATTATTACACACTTACAACATTGACAATTATTTATAGTAATTTAAGAATAGTAAAAAACAAAAACCACAGAGGGTTTTTTGATTTGTTTGTGTGGTGGTGAGATTTTGTGTGATGGTGAGATTGATTTTCTTTTAGTTTACTCTGCTGATCTGGTCAAGGTTATCGTGACAGCAAAATAAAAATAGAATTAAAGGAGAAGTCATTTTTCTTGCATTGCAGACTGGGAACTGCTGATTTAAATTATGCATTAGTTGCCATAAAAATTAATTTGAAACTAAATATTTATCTGTGGATAACCTTGTATTTACACAGCCCCCATAAAGTATTAGAATTTAAAATTGCTGTATGGGAAATGTGGCAATTACCCACACAGCCACTGCAAGTGATGCTATATTCGGATAGCGCTTTACCAGGGCTGATGTTAAAGTCTCAAAATGGTTAAATTCTCTTCAAAAGAGACTTAGATGTTTCCTTGGACAGACACAACACCCATAGAATAAGCACTCACAGAAGTGACTTTTATGTTATGTATTTATTTATTTTCTTATAAAGTTCTTGAAATATTACACATTACTTTTAAATTAGTTTATCCATTTACAACAGACCCTGCCCCATAGCAGTTTTCATCTTAGTACCCTATACCCTTTCAATATGTCTTTATAATTGTAATATCATATTAATGTATATATTACATATATTTACAAATTTCCAGCATTGTGTCTGCCTGGCCTATGTGTTTAATGGTTTTAGATAAAGTATGGTGTACCCTATATTTCAATAAAACACTTATTTTTAATTGTTCAGGAGTGTTGCACCCTTTCTTTTTTAATTTTTTATTCATAGAAAAATCTAAAGATGATTAGTGGAAATGTAGACTATGTTAGTTCATAATAATTAATTAATATTATTTGTATAGTGTCACTTAGTAGTACTTTTCATTTTAACCATACACAAGGCATAGGAATAATTACAAAAGAAACTACTACAAAGAAAACATATATAGACTGAATAAAAAGAATGTATAAATATCAACAAAGGGCTTTGCTTTAAAACATAACAAATGGTATCCTTCCACAAAAAGCTTACAACAAAAGTATTCATATATCATAGATTATATAGTTAGTAATAAGGACTTCACTGTTTACCAAAGCACCAAAATGCTTTTTTTAATCTATTTCTGAATCAATCTACTTTTATCCTACATTCATGATAAACAACCATACACTTAAATAATAGTTATGCTGCAGTTCCCAGTTTTTACCTCACAGCGCCGCTGTTCACCAATAAGGAGAATAAAAGTCATTCTATTAATTCACACTGCAGATCTGCAGGAAAAAATAGTTCCTGATTTTTCTATCAAAGGAGGGAGAATCTAGATATACCTCTACAAGCTGGGTATCAAATTTTTTTTTGCACTTTTAGAAGATTTTAGAAGATTATGAAAATGGCTAAGAAACAAAACCAACAGGCCAACATATACAATGGATTCAAATGGCAAGTACCTTTCTCACTCTTATTCTTATGTCTTTGTGTCTCTGTTTCTGCCCAGCTACACTATTCTATTGATGAAGAATTGAGAAAAGACTCTGTTGTAGCAAATATTGCTAAAGATCTTGGATTAGATATAAAGGATATCCCTCATCACGAAGCTCCGCATTGTTTCACGTGTTGCAGAGAATATTTTTCTGTAAATTTAGGAAATGGTAATCTGTATGTTAAAGAAAGGATAGACAGGGAGAGACTGTGCCGGAAATCAGCTCCATGTTTTCTAAGCTTTGATGCAGTTGTTGAAAATCCTTTAAATATTTTCACTGTTCAGATTGAAATTGAAGATATAAATGACAATCCTCCATTTTTTCATGAAATTATCAATTTAGAAATAATTGAACTAGCCCCATCAGGAACCATTTTGCTTTACAAAATGCAGAAGATCCAGAATTGGTACAAATGATATTCAGTCATATAGCCTGAGTGACAATCCATATTTTACTTTGAATGAAAAGATGGAATCGATGGGTCTAGATTCCAGAACTTGTATTAGAAAACCTCTGGATCGTGAAACTCAAAATATTTATGAATTAATATTAACAACTACAGATGGAGGGAAACCAATCAGAACTGGCACTGCAGTAATAAGGATTTCTGTAACTGACTTTAATGATAATTCACCTGTATTTACTAATGAATTGTACAAAGTGAGTATAAGTGAAAATACTCCAATTACCTCTACAGTGATTAAATTAAATGCAACTGACAATGATGATGGTACCAATGCCCAAATCCATATCATTCAGAAAAACATCAGACAATATTTTGCATCAAAGTATGTTTATTATTCATCCTAAAAAGGTGAGATTAAAACTAAAGGGAAATGGGATTTTGAGTTTACACAATATTGAGATGTCAGTTGAGGCCAAAGATGGAGGTGGCTTAGTGGCACATTGCAAAGTGTTAATTGAAATAACTGATGAAAATGACAATGTTCCTGAGATATCCATCACATCAATATCAAATCCTATTCCTGAGGATTCAGCACCCGGCACTGTCATAGCACTGATAGAGTTCATGACCAAGACCGGGTGATATGAGGAGAAGTGTATGTCAGATAGTTGGTGCACAACCCTTCCAGTTATTTTCATCCTCCAGTAGATACTATAGAATTGTTACTATAAAAGACTTGGACAGAGAGAAAGTTCCCTGGTATAATATCACAATTATCGCTACTGACAGAGGGTTACCACAACTTTCTAGTAGGAAATTCATCAGATTAGATATTTCCGATGTTAATGATAATCCACCTGTGTTTTTTAAATCTACACTTGTTGCTTACGTACCTGAAAACAATTTACCCGGAGCTTCAATTTACAGAATACATGCTTCAGACCTAGACACTGGAGATAATGCTAAACTTATTTATTCAATTTCCAATAATAACACAGAGTATTTTCTAGTTTCAACTTTTTTCTCAATTAACAGAGAGACTGGAGTTCTCTATGCCCAGAGATCATTTGATTATGAGCAGCAGAAGGATTTTCAAATAGAAATAACTGCTAAAGACAATGGAATCCCACCTCTTACTAGGACTGCTGATCTATCTATTCATATAATAGATCAGAATGACAATGCACCCAAAATATTATATCCATTTACAGAAAGTGGTGGACCTGCATTGTTTGAGATGGTCCCAATCAGGTCTGAGATTGATTCTTTGATTACAAAAGTGATTGCAGTAGATGTAGATTCTGGACATAATTCATGGCTCTCTTACCATTTCATACAAATTCAGGAGCCATTTCCTTTTACATTAATCAATGCACCGTTGAAATCAGGACATCACTTTATTTCAGGAGAAAAGTATCTTGAAACATAAAGTGGTAGTTATGGTAAAGGATAAGGAGATCCATCACTCCGGCAACAGTTCCTTGAGCCTGGTCATGGCAGATCATTTTCAACAAGCCTTTCCAAAGCTTAGTAATGAATAAACAAAGAGTCCTCTTCAGATATACAAATGTATTTAGTAATAGCACTGGCCTTAATTTCTTCTCTATTTATTTGACTGTTATACTGGTAATCATCTTAAAATGTAAAGACTCAAAACCTCCTCCAGACTTTGGACCTTTAAGTGCAAATCTCTATTCTCAAGTTGACCCCAGGGTGCTCTCTAAGTTTAATAGTGGAACACTTAGTCTGCCTTACCCCTATAACATTTGTGTGGCTTTGGACTCATCTGAAAGTGATTTCACTTTGGTAAAACAAAATCAGAACATCCCAGTAGAGAACCTTATTGATGCTGATGATTTGGGTATTGGAAGCCAAAAGATAGTTTGTCCCCCAACAATGTTGTTCAGGTGAGTTATTTTAATTTTCCTCAATTTTAAATGCAGTAAACAAAATTACCGTACATCCTGTGTTTTCCACCAGCCTTTTAAATTGTATTCCATTGTTCATTCAATTCAAGGCTCTAAGCAATATACTGTACTCTAAGGCTTGTAACATTAGTATTCTTGTAACTCTTTGTTTATTAGCGACTGGTAGTATTTAAAATATTGAATACTCCAAGAATTCTCAAATGACATATCATTTTTTGTGTTTTTGCTTGGTACCTTTGTGACATAGATATTTCTTGAAGTATTCAGGGTTTTAATGGGAAGCAGCAGTATTTATGCAGCTTGTGCGATATTGCTATTTTTGCTTTATTGTTTTATTTGCTTGCTGTATTGTTTCTTAGTGGTCACAGAGCTTTTAACTGGTCACATGATCTCTAAAACAGAGTGAATATAACCCACTGCGACATAGCTGGAAGCCTTTTATAAGGATAAACATTTATGTTGTCTTGCATTAATACATACGTATGTACTTTAAAGGCAAAAAAAACCCAAATCAACAACTAGATAACAAGAGGCATTTTGCTTTGAACTGTCTAATTCCTTAGTTATCTGCAGAAAAGTATATTCTTTTAATAATGAAAGTCCTTCCCCTTTACACTGCTGGCCAATGACACTTTAGTACAAAATGTGTATTTTTTTAATGAAAAAGAACACAATAAAAAGAGGATAGGAATTAATTTCTGTATGTAAAATGATAAACAATGATGTTTGGGGGATTGACACTAATAATTTTCACACTAGAAAATATTAAAGTGAGTAGTAAAATACATTATAAAGCAGGGGTGCCTAACCTGGGCCATGCTGAAGGCCACACTTAATGCTCCCCCAATGCAGTTACCAGGCCATGGTGCCAGTCCACCATATGCCCAGACTCGTCCATGCCCCACTCCAACATGCCAATGTCTCACCCACCCATGGGACTTCACAGGCCATAAAAATCGCTGGTGGGGCCGCTTGGCATCACTGGTGTAAACACATGCAGTTGTTTTTTTTTTTTTTAACTACCACAAAGTCAAACAACCATGCAAATGTAATTTTTTTTACATTTTATTTGCTAAGATCAAAATATAGATTAAATGTAGTAGAGTGGAATAAGATGAAAAGCGATTTTTGTTTAAATAATTGTTAGTGGTGGATGAGAATGAATTGTTAATTTTACATCATCTTTGACTTAGGCCACCCGTTTTCAATATACTTTCATTCTTTTTTAATTAAAGGTCAATAACAATGATGCAAAAAAAAGGGTGTTTTTGCAAAAAAAATGATGGGTAGATGTTTGTATGGTAAAATAAATTCTTTAAAATCATTAATAAATTCAAATGTATAGTTTTTTCTTTTCTCTGTTCTTAGATTAAGTCTATTTTTATTTACCTAGTTATAGTTTGAAATGTCTAAATGGTAAAATATATAGTAAAAATATGTTTGACTAAAAAATAAATTCTGTTATTTTTCTTGTGTAGGAAACAATAAAATGTGGAAGATGAGGGAAAATTGGCTTTACATAAATGTTATAACCAAATAATATGAGGTACATTCCCTGCTTTAATGCATGTTTAGCTGACAGATTCATACTAAAGATTAATTTGTATATTGATATGCAATGTTCAATCTCAAGCCAAAAACTATGGAATGGAAGAGACATTTTTTGGCTATAGGGGAAATCATAACAGATTACATTTACCATGTGTCTTTTGGTGAGATTGAAGATTTACCATTTTCCATGGAAGCTCTTAGGAAAGCTATATCTTTAAAAAGACTTTTACAGCATTCCCAAGCTAAATGCAAAACCACTACACTGATGATGGCTCAATAAAGCTCTGGTTGATCTCTGGTTTGCATTTGGAATGCTGTAAAAGTCTTTTTCATATATGCTTTCCTAAGAGCTTCCATGGAAACATGGTAAATTCCCAGAAATCTTTGTTCCTTATTTGCATATTGCTGAAAAGTTTCAAAGCCTTTATTTTCTCCCCTATCTTATTTAATTTATTGGTGATGTCTGTCGATAGGTGCTTCACACTGCAAAGCCAGAGGCCTGCACCACACTTATGATGGATCAATAAAGCCTAAACCAGTCTGTAGTTGGCGCTCTGATTTTGCATTTAGCTTGTGGAATGCTGTAAAAGTATTTTTAAGATATAGATTTCCCAAGAGCTTCCATGGAAATGTGGTAAATTCCCAGAAGTCTTTGTTCCTTATTTGCATATTGAAAGATTTTTTTTTTAAATGTTGATTTTTTTTATTATTATTATTATTATTAATAAGGTTTTATACATTACAGATTTTAAAAACATTTTCTATCATAGCAGCAGAGACCCCATGTTAATTGATTTTTAAAATTATTGTCAATTAAGCTTGACCACTGTGGCAGGAAACAGCTTTATTTAATAAAAGGGGCAAAAATTTCCCTTAGCTGTTTATTTACATTAACCAATCAGATGATACATTTTTACTGGTCTACTATTGTTAGAAAACATTTAATGCCATCTGTGCTGACAATTTCCTGCTTTATTTCCATTGGGGATATTTTAAAGGAGAACTAAAGTCTCCAGACAACATTGTCCCAATAGACAGAGCACATTCACAAACATACAACAAGCTGTGTCTCACCTCTCCCTTTGCTGTGGCCTTTGGGTGATTTATGAAAACAACCTGTAGTACTGGGGGTCAGCTCCCACATCCACCTTAACTGGGTAAACCCCCAGCTAAGTGTCTTGTCCAGGCATGCTCTGTAGTGCTCAACAGATCAAAACAAGGAAGTTGCAGCCTTGCTTCCTAGAAGCTAACAGCCAATCACAGTACATCACAGATCCTCCCTCCTCCTGATGCAGAACAGAGATTTCAGTTGTTTGTTTTCAAACACTTCAATGCTCCGTCTTAACAATGATATAATCCTTTACTTTACAAAAAAAAGTAATCTTTACCGTGTGTTTTCATAGATAGCATGGATATAAGAAACGGAATACTAACATTTCAGCAAAAATAAAAAAAATAAATGTAAGTCTGGGGAATAGAACCTGCAACCTGTACATTTACTGTGTCTTGCTAAAAGATGAGCTCTTACCTCTAGGCTAATGGAGATAATTTAAATAATAGATAGATGGTACATGTAGAATCTTTTACTATGAACATAATGGAAACAAAAATAAAGGAAACTATGGGGATTATAACTTGCAACCTTCTGGACTGTGTGTTTCTATAACTGGCATCTTACAAGGTGAGCTATGACTGAGTAAGCTGAACGCTTTGGTACATTTAGATGCTTCATCTTTTGCTTGGGACATAATAGAAACAACAAAAAAAAGAAGTCTGGGGTATTGAACTTGTGACCTTCTGAATTGTGTATTATTAACCTGGAGCCTTACCGAGCGCACCACTGAACAGCAATACGCTGGTACATTTTTTTTTTTTGCTAAACGATTCCTAAAGAAAATGGAATACGGAAGTCCCTGATAAGACTTTGAAGCTGCTTGTTTACCCTGCAGTTATTTTCCAGAAAGTCACACTGAATGGTTAATAGATTATGGTAACAATCAGCTTTCAAAGTCTTTTCAGGGACTTCCATATTGGTTGTATAAACATCTGTATAGAAAACACTCTGTCCATAGAGACAGTGATACTGGGGTCAGGGGGCGGTGTTCTTTGATGACTTCATGGGCTGTGGGTTGAACTGGCAACAATATGGAAGCCTTCTTATTTACAGAATCTATTTCTTACATGTACTACATGCAACTTACTAGAGAAGAATCTTACAATGTATAGGTGTTCTCGGGAGAAAAACTTTCACATTAGATTTTAAAAATTTTAAGTTTAGTTCTCCTTTAAGTATGATCAGTAAGGTTGTGGAATGCACTGCTGATATGTTGTAATGGCAGAATCTCTTAATGCCTTTAAAAATGGTTTGGGTGTCTTCTTTGACAGACAGATCCTCAAGGGTTACAGCTACTCTATTTTCATAGGTGTAAATATGTTATTGGTTAGAACACTAAATCCATAAAAATAACTATTTGCCATTCGTTTCTATTATTCACAGGGAGGTGAGAACGCTTATTCTCACCTCCCTGTGAATAATAGGATGCTCGGGGAACCTGGAACTTAACTTACTGTGCTCCACTCGCAAGCCGCTTCTTCACTGAACAGTGAAGTGCCTAAGATAGGGCGCGCGGTCTGGACAGAGCGGCTTTCAGTGAAGGAGCGGCTTGCAGTGGAGCAGTGGTAAGGTAAATTCCAGGTCCCCCGAGCATCCTATTATTCACAGGGAGGTGAGAATAAGCCTTGGGACATGGAGGAGGGGGGCTATGGCCTTGGGACACCAAGGGGGCACTCTGGGCTTCTAGTACCTGTTATTGTGACGGACTTAATTGTCTAGTAAGATAATATTCCATAATATTATATAATATTCCAAAAAATGGGAGGTGCTATACCATTGAAAATAATTATTTCCACATGTAGATAGATACTCATAGACAAACGTTTTGTATAAATGTATTCATTTTCATATATAGCACGGACAGATAACAGAGCTCTTAATTAATTTTTTTATTCACATCAGGCCCTGACCCAAAGCACTTGCAATCTAAGTATGTTATAAACATAAGAATGTTACATATATATTTGGCTTATATATTATACATTTTACTGAGTTATATCTGCCTTCCCTATGGTTTTTCATAGTTTTTAGTATTAGTTTGCTGTCAATAAAATTGATTTAATATCACACAGAAAATACTATATTGCTTGAATTGATGTGTGTGGTGTTTCTATATAATGCTTGGTCCAATTATAGGTATCCTCAACTTTGCAAAAGCAGAATTTGTGTGTATGAATTTACTGTAGTAATATTTTTTATTAATACAGTATTATAACAACACAAGGTGAAGACACAGGAATATATTTAAAGAAATTTAATGCATAAAATATAATACTTAATAGATGTAGATAAACAAATTTACTAAACAGAGTGTTGTGATTTAAATCATAAGAAATTTAAATTGATTCTATAGGTATCTATCATATATCTATATCCAAAATAAATTAATAAACTTGTTCTAAAGAAAGACTGTACACTTAAAAAATAGCTATGGTGCAGTTCACAACTTTTGCCTCAGAGCGCCGCTGTCCACCAATAAGGAAAATAAAAGTCATTCTATTTATTCACACTGCAGATCTGCAATAAAAATACTCACAAAGCAAGGACAGCCTATATATTTATCTACAGAAGTGGATTTTACACAATAGTTTGCTCCTCCAGAAAATTTCAGAAGATAATGAAAATGGCTGAGATACAAATCCAACAAGCAAAGACATACAATGGAATCAGATGGCAAGTACCTTTCTCATTATTATTCTTATGTCTTTGTGTCTCTGTTTCTGCCCAGCTACACTATTCTATTGATGAAGAATTGAGAAAAGACTCTGTTGTAGCAAATATTGCTAAAGATCTTGGATTAGATATAAAGGATCTATCACCCAGAAGGCTCCGCATTGTTTCACGTGTTTCAGAGAAATATTTTTCTGTAAATTTAGGAAATGGAAATCTGTATGTTAAAGAAAGGATAGACAGGGAGAGACTGTGCCAGAAATCATCTCCATGTTTTCTAACCTTTGATGCAGTTGTTGAAAATCCCTTAAATATTTTCACTGTTCAGATAGAAATTAAAGATATAAATGACAATCCCCCAATATTTTTTCATGAAATTATTAATTTAGAAATTATTGAACCAGCGCCACCCGGAACTCATTTTGCCTTACAAAATGCAGAAGATCCAGATATTGGTACACATGATATTCAGTCATATAGCCTTAGTGACAATCCTTATTTTGGACTTAAAGAAAAGGTTGGGACTAAGATTCCAGAACTTGTATTAGAGAAATCTTTGGATCGGGAATCTCAGAATTTTTATGAATTATCCTTAACAGCTACTGATGGAGGAAAACCAGTCAGAACAGGCACTGCATTAATAAGGATTTCTGTAACTGATGTAAATGATAACCCACCAATATTTTCTAAAGAAGTATATAAAGTGAGTATAAGTGAAAATATGCTGCTAAACTCTACAGTGATTAAAGTAAATGCAACCGACAAAGATGAAGGATCAAATGCCCAGATCACATATTCCTTCAGCAAAACATCAGAAAATAGTCTTCATGAAAATTTGTTTAGTATTCATCCTGAAAATGGTGAAATTAAAATAAAAGGAAAAATAAATTTTGAGCTTAAAAAACACTATGAGATGCTAGTTCAAGCCAAGGATGGAGGTGGCTTAGTGGCACATTGCAAAGTGTTAATAGAAATTACTGATGAAAATGACAATGTACCTGAGATATCCATCACCTCAATATCCAGTCCTATTCTTGAGGATTCAGCACCCGGCACTGTGATAGCGCTGATTGAGGTTCATGATCAAGACTCAGGGGAAAACGGAGAAGTGGACTGTATGATACTTGGTACTCAACCCTTCCAGTTAATTTCATCCTCCAGTAGATACTACAGAATTGTTACTACAAAACACTTGGACCGAGAGAAAGTTCCCTGGTATAATATCACAATTATCGCTACTGACAGAGGATTACCACAACTTTCCAGTAGGAAATTCATCAGATTAGATATTTCCGATGTTAATGATAATCCACCTGTGTTTATTAAATCTACACTTGTTGCTTACGTACCTGAAAACAATTTACCCGGAGCTTCAATTTACAGAATACATGCTTCAGACCTAGACACTGGAGATAATGCTAAACTTATTTATTCAATTTCCAACAAAAACAAAGAGGATTCCCCTGTATCTCCTTATTTCTCAATTAACATAGAGACTGGAGTTCTCTATGCCCAGAGATCATTTGATTATGAACAGCAGAAGGATTTTCAAATACAAATAACAGCTAAAGACAATGGAATCCCACCTCTCACTAGCACAGCTAATCTATCTATTCATATAATAGATCAGAATGATAATGCACCAAAAATATTATATCCATTTACAGAAAGTGGTGGACCTGCATTGTTTGAGATGGTCCCAATAGGGTCTGGGGTTGATTCTTTGATTACAAAGGTGATTGCAGTAGATTCAGATTCTGGACATAACTCATGGCTCTCTTATCATTTTATACAAATTCAGGAGCCATTTCCCTTTACCATTAATCAACACACAGGAGAAATCAGGACCTCACGTGTATTTCAGGAGAAAGATATCTTGAAGCATAAAGTTGTAATTATGGTAAAGGATAACGGAGATCCATCACTCTCCGCAACAGTTATTTTGAGCCTTGTTGTTGCAGATCATTTTCAACAAGCCTTTCCTAAACTTATTAATCAAGTCAATGAAGAGTCTCCTTCATATATACAGATGTATTTGGTAATAGCATTGGCCTTAATTTCTTCTCTATTTATTTTGACTGTTATACTGGTAATCATCTTAAAATGTAAAGACTCAAAACCTCCTCCAGACTTTGGACCTCTAAGTACAAATCTCTATTCTCAAGTTGACCCCAGGATGCTCTCTAAGTTTAATAGTGGAACACTTAGTCTGCCTTACCCCTATAACATTTGTGTGGCTTTGGACTCATCTGAAAGTGATTTCACTTTGGTTAAACCTAACCAGAATGTCCCAGTAGATAACCTTATTGATGCTGATGAATCAGGTCTTGGAAATCTTAAAGACATGCCAGCCATCAATGCTGTTCCGGTAAGGAATTCTAATATACAATATATTTATTACCAGTACCATTGCATTTGGTGACATTCAAGGTTCCTTCCTGAACCCTGTGTAGTAGTTATTAGTATTTTATATTGGTGTTGTGGTAATATTACCATTATGCATTTATGAATTACTCCTGTTTTTAATGGCTAGAAGTAATTCAAAGTTTGAGATTTGATTGCTTTGACATGGATTATTTCTATCTTTTTTAATGATTACTTGTATTGGAGTTTTGCAACACTGAAACGGACAGCTTAGTTTGTTTATTTGTATGTACTGCAAGTTCCAAGATTGAAGAGGGAGGTTTCTTTAAGTATCACATTTTGTTCAGGTCTATTCGCAATAACAATAACCTCAGTTTTAACTTTTAACTGCAATTTCTTTTGTTAAAATGTGTAATGGTAGGAATCAGGAGAAGGTTGTGCCTTCTACCATTTTCACAAAATTTTCACTATTGTTTATGTTACCACAATATTTGTTCATCGTATCAAAATCTGCATTTTCTTTTTGTTATTAGCTGATTGGTTTCCATGTATCTTTTTGCCTCATAATTTACATTTGCTTGTTAACCTCACACATTGTTCACTTTCCATTTAATGTTTACCTATCAAGCTGGTTAAATAATTGATAGTTTTAAGTTTATCCATAGGAGATGTACAGATATCAATAAGTTCTAGAAACAAATCCCTCCTATTTGGCAAATCCTTTCCATTTGGAAAGAATCAACCAGAACTACAGTATATGTATTGATATCAGTAATTCTCAATATTTTTTCATTTTAGAATCTTATCCAACTTAATTTTAAAGCTGTTCAATGAATTACCACATCTGCTGGAAGACAGCTCCACAGTTTCACTGTAAGAAACCTTTGCTAACCTGAAGATGGAAGTTATTTTCTTATCATTTTAAAGGATGTCCACAAGTCCTCTGATATGACCTATTAGTAATCAATGCACCAGAGATTTTATTATATTGACTATTAATATATTAGTATAATGTGATCATATCCCGCAAACCATAGATACTTTTGAGTAAAAAGGCTTTAACAACAGTCCATACAGTAAATGCAGAACTAGAGAGCTATGAAAACTACCCAGAAGTCTCTCTTCCCCTTATCTGCATAAAAAAACAGTGCACTAGCTTAACTTAACTCTACATATCTTACTTGAAGTGTGTTCTACAGTTATTACAGAATATTTTCTAGTTCCACTAATGGTAATCTGCCTTTTTTAATGATTTTGTTCAGGACAGGTGGTTGAGGTTCCTACTAGAAAAGGAGCTCTGTTGGATCTGGTAATATCTAACATTGTGGAGCGCATTATCGATATAAAGGTAACTGGAGGCTTATGGAATAGTGACCATGAAATAGTGGCATTTGGACTTTGTTATCGAAAGGAAAAGTGCGCTGGGTTAACAAAGACATTTAATTTCAGGAAAGCAAATTTTCCCAGGTTAAAAGCAGCTCTTCAGAATGTCAACTGGGATAATGTATTATCAGGTAAAGGTACTGAACAGAAGTGGACTGTGTTCAAGGGGATTTTAAGCCAGTTCACATCTAAATTTATACCCTTGGGAAACAAATGTAAAAAAAATAAATCCGCGCCCATGTGGCTTGAATTCTGATGTAAAGAGGCAAATGGTAAGGAAGAAAAAGGCATTTAAAACCTTTAAGGTTTATTAAGGTTAAGGTTTATTAACTAATGGGGATAAGTTAGTTACGGAGGATGGCGATAAAGCAAATGTCTTGAATAATTTTTTTCCCTCTGTATACACTATAGAAGATCCAAGTACAGATATCATAGAGTATAGTAGCAATAATGGTATACAAGATTCAAGTTCACTTTGGTTAACCGAGGATATGGTACAGAAAGAACTAAATAAGGTTAATATTAATAAATCTCCTGGACCGGATAAAATACATCCTCGGGTACTTAAGGAGCTAAGTTCAGTTTTATATAGGCCATTGTTTCTTATTTTTGCTGATTCCCTCATGTCCGGTGGTGTGCTTCTGGATTGGAAAAAGGCTGATGTTATTCCAATATTCAAAAAGGGTAGTCGTTCACAGCGGGTAATTACAGGCCTGTAAGTTTAACTTCAGTGGTGGGGAAGATCCTGGAAAGTTTAATAAGGGAACATGTTCTAGAGTATGTTTCAAGGACTTACATTGTAAGTAGTAACCAGCATGGATTTAGGAGGAATAGATCTTGTCAAACTAACTTGCTTGGCTTTTATGAGGAAGTAAGTAGAAATTTAGACTCTTGTATAGCAGTAGATGTAGTTTACTTGGATTTTGCAAAGGCTTTTGATACAGTCCCCCATAGGCGACTAATGAATAAGCTAAGGTCTGTTGGTCTGTGGAGTCACATTTGTACATGGATAGAAAATTGGTTAATGAATAGGATGCAGAGAATAGTTGTTAATGGGGCTTCATCATTATGGACTAAAGTGCTAAGTGGGGTGCCACAGGGTTCTGTGTTGGGGCCGCTTCTATTTAATCTATTTATTAATGATTTGGAAGTGGGTATTGTCAGCAAGGTTTCTGTGTTTGCTGACGACACAAAACTTTGTCGACCATTAAAAACTTCAGAGGATGTGCAATCGTTGCAAGGGGATCTAGATAGATTATCACATTGGGCTGCTAAGTGGCAGATGAAATTCAATGTTGATAAATGTAAGGTGATGCATTTTGGACTTAAAAATACTTGTGCTACTTATACTATAAATGGCTCTCTCTGTGTTAAGTGAATCCCTGTTGGAAAGGGATCTTGGAGTTTTGGTGGATAACAAACTTAAAGCTGGCAAGCAGTGCCAGGCGGCAACAGCCAGAGCCAGCATGGTATTGTCTTGTATAAAGAGAGGTATGGATTCAAGGGAGGAAAATGTAATTCTCCCTCTTTACAAAGCATTGGTAAGGCCTCATTTGGAATATGCAGTGCAATTTTGGAATCCTGTGTACAAAAAGGACATCTTTGAAATGGAAAGGGCTCAGAGAAGGGCAACTAAATTAATAAGGGGATTGGGGGAGCTTGAATATGAAGAGAGACTGGAAAAGTTACAATTATGTACGCTGGAGAAAAGGCGCTTGCGTGGGGATATGATTACTGTGTATACATACATTAACGGGCCATACAATAAACTATCTTGGGCATTGTTCACCAATAGAACATGTCAAAGGACACGAGGACATCCCTTAAGACTTGAAGAAAAAAGGTTTAGGCTTCAAGCTCGGAAAGGGTTTTTTACTGTGAGAACGGTAAAGCTATGGAACTGTCTTCCAGTGGACGTTGTAATGGCAGGTTCATTGGTCAGTTTCAAAAAAAAGCTGGATGAGTTTCTGCAAACAAGGAATGTTACAAGTTACTGGTAATAATACATACAGTAGAGTTGATCCAGGGAAATTTCCGATTGCCACTTGGAGTCAGGAAGGAATTTTTTCCCCCTTCATAAATTTGGTGGGGAGTTTTTGCTAGAATTTGACATTTGAAAAGACTTGACCATTCTCTACAGGGTGTATGTTTACAGAGTTAGTAAACATAAAACACATTTCTTTTCTAATCCTCTATTAATTTTAAAATATAAAGAATTTACAATTTGTACATTTATAGAAAATACTGAACCTGCAATGGTTGAGGATTGTGATTTGTAGTTAATTTTTTAAAAGAGAATACTATCCAAATCTTGCATTGCATCAATCAATATTTGGTTTTACATTTGGAACTCCTGGAATTATATTTACAGTTTTTCTGAGCAGATGGAAAGATATTTGCATTTCAAAATAACAGAAACCTTCAAGGAATTTTCACCAATTTGGTCTTAACTAGAGATGTACAAAACTAGTAAGTTTTGTTTCATTAGTGGGTTATTAGAATGTATTGAAATTTCAAAAATCTAATTCAAACCCAAATGAATTTTTTATTTTTCGACTGTGATTTTTGATTTTTATATACCTCATTTATTGACTGAAATTTCAAGTTTTCAATAAGTTCTTTTTGTACACAGGATTCCAAAATTGCACTGCATATTCCAAATGAGGCCTAACCAATGATCCTTAACACAGAGCCAATTGTAGTATAAGCTGCACAAGGATTTTTATGTCCAAAATGCATCATCTTACATTTATCAACATTGAATCTCATCTGCCACTTAGCAGCCCAATGTGACAATCTATCTAGATCCACCTGCAATGATTGCACATCCGCTGAAGCTTTTAATGGTCGACAAAGTGTTATGTTGTCAGTAAACACAGAAACCTTGCTGACAATACCCACTTCCAAATCATTAATAAATAGATTAAATAGATGCCACCCAACACAGAACCCTGTGGCACCCCACTTAGCACTTTAGTCCATATTGATGAAGCCCCAATAGCTGTATGGTAGGCACCATAGGTAGCCTATAACTCCATACATACACCAAGGTCTATATTTAAAGTGCATATACATACATTTATTGCAAAATACATAAGAGTGTAATAAAAAGCTCAAATATACAAAAACTGCAAACCAATAAAATAGCAGCAAAGGTAGTGTCTCTCCAATATAAACACACATCAAATTGTAGTCTTCCGTGTACATATCTTCTATAAGTCTGTTATCTCCTAAAATTTTGTGCAAAATCACATGGACTGTAGAACAAAGTAAATGGAGATTGGATAGTACATAACAAAGAATGGTCTCACCCAGTTGAGCTGGACAGCGTAGAAATCCAGTCAATCATGGAACGTGGCCAGGTAAGTAACCCCAAATCCCTAATAAGAGGAACCGCTCGGATGGAATGTTCAACCAGTCCCGGTCTTCCAATCCTCCAATGCAGCGACTGGCTGCACAACCCCAACCGATACATTAGATGAAAAAATAAAGTGAGGGAAAGAAGCACTACCTTTCAACCTGCCCAACCTCTACTGCATCCTATTTAGCAACCAATATTCTATCCCTGTACAAATGTGCCACCCCAGACAAAAAGACCTTAGCTTATACATTAGTTGCCTATGGGGGACTGTATCAATAACCTTTGCAAAATCAAAGTATACTACATCTACTGCTATGCCAGAGTCTTAATTTCTACTCACTTCCTCATAAAAGCCAAGAAAGTTAGTTTGACAAGATCTATTACCCCTAAATCCTTGCTGGTTACTACTTATAATGTCAGTCCTTAAAACATACTCTAGAACATGTTCCCTTATTAAACTTTCCAGGATCTTCCCCACCACTAAAGTTAAACTTACAGGCCTGTAATTACCCGGCTGTGGACAACTTCTCTTTTTGAATATTTGAATAACATCAGCTTTTTTCCAATCCAGAGGCACACCTCCGGACATGGGGGAATCTGCAAAAATAAAAAACAATGGCCTAGATAAAACTGAACTTGTAATTTACTAGCAGAGTCCATTTATTATTAAACTTATCTAAAGTTGTCAAATGCATCCTGTAATTGTGGGTGTATTATGGTATTTTATATGCTGTGCTTTTTCTATCTTTTATTAATTAAAAAAATAAATAAAAAGAATCATTGTTAAAACTGATATATTATATATAATATATTAGATATAGTTATTAATTTCTGCCTGTATAGTCTATTTAGTTGAAGAAGAATTAAGTCCTTAAGGGCATAAAAATAAAATAAGAAGAGGAATGGGGAAAAGTTGGTATAATTGCCCTTTAAGTTACAACTCCGGCTGTACAAGTGAAAGAAAGGGCTCCATAAAATGCTCCAAATGTGCAGAACCAAAATGGTTTAAAAGGCTAAATAGAGTTGGCAAGATCTTTTTACATCCATTCAAAAGCATTGCAATTTGTTTTTGTCAGAGGAATTCATTGCCCATGCACTAGCTCTAACCTTCAGACATTGCTGCAACATTCTGGACAATTGCCTGGCCTGATAACTGATAACCTGTTACAGCCATAACGTTGATTGTAAAGCGTTAACTAGCTGGGGAACCCCACGGGAATGTCACAAGTAAGCTTAGCTGCTGCGTTAGACATTAAAGCCAATTTGCTGTTAGTCTTTTCGGTCATCAAATTGCCAATAATGTCAAAACAAGTAGACAGCCAGCTTAAGTGTAAGGTTCTTACAAGAAGAAATGTGTAGAAATTCTATACATCAGAAACAAATTTGCAGGGGATACGCACTCAGTAGTGAATTATTTCTTTATTGTGACTTGCAGTGCACAATGTTTTGGGGTCTTCCCCCTTCCTCAGGTGCATAAATCAACATACCATGTGCTTCCTTAAATACACTTCACTTCTCCCCCTAGGGGGTGTGTGCAAATACGTGCTTGTGCAAAACTAAATATTTTTAAAGGTACATTCACTTTAAAACATTACTTATACATTGTTCTTAAAATGTCAACATTATTTTTATGCATCTGTGCGACAATAGATTAAAACATTTTCCACTTAATCATAAAAGCTGATGATAAAACCTTATCCTTTTCTTTTCTTTGTTTTAAAAGTGCTTGTGCCAACTTGTCACATTATCCTATACTTCCCTTTAATGAAAAGTGCTAGTGCTTGCTTAAAACTAGTGTTCTATAAATGAATGAGATTCTCTCTAGGTCATGAGATAAAATGAATTACTCTGAAATTCAGATTTATAGAGTGTTTTATCTCTTATTAGATTAGGAATATTTTTAGTTTACCCAGTTTAAAAGCATATTATTAACATATTTTGTAAAAATGCTTTTGAATATAAAATGGCCTCTGTTATTTAAGGAAATTAATAAATTAATATTACATATATAGTTGGTTGTAAAACGGACCCCCTGGTTTATTTGGATATCTGCCTTGTCTGTGTTTTTAGATTTAGGATGTTGTCCCTTTGTGTATAGTAAATAAAGAACTCAACTTTACAAAAACTGGACTTTATACAGCATACTGTCAATTAGGTTCATAAAACTATACAATTTACATAGGGTGAACTAAAAAAACACATAAAAAATATGAACACAAGAACAGAAATTACAAAGCATTAAAATCCTTTAATTTATCTATCTTTTTAGTTCATACATTAATGCACTTATTAAGAAACTGCTGTTCAATAAAAAAAGAAGCTAATGTGCAGTTCCCAATTTTTGCCTCAGAGCGCCGCTGTTTACCAATAAGGAGAATATATACAATCTTTTATTTCAGACTGCAGATCTGCAGGGAAAAAAATACTTCCTGTTTTTTCTCACAAAGCAAGGACAGTCTAGATTATCCCCAACAGTATTTTATTTTACACTTCTAGAAGATAACAGAAGATTATGAAAATGGCTGATGAGATACAAATCCAACAAGCAAAGACATACAATGGAATCAGATGGCAAGTACCTTTCTCATTATTATTCTTATGTCTTTGTGTTTCTGTTTCTGCCCAGCTACACTATTCTATTGATGAAGAATTGAGAAAAGACTCTGTTGTAGCAAATATTGCTAAAGATCTTGGATTAGATATAAAGGATCTATCACCCAGAAGGCTCCGCATTGTTTCACGTGCAGAAGAATATTTTCTGTAAATTTAGGAAATGGTAATCTGTATGTTAAAGAAAGGATAGACAGGGAGAGGACTGTGCCGGAAATCAGCTCCATGTTTTCTAAGCTTTGATGCAGTTGTTGAAAATCCTTAAATATTTTCACTGTTCAGATTGAAATTGAAGATATAAATGACAATCCTCCGATATTTTTTCATGAAATTATCCATATAGAAATTATTGAAATAGCGCTGCCAGGAACTCATTTTGCATTAAAAAATGCTGAAGATCCAGATATTGGTACAAATACTATACAATCATAAAAAGAGTGACAATCTATATTTACATTGAATGAAAAGACTGGCATTGGTGGGACTAAGATTCCAGAACTTGTCTTAGAAAAAACTCTGGATCGTGAGACTCAAAAATTCATGAATTAATATTAACAGCTACTGATGGAGGGAAACCAATCAGAACGGGCACTGCAGTAATAAGGATTTCTGTAACTGACTTTAATGATAATTCACCTGTATTTACTAATGAATTGTACAAAGTGAGTATAAGTGAAAATACTTCAATTAACTCTACAGATTAGAGTTAATGCAACTGACAATGATGATGGTACAAATGGAGAAATAACATATTCTTTTAGCAAAACATCAGAAAATAGTTTACATGAAAAATACTTTAGTATTTACCCTGGAAACGGTGAGATTAAAACTAAAGGGAAATTGGATTTTGAGCTTACACAATATATGAGATGTCAGTTGAGGCCAAAGATGGAGGTGGTTAGTGGCACATTGCAAAGTGTTAATAGAAATAATTGATGAAAATGACAATATTCCTGAGATATCCATCACATCAATATCAAATCTATTCCTGAGGATTCAGCACCCGGCACTGTCATAGCACTGATAGAGGTTCATGACCAAGACTCGGGTGAATATGGAGAAGTGGATTGTCAGATAGTTGGTGCGCAACCCTTCCAGTTATTTTCATCCTCCAGTAGATACTATAGAATTGTACTACAAAGACTTGGACAGAGAGAAAGTTCCTGGTATAATATCACAATTATCGCTACTGACAGAGGATTACCACAACTTTCCAGTAGGAATTCATCAGATTAGATATTTCCGATGTTAATGATAATCCACCTGTGTTTTTTAAATCTACACTTGTTGCTTACGTACCTGAAAACAATTTACCCGGAGCTTCAATTTACAGAATACATGCTTCAGACCTAGACACTGGAGATAATGCTAAACTTATTTATTCAATTTCCAATACTAACAGAGAGGACTTTCCAGTTTCTCCTTATTTTTCAATAAATATTGAGACTGGAGTTCTCTATGCACAGAGATCATTTGATTATGAACAGCAGAAAGAGTTTCAAATAGAAATAACAGCTAAAGACAATGGAATCCCACCTCTCACTAGCAATACTAATCTATCTATTCATATAATAGATCAGAATGATAATGCACCAAAAATATTATATCCATTTACAGAAAGTGGTGGACCTGCATTGTTTGAGATGGTCCCAATAGGGTCTGGGGCTGATTCTTTGATTACAAAGGTGATTGCAGTAGATTCAGATTCTGGACATAACTCATGGCTCTCTTATCATTTTATACAAATTCAGGAGCCATTTCCCTTTACCATTAATCAACACACAGGTGAAATCAGGACCTCACGTTTATTTCAGGAGAAAGATATCTTGAAGCATAAAGTTGTAATTATGGTAAAGGATAACGGAGATCCATCACTCTCCGCAACAGTTACAATGAGCCTTGTTGTGGCAGATCAGTTTCAACAAGCCTTTCCTAAACTTATTAATCAAGTCAATGAAGAGTCTCCTTCATATATACAGATGTATTTGGTAATAGCATTGGCTTTAATTTCTTCTCTATTTATTTTGACTGTTATACTAGTAATCATCTTAAAATGTAAAGACTCAAAACCTCCTCCAGACTTTGGACCTCTAAGTACAAATCTCTATTCTCAAGTTGACCCCAGGATGCTCTCTAAGTTTAATAGTGGAACACTTAGTCTGCCTTACCCCTATAACATTTGTGTGGCTTTGGACTCATCTGAAAGTGATTTCACTTTGGTAAAACAAAATCAGGATGTCCCAGTAGATAACCTTATTGATGCTGATGATTCGGGTCTTGGAAATCTAAAAGACATGCCAGCCATCAATGCTGTTCCGGTAAGTTATTCTAATATACCATACATTTATTTCCAGTATCATTGCAATATGTGCCATTCTAGGTTACTTCCTAAACCAGGTGCGATAAATATAAGATTTTTGTATTGGTATTGTGGTAATAGTATTAGTACCATGATGCATTTATGAATTACTCCTATTTTTAATGGCTAGTAATTCAAAGTTTGAGATTTGATTGTTTTGACTTAACCTGGATTACTTGTATTAGAGTTTTGCAGTGCTGAAATGGCCAACTTAATTTATTTGTATGTACTGCAGGTTCCAAAATGGAAAGGGGAGGTTTCTCTAAGTATCACAAACAGTGTTTCATGTGTAATGGAAGAAGTTTGTATCTTCTGCCCATTTCTCAATATTTTGTTCCTTGCTGCATCAAATCAGCATTTTCTTTTTGTTAGCTTCAGTCCATTTTACTTACCAGAGCTGATTGGTTTCCATATATATCTATTCTCCTTATAATTTAATTTGTTTGTTTCATTGTTCATTTTCCTTTTACTATTTAATTATCAAGCTGTTTAAATAATTGCTAGTTTATCTACATTAGTAATTACCACAGCAAGTTCCAGATTTACAGTCACTATGGGGTTAGGACTTGGTAGCACAAAATACTGATTGAATATACAGAGGTGTGGATAGAGGAGCTAAAAGCTCCACACAGAGTATAAAATGAAATAGAGCCTCTTCTTATAACAGACGGTACCTCACAGAATCATGTTACTATAAGAGCATTGCTCTAATAATCTAACATATAAACACGTATTTCTCACTTAAAGAAATGGGTTGGGACATGCAAAGTATCTTATTTATAGCCTGTGGCAAAGGCGTGTGTCTCCCGTACGGGAGATTTGCCCAGAGAGTTTTTGCCTCTGGGTGAATCTCCCTGTTAGAGTCATAAACCTTACCATATTTGCACTCACTTCCAAATACCACCTACCTGGCAGTTATAATCCATGAAGTCTAAAGGTACATACACAAGTGCGATTGCCGACGCACAATGTGTACGAACGGTCGTTTCAGCCTATAATCGTGCCTTGTAACTGTCCATTTCTCTAAGAATGCTGGGTAGTTTCATAGACATGCAAAGTTAATCATTTACAGACATTACTTCCTGTCTAGCAAGCAGAAACTGGATTGTCTCATTACTTTCTATGGAGAGGGGAGAGGAGTAAATATGAGAGTCTGAAGTATTTTCTAATTGGCTAAGACTGTCACATGTTTTACAAACAGCACATAACTGGGTGTAATACAGGAACTTCCTTACACTTCCTGTCTTGTCATGTACAGTGCCTAAGAGAATTTTTTGATTTGCTAAAAGTGTAAGATCAGAACCTCTCATTGGATGTTAGTAAAATTCCACTTCCTTTTAGTGTCTACATGGAGACCCTGTAGAAATCCCTGAGGTGTGGCTTAACCTATCATTTTGAGTTTTTAATTCAAACTTATGGGTATCCAGTAAAGTAATTATACTTTATTAATTGTATATCATTTGTCTTGTAATTCAGTAGTAGGTAGTAGTACTATACTTTGTATAGTGTTATTTCTTATGGTGATTCTAATTAAATAGTGATAATTACACACATAGATATAGACCTTTGATATGTGTAATAGTGTTATATATTACAATTATACAATTATATTACAATTATTGGAAGTTGCCAGCCCTGGTGTGCTAGAGTAATTTCATATTTTTTCTAGTTAAAAAAAATTAGCTATACAGAGAATTTTATACAAATCATGATTCTACTCTAGTGTAAGTGTAAAATATACAATTCTTAAATAAATTAAGTTGTGTAGTTCTGTTTATTAAAAAAAAGAATTGTGCTGCAATTCCACATTTCTACCTCCGAGCGCTGCTGTTTACTAATAAGGAAAATAAAATGGAACAAAATCCAGCAGGATACAAACCATTTACTTTCACTACAGATCTGCAGGTACAACAGCAGACAGTTTTAGCCTGTTTTAACCAAGGAGTAGCATATTTATCTGCTTACCAGATTCAAAATCTACATCTTAAAGGACTTGACTTTAGAAGATTTTTTTCCACTGAAAATCCTGGAAGCAATGATGATGTATATGGCAAGTACATTTTTTCTCTCATTTTATTTTATCCTGATGTCATTCATTTAGAAATTATTGAGTCTAGTTCCCCTGGAACGTATTTGGTTTTACAAAATGCAGAAGACGCAGATATTGGCAATAATTCTATACAGACATATAGGCTCAGCTCCAGTCAGTATTTTACATTGAGAGAAAAACCCACAACTGAATTTCCAGACCTTTTTTGGAAAAACCTCTAGATTGTGAGACACAAAACATCCATGAATTAATCTTGACAGCTTTAGATGGAGGAAACCCAATAAGGACTGGTACTGCTACAATAAGGGTATTTGTGACTGATGCCAATGACAATCTACTCATATTTTCTCAGGCACTTTATAAAGTGAGCATAAGCGAGGATACTCCTATTAACTCTACAGTGCTGACTGTAAATGCAACTGACAATGATGAGGGTATTAATGCGCAGATCACATATTCCTTCAGTAAAATCTCAGAAAATGCACTGGAAAACAACATGTTTAGTATCAACCCAACAAACAGAGAAATTAAAACAGAGAAACATTTCAATTTTGAGGTAAAAAGAAATTACGAATTATCAGTACAAGCCAAAGATGGAGGTGGTTTTTTAACGCACTTCAAGGTATTAGTTGAAATAACAGATGAAAATGACAATGCACCTGAGATATTCATTGCTTCATTATCTACTTCTATTCTTGAGGATTCAGCACCTGGAACTGTCATACCAATGATTGAAGTTCATAACCAAGACTCAGGAGAAAATGGAGAAGTTTCCTGTGTGATTATGGGAAAAGAACCTTTTCAGTTGGTATCATCCTCCTTTAGATACCACAGAATAATAACAACAAGTGCCTTGGACAGGGAAGAAATATCATGGTATAATATCACAATTATTGCTACGACAAAGGAACACCTCAGCTATTCAGCTTACAGTTCATCAGAGTAGATATATCAGACATCAATGACAATCCACCAGTGTTTATAAAGTCATCCTTTATTGCTTATTTGTCTGAGAATAATTTACCAGGGACCTCAATTTACAGAATCTATGCATCGGACCTGGACACTGGAGATAATGGTAAAGTTATTTTTTCAATTTTGGACACAAACACTAGTGAACTTTCAGCTTCCTCCTATTTTTCCATTAACATTGAGACCGGAGTTATTTATGCTCAAAGATCATTTGATTTTGAGCAGCACAAACAATTTCAAATTGTGGTAATGGCAAAAGACAGCAGCTCTCCATCTTTGAGTAGCAATGTATACTTAATTATCCAAATATTAGATCAGAATGACAATCCACCAAGAATTTTGTACCCATCAACAGAAAGCAGTGGATTGTCACTGCTTGAAATGGTAAACGTTGCATCGGCACAAGGTACCTTGGTAACTAAAGTGGTTGCAGTAGATTCAGATTCTAGACATAATTCTTGGCTTTCATATCATTTTATTGATGTATTAGAAATATTTCCATTTAGCATTTGTCAGCACACAGGGGAAATCAGGACATCACGTGCCTTTCAAGACAAGGATACTTTGTAATACAAGTTTGTGGTCATGGTTAAAGATAATGGAAGCCCATCTCTTTCAGCGACTGTGACCTTAAGCCTTGTGGTGGCAGATCATTTTCAACAAGTAGTTCCAAACAATATTAATAAGATGAGTGATGAAGATTCTCAGTCAAATTTGCAAATGTACTTGATCACTGCAGTTGTTCTGATTTCCTTGTTATTTGTTTTAACTGTTATTTTGGTGATTATTTCCAAATGTAAACAGCCAGAGCCTTTACCAGACTTTGGGTATCTAGGTGCCAATTTGTATTCTCAAGTCGATCCCAGGATGCTTTCTCAATATAATGGAACTTTGCCTCTTCCCTACTCCTACAATGTCTGTGTAGCTTTGGATTCATCAGAAAGTGATTTCACTTTTCTAAAGACTGATCAAAATATCCCAATAGACAACCTTATTGATGCTGATGATTCAAGATGTGGATCAGAAAGCATAAAAGATACTTTGTCTCCTATTAATCCCATGCAGGTGAGT
The DNA here is from genome assembly GCA_019447015.1 of Hymenochirus boettgeri. NCBI lineage: Eukaryota > Metazoa > Chordata > Amphibia > Anura > Pipidae > Hymenochirus > Hymenochirus boettgeri. The sequence continues at coordinate 43,471,430 of CM033471.1, read as the reverse complement.
TAATAAAATACACAATAGCTAGTCCAAAATACTAAATGCATGTTTGCTGCAAATTTTAAGATTAAATTATCTGCATTGAAAAGCAATGCTCATGAATTAAGAAATGTAAATTGTTTCTACAGATAACCAAGTTTAACCTGAATTTTATTGTGATATATGTATTAATTTATTAGAATACATTCCTTGCATATGTTTAGGACTAGAACTCGTACTTGAACCCGAGTTCGAGCCAAACTATTCGAGTTTGAACGGACTCAGACTTCTCAAACTATCCTGGACCCGGATTTTAGATATTTTTCTGGACTTTCGATAATTATCGAATGTTCGACCATTCGATGAATCGAATATGCGAGTAAAATGTCTATTATACCTATACGCAAGCATCGAATCTGCGAGTAAAAGGTCTATTATACCTAGTCGCGGGCATCGAATTCTGTGAGTAAAATGTCTATTATACCTATACGCAAGCATCGAATCCGTGAGTAAAATGTCTATTATACCTATACGCGAGCATTGAATCCGTGAGTAAAATGTCTATTATACCTATTCGTGAGTAAATATCGAATCCGCAAGTAAAATGTCTATTATACCTATACACGAGCATCGAATCCGCGAGTAAAAGGTCTATAGACCAATACGCAAGCATCGAATCCGCAAGTAAAATGTCTATTATACCTAGGAGCGAGCATCGAATCCGTGAGTCGTTCATGGGATAATTATCAAATGTTCGAACGCGAGAGCTTGTGAGAGTAAAATTGAGTTTTCGAAAATCCTGAATATTCAAACATGTTCCTCAGACCATTTCCCAGGTCCCACAGCCATTTACATTAAGTTACCATTGATATTTTAATTGTATTTCATTAGAACTTTTCAAACTATTTGACTCCCATTGACTTTAATGGGTCCATTTTCGAACTTTCAAACTTTCCATATTGTTTGAAAGTTCGAAAACAGTCCGAACTTTCGAAAGTTCAGCCATCTCTATATATGTTGACTTAAATATTAAAGGGTGTGCCCATCCTTATCTGCCCCTAGCAGATAAGGATGGGCAGTTATCTGCCAAGCTGAAATCTCCATCTGCTATAGCTGTACAGGAGAGGTAAACAGATTGCAGATTTCAGCTTGGCCGCGGTGGATCGCGTAAAAGGTAAGTTCCATCATATCTTCGTTCTTGTGAACTATTCCTTTTATTACATCTACTTCTTACATGTATACACAACTTACTGGAGTAGATTCTTACAATGGAAAAGGGGTTCTAGGGAGAATGGCTTTCTCATTATGATAAATAATCATAGGCAATATATCATTTTGTCTTTTTTTAAGAATTGTATATATTAACCACCATGCATTTCTCTTTTATTTGGCTTTATTTAATACATTATTTAAAAGAAAACAAAAAACATTTCAATCAGATAATTTTATTGAAATATTTAATATATTATTTATAGATCATATACTGATAGGGGAAGAATGTTCTATAAATTATCTATATGTAGGTCAGGTGTAAGGTACCTTAATTTCTTTTTTGTACCATTCTACCATTCATTTTGTAGCATTCTAGGTTTTAACTACTTATGTGCAAACATAAATATTAAGTCAGAGGACACTAGGATAGAATATCTGCACTTTAAGTTGTAGTTTACAATGGATATATAGCTTGGGTTTTATTTTGATTTAAACAATTGTAATAATTATGATTGAAGTTAGCACAATTTATTATTTATTTATTTGAGTTTTAAATAATAACAATGCATTTGCGCTGCATAATATGTAGTGCTAAATAAGAAATAAAATATAATATAATACCATATGATAGCATGTTAAAATCTATAGTACAACATAATGAAAACTGGTGAAAAATGTGTAAGTACAGTACTTCAAATGTAGGTGAAATATATGTTGCCTCTATGTTTAACAACACTGTTAAATAATAACAAATAATAACATAAAATAAAGACTACTTTATGTATTATGCAATTAAATTAATGGCATTGTATAGTTACCAAAACACCAGACATGGGTACTGCAATGTGAATTGAAAATGTTGCTAAACTTGTGAAATTATTACCCCATTCACTTAGGTCATGTTCAGATTCACCAAGATGAACCATAAGCTTTGATCTTTTTTTTTTTTAATTACCTGTTCAGTTTACAGCCCTAATTCAGAGAATTTTAGTGCACCCATGGATGTGCTGAGAGATTTTCAGCCTCATTTACCAAGGAGCACTGTGGGTATGCAGCACCGCTCTCAATAGAGATGGACTAGAACTCGAACCCGAGTTCGAGCCGAACTATTTGAGTTCGAACAGACTTGGACTTCTCAAACTATCCCGGACCCGGATTTTCTATAGTTTCCGGACTTTCGATAATTATCAAATGTTTGAACGTTCGAGGCATGCGAATACGCAAATAAAATGTCTATTATACCAATACGCGAGTGAATATCGAATTATCGAATTCGTGACTAAAATGTCTATTATACCAATACGCAAGTAAATATCGAATATAGAATCCGCCAATAAATTGTATATTATACCTATAAGCGAGTAAATATCGAATTTTTGAATCCGCAATCAAAATTATATTATACCTATACACGAGTAAATATCCAATTCTTGAATCTGCGAGTAAAATGTGTATTATACCAAATTACCAATACCTGAGTAAATGTCGAATTCTCGAATCCGCGAGTCGTTCATGGGATAATTATTGAATGTTCGAATGCGAGAGCTCGAAAGTAGCGCACGTGAGAGTAAAATCGAGTTTTCAAAAGTCCCACAGCCATTTACATTAAGTTACCATTGATATTGATTGTATTTCATTCTAACTTTTCAAACTATTTGACTCCCATTGACTTTAATGGGTCCGTTTTCGAACTTTCAACTTTCCATATAGTTCGAAAGTCCAAAAACGGACTGAACTTTTGAAAGTTTGGCCATCTCTAGCTCTCAACTGTTGACATTATGCTAACTGATTTACAATTGGTTAGCACAACGTTAAGACTCGCTTTGTGGCAGCTGCAGCTGTTTGCATGTAAGATTTTTTACACAAGCTAATAGCTGGCATTAAATACTTATGTGCGGGTGAGAATCACTCAGAGTCAGAGTCAACCTCTGGTATATCCAGTATTGGAGATTTGCCCAGAGAGCTTGTGCCTCGGGGTAAATCTCCCCACCTGTGTGTAATTGCATAGTTAGGGGTGATGCAATAGCACTGCTCCTCATGCCTTCCTTTTTCCTGCAATGCAGGAATGAATTTATGGGGGTTATTGTATTGATCTGCTTTCACGCCAAGATTTAAGACATTTTAAATTTTGAAATAAATAGTAGTGCAATACTTTAAATTAAATCATAAATCTTTAGTATGGAGTTTTCCTCTAATTTATGAGATAATGCCCTTCATTCCATTGCCCTGTGACTGTGACTAGCTTTCTGGGGCACAGTCAGGTGTATATTTGTAAAGGAATAATATGAGCCTATCACTAATCTTTTACATATTATATATTTATATATTATATTTTATATTAATAATATATATATTTAATTTCATTCAGCAGTGTGAGATATATTATATTTTGATTTTAAAAAAAAACAGTACAAAACCTACTAATTTATTGTTCAAATATTTCAAGTCTAGTCTGCATGTATTAAGTACAGGCTCCAAATTAAGCATGATATAATGCATGTATAATGAGGTTTATTATATATTCAATAATATAAACAGGAAAATAAGAAGTGCTAAAAAGTGCTATATGTATTTGAATTTCTGAGTTGATGCAGTTCTACATTTGCACCTCAGAGCGCCGCTGTTTACCAATCAGAGAAGAATTTAGAAAATAGATCCAGTCATGATCATCTCAGTTGTTCACACTGCAGATTTTCAAGAGAAAAGACAGGCATTTTCTGGATTTTGTTTTAAGCAAGAAATGATCTGTATGTGAAGATCCTATATGCTCTTACAGGAAGGGGAATTACAACCTACATTTTCAACTGGGCTACCAAATCCTTACTAACAACAAACTGGGAGATTTCTTAAAATATCTGAGATGAAAATGTTACCAGCACTGAGATACAATGGAATTCAATGGCAGGTAACATTTCCTTTCTATTCTTATTATTTTGTCATAATATCTGGTCAACTTCACTATTCTATGTAGAGAAATGAGAAAAGTTCTATAATAACAAACATTGCCCAAGATCTTGGATTAGACGTTAAAGAGCTCGTACATCGAAATCTTCGCATTGTTTCACGTGTTTCCGAGAAATATTTCTGTAGATCTAGAAACTGGAAATTTGCATGTTAAAGACAGAATAGACAGAGAGACTCTGTGTAGGACTGAAACAATTTGCTTCCTCACCTTTGATGTTGTGATTGCCAATCCTCTAAATGTTTATTCAGTCAAAATAGAAATTCAAGATATAAATGATAATCCTCCAAAGTTTTTTCCTGATGTATTCATTTAGAAATTGTGAATCTACATCTCCAGGAACACAATTGTTTTTACAAAATGCAGATCCAGATACTGGTAATAATTCGTACAAACCTATGAACTCAGTGACAACAGTTTTTCTCACTGAGAGAGAAAGACAACAAAAAGATAAAAGCAGAATTCCAATATTGGTGTTAGAGAAGCCTCTAGATCGGGAGACCCAGACTGTACATGAATTAGTAGTAACGCTATGATGGAGGAAACCGTAAGAACTGGCACTGCTTTAATTATTGCCACAGTTACGACGCCAATGATAATTACCTATATTTAATGATGATGTTTTTACAGTCAGCATAAGTGAGAATACACCCATTAACACAACTGTGGTTACTGTAAATGCAGCAGATAAAGATGAGGTATAAATGCCAAATCACATATTCCTTCAGCAAAAAATCAGGAAACACATAGATGGGAGTGTTTAGTATTAATCCCATAAATGGGGAAATCAAAACACAGAAAATGTTTAATTTTGAGGGGACAAATTTTTTTCAACTTTTAGTACAAGCAAAGGATGGAGGTGGCTTTGTGGCTCGTTCCAAAGTGTTAATAGAAATTACTGATGAAAATGACAATGTGCCTGAGATATCCATCACCTCATTGAATTCTCCTATTCCTGAAGATTCTGAACGGTACTGCTGTAGTAGCATTGGTTGAAGTTCATGATCAAGGCTCTGGAGGAAATGGGGAAACGACTGCCAGATAATTGGTTCTGTTCCTTTTCAAATTGTCTTCCTCCAGTGCATACTACAAAATTATTACTGCAAGTTCCTTGGATAGAGAGAAAGTATCATGGTATAATATACAATCCTAGCTACGATAGGGGATCTCCTCAACTGGCCAGTACAAAATTCATTAGGGTGGATATATTAGATGTTAATGACACCCACCACTGTTCATAAAGTCTAATATGTTGTTATGTTGCTGAAAACAACTTGCCAGGAGCTGAAATATACAGAATCCAAGCAACAGATCTTGATATTGGAGATAACGCTAAAGTTACTTATTCGATTCACAGCACAAAGCAGAGGATTTTCCGTGTCTTCATATTTTTCCATAAATATTGAAACTGGGGTTCTCTATGCTCAGCGATCTTTTGATTATGAGCAACACAAAGAATTTCAAATGGAATAAAGGCTAAAGACAATGGATCACCCTCTCTGTGTAGCAATGGACTCTATTTATCAGAATAAAAGATCAAATGACAATCCACCCAAAATATTGTATCCGTCCCAGATAATGATGGTTTTACATGTTTGAGATGGTCCCTTTCGTCTCTCAGGAAGGAACATTGATCACAAAAGTAGCGCTGTGGATGAAGATTCGGACATAATTCTTGGCTTTCAATAATTTTTACACATATCAGAATCATCTCCATTCACAATAAGTCAGCACACAGGTGAAATCCGGACATCACGATCTATTCAGGAGAAAGATATTTTGAAGCACAAGGCTGTGGTCATGGTTAGAGATCATGGAGAACCAACTCTGTCTGCAACAGTTTCCTAATCCTTGTTGTGGCAGATAATTTTCAACAGGTGATTCCAAGAAACAGTAACCGTCGAATCACGAGGAGCCAACATCTAATTTACAATGTACTTATAATTGCAGTTGCCCTGATCTCCTTATTATTTTAACAGTAATATTAGGATTAATATCAAAATGTAAAGAATCAAGGCCTACACCAGACTTTGGACCGTTAAGTAATAATTGTATTCTCAAGTGGATCCCAGAATGCTTAACAAATTTAATACTGGGACATTGCCTCTTCCTACTCCTACAATGTCTGTGTCACTTTGGATTCATCTGAAAATGACTTTACATTTGCAAAACAAGTGCAAATATCCCATAGACATCTTATGGGTGCTGATGATTCAGGATTAAAAAATGAAGATACATATGTCTCTCAGCCATCCCATGCAGGTAATTGAAATTATTACATTGAAATAATGTATAGAAAAGTAAACATTTAGTATGCATATTTTAAAGGACTTGGTTTTGGAATGTTGTGAAACTTATGTTATATGCTGATTTTGGGGGCGTAAATCTGATTAAAGAAGTTTGTTATTGTAATTTTGGTTGAAGAAGCAGTAGTTGGTATGCGGTAGAGTTGGGGGGTACTGTACGTCTAGAAGTGATATACTGCACTAATTAGAGTTGCCTAGCATTTTCTTGGCTTTTGGTAGAAGTGATATATTGACTATTGGGAGAAAGTAAATGTTTCAAAAGTATACTTTTTACTTCATTTAAAAACTTTGGCAAGTTTTTCTTTCTGTGCTAGTCAAAATTGCATTATAAATTATAGGGGTTTCACTTTATAATCATTAGCTGGTTTACTTTATAAAATAATAAAAAGCTTTTGTTAATGTGGTGTATAAAATTATGTTCTGATCAATCCTCTATTTCACTATAAACACACAATTCCCAAAAATGTAGTTACAAAATTTACTATGTTTGTTATTAGATTTGAGTAGCGGATCTTCTTTATTTTCAAAGTTTTATGATGAAATACAAATTAGATCTAGGTTTCGTTATCTGGAAAGAATCACTCAATATATAACTATTATATAGGCTTAATAGAGGAATATGTGAATTAAAGTTGCTGGGAATATATATCTCAAATGCAAATAGGGACTGTTCCTACTGAAAACAATGCATAATTTGTATCTATATGGTATAACATTTACATTTGCTAATGCCAGAAATCATTCAATGTGATAAAAGTACATTCAAGTTATGGGCAAAAAGGCAAACATTTTTCTCCAAAGTGTAAATTGACTATAAGGTAGTTTTCTAATTGTCCATTTTGAAACCAACATCTGTTTGGTTTTCAATAATTCTACAAATTTACATTTTGCCAGGAGACGATCACTCTCCCTAGATTTTTTCATATTCTATGATGCCAGTTGGAATATTTTACATTGCAGAGAAGAACAGCCAATATATCTTGATCATAGGTGACTTATACATAAATATAAAATATATCCAATGTGAATTTTATAATATAAATTACAAATAAGCACATATAGTGCTTAAATATAGTATAGGTTATATAAATAATGAGTTGATGCAGTTCTACAATTGTGCCTCAGAGCGCCGCTGTTACCAATCAGAGAGAATGTAGAAAATAGATCCAGTCATGTTCATCTCAGTTGTTCACACTGCAGATTTTCAAGAAGAAAGACAGACATTTTCTGGATTTTGTTTTAAGCAAGAACTGATCTGTATGTGAAGATCCATATGCTCTTACAGGAAGGGGAATTACAACCTACATTTTCAAATGGGCTACAAAATACCTACTGACAACAAATGGGAGATTTCTTAAAATATCTGAGATGAAAATATTACCAGCACTGAGATACAAGGGAATACAATGGCAGGTAACATTTCCCTTTCTATTCTTATTATTTTGTCATTTAATATCTAGTCTACTTCACTATTCTATTGTAGAAGAAATGAGAAAAGATTCTATAATAACAAACATTGCCCAACAACTTGGATTAGACGTTAAAGAGCTCGTACATCGAAATCTTCGCATTGTTTCACGTGTTTCAGAGAAATATTTTTCTGTAGATCTAGAAACTGGAAATTGTTTGTTAAAGACAGAATAGACAGAGAGACTCTGTGTAGGACTGAAACAATTTGCTTCCTCACCTTTGATGTTGTGATTGCCAATCCTCTAAATGTTTATTCAGTCAAAATAGAAATTCAAGATATAAATGATAATCCTCCAAGTTTTTTCCTGATGTTATTCATTTAGAAATAATTGATTTACATCTCCAGGAACACAATTTTTTTACAAAATGCTGAGATCCAGATACTGGTAATAATTCTGTACAAACCTATGAACTCAGTGACAATCAGTTTTTCTCATTGAGGGAGAAGACCAACAAAGATAAAAGCAAAAGTCCAATACTGGTGTTAGAGAAGCCTCTAGATCGGGAGACCCAGACTGTACATGAATTAGTAGTAACAGCTTATGATGGAGGAAACCCAGTAAGAACTGGCACTGCTTTAATTATTGCCACAGTTACTGACGCCAATGATAATTACCTATATTTAAGATGATGTTTATACAGTCAGCATAAGTGAGAATACAACCATTAACACAACTGTGGTTACTGTAAATGCAGCAGACAAAGATGAAGGTATAAATGCAAATCACATATTCCTTCAGCAAAACATCAGAAAACACACTAGATGCAGAGGTTTAGTATTAATCCCAAAATGGGGAAATCAAAACACAGAAATTTAATTTTGAGGGGACAAAAATTTTATGAACTTTCAGTACAAGCAAAAGAGGGAGGTGGCTTTGTGGCTCGTTCCAAAGTGTTAATCGAAATTACTGATGAAAATGACAATGTGCCTGAGATATCCATCACCTCATTGAATTCTCTATTCCTGAAGATTCTGAACCTGGTACTGTAGTAGCATTGGTTGAAGTTCATGATCAAGACTCTGGAGAAAATGGGAAACTACTGCAGATAATTGGTTCCGTTCCTTTTCAACTATTGTCTTCCTCCAGTGCATACACAAAATTATTACTGCAAGTTCCTTGGATAGAGAGAAGTATCATGGTATAATATCACAATCCTAGCTACCGATAGGGGATCTCCTCAACTGGCCAGTACAAAAATTCATGGGTGGAATATCAGATGTTAATGACAAAACCACCACTGTTCATAGTCTAATTATGTTGCTTATGTTGCTGAAAACAACTTGCCAGGAGCTGAAATATACAGAATTCAAGCAACAGATCTTGATATTGGAGATAACGCTAAAGTTACTTATTCGATTCACAGCACAAAGCAGAGGATTTTCCAGTCTCTTCATATTTTTCCATAAATATTGAAACTGGGGTTCTCTATGCTCAGCGATCTTTTGATTATGAGCAACACAAAGAATTTCAAATGGAAATACAGGCTAAAGACAATGGATCACCCTCTCTGTTATAGCAATGTTACTCTTTATAGAATAAAAGATCAAAATGACAATCCACCCAAAATATTGTATCCGTCCACAGATAATGATGGTTTACATTGTTTGAGATGGTCCCTTTTGTCTGTCAGGAAGGGACATTGATCACAAAAGTAGTCGCTGTGGATAAGATTGGGCATAACTCTTGGCTTTCATTCATTTTTACACAATCAGAATCATCTCCATTCACAATAAGTCAGCACACAGGGAAATCGGACTCACGATCTATTCAGGAGAAAGATATTTTGAAGCACAAGGCTGTGGTTGGTTAGAGATCATGGAGAACCAACACTCTCTGCAACAGTTTCCTTAATCCTTGTTGTGGCAGATAATTTTCAACAGGTGATTCCAAGAAACAGTAACCAGTTGAATCACGAGGAGCCAACATCTAATTTACAAATGTACTTGATAATTGCAGTTGCCCTGATCTCCTATATTTATATTAACGGTAATGTTAGTATTGATATCAAAATGTAAAGAGTCAAAACCTACACCAGACTTTGGACCATTAGTACTAATTTGTATTCTCAAGTGGATCCCAGAATGCTTAACAAATTTAATACTGGGACATTGCCTCTTCCCTACTCTACAATGTCTGTGTCACTTTGGATTCATCTGAAAATGACTTTACATTTGCAAAACCAGTGCAAATATCCCCATAGACAATCTTATGGATCTACGGATGCTGATGATCAGGATTAAGAAATGAAGATACATTGTCTCCCAGCAATCCCTTGCAGGTAAGTAAATCTTACTTGAGTATAAATATATATAACAAACAGTTTGCGCTATACGTGTGCCAGCTTCTAAACATCATTTAAGTCAATATATAAATTAAATAATGTATGTAAAAGATGTGTTTTGTATGTAGTGAACATTATGGAATGTGTTGGTTTTGGTACTGTAAGTCTGGTTAAAGTAAGGCATTATTAGAATTTTGGTTGCAGAAGCAGTAGATGATGTGCAGTGGGAATGGGTATTGCATTTCCGGAAGTAAGATGCTTGACTTTTATGAGCCAGTAAATGATCTAGGAATCTAAGCCTAACTTTTTGACACCTAAGAAAGTTGTCTTGCCTTTTTCATTGGTAATATTTGCATATGAAATATATTGACTTTATTTAACACAGTGGTAGTTTTGCCCAAAACATTTTTTTAGCTATTAAACGCACAAATCATAAAATTGGGGTGTACAATTTACTATTTGTGGGTCTTGAGTGTTAAATTTTGTTTAATTTACAAAGTTTCATTATGTGATAAAAAATACATTAAAAATGTGTTATATATTATTAGAATATAGCCCTTCAGTATATAGTTATCAATTCATACAATTAATTCAGTATATGAATATGTGGCAAAAGATGCTGGAAATAAAAATGTTACTATTGCACAATAGGGTCTGCCCCTATATTATAAACAAAATCATAATTCGTAAATAGTATAATGTTTAATTAGTCAAGAATCATTCATGTGATAAAAAATAAAAGGAAACATTTTTCTCCAATGTGTAATATTGACTATAAGAGTTTTCATATTTTCTGGCTGCCCTTTTTGAAATTAATATTTGTTTGTTTTCATTATTTTACAAATTTACATTATTGTGCAGGAGACATTCAATCTTACTACTTTTTCGTTGTTTTATTGATGCCAGTTGTGTTATTTACATTGCTGAGAAGAATAGCCATATAACATTGATCATAGGTGACGTATGTATAGAAATAATCATATTCAATAAGTTTTTATATATATATATTACACATACAAATACTTAGTGCTTAAATAGGTTACATGATTTTCTGAATTGATGCAGTTCCCAATTGCGCCTCAGAGCGCCGCTGGTTACCAGAAGGAAAAGAAAGTAGAAAATAAATCCAGTCATGTTCATCTAGTTGTTCACATGCAGATTTTCAAGAGAAAAGAGAAGACACATTTCTGGATTTTGTTTTAAGCAAAGAACTAATCTGTATTGAAGATCCTATATGCCCTACAGGAAGAGAAATCACAAACCTACATTTTCAACTGGGCTACCAAATTCCTTACTAACAACAAACTGGGAGATTTCTTAAAATATCTGAGATGAAAATGTTACCAGCACTGAGATACAATGGAATTCAATGGCAGGTAACATTTCCCTTTCTATTCTTATTATTTTGTCATGTAATATCTGGTCAACTTCACTATTCTATTGTAGAAGAAATGAGAAAAGCTTCTATAATAACAAACATTGCCCAAGATCTTGGATTAGACGTTAAAGAGCTCGTACATCGAAATCTTCGCATTGTTTCACGTGTTTCCGAGAAATATTTTTCTGTAGATCTAGAAACTGGAAATTTGCATGTTAAAGACAGAATAGACAGAGAGACTCTGTGTAGGACTGAAACAATTTGCTTCCTCACCTTTGATGTTGTGATTGCCAATCCTCTAAATGTTTATTCAGTCAAAATAGAAATTCAAGATATAAATGATAATCCTCCAAAGTTTTTTCCTGATGTATTCATTTAGAAATTAGTGAATCTACATCTCCAGGAACACAATTGTTTTTACAAAATGCAGATCCAGATACTGGTAATAATTCGTACAAACCTATGAACTCAGTGACAACAGTTTTTCTCACTGAGGAGAAGACCAACAAAAAGATAAAAGCAGAATTCCAATATTGGTGTGTAGAGAAGCCTCTAGATCGGGAGACCCAGACTGTACATGAATAGTAGTAACAGCTTATGATGGAGGAAACCCGTAAGAACTGGCACTGCTTTAATTATTGCCACAGTTACGACGCCAATGATAATGTACCTATATTTAATGATGATGTTTTTACAGTCAGCATAAGTGAGAATACACCCATTAACACAACTGTGTTACTGTAAATGCAGCAGATAAAGATGAGGTATAAATGTCCAAATCACATATTCCTTCAGCAAAAAATCAGGAAACACATAGATGGGAGTGTTTAGTATTAATCCCATAAATGGGAAATCAAAACACAGAAAATGTTTAATTTGAGGGGACAAATTTTTAACTTTTAGTACAAGCAAAGGATGGAGGTGGCTTTGTGGCTCGTTCCAAAGTGTTAATAGAAATTACTGATGAAAATGACAATGTGCCTGAGATATCCTCACCTCATTGAATTCTCCTATTCCTGAAGATTCTGAACGGTACTGCTGTAGTAGCATTGGTTGAAGTTCATGATCAAGGCTCTGGAGGAAATGGGGAAACGACTGCCAGATAATTGGTTCTGTTCCTTTTCAAATTGTCTTCCTCCAGTGCATACTACAAAATTATTACTGCAAGTTCCTTGGATAGAGAGAAAGTATCATGGTATAATATCACAATCCTAGCTACGATAGGGGATCTCCTCAACTGGCCAGTACAAAATTCATTAGGGTGGATATATTAGATGTTAATGACAACCCACCACTGTTCATAAAGTCTAATTATGTTGTTTATGTTGCTGAAAACAACTTGCCAGGAGCTGAAATATACAGAATCCAAGCAACAGATCTTGATATTGGAGATAACGCTAAAGTTACTTATTCGATTCACAGCACAAATGCAGAGGATTTTCCTGTGTCTTCATATTTTTCCATAAATATTGAAACTGGGGTTCTCTATGCTCAGCGATCTTTTGATTATGAGCAACACAAAGAATTTCAAATGGAAATACAGGCTAAAGACAATGGATCACCCTCTCTGTGTAGCAATGTGACTCTATTTATCAGAATAAAAGATCAAAATGACAATCCACCCAAAATATTGTATCCGTCCTCAGATAATGATGGTTTTACATTGTTTGAGATGGTCCCTTTCGTCTCTCAGGAAGGAACATTGATCACAAAAGTAGTCGCTGTGGATGAAGATTCTGGACATAATTCTTGGCTTTCATATAATTTTCTACACATATCAGAATCATCTCCATTCACAATAAGTCAGCACACAGGTGAAATCCGGACATCACGATCTATTCAGGAGAAAGATATTTTGAAGCACAAGGCTGTGGTCATGGTTAGAGATCATGGAGAACCAACTCTGTCTGCAACAGTTTCCTTAATCCTTGTTGTGGCAGATAATTTTCAACAGGTGATTCCAAGAAACAGTAACCAGTCGAATCACGAGGAGCCAACATCTAATTTACAAATGTACTTAATAATTGCAGTTGCCCTGATCTCCTTATTATTTTAACAGTAATATTAGATTAATATCAAAATGTAAAGAATCAAGGCCTACACCAGACTTTGGACCGTTAAGTAATAATTGTATTCTCAAGTGGATCCCAGAATGCTTAACAAATTTAATACGGGACATTGCCTCTTCCTACTCCTACAATGTCTGTGTCACTTTGGATTCATCTGAAAATGACTTTACATTTGCAAAACAAGTGCAAATATCCCATAGACACTTATGGGTGCTGATGATTCAGGATTAAAAAATGAAGATACATATGTCTCTCAGCCATCCCATGCAGGTAATTGAAATTATTACATTGAAATAATGTATAGAAAAGTAAACATTTAGTATGCATATTTTAAAGGACTTGGTTTTGGAATGTTGTGAAACTTATGTTATATGCTGATTTTGGGGGCGTAAATCTGATTAAAGAAGTTTGTTATTGTAATTTTGGTTGAAGAAGCAGTAGTTGGTATGCGGTAGAGTTGGGGGGTACTGTACGTCTAGAAGTGATATACTGCACTAATTAGAGTTGCCTAGCATTTTCTTGGCTTTTGTAGAAGTGATATATTGACTATTGGGAGAAAGTAAATGTTTCAAAAGATATACTTTTTACTTCATTTAAAAACTTTGGCAAGTTTTTCTTTCTGTGCTAGTCAAAATTGCATTATAAATTATAGGGGTTTCACTTTATAATCATTAGCTGGTTTAACTTTATAAAATAATAAAATAGCTTTTGTTAATGTGGTGTATATAAATTATGTTCTGATCAATCCTCTATTTCACTATAAACACACAATTCCCAAAAATGTAGTTACAAAATTTACTATGTTTGTTATTAGATTTGAGTAGCGGATCTTCTTTATTTTCAAAGTTTTATGATGAAATACAAATTAGATCTAGGTTTCGTTATCTGGAAAGAATCACTCAATATATAACTATTATATAGGCTTAATAGAGGAATATGTGAATTAAAGTTGCTGGGAATATATATCTCAAATGCAAATAGGGACTGTTCCTACTGAAAACAATGCATAATTTGTATCTATATGGTATAACATTTACATTTGCTAATGCCAGAAATCATTCAATGTGATAAAAGTACATTCAAGTTATGGGCAAAAAGGCAAACATTTTTCTCCAAAGTGTAAATATGACTATAAGGTAGTTTTCTAATTGTCCATTTTGAAACCAACATCTGTTTGGTTTTCAATAATTCTACAAATTTACATTTTGCCAGGAGACGATCACTCTCCCTAGATTTTTTCATATTCTATGATGCCAGTTGGAATATTTTACATTGCAGAGAAGAACAGCCAATATATCTTGATCATAGGTGACTTATACATAAATATAAAATATATCCAATGTGAATTTTTACATAATATAAATTACAAATAAGCACATATAGTGCTTAAATATAGTATAGGTTATATAAATATATGAGTTGATGCAGTTCTACAATTGTGCCTCAGAGCGCCGCTGTTTACCAATCAGAGAAGAATGTAGAAAATAGATCCAGTCATGTTCATCTCAGTTGTTCACACTGCAGATTTTCAAGAAGAAAGACAGACATTTTCTGGATTTTGTTTTAAGCAAGAACTGATCTGTATGTGAAGATCCTATATGCTCTTACAGGAAGGGGAATTACAACCTACATTTTCAACTGGGCTACAAAATACCTAACTGACAACAAATTGGGAGATTTCTTAAAATATCTGAGATGAAAATATTACCAGCACTGAGATACAAGGGAATACAATGGCAGGTAACATTTCCCTTTCTATTCTTATTATTTTGTCATTTAATATCTAGTCACTTCACTATTCTATTGTAGAGAAATGAGAAAAGATTCTATAATAACAAACATTGCCCAAAACTTGGATTAGACGTTAAAGAGCTGTACATCGAAATCTTCGCATTGTTTCACGTGTTTCAGAGAAATATTTTTCTGTAGATCTAGAAACTGGAAATTTGTTTGTTAAAGACAGAATAGACAGAGAGACTCTGTGTAGGACTGAAACAATTTGCTTCCTCACCTTTGATGTTGTGATTGCCAATCCTCTAAATGTTTATTCCGTCAAAATAGAAATTCAAGATATAAATGATAATCCTCCAAGTTTTTTCCTGATGTTATTCATTTAGAAATAATTGATTACATCTCCAGGAACACAATTGTTTTTACAAAATGCTGAAGATCCAGATA
Organism: Hymenochirus boettgeri; assembly: GCA_019447015.1. Lineage (NCBI taxonomy): Eukaryota > Metazoa > Chordata > Amphibia > Anura > Pipidae > Hymenochirus > Hymenochirus boettgeri. The sequence continues at coordinate 43,455,599 of CM033471.1, read as the reverse complement.
CTGGTAATAATTCTGTACAAACCTATGAACTCAGTGACAATCAGTTTTCTCATTGAGAGAGAAGACCAACAAAGATATAAAGCAAAAGTCCAATATGGTGTAGAGAAGCCTCTAGATCGGGAGACCCAGACTGTACATGAATTAGTAGTAACAGCTTATGATGGAGGAAACCCAGTAAGAACTGGCACTGTTTAATTATTGCCACAGTTACTGACGCCAATGATAATTACCTATATTTAATGATGATGTTTATACAGTCAGCATAAGTGAGAATACACCATTAACACAACTGTGGTTACTGTAAATGCAGCAGACAAAGATGAAGGTATAAATGCAAATCACATATTCCTTCAGCAAAACATCAGAAACACACTAGATGCAGAGGTTTAGTATTAATCCCAAAATGGGGAAATCAAAACACAGAAATATTAATTTGAGGGGACAAAAATTTTATGAACTTTCAGTACAAGCAAAAGAGGAGGTGGCTTTGTGGCTCGTTCCAAAGTGTTAATCGAAATTACTGATGAAAATGACAATGTGCCTGAGATATCCATCACCTCATTGAATTCTCCTATTCCTGAAGATTCTGAACCTGGTACTGTAGTAGCATTGGTTGAAGTTCATGATCAAGACTCTGGAGAAAATGGGAAACTACTGCAGATAATTGGTTCCGTTCCTTTTCAACTATTGTCTTCCTCCAGTGCATACACAAAATTATTACTGCAAGTTCCTTGGATAGAGAGAAGTATCATGGTATAATATCACAATCCTAGCTACCGATAGGGGATCTCCTCAACTGGCCAGTACAAAAATTCATTAGGGTGGAATATCAGATGTTAATGACAAACCACCACTGTTCATAGTCTAATTATGTTGCTTATGTTGCTGAAAACAACTTGCCAGGAGCTGAAATATACAGAATTCAAGCAACAGATCTTGATATTGGAGATAACGCTAAAGTTACTTATTCGATTCACAGCACAAATGCAGAGGATTTTCCAGTCTCTTCATATTTTTCCATAAATATTGAAACTGGGGTTCTCTATGCTCAGCGATCTTTTGATTATGAGCAACACAAAGAATTTCAAATGGAAATACAGGCTAAAGACAATGGATCACCCTCTCTGTATAGCAATGTTACTCTATTTATCAGAATAAAAGATCAAAATGACAATCCACCCAAAATATTGTATCCGTCCACAGATAATGATGGTTTTACATTGTTTGAGATGGTCCCTTTTGTCTGTCAGGAAGGGACATTGATCACAAAAGTAGTCGCTGTGGATAAAGATTCTGGGCATAACTCTTGGCTTTCATATCATTTTCTACACATATCAGAATCATCTCCATTCACAATAAGTCAGCACACAGGGGAAATCCGGACATCACGATCTATTCAGGAGAAAGATATTTTGAAGCACAAGGCTGTGGTTATGGTTAGAGATCATGGAGAACCAACACTCTCTGCAACAGTTTCCTTAATCCTTGTTGTGGCAGATAATTTTCAACAGGTGATTCCAAGAAACAGTAACCAGTTGAATCACGAGGAGCCAACATCTAATTTACAAATGTACTTGATAATTGCAGTTGCCCTGATCTCCTATATTTATATTAACGGTAATGTTAGTATTGATATCAAAATGTAAAGAGTCAAAACCTACACCAGACTTTGGACCATTAGTACTAATTTGTATTCTCAAGTGGATCCCAGAATGCTTAACAAATTTAATACTGGGACATTGCCTCTTCCCTACTCTACAATGTCTGTGTCACTTTGGATTCATCTGAAAATGACTTTACATTTGCAAAACCAGTGCAAATATCCCCATAGACAATCTTATGGATCGAGGATTGATGATCAGGATTAAGAAATGAAGATACATTGTCTCCCAGCAATCCCTTGCAGGTAAGTAAAATCTTTACTTGAGTATTAAATATATATAACAAACATGCTTTTGCTGCTATACGTGTGCCCAGCTTCTAAACATCATTTAAGTCAATATATAAAATTAAAATAAATGTATGTAAAAGATTGGTGTTTTGTATGTAGTGAACATTATGGAATGTGTTGGTTTTGGTACTGTAAGTCTGGTTAAAGTAAGGCATTATTAGAATTTTGGTTGCAGAAGCAGTAGATGATGTGCAGTGGGAATGGGTATGCATTTCCGGAAGTAAGATGCTTGACTTTTATGAGCCAGTAAATGATCTAGGAATCTAAGCCTAACTTTTTGACACCTAAGAAAGTTGTCTTGCCTTTTTCATTGGTAATATTTGCATATGAAATATATTGACTTTATTTAACACAGTGGTAGTTTTGCCCAAAACATTTTTTTAGCTATTAAACGCACAAATCATAAAATTGGGGTGTACAATTTACTATTTGTGGGTCTTGAGTGTTAAAATTTTGTTTAATTTCAAAGTTTCATTATGTGATAAAAAATACATTAAAAAGTGTTATATATTATTAGAATATAGCCCTTCAGTATATAGTTATCAATTCTATACAATTAATTCAGTATATGAATATGTGGCAAAAGATGCTGGAAATAAAAATGTTACTATTGCACAATAGGGTCTGCCCCTATATTATAAACAAAATCATAATTCGTAAATAGTATAATGTTTAATTAGTCAAGAAATCATTCCATGTGATAAAAAATAAAAGGAAACATTTTTCTCCAATGTGTAATATTGACTATAAGAGTTTTCATATTTTCTGGCTGCCCTTTTTGAAATTAATATTTGTTTGGTTGTCATTCATTTTACAAATTTACATTATTGTGCAGGAGACATTCAATCTTACTACTTTTTCTTGTTGTTTTATTGATGCCAGTTGTGTTATTTTACATTGCTGAGAAGAATAGCCAATATACATTGATCATAGGTGACGTATGTATAGAAATAAATCATATTCAATAAAGTTTTTTATATAATATATATTACACATACAAATACTTAGTGCTTAAATAGGTTACATGATTTTCTGAATTGATGCAGTTCCGCAATTGCGCCTCAGAGCGCCGCTGTTTACCAGAAGGAAAAGAAAGTAGAAAATAAATCCAGTCATGTTCATCTCAGTTGTTCACACTGCAGATTTTCAAGAAGAAAGAGAGACATTTTCTGGATTTTGTTTTAAGCAAGAACTAATCTGTATGTGAAGATCCTATATGCCCTTACAGGAAGAGGAATCACAACCTACATTTTCAACTGGGCTACAAAATACCTTACTGAAAACAAGCAGGAAGATTTTTTTCAATATCTGAGATGAAAATGTTACCAGCACTGAGATACAAGGGAATTCAATGGCAGGTAACATTTCCCTTTCTATTCTTATATTTGTCATTAATATCTGGGCAACTTCACTTTCTATTGTAGAAGAAAAGAGAAAAGATTCTATAGATAACAAACATTGCCCAAGAAGTTGGATTAGACGTTAAAGAGCTCGTACATCGAAATCTTCGCATTGTTTCACGTGTTTCCGAGAAATATTTTTCTGTAGATCTAGAAACTGGAAATTTGTTTGTTAAAGACAGAATAGACAGAGAGACTCTGTGTAGGACTGAAACAATTTGCTTCCTCACCTTTGATGTTGTGATTGCCAATCCTCTAAATGTTTATACAGTCAAAATAGAAATTCAAGATATAAATGATAATCCTCCAAAGTTTTTTCCTGATGTTATTCATTTAGAAATAATTGAATCTACATCTCCAGGAACACAATTGTTTTTACAAAATGCTGAAGATCCAGATACTGGTAATAATTCTGTACAAACCTATGAACTCAGTGACAATCAGTTTTTCTCACTGAGAGAGAAGACCAATAAAGATAAAAGTAGAATTCCAATATTTGTGTTAGAGAAGCCTCTAGATCGGGAGACCCAGACTGTACATGAATTAGTAGTAACAGCTTATGATGGAGGAAACCCAGTAAGAACTGGCACTGCTTTAATTATTGCCACAGTTACCGACGCCAATGATAATTTACCTATATTTACTGATGATGTTTATACAGTCAGCATAAGTGAGAATACACCCATTAACACAACTGTGGTTACTGTAAATGCAGCAGACAAAGATGAAGGTATAAATGCACAAATCACATATTCCTTCAGCAAAACATCAGGAAACACACTAGATGCAGGAGTGTTTAGTATTAATCCCATAAATGGGGAAATCAAAACACAGAAAATGTTTAATTTTGAGGGGACAAACTTTTTTGAACTTTCAGTACAAGCAAAAGATGGAGGTGGCTTTGTGGCTCGTTCCAAAGTGTTAATCGAAATTACTGATGAAAATGACAATGTGCCTGAGATATCCATCACCTCATTGAACTCTCCTATTCCTGAAGATTCTGAACCTGGTACTGTTGTAGCATTGGTTGAAGTTCATGATCAAGACTCTGGAGAAAATGGGGAAACTGACTGCCAGATAATTGGTTCCGTTCCTTTTCAACTATTGTCTTCCTCCAGTGCATACTACAAAATTATTACTGCAAGTTCCTTGGATAGAGAGAAAGTATCATGGTATAATATCACAATCCTAGCTACCGATAGGGGATCTCCTCAACTGGCCAGTACAAAATTCATTAGGGTGGATATATCAGATGTTAATGACAACCCACCACTGTTCATAAAGTCTAATTATGTTGCTTATGTTGCTGAAAACAATTTGCCAGGAGCTGCAATTAACAGAATCCAAGCAACAGATCTTGATATTGGAGATAACGCTAAAGTTACTTATTCAATTCACAGCACAAATGCAGAGGATTTTCCAGTCTCTTCATATTTTTCCATAAATATTGAAACTGGGGTTCTCTATGCTCAGCGATCTTTTGATTATGAGCAACACAAAGAATTTCAAATGGAAATACAGGCTAAAGACAATGGATCACCCTCTCTGTGTAGCAATGTGACTCTATTTGTTAGAATAAAAGATCAAAACGACAATGCTCCGAAAATATTGTATCCGTCCACAGATAATGATGGTTTTACATTGTTTGAGATGGTCCCTTTTGTCTCTCAGGAAGGAACATTGATCACAAAAGTAGTCGCTGTGGATGAAGATTCTGGACATAACTCTTGGCTTTCATATCATTTTTTACAAAAAACAGAATCATCTCCATTCACAATAGGTCAGCACACAGGTGAAATCCGGACATCACGATCTATTCAGGAGAAAGATATTTTGAAGCACAAGGCTGTGGTCATGGTTAGAGATCATGGAGAACCAACTCTCTCTGCAACAGTTTCCTTAATCCTTGTTGTGGCAGATAATTTTCAACAAGTGATTCCAAGAAACAGTAACCAGTCGAATCACGAGGAGCCAACATCTAATTTACAAATGTACTTGATAATTGCAGTTGCCCTGATCTCCTTATTATTTATATTAACGGTAATATTAGTATTAATATCAAAATGTAAAGAGTCAAGACCTACACCAGACTTTGGACCATTAAGTACTAATTTGTATTCTCAAGTGGATCCCAGAATGCTTAACAAATTTAATACTGGGACATTGCCTCTTCCCTACTCCTACAATGTCTGTGTCACTTTGGATTCATCTGAAAATGACTTTACATTTGCAAAACCAAGTGCAAATATCCCCATAGACAATCTTATGGATGCTGATGATTCAGGATTAGAACCACATTGTTTGGTTTTCAATAATTCTACAAATTTACTTATTGCGCAGGAGACGATCACTCTCCTAGATTTTTCATATTTCATGATGCCAGTGGGAATATTTACATTGCAGAGAAGAACAGCCAATATATTCTGATCATAGGTGACTTATGCATAAATATAAAATGTATCCAATGTGAATTTTTATATAATAATTACAATAAGCACATAAGTGCTTAATATAGTATAGGTTATATAAATATATGAGTTGATGTGCAGTTCTACATTTATGCCTCAGAGCGCCGCTGTTTACCAATCGAAAAGTAGAAGAATGTAGAAAAAGATCCAGTCATGTTTATCTCAGTTGTTCACACTGCAGATTTTCAAGAAGAAAGACAGACATTTCTGGATTTTGTTTTAATGCAAGAACTAATCTGTATGTGAAGACTATATGCTCTTACAGGAAGGGGAATTACAACCTACATTTTCACTAGGCTGCAAAATACCTTACTGACAACAAACTGGAAGATTTCTTAAATATCTGAGATGAAAATATTACCAGCACTGAGATACAAGGGAATTCAATGGCAGGAACATTCCCTTCTATTCTTATTATTTTGTCATTAATATCTAGTCAACTCACTATTCTATTGTAGAAGAAATGAGAAAAGATTCTTATAGTAACAAACATGCCCAAGAACTTGGATTACACGTTAAAGAGCTTGTACATCGAATCTTCGCATTGTTTCACGTGTTTCCGAGAAAATTTTTCTGTAGATCAAGAAACTGGAAATTTGTTGTTAAAGACAGAATAGACAGAGAGACTCTGTGTAGGACTGAAACAATTTGCTTCCTCACCTTGATGTTGTGATTGCCAATCCTCTAATGTTTATTTCAGTCAAAATAGAAATTCAAGATATAAATGATAATCCTCCAAAGTTTTTTCCTGATGTTATTCATTAGAAATAATTGAAGACATCTCCAGGAACACAATTATTTTACAAAATGCTAGAGATCCAGATACTGGTAAAAATTCTGTACAAACCTATGAACTCAGTGACAATCAGTGTTTCTTCACTGAGAGAGAGACAATAAAGATAAAGCAGATTCCATATGGGTTAGAGAACCTCTAGATCGGGGAGACCCGACTGACATGAATTAGTAGTAACAGCTTATGATGGAGGAAACCTGTAAGAACTGGCACTGCTTTATTATGCCACAGTTACGATGCCAATGATAATTACCTATATTTACTGATGATCTTTATACAGTCAGCATAAGTGAGAATACACCCATTAACACAACTGTGGTTACTGTAAATGCAGCAGACAAAGATGAAGGGATAAATGCGCAAATCAATATTCCTCAGCAATAACTTCGAAAACCATTTGAAGCAGATATATTTTGTATCAATTCTGCAAATGGGGAAATTAAAACACAGAAATTTCTAAATTTTGAAGGGGACAAAAAATTATGAACTTCAGTACAAGCAAAAGAGGGGGGTGGCTTTGTGGCTCATTCCAAAGTGTTAATAGAAATTACTGAGAAAATGACAATGGCCTGAGATATCCATCACCTCATTGAACTCTCCTATTCCTGAAGATTTGAACCTGGTACTGTAGTAGCATTGGTTGAAGTCTGATCAAGACTCTGGAGAAAATGGGGAAACTGACTGCCAGATAATTGGTTCCGTTCCTTTTCAACTATTGTCTTCCTCCAGTGCATACACAAATATTACTGCAAGTTCCTTGGATGAGAGAAAGTATCATGGTTATAATATCACAATCCTAGCTACCGATAGGGATTCTCCTCAACTGGCCAGACAAAATGATTAGGGTGGATATATCAGATGTTAATGACAACCCACCACTGTTCATAAGTTAATATGTTGCTTATGTTGCTGAAAACAACTTGCCAGGAGCTGAAATATACAGAATTCAAGCAACAGCTTTGATATTGGAGAAGTAACGCTAAGTTACTTATTCAATTCACAGCACAAATGCAGAGGATTTTCCAGTCTCTTCATATTTTTCCATAATATTGAAACTGGGGTTCTCTATGCTCAGCGATCTTTTGATTATGAGCAACACAAAAGAATTTCAAATGGAAATACAGGCTAAGACAATGGATCACCTCTCTGTGTAGCAATGTGACTCTATTTATCAGAATATAAAAGATCAAAATGACAATCCACCCAAAATTGTATCCGTCCACAGATAATGATGGTTTTAATTTTGTTTGAGATGGTCCCTTTCGTCTCTCAGGAAGGAACATTGATCACAAAAGTAGTCGCTGTGGATGAAGATTCTGGACATAACTCTTGGCTTTCATACATTTTTTACAAAAAACAGAATCATCTCATTCACAATAAAGTCAGCACACAGGGGAAATTCGGACATCACGATCTATTCAGGAGAAGATATTTGAAAGCACACGCTGTGGTCATGGTTAGAGATCATGGAGAACCAACTCTCTCTACAACAGTTTCCTTAATCCTGTGTGTGGCAGATAATTTTCAACAAGTGATTCCAAGAAACAGTAACAGTCGAATCACGAGGAGCCAACATCTAATTTACAAATGATTTGATAATTGCAGTTGCCCTGATCTCCTTATTATTTATATTAGGTAATATTAGTATTAATATCAAAATGTAAAGAGTCAAGACCTACACCAGACTTTGGACCATAGTAATAATTGTATTCTCAAGTGGATCCAGAATGCTTAACAAATTTAATACTGGGACATTGCCTCTTTCCCTACTCCTACAATGTCTGTGTCACTTGGATTCATCTGAAATGACTTTACATTTGCAAAAAACCAAGTGCAAATATCCCCATAGACAATCTTATATGGATGCTGATGATTCAGGATTAAAAACGAAGATACATATCTCCCAGCAATCCCTTGCAGGTAGTAAAAATCCTTACTTGAGTATTAAATATATATAACAAACATGCTTTTGTTGGCTGTGTTGGTTTTGGTACTGTAAGTCTGGTTAATTAAAGTAAGGCATTATTAGAATTGTGGTTGCAGAAGCAGTAGATGATGTGCAGTGGGAATGGGGGTATTGCATTTCGAAGTAAGATGCTTGACTTTTATGAGCCAGTAGTAAATGATCTAGGAATCTAAGCCTAACTTTTTGCACCTAAGAAAGTTGTCTGCCTTTTTTCATTGGTAATATTTGCATATGAAATATATTGACTTTTATTAACACGTGGTAGTTTTGCCCAAAAACATTTTTTTAGCTATTAAACGCCACAAATCATAAAATTGGGTGTACAATTTACTATTTCTTGTGGGTCTTGAGTGTTGAATTTTGTTTAATTTACAAAGTTTCATTATGTGATAAAAAATACATTAAAAATGTGTTATATTATTATTAGATATAGCCCTTCAGTATAGTTCATGAATTCATACAATTAATTCAGTAGATGAATATGTGGCAGAAAGATGCTGGTAATAAAATGTTACAATTGCCACAATAGGGTCTGCCCCTATATTATAAAAAAAATCATAATTATAAATCGTATAATGTTTAATAGTCAAGAACTCATTCAGGTGATAAAAAATAAAGGAAACATTTTTCTCCAATGTGTAATATTGACTATAGAGTTTTCAATATTTTCTGGCTGCCCTTTTTGAAATTAATATTGTTTGGTTTTCATTATTTTACAAATTTACATTATGTGCAGGAGACATTCAATCTTACTACTTGTTCTGTTGTTTTAATGATGCCAGGTGTGTATTTTACATTGCTGAGAAGAATAGCCAATATACATTGATCATAGGTGACTTATGTATAGAAATAAATCATATTCAATGAAGTTTTTATATATATATATTACACATACAAATACTTAGTGCTTAAATAGGTTACATGATTTTCTGAATGATGCAGTTCCACAATTGCGCCTCAGAGCGCCGCTTGTTTACCAGAAGAAAGAAAGTAGAAAGATATCCAGTCATGTTCATCTCAGTTTTCACATGCAGATTTTCAAGAGAAAAGACAGTCATTTGGATTGGTTTTTGTAAGCACAGAACTAGACAAAGATGAAGGGATAAATGCGCAAATCACATATTCCTTCAGCAATACCTTCGAAAACACTTTTGAAGAAGGAATATTTAGTATCAATTCAGCAAATGGGGAAATTAAAACACAGAAATGTTTGAATTTGAAGGGACTAAAAATTATGAACTTTCAGTACAAGCAAAAGATGGAGGTGGCTTTGTGGCTCATTCCAAAGTGTTATTAGAAATTACTGATGAAAATGACAATGTGCCTGAGATATCCATCACCTCATTGAATTCTCCTATTCCTGAAGATTCTGAACCTGGTACTGTTGTAGCATTGGTTGAAGTTCATGATCAAGACTCTGGAGAAAATGGGGAAACTGACTGCCAGATAATTGGTTCCGTTCCTTTTCAACTATTGTCTTCCTCCAGTGCATACTACAAAATTATTACTGCAAGTTCCTTGGATAGAGAGAAAGTATCATGGTATAATATCACAATCCTAGCTACCGATAGGGGATCTCCTCAACTGGCCAGTACAAAATTCATTAGGGTGGATATATCAGATGTTAATGACAACCCACCACTGTTCATAAAGTCTAATTATTGCTTATGTGCTGAAAACAATTTGCCAGGAGCTGCAATTACAGAATCCAAGCAACAGATCTTGATATTGGAGATAATGCTAAGTTACTTATTCATTCACAGCACAAATGCAGAGGATTTCCAGTCTCTTCATATTTTCCATAAATATTGAAACTGGGGTTCTCTATGCTCAGCGATCTTTTGATTATGAGCAACACAAAGAATTTCAAATGGAAATACAGGCTAAAGACAATGGATCACCCTCTCTGTGTAGCAATGTGACTCTATTGTTAGAATAAAAGATCAAAACGACAATGCTCCGAAAATATTGTATCCGTCCACAGATAATGATGTTTTACATTGTTTGAGAGTGGTCCCTTTTGTCTCTCAGGAAGGAACATTGATCACAAAAGTAGTCGCTGTGGATGAAGATTCGGACATAACTCTTGGCTTTCATATCATTTTTTACAAAAAACAGAATCATCTCCATTCACAATAGGTCAGCACACAGGTGAAATCCGGACATCACGATCTATTCAGGAGAAAGATATTTTGAAGCACAGGCTGTGGTCATGGTTAGAGATCATGGAGAACCAACTCTGTCTGCAACAGTTTCCTTAATCCTGTTGTGGCAGATAATTTTCAACAAGTGATTCCAAGAAACAGTAATCAGTCGAATCACGAGGAGCCAACATCTAATTTACAAATGTACTTGATAATTGCAGTTGCCCTGATCTCCTTATTATTTATATTAACGGTAATGTTAGTATTGATATCAAAATGTAAAGAGTCAAGACCTACACCAGACTTTGGACCATTAAGTACTAATTGTATTCTCAAGTGGATCCCAGAATGCTAACAAATTTAATACTGGGACATTGCCTCTTCCCTACTCCTACAATGTCTGTGTCACTTTGGATTCATCTGAAAATGATTTACATTTGCAAAAACAGTGCAAATATCCCCATAGACAATCTTATGGATGCTGATGATTCAGGATTAGCAAAAGAAGATACATTGTCTCTCAGCAATCCCATGCAGGTAATTGAAATTATTACATTGAAATAATGTATAGAAAAGTAAATACATTTAGTATGCATATTTTAAAGGACTTGGTTTTGGAATGTTGTGAAACTTATGTTATATGCTGATTTTGGGGCGTAAATCTGATTAAAGAAGTTTGTTATTGTAATTTTGGTTGAAGAAGCAGTTGTTGGTATGCGGTAGAGTTGGGGTATTGTACGTCTAGAAGTGATTATACTGCACTAATTAGAGTTGCCTAGCAATTTCTTTGGCTTTTGGTAGAAGTGATATATTGACTATTGGGAGAAAGTAAATGTTTCAAAAGTATATACTTTTTACTTCATTTAAAACCTTTGGCAAGTTTTTCTTTCTGTGCTTTTGTCAAAATTGCATTATAAATTTATAGGGGTTTCACTTTATAATTCATTAGCTGGTTTACTTTATAAAATAATAAAAAGCTTTGTTAATTGGTGTAGTAAAATTATGTTCTGCATCAATCCTCAACTTCACTATTAAACACACAATTCCCAAAAATGTAGTTACAAAATTTACTATGTTTGTTATCGGCTTGAGTAGCGGATCTTCTTTTATTTTCCAAAGTTTATGATGAAATACAAATAGATCTAGGTTTCGTTATCTGGAAAGAATCACTCAATATATAACTATTAATTCATGGCTTAATAGAGGAATATGTGAATTAAAGTTGCTGGGAATATATATGCTACAATTGCACAATAGGGACGTTCCTACTTGAAAACAATGCATAATTTGTATCTATGGTATAACATTTACATTTGCTAATGCCAGAAATCATTCAATGGGATAAAAGTACATTCAAGTTATGGGCAAAAAGGCAAACATTTTTCTCCAAAGTGTAATATTGACTATAAGGTAGTTTTCTAATTGTCCATTTTGAAACCAACATCTGAATGGTTTTCAATAATTCTACAAATTTACATTATTGCGCAGGAGACGATCACTCTCCCTAGATTTTTTCATATTCTCATGATGCCAGTTGGAATATTTTACATTGCAGAGAAGAACAGCCAATATATTCTGATCATAGGTGACTTATGCATAAATATAAAATGTATCCAATGTGAATTTTTATATATATAATTACAAATAAGCACATATAGTGCTTAATATAGTATAGGTATATAAATATATGAGTTGATGCAGTTCTACATTTCCTCAGAGCGCCGCTGTTTACCAATCAGAGAAGAATGTAGAAAATAGATCCAGTCATGTTCATCTCAGTTGTTCACACTGCAGATTTTCAAGAAGAAAGACAGACATTTTCTGGATTTGTTTTAAGCAAGAACTAATCTGTATGTGAAGATCCTATATGCCTTACAGGAAGGGGAATTACAACCTACATTTTCACTAGGCTGCAAAATACCTTACTGACAACAAACTGGAAGATTTCTTAAAATATCTGAGATGAAAATATTACCAGCACTGAGATACAAGGGAATTCAATGGCAGGTAACATTTCCCTTTCTATTCTTATTATTTTGTCATTTAATATCTGGGCAACTTCACTATTCTATTGTAGAAGAAATGAGAAAAGATTCTATAATAACAAACATTGCCCAAGATCTTGGATTGGACGTTAAAGAGCTTGTACATCGAAATCTTCGCATTGTTTCACGTGTTTCCGAGAAATATTTTTCTGTAGATCTAGAAACTGGAAATTTGTTTGTTAAAGACAGAATAGACAGAGAGACTCTGTGTAGGACTGAAACAATTGCTTCCTCACCTTTGATGTTGTGATTGCCAATCCTCTAAATGTTTATTCAGTCAAAATAGAAATTCAAGATATAAATGATAATCCTCCAAAGTTTTTTCCTGATGTTATTCATTTAGAAATAATTGAATTACATCTCCAGGAACACAATTATTTTTACAAAATGCTAAGAGATCCAGATACTGGTAATAATTCTGTACAAACCTATGAACTCAGTGACAATCAGTTTTTCTCACCAATAATTGGTGTTAGAGAAACCTCTAGATCGGGAGACCCAGACTGTACATGAATTAGTAGTAACAGCTTATGAGGAAACCCTGTAAGAACTGGCACTGCTTTAATATTGCCACAGTTACCGACGCCAATGATAATTTACCTATATTTACTGATGATCTTATACAGTCAGCATAGTGAGAATACACCCATTAACACAACTGTGGTTACTGTAAATGCAGCAGACAAAGATGAAGGGATAAATGCGCAAATCACATATTCCTTCAGCAATACCTTCGAAAACACATTTGAAGCAGATATATATTTGTATCAATTCTGCAAATGGGGAAATTAAAACACAGAAATTTCTAAATTTTGAGGGGACAAAAAATTATGAACTTTCAGTACAAGCAAAAGATGGGGTGGCTTTGTGGCTCATTCCAAAGTGTTAATAGAAATTACTGATGAAAATGACAATGTGCCTGAGATATCCATCACCTCATTGAACTCTCCTATTCCTGAAGATTCTGAACCTGGTACTGTAGTGCATTGGTTGAAGTTCATGATCAAGACTCTGGAGAAAATGGGGAAACTGATGCCAGATAATGGTTCCGTTCCTTTTCAACTATTGTCTTCCTCCAGTGCATACTACAAAATTATTACTGCAAGTTCCTTGGATAGAGAGAAAGTATCATGGTATAATATCACAATCCTAGCTACCGATAGGGGATCTCCTCAACTGGCCAGTACAAAATTGATTAGGGTGGATATATCAGATGTTAATGACAACCCACCACTGTTCATAAAGTCTAATTATGTTGCTTATGTTGCTGAAAACAACTTGCCAGGAGCTGAAATATACAGAATCCAAGCAACAGATCTTGATATTGGAGATAACGCTAAAGTTACTATTCAATTCACAGCACAAATGCAGAGGATTTTCCAGTCTCTTCATATTTTTCCATAAATATTGAAACTGGGGTTCTCTATGCTCAGCGATCTTTTGATTATGAGCAACACAAAGAATTTCAAATGGAAATACAGGCTAAAGACAATGGATCACCCTCTCTGTGTAGCAATGTGACTCTATTTATCAGTAAAAAGATCAAAATGACAATCCACCCAAATATTGTATCCGTCCACAGATAATGATGGTTTTACATTGTTTGAGATGGTCCCTTTCGTCTCTCAGGAAGGTAACAGATCACAAAGTAGTCGCTGTGGATGAAGATTCTGGACATAACTCTTGGCTTTCATATCATTTTTTACAAAAAACGAATCATCTCATTCACAATAAGTCAGCACACAGGGGAAATTCGGACATCACGATCTATTCAGGAGAAAGATATTTGAAGCACAAGGCTGTGGTCATGGTTAGAGATCATGGAGAACCAACTCTCTCTACAACAGTTTCCTAATCCTTGTTGTGGCAGATAATTTTCAACAGTGATTCCAAGAAACAGTAACCAGTCGAATCACGAGGAGCCAACATCTAATTTACAAATGTATTTGATAATTGCAGTTGCCCTGATCTCCTTATATTTATATTAACGGTAATATTAGTATTAATATCAAAATGTAAAGAGTCAAGACCTACACCAGACTTTGGACCATTAAGTAGTAATTTGTTTCTCAAGTGGATCCCAGAATGCTTAACAAATTTAATACTGGGACATTGCCTCTTCCCTACTCCTACAATGTCTGTGTCACTTTGGATTCATCTGAAAATGACTTTACATTTGCAAAAACAAGTGCAAATATCCCCATAGACAATCTTATGGATGCTGATGATTCAGGATTAAGAAACGAAGATACATTATCTCCCAGCAATCCCTTGCAGGTAAGTAAAATCCTTACTTGAGTATTAAATATATATAACAAACATGCTTTTGTTGGCTGTGTTGGTTTTGGTACTGTAAGTCTGGTTAATTAAAGTAAGGCATTATTAGAATTTTGGTTGCAGAGCAGTAGATGATGTGCAGTGGGAATGGGTGGATTGCATTTCCGGAAGTAAGATGCTGACTTTTATGAGCCAGTAAATGATCTAGGAATCTAAGCCTAACTTTTTGACACCTAAGAAAGTTGTCTTGCCTTTTTTTCATTGGTAATATTTGCATATGAAATATATTGACTTTTATTTAACACAGTGGTAGTTTTGCCCAAAACATTTTTTTAGCTATTAAACGCACAAATCATAAAATGTGGGTGTACAATTTACTATTTCTTGTGGGTCTTGAGTGTTGAATTTTTGTTTAATTTTCAAAGTTTCATTATGTGATAAAAAATACATTAAAAATGTGTATATATTATTTAGAATAGCCCTTCAGTATAGTTCATGAATTCATACAATTAATTCAGTATATGAATATGTGGCAGAAAGATGCTGGTAATAAAAATGTTACAATTGCACAATAGGGTCTGCCCCTATATTATAAAAAAAATCATAATTCGTAAATCGTATAATGTTTAATTAGTCAAGAACTCATTCCATGTGATAAAAAATAAAAGGAAACATTTTTCTCCAATGTGTAATATTGACTATAAGAGTTTTCATATTTTCTGGCTGCCCTTTTTGAAATTAATATTGTTTGGTTTTCATTTATTTTACAAATTTACATTATTGTGCAGGAGACATTCAATCTTACTACTTTTTCTTGTTGTTTAATGATGCCAGTTGTGTTATTTTACATTGCTGAGAAGAATAGCCATATACATTGATCATAGGTGACTTATGTATAGAAATAAATCATATTCAATGAAGTTTTTATATTTATATATTACACATACAAATACTTAGTGCTTAAATAGGTTACATGATTTTCTGAATTGATGCAGTTCCACAATGCGCCTCAGAGCGCCGCTGTTTACCAGAAGGAAAGAAAGTAGAAAATAGATCCAGTCATGTTCATCTCAGTTGTTCACATGCAGATTTTCAAGAAGAAAGACAGACATTTCTGGATTTTGTTTTAAGCAAGAATAATCTGTATGTGAAGATCCTATATCCCTTACAGGAAGAGGAATCACAACCTACATTTTCAACTGGGCTACAAAATACCTTACTGACAACAAACGGGAGATTTCTTAAAATATTGAGATGAAAATATTACCAGCACTGAGATACAAGGGAATTCAATGGCAGGTAACATTTCCCTTCTATTCTTATTATTTTGTCATTTAATATCTGGGCAACTTCACTATTCTATTGTAGAAGAAATGAGAAAAGATTCTTATATAACAAACATTGCCCAAGATATTGGATTAGACGTTAAAGAGCTTGTACATCGAAATCTTCGCATTGTTTCACGTGTTTCCGAGAAATATTTTTCTGTAGATCTAGAAACTGGAAATTTGCATGTTAAAGACAGAATAGACAGAGAGACTCTATGTAGGACTGAAACAATTTGCTTCCTCACCTTTGATGTTGTGATTGCCAATCCTCTAAATGTTTATTCAGTCAAAATAGAAATTCAAGATATAAATGATAATCCTCCAAAGTTTTTTCCTGATGTTATTCATTTAGAAATTAGTGAATCTACATCTCCAGGAACACAATTATTTTTGCAAAATGCTAAAGATCCAGATACTGGTAATAATTCTGTACAAACCTATGAACTCAGTGACAATCAGTTTTTCTCACTGAGAGAGAAGACCAATAAAGATAAAAGCAGAATTCCAATATTGGTGTTAGAGAAGCCTCTAGATCGGGAGACCCAGACTGTACATGAATTAGTAGTAACAGCTTATGATGGAGGAAACCCAGTAAGAACTGGCACTGCTTTAATTATTGCCACAGTTACCGACGCCAATGATAATGTACCTATATTTAATGATGATGTTTATACAGTCAGCATAAGTGAGAATACACCCATTAACACAACTGTGGTTACTGTAAATGCAGCAGACAAAGATGAAGGTATAAA
Organism: Hymenochirus boettgeri; assembly: GCA_019447015.1. Taxonomy (NCBI): domain Eukaryota; kingdom Metazoa; phylum Chordata; class Amphibia; order Anura; family Pipidae; genus Hymenochirus; species Hymenochirus boettgeri. The sequence continues at coordinate 43,438,475 of CM033471.1, read as the reverse complement.
TGCTCAAATCACATATTCCTTCAGCAAAACATCAGGAAACACACTAGATGCAGGAGTGTTTAGTATTAATCCCATAAATGGGGAAATCAAAACACAGAAAATATTTAATTTTGAGGGGACAAAAATTTTTGAACTTTCAGTACAAGCAAAAGATGGAGGTGGCTTTGTGGCTCGTTCCAAAGTGTTAATCGAAATTACTGATGAAAATGACAATGTGCCTGAGATATCCATCACCTCATTGAATTCTCCTATTCCTGAAGATTCTGAACCTGGTACTGTAGTAGCATTGGTTGAAGTTCATGATCAAGACTCTGGAGAAAATGGGGAAACTGACTGCCAGATAATTGGTTCTGTTCCTTTTCAACTATTGTCTTCCTCCAGTGCATACTACAAAATTATTACTGCAAGTTCCTTGGATAGAGAGAAAGTATCATGGTATAATATCACAATCCTAGCTACCGATAGGGGATCTCCTCAACTGGCCAGTACAAAATTCATTAGGGTGGATATATCAGATGTTAATGACAACCCACCACTGTTCATAAAGTCTAATTATGTTGCTTATGTTGCTGAAAACAACTTGCCAGGAGCTGAAATATACAGAATTCAAGCAACAGATCTTGATATTGGAGATAACGCTAAAGTTACTTATTCAATTCACAGCACAAATGCAGAGGATTTTCCAGTCTCTTCATATTTTTCCATAAATATTGAAACTGGGGTTCTCTATGCTCAGCGATCTTTTGATTATGAGCAACACAAAGAATTTCAAATGGAAATACAGGCTAAAGACAATGGATCACCCTCTCTGTGTAGCAATGTGACTCTATTTATTAGAATAAAAGATCAAAACGACAATGCTCCGAAAATATTGTATCCGTCCACAGATAATGATGGTTTTACATTATTTGAGATGGTCCCTTTTGTCTCTCAGGAAGGAACATTAATCACAAAAGTAGTCGCTGTGGATGAAGATTCTGGACATAACTCTTGGCTTTCATATCATTTTTTACAAAAAACAGAATCATCTCCATTCACAATAAGTCAGCACACAGGGGAAATTCGGACATCACGATCTATTCAGGAGAAAGATATTTTGAAGCACAAGGCTGTGGTCATGGTTAGAGATCATGGAGAACCAACTCTCTCTACAACAGTTTCCTTAATCCTTGTTGTGGCAGATAATTTTCAACAAGTGATTCCAAGAAACAGTAACCAGTCGAATCACGAGGAGCCAACATCTAATTTACAAATGTATTTGATAATTGCAGTTGCCCTGATCTCCTTATTATTTATATTAACGGTAATATTAGTATTAATATCAAAATGTAAAGAGTCAAGACCTACACCAGACTTTGGACCATTAAGTAGTAATTTGTATTCTCAAGTGGATCCCAGAATGCTTAACAAATTTAATACTGGGACATTGCCTCTTCCCTACTCCTACAATGTCTGTGTCACTTTGGATTCATCTGAAAATGACTTTACATTTGCAAAAACAAGTGCAAATATCCCCATAGACAATCTTATGGATGCCTGATGATTCAAGGATTAAGAAACGAAGATACATTATCTCCCAGCAATCCCTTGCAGTTAAGTAAATCCTTACTTGATTATTAAATATATATAACAAACATGCTTTTGTTGGCTGTGTTGGGTTTTGGTACTGTAAGTCTGGTTAATTAAAGTAAGGCATTATTAGAATTTTGGTTGCAGAGCAGTAGATGATGTGCAGTGGGAATGGGTTGGATTGCATTTCCGGAGTAAGATGCTGACTTTTATGAGCCAGTAAATGATCTAGGAATCTAAGCCTAACTTTTTGACACCTAGAAAGTTGTCTTGCCTTTTTTTTCATTGGTAATATTTGCATATGAAATATATTGACTTTTATTTAACACAGTGGTAGTTTTGCCCAAACATTTTTTTAGCTATTAAACGCACAAATCATAAAATGTGGGTGTACAATTTACTATTTCTTGTGGGTCTTGAGTGTTGAATTTTTGTTTAATTTTCAAAGTTTCATTATGTGTAAAAAATACATTAAAAATGTGTATATATTATTTAGAATAGCCCTTCAGTATATGTTCATAATTCATACAATTAATTCAGTATATGAATATGTGGCAGAAAGATGCTGGTAATAAAAATGTTACAATTGCACAATAGGGTCTGCCCCTATATTATAAAAAAATCATAATTCGTAAATCGTATAATTTTTTAATTAGTCAAGAACTCATTCCATGTGATAAAAAATAAAAGGAAACATTTTCTCCAATGTGTAATATTGACTATAAGAGTTTTCATATTTTCTGGCTGCCCTTTTTGAAATTAATATTGTTTGGTTTTCATTTATTTTACAAATTTACATTATTGTGCAGGAGACATTCAATCTTACTACTTTTCTTGTTGTTTAATGATGCCAGTTGTGTTATTTTACATTGCTGAGAAGAATAGCCATATACATTGATCATAGGTGACTTATGTATAGAAATAAATCATATTCAATGAAGTTTTTATATTTATATATTACACATACAAATACTTAGTGCTTAAATAGGTTCATGATTTCTGAATTGATGCAGTTCCACAATGCGCCTCAGAGCGCCGCTGTTTACCAGAAGGAAAGAAAGTAGAAAATAGATCCAGTCATGTTCATCTCAGTTGTTCACACTGCAGATTTTCAAGAAGAAAGACAGACATTTCTGGATTTTGTTTTAAGCAAGAATAATCTGTATGTGAAGATCCTATATGCCCTTACAGGAAGGGAATCACAACCTACATTTTCAACTGGGCTACAAAATACCTTACTGACAACAAACGGGAGATTTCTTAAAATTTGAGATGAAAATATTACCAGCACTGAGATACAAGGAATTCAATGGCAGGTAACATTTCCCTTTCTATTCTTATTATTTTGTCATTTAATATCTGGGCAACTTCACTATTCTATTGTAGAAGAAATGAGAAAAGATTCTTATATAACAAACATTGCCCAAGATATTGGATTAGCGTTAAAGAGCTTGTACATCGAAATCTTCGCATTGTTTCACGTGTTTCCGAGAAATATTTTTCTGTAGATCTAGAAACTGGAAATTTGCATGTTAAAGACAGAATAGACAGAGAGACTCTATGTAGGACTGAAACAATTTGCTTCCTCACCTTTGATGTTGTGATTGCCAATCCTCTAAATGTTTATTCAGTCAAAATAGAAATTCAAGATATAAATGATAATCCTCCAAAGTTTTTTCCTGATGTTATTCATTTAAAAATTAGTGAATCTACATCTCCAGGAACACAATTATTTTTGCAAAATGCTAAAGATCCAGATACTGGTAATAATTCTGTACAAACCTATGAACTCAGCGACAATCAGTTTTTCTCACTGAGAGAGAAGACCAACAAAGATAAAAGTAGAATTCCAATATTGTGTTAGAGAAGCCTCTAGATCGGGAGACCCAGACTGTACATGAATTAGTAGTAACAGCTTATGATGGAGGAAACCCTGTAAGAACTGGCACTGCTTTAATTATTGCCACAGTTACCGACGCCAATGATAATTTACCTATATTTACTGATGATGTTTATACAGTCAGCATAAGTGAGAATACACCCATTAACACAACTGTGGTTACTGTAAATGCAGCAGACAAAGATGAAGGGATAAATGCGCAAATCACATATTCCTTCAGCAATACCTTCGAAAACACATTTGAAGCAGATATATTTTGTATCAATTCTGCAAATGGGGAAATTAAAACACAGAAATTTCTAAATTTGTGAGGGACAAAAAATTATGAACTTTCAGTACAAGCAAAAGATGGGGGTGGCTTTGTGGCTCATTCCAAAGTGTTAATAGAAATTACTGATGAAAATGACAATGTGCCTGAGATATCCATCACCTCATTGAATTCTCCTATTCCTGAAGATTCTGAACCTGGTACTGTAGTAGCATTGGTTGAAGTTCATGATCAAGACTCTGGAGAAAATGGGGAAACTGACTGCCAGATAATTGGTTCCGTTCCTTTTCAACTATTGTCTTCCTCCAGTGCATACTACAAAATTATTACTGCAAGTTCCTTGGATAGAGAGAAAGTATCATGGTATAATATCACAATCCTAGCTACCGATAGGGGATCTCCTCAACTGGCCAGTACAAAATTGATTAGGGTGGATATATCAGATGTTAATGACAACCCACCACTGTTCATAAAGTCTAATTATGTTGCTTATGTGCCTGAAAACAATTTGCCAGGAGCTGAAATATACAGAATCCAAGCATCAGATCTTGATATTGGAGATAACGCTAAAGTTACTTATTCAATTCACAGCACAAATGCAGAGGATTTTCCAGTCTCTTCATATTTCTCCATAAATATTGAAACTGGGGTTCTCTTTGCTCAGCGATCTTTTGATTATGAGCAACACAAAGAATTTCAAATGGAAATACAGGCTAAAGACAATGGATCACCTCTCTGTGTAGCAATGTGACTCTTTTTTAGAATAAAAGATCAAAACGACAATGCTCCGAAAATATTGTATCCGTCCACAGATATGATGGTTTTCATTATTTGAGATGGTCCCTTTTGTCTCTCAGGAAGGAACATTATCACAAAAGTAGTCGCTGTGGATGAAGATTCTGGACATAACTCTTGGCTTTCATAATTTTTTACAAAAAACTGAATCATCTCCATTCACAATAAGTCAGCACACAGGTGAAATCCGGATATCACGATCTATTCAGGAGAAAGATATTTTGAAGCACAAGGCTGTGGTCATGGTTAGAGATCATGGAGAACCAACTCTTCTGCAACAGTTTCCTTAATCCTTGTTGTGGCAGATAATTTTCAACAAGTGATTCCAAGAAACAGTAACCAGTCGAATCACGAGGAGCCAACATCTAATTTACAAATGTACTTGATAATTGCAGTTGCCCTGATCTCCTTATTATTTATATTAACGGTAATATTAGTATTAATATCAAAATGTAAAGAGTCAAGACCTACACCAGACTTTGGACCATTAAGTAGTAATTTGTATTCTCAAGTGGATCCCAGAATGCTTAACAAATTTAATACTGGGACATTGCCTCTTCCCTACTCCTATAATGTCTGTGTCACTTTGGATTCATCTGAAAATGATTTTTCATTTGCAAAAACAAGTGCAAATATCCCCATAGACAATCTTATGGATGCTGATGATTCAGGATTAACAAATGAAGATACGTTATCTCCCAGCAATCCCATGCAGGTGAGTTAATTTTATATGTAGTAGCATGTAGCGAATGCTACTGAGCAAGTGGGTTTGTTATTGGTTAGTTTGTTTAAAGGATTAGTTCACTGGAAAAGTGAACTATTCCTTTAATGCACTGATTGAAGTATGAGAGGTTAAGGGGCTATAGCCTTACCTTCCATTCTTCAATCAATTTCCTAGGAGCCAGGGACAAAGGTGTAAGATATTTACCTTTTGCAGATCCACCGCGGCTGCACTGACAGGCTCAGATGCTTCCTGTTTCTGTTTAACTATAGTGCTTATAAGCAATGCTATATCATCCGTTAACTGGCCACTTTAGTGTGAAACACACACAGATTGATGTATTATTGGGTTACTGTGAGTTTTTTACTTAATGCGCTGCTGCTGATTAATTTCAAAACTGGAGCACAGCATAGCTAATGTAATACAGGAAGCGGTATGTTTAAGATGAGAAGCCTTTGAAGTTGAGGAGCATAGCGGCACATGTTACCTAACTGCGATTCTGCTATGCAGTAAATCTTGCAAAGTAATTAACTGCATAGGGGATCTCAGGATGGTAAGATGCGCTTCTCCACATATAACAATGCCGGGTAAGTATACTGTCACAATTACAACATATTATTATAATTTATAGTGGTTTGTGGGTGGAAACTATAGTAAAACTCATGCAAGCTTTGAATTTGAAACCAAATCTCTGCAAGGCACCAGTGCCAACTATTGGCTACCAAAGCAACTATGTGGTTCAGTCAATGATTAGGTAATGTGATAAGAACAGAAATGCTAAGTATGATAATACATATTTGTCTAAATACCATATTCTGAGAAACAAACAGGCAAGATATTTCATTTTTTTGTGTGCTAGTTTTAGGTCAGTTGTAGTTTTAAGTTTTAAAGTCTAAAAAAAGCCACAATTTTGATAAATGATAGTTTTTGTATTCACAAAATAAAGTTTTTTTTGTAACATAACTTGACTAAACAAATAAAAATTAGCCCTTTAATAAATATGGTAATGATAATGCCTTTCCCCCATTGAATACAACATAAAGAATTTGTATAAATAATGTAAAACATTTACATCTCCTGATAAATCTGCTTGGAGAAATAGACAAAGATGCTTCTCCAAAGTAGACCAGTGGCTTCTAGGTAGTCTGCATGTTTCCATGGTTGTCCTTGAATCTTCTGCAGTTACAGTTTTGTACAGATGACAACATAAAGCTCTCTCTCCCAGAACTCATTATTCTAGTTATGCTAGCTACATGTTGTTTTACATTATTAATTATAAATTTATGCTAATGAGACCAGGAAGTAGAAATAGAGCTGTTTACAGGGTATGGTCTGTCTCACCAAAGGTCCTATGTTACAAAACAGTTGATAGCAGTTAAAAGATTTAAAGGACTATTTATGTATCAGGACAAAAGACCTGATATACCTTAAAGGATAAGTACACTCAAAAAACAAATTAAGTTTAAATGGAAGCTGTATCTTTAACTAACCTTCCCCCCCTTTTTTTTTAGGTCCCTTAAGAGCCTACCTATGCCCCAGTTCTGGCCATCTTGGCACATGTCTTCAGCCAGGTAAGCTCTGCCCTCTGAAATTTGCTGGACCTCGTTGCTGTCTGTGCTGTTTCAGTCACGCTCAGCGTGATGACATCACGCACGCACGACTCCGTACGCATGCTAATGTCACGTCGTGTGCGCGGCAGGTGGCGTGTGTGTGCATGGAGCAAACTGCCCCTGGATTTTTAGACGCAGACAGCCACAAGGTCAAGCAAGTCTCGGGGGGCAGAGCTTACCTGACTGAAGACATGATCCAAGATGGCCAAAACTTTACTGCAGCACAGGTATCATTCTTACATGTCCTTCTTACAAAGACTTAATCAAATGAAAAGAAGCACCAGCAATTAATACACATAAATAAGATTTCAGGATATTTATGTTTTTGTTAATGGTTTTGGTAATGCATTTGCATTTTCTTTTTTTTTTTGCAATTATAAGGAAATATTAATAATAATGTTTGGGCATGTGTAGTTGGTTTTATCCTTGTGTGACATGAGCCATGACATGAGCCATTTGAATGAAGGAGACTGTGCTATGTTTTTGGATTTGGGAGGTTGGGTTTATTTTAACATGAAGCCAAAAGGTAACTATACAACTATATATAATGGATAATCACAATAGATGAAAAATTAAAAAAGGAGATAGATTTCTACCCTTTTATTTATTTTCCTTAAAAGCAAGAAGAAATAGTTCAGCATCTATCAAACAGGTTGTTGTTTTTTACAATTACAAGTGGTTGATACAAAGAATCTAATACATTGTACACAGACCCTATTTAAATTGAAGAAAAAACAAACTGCAGTAGGATACACCAGTCTGTTGCAAAAAATTGTTCCTCTTTATTCACCCAATATGTGAGATACAGTAGCCTGTATCTCCTATTGGGTGAATAAAGAGTATCAGTTTTTTGCAACAGACTTTGGTGTATCCTACTGCAGTTTGTTTTTTTCGTGATTATTGACTGGTGAGGAATTATTCAATACCTTGTGCGTTTCTGTCATATTTAGATTGAAGGTCAGAAAATCCGCTAGGCAATCGATTTTCAAAAGGAGTTTTCGGTGTTTTGATTTTCAGAGCACCACAGCTTCGTTGTAATCAGCTTGGTAAAGGAATTAGAATGTTCTGAAAGCTTGCTATGATAATCTTAGTTAGCACTAAAGGTATCACCTTTATACCACTTTTGTTATTTTTTTATTTCAAAAGGGTTACCCTGTAAACATTTTGACTGGCTAACACGGTACACCACCTTTTTCAGCAAATTTTTGTTGAAATGTTCTGATTCCAAACCAGTCTTATATTGAAATCAGGATTCCTCATTAGTTACTAACAGTGCTGGTTTAAAAACACTATTTTAAAACAAAATATATACACTGATAAAACACATATATTTAATGATGCTCTAAAACACATTTGTAGAAATACAACTTTAGAAATTCCATTTTATTGTTAATATACAGTATGTGCTTTTCTTTACTTTAGTCTTTGTGTGATATCTAAGCTACATTTAACAGCAGGCTCACTTAAATATAAGTGTTTGCACCTTTCCAGCTTAATTTGAATTATTAGTCCCGTCAGTCCAATATCCATATAAATATTGGGCATTCCCTGTTTGTACTGTAATTGCCTTACAAGAGAATTACATTATGTGGAGGGTCAGTAAAGTTTGGTTGAATAAACTTGCTTCTAATTATTTAATATCAAACTATATAAGTATCTTTTTAAAGATATAGCTTTTCTAAAAGCTTCCATGAAAACATGGTAATTATCCAGAAGTCTTTGTTCCCTATTTGCATATTGCTTCACACTGCAAAACCAGAGGCCTGCACTACACTGATGATGGCTCAATAAAGCTGAAACCGTTCTGTAGTTGGTGCTCTGGTTTTGCATTTAGCTTGTGAAATGTTGTTTAAGTCTTTTTAAAGATATAGCGTTCCTAAAAGCTTCCATGGAAACATGGTAATAACCCAAATCTTTGTTTCTTATTTGCAGCTATATATGTAAGCGTTATATGACTTGTGTATGTAAACATTTTTAGATTACATGAGCTAATAAAGTTTATTAGCTGTTTTGTTATTTTAGAACCAGGTCCGCACATGTTATTTTTGTATTGCAACAATTTATAGACAAACAATATACAGGAATCAAGACATCAACAAATTATTTTTAAATCTAGATATATGATATATCTATATTTTCTTTGATTATCTAATTCTATATTTATAATATAACTTTATATATAACTGTATATATTTTGTTGCAACTCTTTTGCAGTGAATTACAGCCCTGTTGTATTATTTTGTTTTACAAACAGGGAATCTATTGTTTCTTTTTGAGTAAAAGGTAAAATTTAAGCACTTTGCAAAAAATTAAGTACTTATTTTATAGTACTATTCAAAAAAGGACTGTAGGAGCCCAATTCGTTACATTACCGTTGATGTTCTACTATCTAGAAATAAATATTAGAAATGAAGAAAATATCAACGTACATTCCAGGGCACCATATAAGGAGTTGTGTCAGAAGCTTTTGATAATTTGCATCTTAAAGTCATGCAAGCACATTTGCAGCAATGTTAGAAGAGTTAGCTTGACTTTTTGAAGAGAAGTGCTGCAATTTTGGTATTAAAGCCAATCAAGTGTATCAAATAAATAAGCACTAGTGTGAGAAAAGGCAGATATATATACAGTACTGTTTTGGTTGTGCTCAAATGACAGGTATAAAAAGAAAAAAATATAAAAATTTAAATTAAGATCAATTTGTTTTTAAAAGTTCTTTTCTATGTTAAAAACTGATATATAACATATAGAAGTACCCACTTTTTGGTAAAAGTAAAGGTCCACTCATCAAGCATAATTCAAACTTCAAACCTTTATTCACTACCATCTGGGGTAAACACACTCTCAGCTCTCATCTAATCGGTAAGTGTATCATTTTGCATTTCAACATGCATTCCAGCGACATGTAGGAATTGTGTTTAATATAAAAGGGCATAGTTCAGCTAAAAAAGGAATATTTAGATGTATTTTTTTGCTCAAGGATTTTGGAGACTTCTACTAATATGAAATATGGTGGTCTTTAAATGTTAGGGCTATTTAAAAAAAAAAACGAACATATATATAATGATGTCACATGCTACACATCATAAAAATTAAAGATTTGTATAAAAACACCTAAAACAAGTGTAAATACATATAAAGTGCATTGTGCATCTTATAAGTAGTAAAACAGAAAATAAGTATAATATTCAACATACAACATACACAAATATATTCATATATAAATTGCATTATGGTTATTTCTTTATTGGCATAAACAGAATAATTTCTTAGTGGGACTTGTGAGGAGGAGGAGGTTAAACAATTTTTGTCTATGAAGAAGGTCAAATAAAACTCCTTAAATCTATGTTTCTGTTTAATCCTTTCAGCATTAATGTTTGTAGATATATATACAGTATATATAAAAGGTTTTTTCTCTGTGAGAACAGTAAAGCTATGGAACTGTCTTCCAGTGGACATTGTTATGGCAGGTTCATTGGTCAGTTTAAAAAAAAAGCTGGATGAGTTTCTGCAAACAAGGAATATTGCAAGTTACTGGTATTAATACAAAAAGTAGAGTTGATCCAAGGAAATTTCCGATTGCCACTTGGAGTCAGGAAGGAAATTTTTCCCCCTTAATAAATTTGGTGGGGTTTTTTTGCTTTCCTCTGGATCAACAGTTAGGCAGGAAATGAGGATATTGCTAGATGAGTTGGACTGGATGGACGTATATCTTTATTCAACCATAAATACTATACTATATATATTGTGCTTTATAAAGAAGAAACAATTTCTCTAATAACATAAAATAATAGACATGATACAGTAAAACAATGCAAAATACAGTCAGGGAGATACAATAAAAGTTCTTATCATTAAAATGGTGCTAATTTTGCCCTAACCAATTAGATCTTATTTAACATTATAATAACAAATAAGAAATTTTATTGAATAACCCTAGTATTTTTTCTATTCTTTTCTATAATGTAGACTTGCATTTATGTAGTCAAGCCTTAGCACTGAGAAGCCCAACCTGGCTCAGGTTTGGGCCACACAAGCAGCACCCATAACAGTAACCAGGGTACTTCTTTAGCCCCTAAATCACTCAGATCCCCCAATAGCCCTCCCCACCTGATGGTCCTGTGGGGCATATTTTTTTTCCAAATGGGCTATGGGTTGTGCACCTATGCAACTTAGCATCTGCCATAGTTTAAGAAAAAACGTCTTTAAAAAAGAATCATTATATCTTACTACTAAAATAAATGTTCCAATGAAGCCCAAGCTGAAAATAATCATAAAAGTTTGTCTCACCTGTAAGGAATACCATTTTATACAACTCTCTTTAGGGCCTTTTTTTTAACCTAGCATTTTATCTTTCTCTAACACAATTTAATAAGATATTTTGGTCAATGAAAAGGGATAAAATATCTTAACACTATTTTATGTTGATGAAATATTGGCATTTTTTTCCCAAACATACAGACTGAAGTTCTATAATTTTTACATTTTAATTTTGTTTTTACCCTCATATTTTATAGCATAGTTATTTTACAGGTGTCACATTTTATCCAATTAAAATACAATAAAATTTAAAATTTTAACTGTGAAGGCCATTGGTGTATCAATTAAGTCTTGCATTATATGGCCTTACAGAGCAAGGGCCATTTATAATTCACTAGTAATTGTTGATTGTTGGTTTATAAAATAATATGCAAGTTTACATCACCTTTTATCTCTTGGATTGACTTATGCCTTAATTGACCATAACTATTTGAGAAAGTGTGTTTATAAACTGTCACCTTTTCTAAATGGAAGAATGTACTGCACATATATATTTGATTTACGAAACCTGAGAAACTTTTTCCAGCAGCAGTTCTGCAGAACCTATTTAAGCTCTGAAAATCCAATTCAAACAAAATAGAATCAGGATTTTTGCAAATTTTCATTTGCAATTTTTGAGTATTCGATAGCAATTCACAAATTTTCAATAAAAGAATTTTCAATTTTTCAATGGAATGCATTTCAAAAATTTTGATAAAATGTGTTGGATCTTTAGATTTTCAAAACCGACAGTTCCAAATGAAACTGTTTCGAAGCTGGGATTCATCACTACTTCCTTTTCTATAAAAAATGGAAGCTTTATCCTTTTTACAGAATAGGAGCAACTGTCTTAAAATAACAAAGGCCTAATAATATTGTGTAAAAAGTATTTATAATAGATTTAACTTTTATAGTGAAAAGTGTAAGATTAGTGAAGATTATAGTGATAAATGTAAGACAGATTAGTCAAGGCAGATGAAACAAGTACATTTTCCAATAGCAACAACCAATAGTATTGGCATTGCGTTCCAACCACATGTTCTTATATTTAAAATATTTTTAGAGAAGTAACATGTCCATAATAAGATTTTGAACAAAGGTGTATACATTCTCATAACAAAAACAATCAGTAAGTTAATAAAGACATTAAAATGATTTAATTTAAATATTTGTACAGTCCTGTAAAAAGTGTACATTAAAAAATAAAATTTAGATGCAGAAAACTGCATTTCTGAAAAATCATTCTTAAGCTACAAAAGCTATCAACTGCAGTTCTCAATTTTTGCCTCAGAGCGCCGCTGTTTACCAAGAAAGGAGAATCTTTACTGAGGATCTGGTCAAAATCAAACTCATTCACACTACAGATCTGCAAGAAGAATGTCATACAATTGCTGGGTTCTCTTATAATAAGAAATCGGTACAGTACATGGACAAATCTTCTCTGAAGGAGGTGCATTGCAATTGTTTTACTGGGTTTCAAACACTGTCAACCTAAAAGGAATTCTAGAAGATTTGATGAAATGGGTGAAATTGCAATCAAGGAAACCAGATGGCAAGTAAGGTTTATACTTCTATTCTCATGGCTTTATCATTCAGTCTCTGCACAGCTTCATTATTCTATTGCTGAGGAACTGAGAAAAGACTCTATTATAGCTAATATTGCAAAAGACCTTGGATTAGATGTTAATGAGCTCTCGTCCAGACAATTTCAGATTGTTTCTCGTGTTTCAGAGAAATATTTTTATGTAGATTTAAAAAATGGAAATTTATATGTTAAGGACAGAATAGACAGAGAGACTCTATGTGGAGTAGCAGCAACCTGCTTCCTAAGCTTTGATGCAATGGTTGCAGATCCCTTAAATATTTTCAGTGTCAAAGTAGAAATTCAGGATGTAAATGATAATGATCCGATTTTTTCACCTGATGTTATCAGTTTGGAAATCAGTGAAGCTACATCACCAGGAATTCATTTGGCTTTACAAAATGCAGAAGATCCTGATATTGGTATTAATACAGTTCAGGTATACAGACTCAGTGACAGCAATTATTTTACATTGAGTGAAAATCCCAGTATTGATGACAGTAAATTTCCAGAGCTTGTTTTAGAAAAACCTCTAGATTGTGAGACAAAAAACATCCATGAATTAATCTTGACAGCCACAGATGGAGGAAACCCAGCAAGGTCTGGCTCTGCTACAATTAGGGTGATTGTTACTGATGCCAATGACAATCTCCCCATATTTACACAGACACATTATAAAGTGAGCATTAGCGAGAATACTCCAATAAACTCTACAGTCCTGACTGTAAATGCGACTGACAAAGATGAAGGTATAAATGCGCAGATCATGTATTCCTTCAGCAAAAGATCAGATTTGTTCAATATTAATCCTACAAATGGTGAAATTAAAACTCAAGGTATTTTAAATTTTGAGCAGAAAAGTAATTTTGAAATGTCGGTACAAGCCAAAGATGGTGGTGGATTTGTGGCTCATTGCAAAGTGTTAATAGAAATTATTGATGAAAATGACAACACACCTGAAATAACTATTGCCTCATTTTTTTCACCAATTCCTGAGGATTCGGCACCTGGCACTGTGATAGCACTGATTGAGGTCCATGATCAAGACTCCGGAGAAAATGGAGAAGTGGACTGTCAGATAATGGGAACAACACCTTTTCATTTAGTTTCCTCCTCCAGTAGATACTACAGAATTACAACGACAAGCATGTTGGATAGAGAGAAAGTATCATTATATAATATCACAATTCTTGCTATTGATAGAGGATCCCCTACACTTTCCAGTACAAAATATATCAAGTTGGAAATATCAGACATCAATGATAACCCACCGATATTTATGGAATCAACATATGTTACTTATTTACCGGAAAATAATTTACCAGGGGTTTCAGTTTGTACGATTCATGCATCAGACCTTGATGTTGGAGACAATGCTAAAGTAACTTATTTAATTTCCAACACAAACGTAGATAATCTTCCTGTGTCCTCCTACTTTTCCATTAATATAGAGACTGGAATTCTCTATGCTCAGCGTTCATTTGATTATGAGCAGCACAAAGAGTTTAATTTGGAAATAATGGCCAAAGACAATGGATCCCCATCTCTGAGTAGCAATTCAACTCTACTTATTCATATAATGGATCAGAACGATAATGCACCAAATATTTTGTATCCACCAACTGAAAGCGGAGCTTCTACATTGTTTGAGTTGGTCCCATCTACAGCTCTTGAAGGTTCTTTGATTACCAAAGTTGTGGCAGTGGATTCAGACTCTGGCCATAATGGCTGGCTGTCTTATCATTTCATACAACCATCAGACCCATCCCACTTCTCTATTAGTACGCACACTGGGGAAATTCGGATACTACGGATATTTCAGGCAAAGGATATTTTAAAGCATAAATTGGTGGTTATGGTAAGGGATAACGGAGACCCTTATCTTTCAGCAACAGTTACATTAAGCCTCATTGTTGCTGATCATTTTCAGCAGATGGTTCCTAAACTCACTAATCAGTTGAGTGAGGATGGATCTCAATCTAATTTACAAATATATTTAGTAATTGCACTTGCTGTAATTACTATCTTTTTTATTTTAACTATTATCCTGGTCATTATATCAAAATGCAAGGAGACAAAGCCTTTCTCTGCTTTTGGGCCACCAAATTCCAATTTTTATTCTCAAGTTGATCCCAAAGTACTTTCACAGTTTAATGATGGAACTTTGAGTCTTCCATATTCCTACAATGTATGCGTGGCTGTGGATTCATCTGGTAGTGATTTTACTTTTCTAAATTCAAAAAGGAATGTCCCAGTAGACAATCTTATTGACACAGATGATTCAGAACTTCAAAATGAAAGCATGAAGGAAAGTGCATCACTTAGTCAATATAAAGAGGTCAGTAAAGTTTTGATTTTAAGAATTTGTCAATGACAAGTGTGTAAATTACATTGGATGATTGATGCTAGCTATATACTGGCTTAACATTCAATGGTTAATCCAACATGAACGTTGAATCAATCATGACATGGACCAGACCATTAGTTTTACCTTCTTATTTTCACATGCTGTTTCCTGGCCGGATTGTAAACTCATCAGGCCAGGCGGTTTTAAAAATGACAAAGGAACGTCAGGTATGTTGGCTAGTAGAGATGGCCGAACTTCATAAAGTTTGGTTTGTTTTCAAACTTTCGAACATGGACCTATTAAAGTCAATGGGAGTCAAATAGTTCGAAAGGTTTGGCTGAATTACAGTTAAAACAACAATGATAACTTAATGTAAATGGCTCTGGGACCTGGGAAATGGTCTGGGGGACACATTCGAATATCCAGAACTTTTTTTAAAAAATCGATTTTGTTCTTATGCACGCCACTTTTGAACTCCTGCATTAAATTTTTGATAATTATCCCACAAACAAATAGAAGATTCGAGGTTTATTGAACCCTTGAGTCCTGATTCGAGGGTTACCAAACCCTCAACTGATTCGATAATTATCAAAAGTCTGGAAAGTTCAAAAGTGTGAGAAATCCCAGTTTGGCATAATTTGAAAAGTCCGGGTCTATTCGAACTTGATAAGTTCAGCTTGAACTCAAGTTCGAGTTTGAGATCTAGTCCATCTCTATTGGCTGTTATAACTGTATAGCCACAGGAACTTCAGGAGGTATGTTCGCTAGCATAATGCATGGGCAGTTTAAGTCTTCTTGTGGCAGGACATAATTATGTTAAATGAATGTTGCACATTGAAGTCAATGGGCCCATAAAGGGGCGGTGTCAGCTTTTTGATCATGCCTATAATTTACACAGCGGTTGAAAATAAACACATCAGCCTTTGTTTTTTCCTGGTATAAAGGCTCACTTTTGACATTTATGTATGCAATCTTACTATGTTTGTAAACTGCAGAGTAAATATATATTTCTGATAAATTATAACCCACAAGGTATTCATCAGAAATAATAATAGAGAGTAACTACCTAAAAAAATCAGCTGATGAATGGGCAGCAACTCCCAAAATGTTGTGATTGATACACTTGGTGGTATAAATACCTTTATGGCATTTATTTAGGTGTGCTATGTTCTAACATTATTTCTGGGTTTATAATCCACAAGTACAAGTCCCTTAGTACATTTCCTTAAGAGACTTTGGCATCCATCAAAAATCATTAAGAAATGCTATTTCTAAAATCTTTCTTAAAGCCTGTATAAACCTGCCTAATGTAATGGTCCTCATGTCTAATGGTTGTAATTGAAGCTTATGTGGCCTAGCATAATATAGGTTATGACTAGAACAAATAAAACCTTATTGCATTGAAATAAATTACACCTTTTTAAAGCTTTCTTTGAGAAACCATGAATCTTATTTTATTTTTTAACATTCAACATATGCTTGTGAAGGTTTTCATTCATCTAGGTCATGATATATTTGTGGTATTCCAAATAAATTTATTAAGCATAATTAAGCAAAAATAATTTTGTGTTGCCTTAAAACACTTACATCCCTTTTGCTGAGAAAAAGGTGCTTATCGGTTCATCTGCCCTTTTAATACAAGCTCTTAAAAGTTCTAAACTATTTTTTAAGATCTCTATAAAGTGAATGCACATCATGACGTACTGCATATTTTGAAACCAAATAATAATTTTGATTTGTAATACTAATGATTTGTAATGTATAGATATATTGCATAATTTTATAGCCAAAAAAATTATAGTTAACATCTTTTATTTGTACTTCAATCAAAAATTTAATATCAAAACAAAAAAGGAAATAATGGTTTGATGTGCTTGTGAAGTTTCTTATTCATTCTGGTCATGGTATATCTATTGTATTCAGTTAGATGAACTGGACTTAAAGTTTAGTTCTTTCAAGAGCAAAACTTTAAGTCCAGTTGATCTAACTAGATACAACAGATGGTTTAATGTTGAAGATAACAAAATTACATACAATAGAGGGATTGTGGAACCACTCCTTAGGCTAAATTACAACTACATTTTGTGGAAGTGCTACCGATCTTGTCAAACATTAATACAAACATAGAAAAGATAATCAATGCACATTCCTAGGCCCCATACAATATCATATTATCTGCACACTGGCAATGTTTGAATATAACAAAATTGACATGAAGGTGATACCTTCAATGTATAACTATGTGAAAATTTTAATTTTTTTTCAGTAAATATGAACATGTTGTTTGGGGGCAAGTTATACATGGATCTAAAGTAGTTATTTTTCTGTTGGGTTTGCAATGTGAGGATTTTCACGGAAGGGTTGAACTCAATGGAAATTATTTCAAACAAAAATAACTATGTAACAATTTCTGTATTAATTTCATACATTAAGCACAATACAGAGGGAGACCAGTATTTATTCTCATTAAGATCAATTGTGTTTAAAATGTCTTCTGAACTGATGGCAGAAATAAACTCTGAGATTTTGTTTACCGGTATCTCTAATGTATTTGTCTTATCCTAATAAAACCTGTATGAAAAGTCTGATAAAATTCCTTTTAGAAAAATAGTTAAATGTGAAAGCCTCTTTTAGTTGTTGAGGGGAAAGTGGTAATGCGATAGTGTTTGGATCATTCTCGTGGTTTTTTAAGTGCATTGCAATTCAACTTAGTTATATTGTACATTTATATTTCAAGTAGAAGTGTTTTATTTCAGCCACAAATGCTTTATAATTAGAATAACAATTCTTTTATAATTTCCTTTAGAAAAATATATTAATTAGAAATAAACTGGGAGATTCAATATAAAAGTTTGGCGCTACTTACCTTTGCACAAACCAGCAATATAATACCAGACATAAATGAGATTATGTCTGGTATTGCATCGTGGGATCACGTAAAGACGTTCTGGTAGTGACTGAATAAAGTCCCCCTAAAAAATCCATTAAGTTCTGCCCTACAAGGTAGTGCAAACATTAACAAAAGGGGTTTTGTATCCGGTGCACAGTGCTATTTCCGAAATTTGAAAATGGCAATGTGCCCTAAAATCCATGTAAAACACTCCTTAACCCGATATTACTTTGGGTTAATGTAGGTTTTACTTGGATTTCACCCATATTGAATCTCCCTGAACGTTTATAATATAATCACTCCAATAATTACTCCTATATAATTACTATAATCACTCCAATAATCACTGCTTTCTAAAAAAAATATTTTTAACTTGTTTTTGAAATTTTATTGCAAAATAATTATGTTTAGAAAATAAAAGTTAGGTATACATGAAGTATATATTTTTGTGTATGAATTAAATTGTATTATATTTCTACATTGCCCCATAGTATTTTGTAATGAGATCAAAATCTCAAAACTTATTAAAGCATAATAGCAAATACAAACAGGATATAAAGGAATACACAATTATATAATAAATTCACCCCTAATATTTTTTATAGTTAATTTTCAAACTAACTAATCTGTTATTAGTTAGTTGTTTCAAACTGCTCAAATCTGTCATTTAGTATGGGATTAATCTATTTTAAAACCTTAAGCAAGTTGATACAGAGTCAGAATAAAAAATATTTAGAATGGATGCATACTTAAAAAGTATTTATTCACTCCATAAGACATTTTACTCTATATATTTTACATACTATTGAAAAAATATATTTATGTAAGGTGATTAAACATGCTTTCAATGTTAGCTATAGTGAAAATATTTGCTGCAGTTCCCCATTTATGCCTCAGAGCGCCGCTGTTCACCAGTAAGAGAAAAGGTGTGGATTTGGAGATCCAGTAATACTTAAAACATTCACTTTGCAGATATGCTGCAGGAAAGGCAGACATTTTTAGCTTCTTTTGTGAACAGGATTATTCATATTTGCCATTTGGATTACACGTTTTGTGCTTGTATAATAAGGAAAGGAGGACTGCAAATGGCTGACAAGAAAATCCACCAAGCAAAAACATATAGGAAACTAAGATGGCAAGTAATATTTTCTTTTATATTCCTATGGCAATGTGACTCAGTATCTGGTCAGCTTCATTATTCCATTGTTGAAGAATTAGGAAAAGACTCTGTAATAGCTAATATTGCAAAGGATCTTGGATTAGACATTAAGGATCTCATACCAAGAAAATTTCACATTGTTTCACGTGCTTCAGAAAAATATTTTTCTGTAGATTTAGATACTGGAAATTTACATGTTAAAGAAAGAATAGACAGAGAGACTCTATGTGGACCTGCAGTTTCCTGCTTTTTATCATTTGATGCAATGGTTACAAACCCCATAAATGTTTTTAGCGTCAATATTGAAATTCAAGATATAAATGATAATCCTCCAGTGTTTTACCAAGACACCATCACTTTAGAAATAATTGAAACTACTTTACCAGGAACGCATTTGGTCTTGCAAACTGCTGGAGATCCCGATATTGGTAATAATACTGTACAAACATACACGCTCAATAAAAATCATTATTTTATATTAAGTGAAAAGTCCAACATTGATGGGAGAAAATTTTTAAAACTTGTATTGGACAAATCTCTAGATCGTGAAAAACAAAGTGTTCATGAATTATTCTTAACAGCTACTGATGGAGGAAACCCAGTAAAGACTGGTACTGCTTTAATTAAGGTCATGGTTATTGATGCCAATGATAATTTACCCATCTTCACTAAAGAATTATATAAAGTGAGCATAAGTGAGAGTGTTCCAATAAATTCTACAGTGCTTACGATAAATGCACATGACAGCGATGAAGGTACAAATGCACAGATCACATATTCTTTCAGCAAAACATCAGAACACAACCTTTATACAAGTATATTTAGCATTAATCCTACAAATGGTGAAATTAAAACAAAGAAAATGTTAGATTTTGAAAAAACAAAACAGTTTGAAATATCAGTAGAAGCCAAAGATGGAGGTGGGTTTGTGGCCCATTCCATAGTATTAATAGAAATTACAGATGAAAATGACAATGCACCTGATATATCTATTGCTTCTTTGTCATCTCCTATTCCTGAGGATTCGGCAATTGGCACTGTGATAGCATTGGTTGAAGTTGGGGACCATGACTCAGGGGAAAATGGAGAAGTAGACTGTCAGATCCTGGGGGCTGCACCTTTCCAATTAGTAATATCCTCCAGTAGATACTATCGCATTGTTACTACAAGTCCTTTGGACAGAGAAAGAGATCCATTTTATAACATCACAATTCTTGCAACTGACAGAGGAAACCCTCAACTATTCAGAAAAAGGACTCTTGGGTTAGATTTATCAGATGTCAATGACAATCCACCAATGTTCATGCATTCTAAATATATTACATACTTGTCTGAAAACAATTTGCCAGGTGTTTCAATGTATAGAATACAGGCATCGGATCTAGATACTGGAAATAATGCTAAAATAGTTTATTCTATATCTACTTCAAATACAGAGGATTTTCCAATTACTTCTTATTTTTCCATTAACATAGAGTCTGGGGTTCTATATGCGCAACGTTCATTTGATTATGAGGAACACAAGGAGTTTAACATTTTGATAATGGCTAAGGACAATGGTTCACCAGCTCTAAGTAGCAATGCAACTTTGATCATCAATATAAAAGACCAGAATGATAATTCACCAAAAATGTTGTATCCATCAACTGAAAGTGCCAGTTCAGCTCTGTTTGAGATTGTACCCTTTACTTCTGAACAAGGAACATTAGTAACTAAAGTAGTGGCAATGGATGCAGACTCTGGACATAATTCTTGGCTTTCCTATCATCTGGTGCAAATGTCAGAAATATCTCCCTTCGCTATCAGTCAAAATAATGGAGAAATCAGGACTTCAAGGACATTTCAGGAGAAAGATGTTTTTAAACATAAGGTGGTGGTTATGGTAAAAGACAATGGAGACCCATCACTTTCTGCAACAGTTACATTAAGTGTTCTAATTGTGATGGATTTTAATCAGGTGGCTCCTAAACTTAGTAATCAGCTCATTGAGGACAATTCCCCATCCAGTTTGCAAATGTACTTATTAATCGCACTTGCATTGATTTCATTGCTCTTTATACTAACTGTTACATTGGTTGTTGTTTCAAAATGTAAGTCAAAACCTTCCCAAGCCTTTGATACCTTAAAAACAAATGCTTATTCTTATATTGACCCAAGGATTCTTTCGCAGTATCCCACTGGAACTTTGCCTGTTCCTTATTCCTACAATGTTTGTGTATCCCTGGATCCAAATGAAAGTGACTTTACTTTTAGCAACTCAAATCAAAACATCCCTACAGACAACCTTATTGATGCTGATGACTCAGGGTTGCCAAGCACCAATTTACTGGAGGTAAGCTTCTCAGTTACTAAATTTCTACACCTTTGAATGTAGAATTTTAACATCACTCGCACTGTTTATTTTGATAGATTGTGTAAAATGCTTTGTTATTGATGATACCTTTAAATATCTCGTTCTACTTTAAAACATCTGATTGTTACTATAGATCATGCTCAAAAATGCTCAAAAATGATTATTGTGAATGGCCCATTCACAATATGAAGGGAATGGGGAGCTTGAATATGAAGACAGATTTAATAAGTTACAATTATGTACACTAGAGAAAAGTTGATTGTGTGGGGATATGATTACTGTGTATATACTTATTAATGGTCCATACAATTAACTGTCTGAGGTATTGCTCACCAATAGAACATGTCAGAGGATATGCGGACATCCCTTAAGACCAGAAGATAAGAAGTTCAAAATGTTTTTTTAAAGAACAGTAAAATTATGTAACTGTCTTCCATTGGATGTGGTGATGGCAGGTTCATTGGATAATTTTAAAATAAAGCTGGATGAGTTTCTAAAAACAAGGACTGTTGAATGTTGCATGAAAGTGGAATAGATCCAGGGATATACAAGAATTCATAAAACCCATGATGGCCTTTAAGAGGGGTAAGACCATAGGTTCTATGATCAT
Source organism: Hymenochirus boettgeri (assembly GCA_019447015.1). Lineage (NCBI taxonomy): Eukaryota > Metazoa > Chordata > Amphibia > Anura > Pipidae > Hymenochirus > Hymenochirus boettgeri. The sequence goes on along the minus strand of CM033471.1, from coordinate 43,416,375 downwards.
CTCTACAAAGTGTGTACTAAGGAGGGTAAATTTATGCCATCTATGTGGCTAGGGACGAAACAAGGGGATGTACCCTTGTTTAAATTGTATTTTTTGCAAACAGGTACTGAAAGGATCCATGTTTGTTCACCCATTAACAGGAGAGGAGGTCACATTACGTGCCACATTCACGTGTGACACTAGGCTTGCTGTTTATGTAATTACATGCCCATGTAAATATTTATATATCAGAGAGACCACCCAAAAGGTGAAGGCCAGACTCAGCCAACACAAGTCCTCCATTAATTTACAACACAACCATTTTCCAGTATCCAAGCATTGTATTGATAATAAACATAAGTGGGAAGATCTTCGGTTTTCAATATTAGGAACCATACCAGCAAATTTTTATGGTGATAGACAACTACGTCTAAAGCAGAGAGAGGCGTGGTGGATCAGGCGCCTAGGAGCATTGTCTCCTGGGGGCTTGAATAAAGACTATAATTTGTATTCATTTCTATGACTTTTAAATAATCTATTCATTCCATGTAGGTTGTATATACCTGTCCTATGTATATATAATGTATGTATTGCACATCCCTGTAATATGGGTAATGGGTTGTGTGATGTCACTTCCCCCTGGGAGGGGTTATCCTGTTTAAAAATCCTGTACAACTGTATAATCAGTACCTGATTACAAACTTGATAAAGGGAGATGTACTCCCGAAACGTTGCTTGATATATTTGTAAGCATGTCAATAAATGAACTTTATCTACCTTCATCCCTAGTGTGCAGCTCCATTGCTATTCAATTATAAGTTTGGGGTAATCGGATTCCCGTGGGAGATTTACACTGCATTGTAATGCAGACTGGAGTGCCGATGCCATTCTCTTGCTATATATATATATATATATATAAATATATATATATATAGCCCCGCCATTATCTACAGATGTACAGATGTATTGTGATTTATGGTCCATGTATTGTTAACTGGAAAAACATATCTGTTAGAGCTATCACTCAAATGCTTTAATTTTTAATGATTTGAATGGCTATTAAGTACTATCAATGACCTGTGGTCATTGGTAATTTCGCGTGATATGTACTTGGGGAGCACTTTTCTCAGGTAGAAGGATAATAGGACCTAAGTTGAAAAGAACGGAGTGATAGGTGGAGGTTTCCTTATGGTCCACCCTTATTTGCTGAATTAGCAGACATTATTATGTTTATACATTTTGGTAACGGTTGAGGTTTTCAATCCTTTTAATGTATTGATTTTGCACCTATGTGATAGTGTATGTTTTTCTATGGAGTAAGATGTTAAAGGGTTAATTGCTGGGGAATATATTTGGAAGGGAATAGAAAGGTTGAGGGGTTTGCTGGAAATTGTTTAGGATTGCTTATATGATACTGTCTGCAGCCGATTGGACTGAATCATGTTGCTCTAAGCATTTGTGCAATAACAAAATGTGTAAATAAAGTGCATGGGAAATTATTGTATGTGAACTAAAGCACAAACACAGCTTTGTTGTTTAGATTAGTGGATGAAAAAAATGGTAAGATGCTGCTGGTCTGATCACAGAATTCAGTTCCATGAAATCACTTTGTGTGTAAAATAAAAAAATAATTAAAATAAATAGTTAAAATTATTTTATTATTAATTTATACATGAATATAATTTAGCATGTTACAGTGATAAACAGTTGCATACTTTAAGCACTGGCTATTTTTAAAATATTATTTTGGTGCTGCAGTTCCCCATTTGCACCTCAGAGCGCCGCTGTTTACCAATAAGGAGAAAAATGTGAAATTGGAGATCCAGTGAGATGCATACCAGTCCTTCGCATTCTAGATTTGCAGGAAGAAACACAGACATGTTTGGATTTTCTCAAGAAGGATTTTGAAGGATATTGACACATCTAAAAGGAATTTACATCTTGATTTTCTGGATTTCTAAAATGGTTGAGATGGGAACAGTACAGCTCTACAGGAAAGTCAGATGGCAAGTAATATGTTTGTTCTTATTCTTAGGGCTTTGTCATTCAGTATCTAGTCAGCTCAATTATTCTATATTTGAAGAATTAAGAAAAGACTCTGTAATATCAAATATTGCCAAAGATCTTAGATTAGGCATAAAGGATATCTTACCTCGAAAATTTCGCATTGTTTCACGGATTTCAGAGAAATATTTCGCCTTAGATTTAGGAAATGGGAATTTGTATGTTAAAGACAGGATAGATAGGGAGACACTGTGTGGATCGGCTGCTATATGCTTCCTTACATTTGATGCAATGGTTGCAAATCCCATAAATGTTTTCACTGTTAAAATTGAAGTTGAGGATATTAATGACAATTCTCCATCTTTTTTCAATGAAGCTGTCACTTTAGAAATGGTAGAACTTACTTTACCAGGAACAAGATTTGTTTTACAAACTGCAGAGGATCCGGATATTGGCATTAATTCTGTACAGTCCTACCAGCTGAATGACAATCAGTACTTTACACTGAGTGAAAGAACTAGCAATGATGGAAGTAAATTTCCTGAACTTGTTCTGGAGAAATCCCTTGACCGTGAAGCTCAAAGTGTTATTGAGCTAATTTTAACGGCTTATGATGGAGGAAACCCTGTGAGAAGTGGTACCATTTTAATAAGAATTGACATCACTGATGCCAATGATAATTTTCCTGTGTTTACTCAAGAAATTTATAAATTAAGTGTGAGAGAAAATATTCCTGTAAATTCAACAATACTAACTGTTAGCGCAAGTGACAGAGATGAAGACTTAAATGCACAAATAACATATTCGTTTAGTAAAGCAACTAACAATGCACTCCAAATGTTTTCCATTCATCCTACAACAGGGGAAATTACAATAAACAAACATTTAGATTATGAGCTGACGAAAATGTATGAAATGTTTGTGCAAGCAAAGGATGGTGGGGGCCTTGTTGCACATTCGAAAGTATTAATAGAGGTTATTGATGAAAATGACAATGCACCAGAGATAGCCATTGTTTCACTGTCTAGTCCTATTCCAGAAGACTCTGCACCGGGTACTGTAATAGCACTGATTGAGGTTCTTGATCCAGACTCAGAAGAAAACGGGCACGTTGACTGCTTCATAACAGATGCCCCGAATTTTGATTTAATTTCAACATCTGAGAGGTTTTACAGAATTATTACCACAAAGGCTTTGGACAGGGAAAGCTCAACATTCCATAACATAACTATTCTTGTTACAGACAGGGGTTATCCTAAGCTAACAAGCAGAAAACACATCGTATTGGATATTTCTGATGTCAATGATAACCCTCCCATATTTTCAAAGTCAACCTATGATGCTTTTGTTTTGGAGAACAATTTACCTGGAGCATCAATATACAGCATACATGCAAAAGACCATGATTTTGGAGAAAACGCCAAGGTTATTTATTCAATTTACAATGCAAGAACTGAAGATTTGGCAATATCGTCTTATTTATCAATCAATATTGAGACTGGAGTTCTATATGCACAAAGATCATTTGATTATGAACAACACAACAAGTTTTCAATCCAAATAATGGCTACAGACAATGGATCCCCATCACTGAGTAGTAATATAACTTTAGTCATTAATATAGTAGATGAGAATGATAATGCACCAACAATCTTGTATCCTTCTTTAGATAATAGTGGTTCTGGATTGTTTGAGATGGTTAAATTCGCCTCTGAGTCTGGATCTTTGGTTACTAAAGTGGTTGCAGTGGATGCAGACTCTGGACATAATTCCTGGCTTTCTTATCACATTCTACAAATGTCAGAATCATCACCCTTTAGCATAGGTCAGCATTCAGGGGAAATAAGGACATCTCGTATGTTTCATGAGAAAGACATATTGAAGTATAAACTGGTGGTAATGGTGAAAGACAATGGGCAACCAACTCTCTCGGCAACCGTTACTCTAAGCTTAGTGGTTGCTGATCATTTTCAACAAGTATTTCCCAAACTGATTAATAAGTTCAAGGATGAGGAATCACAGTCAAACATACAATTTTATTTAATCATTGCTCTTGCACTGATTTGCTTTTTATTTTTAATTACACTCTTGTTAGCTATTATGTCAAAATGCAAAGAATCCAAGTCTTCCCCAACATTTAGCACTTCAGGTGCACATCTTTATTCTGATCCCAGATTCCTTCCCAATTACACAAGCTCCCTTAATGGAACTTTGCCATTTTCACACTCATACAATGTTTGTGTAGCACTGGATTCAAGTGAAAGTGAATTTACCTTTTTAAAGGCAAATCAGACAGTTCCCATAGACAATCTTATTGATGCCGAGGATTCTGAACTTGGAAATGAAAAGTTGTCAGAAGTTTTACCAGCCAACATTTTTCAGGTAAGCTTTTAATCTGAAAAGGAATCCTTAAGCAGAATGCTAAAAAAATAATTTCAGAAAGAGAATCTTAATGCTGAGAAATGAATTTTCAAGTAGTAACCTATTTAATAATTTGCAGGTTAAACTGTTTTTGTAATTGGGCAGATTTTTCAACAAATATGCTTTCGTCTTGGCAAAGTATATTGTGCAGCAGCATAAAAAACATACTTAGTGAAGGTGTAGCTTGTTTATAATACAATTCTTCCTAATATGGTAAACATATTTTATTGCCTGGTGAAACAGTACTCATATATCAATAATGGTAACTGGTTATATATTATCTTTTATTATTCCACAGGTTAAACTGTTGGTTTTGGAACTTGGCTGTGATTTTTTTTGCAATATTTTCACTTTTGAACTTTTGTACTTTACTTCTGTAAATTAAAGCACCAGTAGGATATTTACATATTGATTGGAAGTTTCTGTTACTTAACTGGGTGACTAAATTATTTTATGTACTAATGGCCCAATCATTTACATTAATGTGAAATTGATTTGTCATGTTGATTTTCATCAATGGTAGGTCTGAATCAATAATGTGTCCTATTTGACCATCGTGGCCAGTTTAGTTGATTGGAGTGAATTATCATACACCTTTTTAAAATGACTGAGTGATCACTCCTATACAACATTGAGGAAAAAATGGTAGGTCTGAGTGATTAGAGATGCTGGAATATCACAGCTGATCCTGTAGTCTTCAATAGACCACAGGATCAGTTGCAACAAATATTCACTGTACTGCTTTAAATCTTGACAAACAGCCTACTAATTGGCACAGGGACAAAAGGTCCTTGTCAACACACCAGACATCAAGTCTACACCAGACATCATAAGTCTACTTACCAATAAGAGAAACAAATCAGAATTCATGATCCTGTCTCTCTTTAGCATATAATGTGTGTTGTTTTGTGCATAGAGATGGAGAGTAACAGAATTATGTAACCATTACATGTTTCTGTTACCCTCCTCCATAAGCTATGAAATCTTAGAGCTCACCCATTTAATAAACTAATTCAAGGGTGGCAGGGAACTGCTATTAATATCAGAAAGACACCCTGAACTTCAGGGAGAGGTGGAATGTCTGAGACATGTTCTCGGTCTCACCCTACCTAATTGCAATTTTAAAGTTCAAATGTTTAATAGTAAAGTTTAAATGTTTTTGTAATTTGTTGTCCTAATACTGGGACTCATTACTTGGATGTATACATTTATTTTGGATACTTATACATTTTATTGTGGTCAGAATAATTGCAAACTTTATGGATTTCTTTGAAGATGATCAGTGGCTGTATATTTGTATTTACAAAGGGCCTGTTTACTATAAGTTTAGGCTATAGCAATGAATGGAATTCTATGTATTAAAAAAGCACACCAGTCTACCATTATTTGCTTATATGGCTACGGACATATTTAAATTATTGTCATATAAAATGATTGTAATATAGAGATATTTATTGTTTTTGCCAGAAAGATTTTTATCTTACTCTATACTATTTTTTACTATGTATGGTGACCTTTTACAGTGTTTACAGTTTTCTGAGGTTTTTAGGATTGGCTTGTGTTCCCTGTGTCATTTTCCAACTTCCTAAACATTCTTTATGCTTTTAGAAGGAGTTTGACTGTTTAAGACAGGCATTTCCCCCCAGCGTAACATCAATCATGGCCTTGATTCTGATGTCATGGTCAATATCTAACTGCATGTTGGCATTTATATAGAGGAGGTATGGCTGCAGTAAAAAAAGAAGAGCAGTGTGGGCTTCAGCACATTAAGAAAAAGCTTAGTAGATATAAAGGGGGTGGACATGCCCTTTAAAATATTTACAAAAAACACCACATACCCTATAAAAATTTTAACTTCAAGGATATTAAGGTAGAGAATCATAGGGCTAGGAGGTGTTTGATTGATTTTTTTTAGTGACTTGCATTCTTTCTTTTGTGTATTTCCATTGATTGTTTAAAAATATATTGTCGTATATTTTCAAATACCACTTTGCTATACATTCTGTAGAATTATTCCGCATATATTGAGGCAATATTGTATGATATTATATATAGTACTGCAGATTTACTTATATTTTCCAGGATGTTTTCTAAATATATTTAGGCCTATCCTACTGAATTTAGAAACGTGCAAATATTTACTGATTAAAATTACCCCATGATATTTCTTAAATGTATTCTGCAGAAAATTTACACCTTAAGCCTTATTGCAAGATTTTGTTAGTTATATAACAGTTTATAACGAGTTTATATTGGCGAAGGATTCGGGGCTGAGACGCACCCAGACCACAGTCTTTAATAAGTGAGTTACATTAACTTGATTAATCACTCACCCAGCTCAAGATCGGTTATATTTGTATTAAGAGAGGTGTAGCACTTATTACATATCGTTAAAAATGCCAATAAAGCATGGCCAATCCTGCAGTTTTCCACAAACTGCAGAATCAGTTACGATACCAACCAGCACACTACCAACTTGTTTATCAGTCAGTAGTCTGACAGTCAGGATGGGGAGATCATGTCAATCCTTTTGAACCAGGCCTTAGAAATTGCATATTCTGTGTTAATACTTACAATACACTGTGAATTGATGAAATGCTGACTAGAATTATTTAACACATACAGTAAAGGGATTAACATTTTTCAAGATCTAAATTACATCTCCCCCCCCATCACACACACACAAATACCTGATATTTAAGTCTCATTAAAAAACAAATTTGCTGGCAGTACAAAGTAAATTATAAAGAATTATTTTGACTAAGAATTGTCAGTATTAATTAGATCAATTATATGATTTATATCATTAAAGTCACCTTATATGTAGAACTACAAGGGGTGAAATCATGATAGAATATTGCAGAGTTTGATATCCATTACGTGTATATTAAGGTGAATAAAAAATGCTCTGAATACATTTTTAGATGCCATTGCAAATACTAGTCCTAAGTCATGTGGAAAACATTAGGCACTGAATCATGTTTTTGCTTTTTTTTTTTTATTAATGATTATATGAAAATCATATATAACCAGCATTGTGTACATTTTCTTTAATGTTCATAGCTTTGAAAGAAAAGTATGATCAGTGGAGGGAAAGATACTGGAAACTTTGTTATGGGACTGGACTAAAGTAGTAGTCAGCATGGAATAACGAGGAACAGATATTGTCAGACTACCGTAACTTGCTTGGTTTTTATGAAGAGTTAAGATTCTGGCATAGCAGTGTATGGAAGCTTTTGATATTGAAATAGCTGATTAATGTATAAAGGTCTGTTGGCCTAGAAAAAAAACATGTACATGGATAGAGAATTGGTTATTGGATCGTGTACAGATAGTGGTCAATAGAGCTACGTCTATGTGGGGTAAAGTTCTAAGTGGAGTGCCTCAGGGTTCTGTCAGCCGCATAATTTATATGGAAGAAAAAATTTAAATGCTTATTTTAGTAAACTAAACCTGTCTTTTTCACGTTTTAAATCTCGGTCAAGAGGTTTTAACAAAATAAGTGTTTCTTAAAAAGTACCATGAATTATTTTTATTGCATGCTGGGATTTGCATTATACTACTGAAGTTTCAACAAAAATATTTACTCATTCTGATATACTGCAATATGCATATTCTGCAGTTCCATGCTTGTGCCTCAGAGCGCCACTGTTGACTAACATAAGAAAATAAGGAGATCCATTGGTTTTTCTAGAAGGCAGCTACAATACAAATTTGCAGGGCAATGTATCATTATCATTTTTGTTTTTCATAGAGAAAACATCTCTGGTGGACTTATAGTGAATGGGATTTTACCAGTATTGTCCTTTTCTAATTGGATTAAAAATACAGGAAGTGTTTTATGATGATTCAACATTCACAGATATGCAAAGGATTTAAATGGCAAGTAATGTTTTTATTCTTATATCTTTGTCATTCAGTCTCTGCTCAGATATATTACTCCATATTTGAAGAAATGCAAAAAGACTCATCAATAGGCAACCTAGTAAATGATCTTGGATTGAATATTAACGAAATTTCACTTCGGAAACTTCGTATTGTCTCTGAGTTTTCAACAAAGTATTTTAATGTTAAAACTGGAAATGGACATTTAGTTGTTGCAGACAGAATAGACAGAGAGGCATTGTGTGGGGCAGCAGAGGAATGTTTTCTAACCTTTGATGCAGTGATTGAGAATCCACTAAATATTTATCATGTTAGGGTTGATATAAAAGATATAAATGATAATCCTCCAAGGTTTAAGTATGAAATAATTGAGATAAAAATTACTGAGCACACCTCACCAGGGGTGCAATTTGCTTTACGAAATGCTGAAGATTTGGATGTAGGAATAAATTCTCTGCAGAGCTATAAACTAAGTGCTAATAAGCATTTTGTATTGGGGGAGAAGGCCAACACTGACCTGAATACAATTCCAGAACTTGTATTAATGGTTCCTTTAGATCGTGAGACCGAAGGCAACCTTGACATCATTCTCACAGCTTTTGATGGTGGAAATCCGATGCAGACTGGTACAGCAATAATTAGAATCACTGTGGTGGACATTAATGACAACATTCCTAAATTTGATCAAGAGGTGTACAAAGTGAGCATCAATGAAAATATCCCAATGAATTCTACTATTCTTCAAGTCAAGGCTTCTGATAAAGATGAGGGGATCAATTCGCAAATCACTTATTCCTTTACCACAACATCCCAGCATGTCACCAGTACATTTGCTATCAATTCTACAAATGGAGAAATCAAAACAAAGGAAAATTTGGATTTTGAGATGAAAAAGAACTATGAAATATCAGTACAAGCCTTGGATGGTGGTGGCCTAGTCTCTAATGTCAAGGTATTCATTCAAATATTAGATGAAAATGATAACACTCCAGATATAACAGTTACTTCAATAACTGATACAGTCTCTGAGGATTCTGCACCAAACACTGTAGTAGCTTTAATCAAAGTTCATGATTTAGACTCAGGAGAAAATGGAGAGGTTGACTGTCAGATCATAGGGACATTGCCATTTAAATTACAGTTGTCATCTGGCAGCTTTTACAAAGTTGTTACAACAAGCAGATTGGACAGAGAAATACAATCTTATTATAATATAACTATTCAAGCAACCGATCATGGTTCCCCTCCACTGTCCTTTATAAAAACGATAGCATTGAATGTTTCTGATATAAACGACAATCCACCTATATTTGAAAAAGAATTGTTTATTGTATATTTACCAGAAAACAATCAGCCTGGAGCTTCAATATATACTATCCAAGCAATGGACAAAGACACTGAAGAAAATGGTAAACTTACCTATTCTATTATCAGTACAGAAGAGCTTCCTTTCAATTCTTATATAACTATTAATCCAGTAAGCGGTATTGTTTATGCCCAGCAATCATTTGATTTTGAGCAGTACAAACAATTTGAAGTTCATATCATGGCCAAAGACAAGGGATCTCCATCACTAAACAGCAGTGCGGTTATAAGGATTTGTGTCACTGACCAGAATGATAATTTACCAACCATCCTTTATCCATCTCCAGATGCTGGTGGTTCTACAGCCTATGAGATGGTTCCTTTCTCTTCTGAACAAGGTTCTCTTGTGACTAAAGTGGTGGCGGTAGATGCTGACTCTGGTCACAATGCTTGGCTCTCTTATCACTTATTGGAAGACTCTGAAACATCTTATATTGTTATTGATCAAAATACAGGAGTGATAAGGACGGCTCGCATTTTTCAAGAAAGGCATCTTCTGAAACACAGAGCTGTGGTTATAGTTAAAGACAATGGATTTCCCCCTCTGTCAGCCACAGTTACATTGAATCTTATAGTAACTAGTAATTTACAGCAAGCGCTTCCAGAACTTAGTAACCCATCTAGGAAAACTGATTCTCAGACAAATGTCCAAATATACTTGGTTATTGCCATTGCAGTGATATCTTTTTTCTTCCTGTTGACTGTGATGTCTGTGATTATATCTAAATACAGAGAATCTAAATCTTTATCAACATTTAGCTCCATAGCTGCATATCCACAAATTGATCCCAGTTTTTTCCCTACGTATAATAATGGAACCCTGTCATTGCCTTACTCTTATGATGTTTGCGTAACTCTGGATCCAAGGGAAACAGAGGTTGGTTTTCTACAACCTAATCAGCATGTCGCAGTTAAAAGTCTAATTGATGAAGACAATTTATGTGTTGAAAGTAAAGAAGATTTCATGCCTAATGATGGCATTGTGCAGGTAATGTGTGCTTTTACCTCTATAGAACAAATGTGAGTTACAGTATGTTATTATGTATTTAGAGGGTACAATAATTTTAATTCATATGTGTTAATTAGACAGTACTAAGCACTAACAATTGATGATTTCAATGAGCAATGTTTTTAAGATATTTATAATGAAACATTTATAACTCTTGAGTAACATGCGTGTGTGTGAACATAATTTTCGGTTTCTGGTTAATTACTAATTAAGTTTATAAAATTTGTTTAAAATTATATATTTTACCCATCATACCAACTGTACCTTTATTTAAAATGACAAAGAAATGCTATTGTGGATCATTTTAATTGGCAGTTATGGCAATTAATAGGCTAAAAATATATTTAAGGCTATAATTCCTACCATATTCCTATAAACAACAACTTAAACTTAAATAATATTTTAAAGTAGATTGCATATAAACATTTTTAAAAACATTTCACTTTTAATTGTTACATCTTTCTTTCTTGTATTTACCACATTAACATTGGTAGTTCTGCCTACTATTGAAATGATGGGTATTGCTAGATGATGGGTTTTGTTCAGTAAAAAATGCACCTTCTCTCCCATATTTTACCAAAAATATAGCTAGAATATATATAGAATATATATAGCTATATATAGCTATAGAGAATATAGCTAGAATTCATAGAAAATGCAGATTGAGGTTGGTTAATTTTTTTTTATACTGAAAAAAGTATTTCAATTACTAGATAGAATTCCTTTTTGAGGGATTGTTCCTCTGGTGAGCAAAAATCTGTTCAGTGTTAACATTAAAGGACAACTCCACCCTCATAAGTCCATCTTTTATAAAGAATGGCCTCTTTAAAATATGTTTATATATCATAGTTTGTTCTATGAATTTATTACTGTATGCCTGCTATGCTTCTGGATGCCTCATGGAATCTGAGGAATTTAGAAACCTGTACTGAGCCTGTACTGAGCCTGGGCATGCTCAGAAGAGGTAGCTAGGGGATTAACATTCAGTCATTGGCTGTGAGGTCAACTGTCAAATCCATAACTGACAGTTGCTTATTGGAAGAACCAGGAAGCAGAAACAGGAGCAACAGGACATTGTGCAGGATTTCAGGTTAGACTTATATATTTCAGATTTTAAACTATTACCGTTTAGGGTTTTTAGGGGGTGATTTACCAGTATGTAACTTTTCATATTAGGGCTGGACTTGCCCTTTAAAATTCCACAGTCGAAACTGGAAATCTGCATCTATGCAGAATTTTGGTTTCGCATACAAAATTTTGCCAGCTGGGGTATGACATTTTTGTGCATAAACAAGTAGTTTGCCAAAAAAACACAATCTACGGGTACAAGCAAAGTGCCATGGTGGATAAAGTAGGTAGGAGAAATCTACAAATTGGATCACCTTACAGTAGGGAGTTAATCCTTACATACCAATTGTTATCAGTATTGCAGGCATTAATGGGTCACTATTAAAATACTACTACTAGCTGCATTTTTCAACCATGATAAAGGATTCATATCTTTTGATGTGTATTGTCCACATTTGATAATATCAAATGCTGTATTCCAATTGGTTTCAGCCTGTCAAAATCAGCCAAATCTTGTAGTAGAAGGAGACCCTGACATGAGGAAAACTAAACACATGGAATTATATAAACCTTTCAGCCTTTAGTTTTGGTAGTATTGCTTTTCACAATTGTATTAGTAGTTTTGCCTGTCATTACATATTCCTTTCTTTTATGTTTTTAACCATGAACTAAATAGAGAAAGGCCTTTAACAATTCAATGTTTTGATTAATGCATACTGTAAGGTACACAGAAGCATCATTTGCTTTTGTACAAATATCAAATCTGTTCATTATTGAAATGGAGGTACCTTACATACAAATATATTCCATATATAGGATTTGTGAGGGGCAACTAATAGCAGGACTATTTTGTATTTCCTTTGTTATTATTTATGTTTGTTTATTTTCGTTGAGGTGGACAATGTAAAAGGCATTTTAATTTTAACAGAGTAGACCAACATGAGAGAGATATGAAAAACCTACATTCCTTCATTGCTGTTGCTGATGGCTTACTGGACATTGGGGTAATTTTGTATGTGGCTAATTTGCACTACTGCAGAGCAAGTTTGGATGGTTTTCAACATGTGGGCGTAAAACATTGTGAACATACCTTGCCATGCAACATGTTATAGAAATAAGATTTGTATGCATCTATGGAGTCATGTAAAATAGTAAAAATGGTCTAAAGGATATATAGGTGTGGAAAGCTTTATACCTTTGAACATATTTAACATGCTGTAAGAATGTTATGTGCATTTTAATATTGTATAAGTAATGTGGTAGTTTTACTATAAAGTTGTGAACAATTAAATTTAATGACAGAACAAACCATGTGTAAAAATCTACTACAATCTACAATTATATATAAGATTATTTTCTACGAGGACATACAAATGTTTTGTAACCAACAAGTAATATTGCTATAATATTTTATTTGACTTATCAGTCATATCAGAGGACACATGGACATCCTATAAGATTGGAAGAAAAGAAGTTTCATCTTCAGGTTAGGAAAGGTTTCTTTACAGTGAGAACAGTAAAACTGTCTTCCAGCAGATGTGGTAATGGGTTCTGGTTGATCTCTTTTGTAGCTGTTTTTTTTTTTGACACTAAGAGATGCACGGTGACAGGGATGGTGAATGGGATAAGGGTGTCCTGCAGTTTGGGCGGAAATATGGGGATAAATGTGAGGGATAAGGGGGGGGGGTGGTGGGGTGTGTTTTGTAAAACAAGCCCATGGAAGTCTCTAATTCTGCCTGGATTCGGGCAAGTGATAAAAGAAGGAAGGACAACCAGAACACATATCTTAGTGCCACACAAAACAAGCCATCAAAACACCACAATCCAATAAGGGGAGAAATCAAAGTGAAGGAAACTTAGACTATGAAAAAACAGCATTATGAAATATCAGTACAGGCAAAATGGCGGGACCTAGTCTCCCATGCCAAGGTATTGATGAAATATTAGATGAAAATGACAATGCTCCAGAGATATCAGTCACCTCAATGACTACCCCATTTCTGAGGACTCCGCCCCTGGCACTGTGGTCGCTTTAATTAAAGTACAAGATCTGGACTCTGGAGAGAATGGGGACGTTGACTGTAAGGCTGTAGGTGTTGTACCATTTAAATTACTGTTATCATCTAGAAACTTCTATAAAATAGTCACAACAAGTCCCTTGGACAGAGAAAAAGACTTTTATTATAATATCACCTTTTATATTCAAATCTGGCGCCAAAACGCAGACGCAAACGCAAACGCGTATAAACGCGTCTAAAAACGTGCCCAAAAACGCATGTAAAAACGTGCACGCAAACAAAAACGCAGGCGCAAACAAAAACGCAGGGTTTTTTCTGCACAAAACGCATTGAAAAAGCGAATCAACATGCGCGTTTTTAAATGCATCATAGTGTGGCCTCAGCCTTAAAGGTAGCGAACCCCAGGTGTCATCAACATATCTGAACCAGTGGCTGGGTGCTATGCCCCTAAAGGTATTAAGCGCCTGTGTTTCTACCTCCTCCATGTAAAGGTTGGCCACAATAGGTGAAACTGGAGATCCCATAGCACATCCATGTTTTTGCTTATAGAACTTATCCCTGTATTTGAAATAGGTGGTAATCAGGCACAAGTCCAACAAGGAACACACTAAGTTACTAATTTGTATTCTCAAGTGGATCCCAGAATGCTTAACAAATTTAATACTGGGACATTGCCTCTTCCCTACTCCTACATGTCTGTGTCAATTTGGATCATCTGAAAATGATTTACATTTGCAAAACCAAGTGCAAATACCCCATAGACAATCTTATGGATGCTGATGATTCGGATTAGCACATTGGAAGGGATAAGAAGATACATTGTCTCTCAGCAATCCCATGCAGGTAATTGAAATTATTACATTGAAATAATGTATAGAAAAGTAAATACATTTAGTATGCATATTTTAAAGGACTTGGTTTTGGAATGTTGTGAAACTTATGTTATATGCTGATTTTGGGGGCGTAAATCTGATTAAAGAAGTTTGTTATTGTAATTTTGGTTGAAGAAGCAGTTGTTGGTATGCGGTAGAGTTGGGGTATTGTACGTCTAGAAGTGATTATACTGCACTAATTAGAGTGTGCCTAGCATTTTCTTTGGCTTTTGGTAGAAGTGATATATTGACTATTGGGAGAAAGTAAATGTTTCAAAAGTATATACTTTTTACTTCATTTAAAACCTTTGGCAAGTTTTTCTTTCTGTGCATTAGTCAAAATTGCATTATAAATTTATAGGGGATTCACTTTATAATTCATTAGCTGGTTTGACTTTATAAAATAATAAAAAAGCTTTTGTTAATTGGTGTAGTAAAATTATGTTCTGCATCAATCCTCAACTTCACTATTAAACACACAATTCCCAAAAATGTAGTTACAAAATTTACTATGTTTGTTATCGGCCTTGAGTAGCGGATCTTCTTTTATTTTCCAAAGTTTTATGATGAAATACAAATTAGATCTAGGTTTCGTTATCTGGAAAGAATCACTCAATATATAACTATTAATTCATAGGCTTAATAGAGGAATATGTGAATTAAAGTTGCTGGGAATATATATGCTACAATTGCACAATAGGGACTGTTCCTACTTGAAAACAATGCATAATTTGTATCTATATGGTATAACATTTACATTTGCTAATGCCAGAAATCATTCAATGTGATAAAAGTACATTCAAGTTATGGGCAAAAAGGCAAACATTTTTCTCCAAAGTGTAATATTGACTATAAGGTAGTTTTCTAATTGTCCATTTTGAAACCAACATCTGAATGGTTTTCAATAATTCTACAAATTTACATTATTGCGCAGGAGACGATCACTCTCCCTAGATTTTTTCATATTCTCATGATGCCAGTTGGAATATTTTACATTGCAGAGAAGAACAGCCAATATATTCTGATCATAGGTGACTTATACATAAATATAAAATATATCCAATGTGAATTTTTATATAATATAAATTACAAATAAGCACATATAGTGCTTAAATATAGTATAGGTTATATAAATATATGAGTTGATGCAGTTCTACATTTATGCCTCAGAGCGCCGCTGTTTACCAATCAGAGAAGAATGTAGAAAATAGATCCAGTCATGTTCATCTCAGTTGTTCACACTGCAGATTTTCAAGAAGAAAGACAGACATTTTCTGGATTTTGTTTTAAGCAAGAACTATTTTGTTTTAAGCAAGAACTAATCTGTATGTGAAGATCCTATATGCTCTTACAGGAAGGGGAATTACAACCTACATTTTCCTTACAGGAAGGGGAATTACAACCTACATTTTCCACTAGGCTGCAAAATACCTTACTGACAACAAACTGGAAGATTTCTTAAAATATCTGAGATGAAAATATTACCAGCACTGAGATAAATATCTGAGATGAAAATATTACCAGCACTGAGATACAAGGGAATTCAATGGCAGGTAACATTTCCAACATTTCCCTTTCTATTCTTATTATTTTGTCATTTAATATCTAGTCAACTTCACTATTCTATTGTAGAAGAAATGAGAAAAGATTCTATAGTACTTCACTATTCTATTGTAGAAGAAATGAGAAAAGATTCTATAGTAACAAACATTGCCCAAGAACTTGGATTACACGTTAAAGAGCTTGTACATCGAAATCTTCGCATTGTTTCACGTGTTGAGAAATATTTTTCTGTAGATCTAGAAACTGGAAATTTGTTTGTTAAAGACAGAATAGACAGAGAGACTCTGTGTAGGACTGAAACAAAAATATCCCCATAGACAATCTTATGGATGCTGATGATTCAGGATTAAGAAATGAAGATACATTGTCTCCCAGCAATCCCTTGCAGGTAAGTAAAATCTTTACTTGAGTATTAAATATATATAACAAACATGCTTTTGTTGGCTGTGTTGGTTTTGGTACTGTAAGTCTGGTTAATTAAAGTAAGGCATTATTAGAATTTTGGTTGCAGAAGCAGTAGATGATGTGCAGTGGGAATGGGGTATTGCATTTCCGGAAGTAAGATGCTTGACTTTTATGAGCCAGTAAATGATCTAGGAATCTAAGCCTAACTTTTTTGACACCTAAGAAAGTTGTCTTGCCTTTTTTTTCATTGGTAATATTTGCATATGAAATATATTGACTTTTATTTAACACAGTGGTAGTTTTGCCCAAAACATTTTTTTAGCTATTAAACGCACAAATCATAAAATTGTGGGTGTACAATTTACTATTTCTTGTGGGTCTTGAGTGTTGAATTTTTGTTTAATTTTACAAAGTTTCATTATGTGATAAAAAATACATTAAAAATGTGTTATATATTATTTAGAATATAGCCCTTCAGTATATAGTTCATGAATTCATACAATTAATTCAGTATATGAATATGTGGCAGAAAGATGCTGGAAATAAAAATGTTACTATTGCACAATAGGGTCTGCCCCTATATTATAAACAAATCATAATTCGTAAATAGTATAATGTTTAATTAGTCAAGAACTCATTCCATGTGATAAAAAATAAAAGGAAACATTTTTCTCCAATGTGTAATATTGACTATAAGAGTTTTCAGTATTTTCTGGCTGCCCTTTTTGAAATTAATATTTGTTTGGTTTTCATTTATTTTACAAATTTACATTATTGTGCAGGAGACATTCAATCTTACTACTTTTTCTTGTTGTTTTAATGATGCCAGTTGTGTTATTTTACATTGCTGAGAAGAATAGCCAATATACATTGATCATAGGTGACTTATGTATAGAAATAAATCATATTCAATGAAGTTTTTTATATTATATATATTACACATACAAATACTTAGTGCTTAAATAGGTTACATGATTTTCTGAATTGATGCAGTTCCACAATTGCGCCTCAGAGCGCCGCTGTTTACCAGAAGGAAAAGAAAGTAGAAAATAGATCCAGTCATGTTCATCTCAGTTGTTCACATGTTCCTTAAAAATGGACAGAAACTTTCAAAATTTTTTCTCTCATAGACTTCTAGGGGTTTGTTTCGAATTTTGAAAATTTTGAAAATTCGAAAACAGAATGAAACTCAACAGTTTTGAACATCTCTAATGTCTTTATTCAACCTCAATAGACATCTGTATAGAAACTACTCTGTACTAGAGACGTGTATACTGGGTCAGTTCGCAATCTATTACTTATCAGGATTCCATATCGGTGTAGACATTCTGTAGTAGAAAATACTCTGTACATAGAGACAGTGAATACTGGGGCGGTTATAGAATCTATTACTTATCGGGGATTCATATCGGTGTATGACATCTGTATAGGAAAATACTCTGTACTAGAGACGGTGAATACTGGGGTCAGTTACAAATCTATTACTTATCGGGGATTCCATATCGGTGTATATACATCTGTATAGAAATAACTTGTACATAGAGACAGTGAATACTGGGTCAGTTACAGAATCTATTACTTATCAGGGATTCCATATCGGTGTATAGACATCTGTATAGAAAATACTCTGTACATAGAGACGGTGAATACTGGGTCAGTTACAGAATCTTTTACTTATCAGGGTCCATATCGTGGTATAGACATCTGTATAGAAAATACTCGGTACATAGAGACGGTGAATACTGGTCAGTTACAGAATCTATTACTTATCAGGATTCCATATCGGTGTATAACATCTGTATAGAAAATCTCTGTAACATAGAGACAGTGAATACTGGGGTCAGTTACAGAATCTATTACTTATCAGGGATTCCATATCGGTGTATAGAATCTGTATAGAAAATACTCTGTACATAGAGACGGTGAATACTGGGTCAGTTACAGATCTTTACTTATCAGGATTCCCTATCGGTGTAGACATCTGTATAGAAAATACTCTGTACATAGAGACGGTGATACTGGGTCAGTTACGAATCTATTACTTATCAGGGTATTCCATATCGGTGTATAGACATCTTATAGAAAATACTCTGTAACATAGAGACAGTGAATACTGGGTCAGTTACAGATCTATTACTTATCAGGGATTCCATATCGGTGTATAGACATCTGTTAGAAAATACTCTGTACATAGAGACGGTGAATACTGTGGGCGTCAGTTACAGAATCTATACTTATCAGGGATTTATATCGGTGTATAGACATCTGTATAGAAAATACTCTGTACTAGAGACAGGAATACTGGGGTCAGTTACAGAATCTACCTTATCAGGGATTCCTATCGGTGTATAGACATCTGTATAGAAAATACTCTGTAACATAGAACGGTGATACTGGGTCATTTTACAGAATCTTTTACTATCAGGGATTCCATATCGGTTGTATAGACATCTGTATAGAAAATACTCTGTACATAGAGACGGGAATACTGGTCATTACAGAACTATTACTTATCAGGATTCCATATCGGTGTATAGACATCTGTATAGAAAATACTCTGTACATAGAGACAGTGAATACTGGGTCAGTTAAGAATCTATTACTTATCAGGGTTCCATATCGGTGTATAGACATCTGTATAGAAAATACTCTGTACATAGAGACGGTGAATACTGGGTCAGTACAGAATCTATTACTTTCAGGGATTCCATATCGGTGTATAGACATCTGTATAGAAATACTTGTACATAGAGACAGTGAATACTGGGTCAGTTATAGAATCTTTTACTTATCAGGGATTCCATACGGTGTATAGACATCTGTATGAAAAATACTCTGTACATAGAGACGGTGAATACTGGGTCAGTCAGAATCTATTACTTATCAGGGATTCCATATCGGTGTATAGACATCTGTATAGAAAATAATCTGTACATAGAGACGGTGAATGGGGTCAGTTACAGAATCTATAACTTATCAGGGTTCCATATCGGTGTATAGACATCTGTATAGAAAATACTCGTACATAGAGACGGTGAATCTGGGTCAGTTACAGAATCTATACATTATCAGGATTCCATTCGGTGTATAGACATCTGTATAGAAAAATACTTGTACATAGAGACGGTGAATACTGGGTCAGTTACAGAATCTATTACTTACAGGGATTCCATACGGTGTATAGACATCTGTATAGAAATACTCTGTACATAGAGACAGTGAATACTGGGGTCGGTTATAGAATCTATTACTATCGGGATTCCATATCGGTGTATAGAATCTGTATAGAAAATACTCTGTACATAGAGACGGTGAATACTGGGGTCATTACAGAATTATCTTATCGGGAGTCATATCGGTGTATAGACATCTGTATAGAAAATACTCTGTACATAGAGACAGTGAATACTGGGTCAGTACAGAATTATTACTTATCAGGGATTCCATTCGGTGTATAGACATCTGTATAGAAATACTCTGTACATAGAGACGGTGAATACGGGGTCAGTTACAGAATCTATTACTCAGGGATTCCATATCGTGTGTATAGACATCTGATAGAAAATACTCTGTACATAGAGACAGTGAAACTGGGGTCGGTTTATAGAATCATTACTTATCGGGGATTCCATACGGTGTACAGACAATACATCTGTATAGAAAATACTCTGTACATAGAGCGTGATACTGGGGTCAGTTACAGAATCTATTACTATCGGGGATTCCATATCGTGTATAGAATCTGTATAGAAAATACTCTGTACATAGAGACAGTGAATACTGGGTCAGTTACGAATCTATTACTTATCAGGTTCCGTATCGGTGTATAGACATCTGTATAGAAAATACTCTGTACATAGAGACGGTGATACTGGGTCAGTTACGAATCTATTACTTCTCGGGATTCCATATCGGTGTATAGACATCTGTATAGAAAATACTCTGTACATAGAGACAGTGAATACTGGTCAGTTACAGAATCTATTACTTATCAGGGATTCCATATCGGTGTATAGACACTCTGTAGAAAATCGCTGTAACATAGAGACAAGTACTGTGCAGTAATACAAATCTATATCTTATAGGGATTCCATATCGGTGTATAGACATCTGTATAGAAAATACTCTGTACAAGGACGGTGAATACTGGGTCAGTTACAGTATTATTACTTATCAGGGATTCATATCAGTGTATAGACATCTGTATAGAAAATACTCTGTACATAGAGACAGTGAATACTGGGTCAGTTACAGAATCTATTACTTATCAGGGATTCATATGGTTATTGACATCTGTAGAAAATACTCGTACATAGGGACAGTGAATACTGGGTCAGTACAGAATCTTTTACTTCTCAGGGATTCCATATCGGTGTATGACATCTGTATAGAAAATACTCTGTACATAGAGACGGTGAATACTGGGTCAGTTACAGAATCTATTTTATCAGGGATTCCATATCGGTGTATAGACATCTGTAAGAAAATACTCTTTACATAGAGACGGTGAATAGCTGGCAGTTACAGAATCTATTACTTATCAGGGATTCATATCGGTGTATAGACATCTGTATAGAAAATACTCTTACATAGAGACGTGTGAATATTGGGGTCAGTACATACAGAATCTATACTTATCAGGATTCCATACGGTGTGATAGACATCTGGTATAGAAAATACTCTGTCATAGAGACAGTGAATACTGGGGTCAGTTAGCAGATTCTATTACTTATCAGGGATTCTCTATCGGTGTATAGATATCTGTATAAAATACTCTGTACATAGAGACGGTGAATACTAGGTCAGTTACAGAATCTATTACTTATCAGGGATTCCATATCGGTGTATAGACCTCGTATAGAAAATACTCTCTGTACATAGAGACGGTGAATACTGGGGTCAGTTACAGAATCTATTACTTATCGGGGATTCCATATCGGTGTATAGACATCTGTATAGAAAAATACTCTGTCATAGGGACAGTGAATACTGGGTCAGTTACAATCTATTACTTATCAGGATTCCATATCGGTGTATAGACATCTGTATAGAAAATACCTGTACATAGAGCAGTGAATACTTGGTTAGGAGTGGCCAATAGGCTCACATGCTCTCAAGGCTTTTGAAGATTACTCGGCTGTGAGTTGGATTGGCAGTAACATGGAAGCATTCTTAGTGTATTTTCATATATGATGTTATGCAGCTTTACTAGAGAAGAATCTTACAATATATAAAGTAACTTTAGGACTTTTTGCAGTTTTAATGAATTACATGTCCGGATATAACATGTGGATTTTTTAGGTTATATATATGGCTCGTACCCAAAGCACCTTGTGGTGTCTTATTACCAATTCCATCGGTCATTACGGACAATGAGCTACAGAGGAACATTCAGGAATTCTGCAGAAGATTTATGAATGACAAGTGTAAGACTTTACCTTTAATATGACGGGTGCACAGAATTGCCACCATAGATTCATTGTAAGGGCCAGTCTCAGGAATGATGCAGAACAATTACGTCCATTAGATAGCAGACATTGTAAAATCTACACCCCCCCTTTTCTCTAAATACTCAAACATTGTTATGGGAGATCACAATGAAAAAGATCCATTTGTAGTTTGTCCGCACCAGGGTTACAGAGGATACAAAGCCACAGGTTTCTTCTGGAGATCCCTCCTTACATGTGGGGTTTAAACCAATCTACTAAATGACTACAATTCTAATTGTAGTCAAACATCACCGGCCCCTTCTATTTTCACCTGAATTTACTGGTCATCTCTATGTCTTTTTATGGTTTCCAGTAGGATACGGTTCTTGGTTTGACCACGTCCAAGAGTTTCTGGATCACCACGGATTCCAATTTCCTCTCCTGAAGTATGAAGATTTGCACAAGTGATATCATTATAGATGAGACCACAATGTTGGACCCATTCAGAGCAGGTCCCACCTTATCAAACAGACATTATAGGTGATTATTTGTTTCTACAGGATCTGGGGACAATGTGGAACAGCTGGTCAGATTCCTGGGGTGTCGTACGATAAGGCGCAGCTGGAGTCTACAAGTAGAACACTGCCATCTACTCATGACCAATGCTGTAATGCGAGGCGCTGCCTATAGGGAGAGTACATTGGTGTTATATTTAAGCACCAATCATTTCATGTTTTATTCATTTGATTGATTCTCTCTGTCCAATCAGAAGATCAGGTATAGGTGAGAAGGTGGTTGAGGATCTATGTGTTAAAATATTCTGCTAGCAACTTAATTGAAAGTCCACCATAAGCCTAACTAGACCTGGCCATTATTCGTACCCAGCTAACTGACCTACCATTAAAGGGTATTTCCACCCCCCAAACTAAAAATCTCTGTAGTGTAGGGTACCCCAGCCCCAACCTCTGTTAGTTTTCTAAATAAGCTCAGAAATAGACTTACCAGCGATCGTCCTCGGCTCTCAGCTCCCGACTCCCTGCTTGCTGAAAGCGTCTGTGCAGGGCTAACTGAAGGGGCTCCATGATTGCATCCATGATTGGCGGAGGGTCAGCCATCATGCTATTTCAGTTTTGACCACTAGATGGATCTCATCTACACCCAAAGCCCTGTCAATGAGATCAGCTCAATAGTAAAAAAAAAAAAAACAACCCAAATATTTCCATTATTATTTTATTTTATTTGTTTTTTTTTCTTTCCTTTTATTTGTTCATTTGCTGTGATTATTTTTCAGTTCTCGTTGTTTTCTTTAGCCCATGTTTGTGGTCTAACTGAAGATCTTACACCATTAAAGACAGCAGTTAGCTTTTAATACTTTGTACAAGAAAGCAGGAGGTGATAAGGTGGGTACTCTGGAAAACATCCAGCAGATTAAAGACACGGGTTCTGTACTAATAATTCCAATAAATCACAATTGTTTTATGTGGCGAATACGGATCCCAATGGAATCCAGTAATAAATGGTTTGTAGCACCTGGAAGTGGCTGATGAATATATTTCCCAATGTATCACTGTCAAATGATATGATTCCCCCGATATGCAGCATGGCTTAGGACTTCAACAGGTCAGGTCAAATCATTAATACGAAGAGCCTACGAATATCTGTAATATAACCTTATAATCGGTGTGTTTAGCTATATCATTAGTGTCACATGAATTACTATTACGTATGTATTATAGCGAGAAACACCTTCTTAGTAACAGAAGGCATCTTGCAGTCTCATGCTATATGAATAGCATGCCCACAAAGCCTAAGAAACAAGAAGTAATTTCTTACTCCCATGTTTCCAGAGTAGGGGCGGAGATATGCAAAAACACTCCTTTATGTCCCTTTCTATGCATGTGTCCAGAACCACTGGCTAATAACTGCAATAAAGTTATTATATAGAGCCAATCATCTGACCTGCAGACCACGAGGTGTTTCGATCTGCTATTCATATAGCATGAGACTGCAAGATGCCTTCTGTATTATTTTCAGTAGTGATTGTTTCGGATAAAATCTTGGACCCAGACTGTTTACTTGGCCTAGTACTAAAATAGATTGGACCAGCCACACCAGGAAAGTATACGATTGGGTGCATGCACACAGGGAATACGTGCACCTCAACATAAAGGAAAAAGGTCCCTGCCCCGTAGAGTTTATAATCTGGTTAGGTGGGTCACACACATATTCACAGGGATGAGTACGTAGAAGTGTCAATAATTCACACAGTGTCAGTGAAAACCGTCATATACTGGGCTGGCATTTGCTGTGGTTGACTGTCACATTAGATTTAAGGCTGAGGCCCACATGCAATCAAAGGAATGCGCACAAAATCGCGAGCGTTATCGCACGCGATTGTGTCGCTTTTCTTATGCGTTCGCATTTGCGTTTTGCGCATGCGTTTTCGCCTTTTCGGTTATGGAAACGCTGCATTACCGCACCAAAATGATGAACGCATGCGTTACCAAAACGCGAACGGACTCGCAATCGCATGCGCATCAGAAATCGCGGGAATTTTTTGCGTTCCTGCGATTTCCATTTAGTGAAAATCACGGCGCAACCGCAACACTGTAAAAAGAACTTTATATAATGAGAAGGACAGGAGGTAGGATTGATATCCTACAGTTACCGCCAGAGATCATTTTGTAGGAGCACCAGCATGCAACTCAGTGTCCTGGCCTTCCAGTTTTAAACCATATCTTAGAAAGTCAAAGAAAACTAGAAACCCTTTTTATAAGATTTATGTCCGGCCTTTTAATGCTAATTTCTTTGTGTTACAGGGAGAATTGGGCTGTGGAAAGATATTTTCACTGTATCGATGATGAAAAGTTTGACTTTGTGTACAAGCAAAGGATGGGAAAATCTGATCTAACATTGTGACTTTAACTTATAGACCAATTAAAACGCATGCGTACAAACTTGTATTCTGGGTATAGAAGCTTAAAGCCTCTGTGTATACCTGCGGCACAATGGAATAGAATTACCTGTCGCGTGTTTTATCACCAGATAGGGAACTGCTGTAAACTTATTGTTTTTAACTCCTGCCGCGCCTGAATGATTTACCCCATTTCACCCATTCGAGGACATGTCAAGACGCGTGATGCTCGGGGGAACATTCTGTGCAGGTTATCATTAATGTTATTTATATGTTTAACGCTTTAAATATAGAGCAGGAAGAATCTGACACAAGGAAGATGTTCTCAGGGCTTTTTTGGGTTGCATTGTTTTGTATGATCTTTGTCCGGTTTGAAATAAAACCCATAATATTATCTATTTTTTGGTAAAATAGCATTTATTTCAATGCAGGGAGGTAACGGTTTTTGAATTGCACACACACACAAAGGTGTGACTTTCTACTTTTCTTCATACCAATATGGGATGAACCAAAAACCCCTCACCCAATCTCCCCTGGGTCTAAGGTTTCATGAGCTTAATACACACGCCAGCACCTACTGTATATTGCTGCACTTACTGTACTCCCAGCACCTACTGTATTACTGACTACGTACATCCCAGCACATCCGCACCTACTGTAATCCCAGCACTACTGTACATCCGCACCTTATATACGGCACTACTGTACATCCCAGCACCTACTGTACATCCCAGCACCTACTGTTATGCACTTCTTACATCCCAGCACTACTGTATAATTCTGACTTACTGTACATCCAGCACCTACTGTAATCCAGCACCTACTGTATATTACTGCACTTACTGGTACATCCCAGCACCTACTGTACATCCCAGCACCTACTGTATATTACTGCACTTACTGTACATCCCAGCACCTACTGTACAGCACACTACATCGCACTACTTACATCCAGCACCTACTGTAATCCCGCACCTACTGTTTATACTGAACTTACTGTCTTCCAGCACCACTGTACATCCAGCACCTACTGTATAGTGCTAATTCTGTACATTCCAGCACCTACCGTACATTCCAGCACCTACTGTAATATTAGCTTCACTTACTGTACATTCCAGCACCTACTGTACATTGCCACACCATACGTCCATCACCCACTGTACATTCCAGCACCTACTGTACATTCCAGCACCTACTGTATATTACTGATTTATGACATCCCAGCACCTACTGTATATTACTGTTTTACTGTACATCCCAGCACCTACTGTACATTGCCCAGCACCTACTGTAATCCAGCACCTACTGTACTTCAGCACCTACTGTATATTACTGCACTTACTGTACATCCCAGCACCTACTGTACATCCCAGCACCTACTCTGTAACATCCCCAGCACATACTGTATATTACTGTAATTTACTGTACATCCAGCACCTACTGTATATTACTGCACCTACTGTATCATCCCCAGCACCTACTGTACACCCCCGCACCTACTTATATTACTGTATTTACTGTCATCCAGCTCCTACTGTACTCCAACCTACTGTAATTGCTTCACTTACTGTACATCGCACCTACTGTATATTGCCTTCACTTGACTGTACATTCCAGCACCTACTGTGATACATTCCACACCTACTGTATATACTGTATTTACTGTACATCCCAGCACCTACTGTATTACGTATTTACGTAATCCCCAGCCCTACTGTACATCCCAGCACCTACTTTACTTCCCACACATACTGTCATTCAGCACCTTACTGTACATTCCAGCACCTACTGTATATTACTTTATTAACTGTACATCCCAGCACCTACTGTATATTACTGTATTTACTGTACATCCCAGCACCTACTGTACATCCCAGCACCTACTGTACATTCCAGCACCTACTGTACATTCCAGCACCTACTGTATATTACTGTATTTACTGTACATTCCAGCACCTACTGTACATTCCAGCACCTACTGTATATTGCTTCACTTACTGTACATTCCAGCACCTACTGTACATTCAGCACCTACTGTATAGTACGTTTTACTGTACATCCCAGCACCTACTGTATATTACTGTATTTACTGTACATCCCAGACACCTACTGTATATAGCTGCAATCACTGTACATCTCAACACTTATGTACATCCCAGCATCTACTGTATATGTTTACACCTTACTGTACATCAACACCTTCTATACATCAAGCCCTACTGTATATGCTGACTCTGTACATCCCAACACTCACTGTACACCCCAACTCTGTACACTCCAACACTCATGTCACGCACCACTCACAATCACCATGTACACCCCAAAACTTACTGTACATCCAACACCCTGTACCCCCAACTCACGTCATTCCAACACTTACTGATCCCACATCACTCATCCCAACACTCACTGTACATCCCAACACTACTGTACTCCAGCACTCACGTACACCCCAATACTTCTGTCATCAGCACTCACTGTACACCCCAACACTTACTGTACATCCCCAGCACTTCACTCACTGTACACCCCCATTCAACTCACTGTACATCCCAACACTACACTCCAACACTCACTGTACACCCCACACCACTGTACACTCCCAACACTTACTGTACATCCCAACACTCACTGTACCACCCAACACTGCCTGTAGCACCCCAACACTTACTATGTCACCCAACACTACGTACATCCCAAACAGAGAAAAAAAAAACAAAAATTACTGTACACAACACTCATACCAACCATCAACTGTACACCCCAACACCACTCAACGTACACTCCCCACTTAGTCACATCCCAACACTCCACTGTACACCCCAACTCACGTACATCCCAACACTTCTGTACATCCCAACACTCACTGTACTCCCAACACTCGCCCTGTACATCCCAACACTAACTGTACATCCCACACCACTTACTTTACATCCAATCACCACTGTAATTGACTGCAACTCACTGTACATCCCAACACTTGCACCCATGTACCCCACACTTTCTGTACATCCGCAACACCTCACGTATAAAATCCCCAACACTCAACTGTACACCCCAACCTCTTACAAACATTACTGTACATCCCAACACTACTGTACACCCAACACTTACTGTACATCCAACCACTGTACATCCAACACTTCTGTACTCCCAACAACTCCGATCTGTAAAAAACCACACCCCTCACATACTGTACATCCCAACACTCACTGTACACCCCAACACTCACTGTACATCCCAACACTTACTGTAACATCCCAACATATCCCTGTATTACACCCCAACACTCACTGTATATCCCAACACTCACTGTACACCCCTCACCTACTGTACATCCCAACACTCACTGTACACCACAACACTCACTGTACATCCCACACTTACGGTACATCCCAACACTCACTGTACACCCCAACACTCACTGTATATCCCAACATCACTGTACACCCACAACACTTACTGTTACATCCCAACACCTACTATACATCCAAGCACCTACTGTATATTACTGCCACCCACTGTACATCCCAGCACCTACTGTACATCCCAGCACCTACTGTGATCCAGGTTTAACATTGTGCCATCTCATGCACTTCTGGTTGCTACATGAACACCTGCAAGACGCAGCAAGTGTAGGCAGTCCCCAATTAGTAATGTACAAGGTGTGTATGTTTTGATCCATTCACAGTAATTCACTTCATTTTACAGTTATAAAACCAAGGACACCCTGTTGGAAATACACATAGCCCATGAAAAAGGCAAACGTTTGCAGGGTTCATTTTCAGCCTCATACAATACTTGCATGTGTGTACAGAATCATAGCACCACACCGTTTACACACTGATACATCTAAATAACACATTTTAGAAAACTCTTAAAAAAGATGAATGAGAATTTAAGCAAGGTGTCGCCTGAGATGAAATGATAGTAGTTCAGTTTCGACTTAAGGGGCTCAACCTTATTATATGCACCTCCCAAAAGTCGAGCCGTCTATAAAACTGGGTGGCCCAAAATCATTTTGCGCATACACCCATAATTTGATTGCGAACTTTCGAAGTTCGGTCCGTTTCGATCTATATGGAAAGTTCCAAAGTTCGAAAACGGACCCATTAAAGGTCAATGGGGTCAAATAGTTGAAATTTCAAATGAACACAACTAAAATATCAATGGTTAACTTAATGTGAATGGCTGTGGAACCTGGGAAATGGTCTGGGAACATGTTCGAACATCAGGACTAAAAATCGATTTTACTCTCACACCCTACTACTCCCTGTCCCCTGTTCGGATATTACACACCTGGGGTCCCTTTCCCCTGTAATAATGACACGGGGGGGTCCCTTCCCCTGTAATAATGTACACGGGGTGGTCCCTGTCCCGTATAAGCATACGGGGGTCCCTGTCCACTGTATAATTACAACTGGGGGGTTCCCTGTCCCCCTTGATAATTACACTTGGGGAGTACCCTGTCCCCTGTATGATGTACACTGGGCGTCCCTGTCCCCTGTATATGTAACGGGGGGGTCCCTGTCCCTGTATAATGTACACTGGGGGTCCCTGTCCTATAATGTATAGGCACTGTCGTATATGAACCGGGGGGGGTCCCTGTCCCCTGTATAATGTACACTGGGGTTCCCTGTCCCCTGTATAATGTACACTGGGGGTCCTGTCCCCTGTATAATGTACACTGGGGGGTCCCTGTCCCCTGTATAATGTACACTGGGGGTCCCTGTCCCCTGTATAATGTAAACACAAAAGTTGTACACCTCACTGCCAGGTAGCTGTTTGTTTGGGTCACACCTTCCTACTGCTCCGTTCCCCGCAGTATGGAAATTTAAACATATAAACAGGAAGTGGACGCCACGCAGAGGGTTACTGCGAACACAGAGTGTTTATTAAACCGACATGTTTCGACCCACAGCCGGATCTTTATCAAGTGTGATAAAGACCCGGCTGTGGGTCGAAACATGTCGGTTTAATAAACACCCTGTATAATGTACACTGGGGGGTCCCTGTCCCCTGTATAATGTACACTGGGGGGTCCCTGTCCCCTGTATAATGTACACTGGGGGGCTGAAGGTCTACAGAATTGCACAGATTTCCCCGATAACAATATTTCAATTCTGGGCATTTCATATCATAAAGGCTGCAATGAAAATCCAAGAAACACAGACAGTCAAAGAATTCAAATGGCAAGTAATATTTTTATTCCTGTATTACAGGTTCCTTTAGACCGTGAAATAGAAAGTATCCATGAAATAGTGCTCACAGCTTTGGATGGTGGAAATCCTGTGCTATCCATGAAATAGTGCTCACAGCTTTGGATGGTGGAAATCCTGTGCAATCTGGGACAACACTAATTATAATCACTGTTACAGATTCTAATGATAATTTTCCTCAGTTTGTTCAAGATGTGTATAAAGTGAATATCAATGAAAACATCCCATTGAATGCAACTATTCTTCATGTCAGTGCTAGTGATAAAGATGAAGGAATAAACTCAGAAATCACATATTCTTTTAGTGCCACATCAAAACAAGCCATAGAGAATTTCAGATCCAGGTTATAGCAAAGGACAATGGGTCTCCATCTCTGAACAGCAGCACAATTTTGCGAATTTGTATCATTGATCAGAACGATAATTTACCCATAATTCTCTACCCACCACCAGATGCAGGTGGCTCTGCAGTGTATGAGATGGTTCCTTTCTCTTCTGATCAAGGTTCTCTAAAAAAAAAAACAGCTACAAAAGAGATCAACCAAACCCATTACCAACACTGCTGGAAGACAGTTTTACTGTTCTCACTGTAAGAAACCTTTCCTAACCTGAAGATGAAACTTCTTTTCTTCCAATCTTATAGGATGTCCATGTGTCCTCTGATATGACTGATAAGTCAATAAAATATTAGCAATATTACTTGTTGGTTACAAAACATTTGTATGTCCTCAGTAGAAAATAATCTTATATATAATTGTAGATTGTAGTAGATTTTTACACATGGTTTGTTTCTGTCATTAAATTTAATTGTTCACAACTTTATAGTAAAACTACCACATTACTTAACAATATAAAAAAAATGCACATAACATTCTACAGCATGTTCAATATGTTCAAAGGTATAAAGCTTTCCACACCTATATTTCCTTTAGACCATTTTTACTATTTTACATGACTCCATAGATGCATACAAATCTTATTTCTATAACATGTTGCATGCAAGTATGTTCACAATGTTTTACGCCCACATGTTGAAAACCATCCAAACTTGCTCTGCAGTAGTGCAAATAAGCCACATACAAAATTACCCCAATGTCCAGTAAGCCATCAGCACAGCAAATGAAGGAATTAGGTTTTTCATATCTCTCTCATGTTGGTCTACTCTGTTAAAATTAAATGCTTTTTACATTGTCCACCTCAACGATAAACAAACATAAATATAACAAGGAAATACAAAATAGTCCTGCTATTATTTGCCCCTCACAAATCCTATATATGGAATATATTTGTATGTAAGGTACCTCCATTTCAATAATGAACAGATTTGATATTGTACAAAAGCAAATGATGCTTCTGTGTACCTTACAGTATGCATTAATCAAAACATTGAATTGTTAAAGGCCTTTCTCTATTTAGTTCATGGTTAAAAACAATAAAGAAAGGAATATGTAATGACAGGCAAAACTACTAATACATTGTGAAAAGCATACTCCAAAACTAAAGGCTGAAAGTGTTATATAATTCCATGTGTTTAGTTTTCCTCATGTCAGGGTCCTCCTTCTACTACAAGATTTTGGCTGATTTTGACAGGCTGAAACCAATTGGAATACAGCATTTGATATTATCAAATGTGGACAATACACATCAAAAGTATGAATCCTTTATCATGGTTGAAAAATGCAGCTAGTAGTAGTATTTTAATAGTGACCCTTAATGCCTGCAATACTGATAACAATTGGTATGTAAGGATTAACTCCCTACTGTAAGGTGATCCAATTTGTAGATTTCTCCTACCATACTTTATCCACCAATGGCACTTTGCTGTACCCGTAGACTTGTGTTTTTTTGGCAACTACTTGTTTATGCACAAAAATATCATACCCCAGCTGGCAAAATTTTGTATGCGAAACCAAAATTCTGCATAGATGCAGATTTCCAGTTTCGACTGTGGAATTTTAAAGGGCAAGTCCAGCCCTAATTGAAAAGTTACATACTGGTAAATCACCCCCAAAAACCCTAAACGGTAATAGTTTAAAATCTGAAATATATAAGTCTAACCTGAAATCCTGCACAAGTCCTGTTGCCCTGTTTCTGCTTCCTGGTTCTTCCAATAAGCAACTGTCAGTTATGGATTTGACAGTTGACCTCACAGCCAATGACTGAATGTTAATCCCCTAGCTGCCTCTTCTGAGCATGCCCGGCTCAGTACAAGGCTCAGTACAGGTTTCTAAATTCCTCAATTCCATGAGGCATCCAACATAGCAGGCATACAGTAATAAATTCATAGAACAAACTATGATATATAAACATATTTTAAAGAGGCCATTCTTTTAAAAGATGGACTTATGAGGGTGAGTTGTCCTTTAATGTTAACACTGAACAGATTTTTGCTCACCAGAGGAACAATCCCTCAAAAGGAATCATCTAGTAATTGAAATACTTTTTTCAGTAAAAAAAAAATTAACCAACCTCAATCTGCATTTTCTATGAATTCTAGCTATATTCTCTATAGCTATATATAGCTATATATATTCTATATATATTCTAGCTATATTTTTGGTAAAATATGGGGAGAAGGTGCATTTTTTACTGAACAAAACCCATCATCTAGCATACCCATCATTTCAATAGTAGGCAGAACTACCAATGTTAATGTGGTAAATACAAGAAAGAAAGATGTAACAATTAAAAGTGAAATGTTTTTAAAAATGTTTATATGCAATCTATTTAATATTATTTAGTTTAAGTTGTTGTTTATAGGAATATGGTAGGAATTATAGCCTTAAATATATTTTTAGCCTATTAATTGCCATAACTGCCAATAAAAATGATCCACAAGCTTTCTTTGTCATTTTAAATAAAGGTACAGTTGGTATGATGGGTAAAATATATATTTTAAACAATTTTATAAACTTAATTAGTAATTAACCAGAACACCGAAAATTATGTTCACACACACCATGTTACTCAAGAGTTATATGTTTTCATTATAAATATCTTAAAAACATTGCTCATTGAAATCATCAATTGTTAGTGCTTAGTACTGTCTAATTAACACATATAATTAAAATTATTGTACCCTCTAAATACATAATAACATACTGTAACTCACATTTGTTCTATAGAGGTAAAAGCACACATTACCTGCACATGCCATCATTAGCATGAAATCTTCTTTACTTTCAACACATAAATTGTCTTCATCAATTAGACTTTTAACTGCGACATGCTGATTAGGTTGTAGAAAACCACCTCTGTTTCCCTTGGATCCAGAGTTACGTCAAACATCATAGAAGTAGCAAATCTCTGAGTGCCGGTATACATTAATTCTAATACCGGACCAAAAAAACTGGGGACCTGTCGTACTCCCGCTCTCCCCTATGCTATAGTCATAAGCGGCGGCTGTACTCCAGGGACTTGTAGATTCTCCCTGGTCACGTTGATAGCCGACCATCTGCGGCGCGTCACAGGCCAGGGATGAGAGCGACGAATAGGTCACTGCCATGGGGACCACATCGAACCGGTAGTGAGTGTGGGGCGGTGGAAATATGAGCACCTGCATCGAACCGGTCGTCAAGTTATTGGCCTCGGGGCTTTGAGGTCGGGCTATTTTCGGATGGAGTCATGTGGCATGGGGCGGGGGGCGGGTGGAGTCTGCTCCGCTTGGTTGCCCAGTTTGGCGAAGGAGAAATTGCCCTGCAGGATGGCATGTACATTACCCCCTGACGAGTCGAGACTGTTCAGAGAGACGACCGACCTTGGGCCAGGGGAGAGCTAGACTCCCTGTGAATACAACACGCTCTACGGTGTGGATGGGTAGCCAACTGGTAGTATCTCAAGCCGGGGGTCAGGGGTTGGCTATCGGCAGCAAGGCTTGGGGTGGAAGAGTAAGATATGCGGGAAGACCGCCCAAAAGTAGGAAAAACTTGGTAAGGGGGAAAAGCTAAGGGAGGAGAAAGAAAGGAGAAGTGTTGGCTGAAAAAGGTACTCAGTGAGGAGGGGAGACGTTGCTATGCGTCAGGGAGTGTGCGGCGTCGGTGTGTTTATCGGTGTGGAGCTGAGTGCAATGATGGGAGTGGGAGGGAAGGGGGGGTGTGCTGGTGTAGGGGGGGGGGGGGGGGGGTGTCTCTGAGCATTTGCGGGTGGTGGGTGGGACAAAACGGGAGACAAGAGGTAAAATGGGCAGTTGTTAAAAGGGGAGGCGCAAAAAGAAGATGCCGTTGGCTGGGGGAGAGACAAGGACAAATACCGCGACTGATTAGATGGGAAGATTAAAGACTATCGGCTGGAACGGAGAGAAGAGAAGGGGGACAGGGCGGCAGGGCGTGGGACCGGGCGGAGGAGAGAGGAAAGCCGCCACGAGGGGGGCCTACTACTAAGGGAATCAGTGCCACACAAATCCCACACATGTGTAGTGGGGTGTTTTTACGGGAGAGTGGGGTTGGGCGTGGGTGCGGGGGTTGTGGGGTTGGTAGGGCTGACTTGCGGGTGCTGCCAGACTCGTATTGAGATACATGGAGGGGCACATGAACGGACCTCACCCAAAAAACATAAAACACAAAAAATACGAAAAAGGGGGGGCTAGCGTGAGAGAAAGTACTATGGAAAAAAGAAAAAGACCGTTGTGGGGGTGGGGTATCGTGTGAAGTGGGTGAGGTGAGTGTTGTGGTGGGGGCTTAGCAAAAACGAGGGTCAAAAACGGGACCCAACTGCAACCCGGCAGAGGGTAAGAGAGGGCAGAGAGCTGACAGGCACCCTCACCGGAGCAAGGCGAAGCAGAAACGGGGGGAGAACACGACTCGACAGTGGGTGGGGTTGCACTAGGGGGTGCCTGTCAGAGCGGCGGTATGTAGTAAGAATGGTAGAAAAAAGTCGGGAGTTGGATCATGTCAGCGAGGTTTGAAGAATAGCCTTGACGGAGAGCGAGGGGACACAACCCCCGCTTGACTGGAGGAGTGGCTAGTGCGTGTTGCGGCAAAGCAGGCCCGGATGGGAATGTGCTCCAGGGTGAATTGATAGCAAATGGCTTGGGGAGCTCTGGCAGGGAGTTGTGGGAAGAGATGAATGGTGTGGCGATAAATAAAGAAAATCCCCATCGCGGCTTGAGCAAAATCCGACCTGAAGATATAAATTCAGGGGGTGAGGTGCAGAGGAAGCAATTGTGTAACACCCTCGGATCAAGGTAGATGATAGGCTGAATGAATCACACCACAAGGATGCGAAATAATAACACAGGGCGGGTGGGCCTTGCGCAGTCGGGAGTACACCATGCAAAAGCTGGGAGCGGAGGGCAGGCCGGCGAAGGGGGGGTGCGATCAACTCGTAAAGGACCCATTAGGAGCAAGTCCGTGGCAAACAATTGATTCGGGCATGTTGCACAAAATTCTCCCAAAGGCGCCCACAATACAAATGCGTTGCACTTGTTTTTATACTCTGCCGAAAATAGTATAATCAATACAATCAAGGCAATCAGCTCACAAGACCATTTAACAAGAAATGAAACAACCGCCCAAGTATGACACGCGCGGACGGGTGGGGCGGAGGGTTCTCAGTAATGTGTATCGTATTTATTCATGACTTAACACAAATATGGAAGGTTAAGCGGTTTGATAGGGGTGGTGTAAATTACTCATCCAACCGAAAAACCTGAGAAAAAATAAAGTTGGAGGTGGGGATGTGCTCGAGTCACGACTCAAGGTAGCAAACACAGTACTACAAAAAAAAAAAAGGTGGGGGGGGGATTGCCTCGATGCTGCCAAAAAAAACCCACACCAAAATGCCTCCTACTGTCAATGGGGAGTGTCGGTGGTCTGCTACACGGGGGATAATAG
The DNA here is from genome assembly GCA_019447015.1 of Hymenochirus boettgeri. Classification (NCBI taxonomy): domain Eukaryota; kingdom Metazoa; phylum Chordata; class Amphibia; order Anura; family Pipidae; genus Hymenochirus; species Hymenochirus boettgeri. The sequence continues at coordinate 43,380,393 of CM033471.1, read as the reverse complement.
AAAAGTGTTCCATGGTTGGGGGGGTTCCCGGGTTTTAAAACATCAAAAAAAGAACGGAGGAACCCCCAACAAAAAAACTTAAAAGTGGACTTGTTGAAACTCAGAGACAATTAGGCGATTTCCAGTGTGAGAATTCTCGTTAATATTCATCCAGATCCATTTACGAGGTTGCCTATTGTGATCTTTTGTTGCATTTCTTCCCTTCAATATGGAGTAATAGAGCTGAGCAGAGAACGAAATACACGATAAACCCACGCAAATAGACAAGGACGTTAACTAAAGCACATTTAAAAGGGTGGGAACGGTAGGCACCAATAACAGCAACATTAAGTGTGATAGTGGGCGGGCAGGGGAAGGGGTGGGCTGTTTGAATCAGGGGCATAAACACTTTCCTGTATCATTTTAATCCCATTAGAAGAGAGACAAAAATACGGTGGGTCCACAACATCACCATTCAACTAATAAGTAACCACCAGAGTGTTTTCCCACTCTATGAGAAAACAGAAAAGGACCGTTGGATAAATAGACAAAGTTTCCCTACAAGATATGTGCGAAATTGTAATGGCGGCCTGCGTATGAAAGAGACCAATGAATCTCCCTTATTTTCGGTGTAGCACCAGTAGGCGCTCCTGAGCACAAAGCATGAACTAAAAAAGCAAAAACTATGCCTATATGTGCAAGTCATCTGAATCAAAATCGGATACCATATCATTTTCGAGTGTAGAACACAACACAACCGTGGCGAGAAGAAAGATCAAGCAATCTCAATAAGCACATCACCCGCCAGCGGCACATAAAGAATTCCTCTCGTGTAAATGTGTTGTAAAAAAAGAACCTTTATATTTGAAAGTAAACCCCGAAAAAAAAGAGCGGGACACTCAAATTGACGAGATTTAGACAGGTAAAGACAGGTTGTTTACTAACTGACGCATTGAAAGTTTTTTCCTTCGCTATAACTTATGCGCTCAGGAACGCGCGGGGGGGGGCACTGTCCCCGTAGACTTTCTTTTACCACCCATACCGAATAGGTACAAACGCGCCAAGTGTACCACACGGAAACCTTAAGGAAAAGGGATTAATACAAAAACTAAATATAACCTTTGAGGGGATACAAGAATAAAAGGACTATTGATAACAAGAAGGATTACCTCAAAGAAAAAAAAAAGGGCGTTGGGAAATAAACATAAAAGGTAACAACTTCACTTACATTAAGGAGAGAATAGGGGCTAAAGGATTACAGAAAAAAGAAAAAAGACAAAAAGCAGCTTTAATACATTTAAAAATCGAATGACTTTATTACACACGTTCATAGAGAAAAAATTTGCAGGCGGAAGCTTTATCCCTATTAAAACATTGAAAAAAGAAAAAGAGAGGCAAATTATAAAAGATACGTACAACTTTCACGTTTCACACACCAAGAAAAAACTTTAGGCTTCCCAATAACCCCTTTACGAAACAAAATAATTAATTAACGTTGCTTAACTGGTTGAGCAAATCAAAGAAGAAAAAAAAGCCTGAAACAACTTATGTACCAAGTACGCGTTTTATACAAAACAAAATTTAGATTTACATCTAACAAAACAAGTTATGTAACGTTATACACTGTGCCAGCTTTACAATAAGACAACAAAAAGCTTTTGGTACAGCGTTTTAAAGCGGGGGCGGGGAGCAGGGGGGAATGAACGCAAAGAGGCAGTTGCACTTGTACTGAAAAAAAAAAACATTCTCTATTGGGAACTGCCCTTTTTGTGAACGCGAAAACAAATGTTGTCGATTGAGATCTTCACCACAATATGTACCCATAAACTACCGGGGTTTCACCAAGTCCACATAACAGACATTTACGAATAAAAAAACGTTGTAGCAGGTAAGTAACAAACAAGGGTATACAAACAAAAAAAAGAAAAAATAGCAAAAAACCAGAAAAATGAAAAACACACATATAGACGTAGCTCTATGGACCACTATCTTGTACACGATCCCATAACAAGCTCTAGCCATGTCCATGTTTTTTTTCTAGGCCGAACCGACCTTTATACATTAATCAGCTATTTCAATATCAAAGGGTGGCGTTTCCATACACTGCTATGGGCCAGATCGTGTAAGCTCTCATAAAAACCCAGACAATTCGGGTATTCTGACAAAATCTGTTCCTCGGTATTTCATGCTGACTACTACTTTAGTCTCGATGTCCCTAACAAAGTTTCCAGTATCTTCCCTCCACTGATCATACTTTTCTTTCCAAAGCTATTACAGAAGAAATGTACACAATCTTGTTATATAATGATTTTCATATAGCACATTGAACTAAAAAAAAAAAAGCAGAAACATGAGTTCAGTGCCTAATGTTGTCCACAACTGGGACTGCTAGTAACTAAGTATCTGTTGCAATTGCAGTGGCGAAAAAAAATTTAGTTCAGGATGCGTTTTTTTTCCCTTAATATACACGGTAATGAAGATTCAAGCAAACGCGTGCAAATCTAAATCATGATTTCACCTGACCCTTGTATGTCTACATATAAGTGCTTAATGATATAAAAAAGGGAATCATGGAGAAGGATGGCTAATGATACGGACACTGTGCTCGTGTGTGTCGAAATAATCTTTTAATTTCTTTTGACTGCCAAGTCAAATGACGTGCTACTCTACCAGATTAAAGCAATGATATTTGTGGTGTGGGGTGGAATGGAGGGGGGGGGGGAGATGGTGAGATGTAATAATCGTTGAAAACTGTTTGTAAGTCACACCCCTGACTTGTATGTGTTTAATAATTTCTAGTCAGCATTTCAATCAATTCCAGTGTATTGTAAATACTTACACAGAATATGCATTTCTAAGGCCCTGGTTCAAAAGATGACATGACCCCCATCCTGAACTGTCAGACTACTGACTGATAAACAAGTTGGTTAAGTGTGCTGGTTGGATATTAAGTAACGATTCTGCATTTGTGGAAAACTTCAGGATTGTCCAGTGCTTTAACTTGGCATTTTTGAACGATATCTACTAAGTTCTACACCCTCTTTAATACAAATATAACCGATCTTGAGCTGGGAGTAGAGTGATTTATACATTTAATGTAAACACATTATTAGAAGTCTGCTTGGTGGTCTAGTGGTGACGTCTCAGCCCCGATCGTCCTTCGCCAATATAAACTTCGTTTCTAATAAACTGTTTATAATAACTAAAAAAAAAAAAAACAAAAACAGTCTTGCATAAGAAAAAAAAAAAGGCTACGGTGTAATTTATAAAAAAACTGAGCAGGAATCAAATTTACGAAATAGCATGGGAGGAATCGGATTTATATCAGTAAATAACTTTGCAACGTTGCTTCCTAAATTCGTAAGGATAGTCCTAGAATATATATTTAAAAACAGATCCATGGAATATAAGTAATCGCAGGGTACTATATATAATAGCTCTTTGCTCAATATATGCGAATTCTAAACAGCTGTATAGCAATGGTTTATTACAACTATGGCGGCCTACCAAGCCTAAAATCATTGTTTAAACCTTCGTGGGACAATCCACAAAGAAGAAGATAGCAGAATCAAATAATCAGGTCAACACCCTCCATACCGGGATGCTGTCTCCTAAACCTGATTGCTCCCTTGAGTTAAATTTTTAATCAGTCTGGGTACTAGTGGGTGGTTTTTTGGAATATTTTATAAGTGGTGGCATGGTATGGTGCGGCAACGGGGAAAGGAAAGGCGGGGAAGAAGGCCGTGGTGGGTGAGATACTCTAGCTAGCGGTTATTCTTAAGGTGGGCTTAGAGGAAAGGGGGGGGGCACAGGCCGGCTGGGGCGCCGTGTCTTGGGAAGCATAGTTTGCTCAGTCTAGGGTCGCCATACGGCTCTGAGATTGCCGGGGGCTGCTTAGATAGGGGTAGAACATGACATCAGATCAAGGCATGGATGTGTTTACTCTGGGGATGCCCGGTGTACTGACAAACAGTCAACTCCTTCTTAAGAGCATAAGAATGTTTAGGAGTTGGAAAATGACCAGGGAAACACAGCCATCCTGGGCCTCAGAAACTGTAAACAACTGAAGGTCACAGATACATTGTAAAAATAGTATCAGATGTAGAATAATCTTCTGGAAAAGCCTAAATAATCAGCTATGTTACAGGCTTTTAGATGAACAATAATTTAATTGGTCAGAGCCATATAGCAAATATGGTAGACGGTGATGCTTATTTTTAGATACATAAGAATTGCCATTCATTGCATAATAAGCCTTAACCTTAGTAGTAAACCGGTGCCCGTTGTAATACAATATACAATCCACGTGAACTTCATCTTCAAGAAATCCATAAGTTTGCAATTATTCTGACCGGACAATAAATGTATACGGAGAGTACAAAATTAATGTATACATCCAAGTAATAGTCCCAGTAGTTCGGCACAAACAAAATTAGCAAAAAGCTTTAAACTTACTATTACATGTGAACTTTAAAATTGCCAATTGAGGGTAGGTGAAGCCGAGAAACAAAAAAAAGAAGAACGCAAGGAAGAAGTGGGATGAATCGAGGACACAGTAGTAAGGGATACAACAGGGGATCTCGCCGTAGTATCAAGAGATGGTGGCTAGGTCTTTCTGGACAAGCAGATAATATAATAGCAATATTTCCGCGATGCCACCCTTGGACATTGTTTATTAAATGGAAAGTGGCTCGTAGAGAAGGGGTTGCCATAGCGTCTGAGAGAAGGGTACAGCAGCACATAGTAATGGTTAACAAGGCGATTAGCGGGTTCTGGGTCCCGTAGGACAGTCCATCTGCCTCTGTAGTCGAGGGGGGGGGGACGAAGTCGCGGAAGGCGACGGCTGGGGGGACACATTTAAATAAGGCTAAAGAAGACATGATCATGAAGCTTCATAGATTTGTTTACGTCTTTATTAGGTAAGGGACTTATGATGTTCTTGTGTAAACGTTGCATTCATGGTGTTTTTGACGAAGGACCTTTTGTTCCCTGTTGCCATTATGTGCTGTTTGTCAAGATTTAAAGGGCATACAGTGAATCTTTGTTGCACTGATCCTGGTGTAATACAGTATTAGAAGATACAGGATCAGCTGTGATAGGGGTTGCCCCGGCATCTTCTAAAGCACGTCCAAAAAAACCTACTACCATTTTTTCCCTCATGTTGTATAGGAGTGATCACTCAGAGATCATGTTTAAAAAGGTCGTATCGATACTTCACGTTCCATCAACTAACTGGCCAACGAATGGTCAAGATCAGGACACATTATTGATTCAGGTCAGTCCAGGAACCCTAACGGGGATTGGAGTTTGGGGGAAGAATACAAGGCATACGTGTGACACATCAATAACTTCACTTTAACGAAGTAATGATTGGGCCATTAGTGCAATAAATAATGTTTAGTCTCACACCACACAGGTTGCAAGTAACTCATAAGAAAAGACTGCGTCCATCAAGTTCTGTAAATATCCCCAATACTAGGTACTAAAGAGTCACTGCGGCAGATGTGGCAGTTACAGAATGGTAAGTACAAACAAAGTTCAAAAGTGTCACAAAATACCATGTGACAAAACCATCAAGTCACAAGAGAAAAACCAGTAGGCCGAGGTCCACAGCGACCAAAAGCACACACTAGAGGCCACGTTCCACACCCGTTGGCGAAAGGCTATATGTAGTAAAAAGCGTTTTAAAAAAGGAACCTGTGGCGCGTAAATAGAAAGATAATATATAAAACCATTCTACCAAATATATTGATATGTGAAGCTATAAGTGTTTCAACAAGGTCACCCCAGAAACATGGGAAGAGACAAACCGGACTAGAAAAATTAACGTGGCTTTACCCAAAATAGGTTTAGGGAAGAACTTTGTAATATAAAACAAGCTACCAAGAGAGATGATAAACAAGGGAGCTACACCTTCACTAAGATCAATGTTTTTTTATGCTGCTGCAAACAACTTACTAAATATGTCGCAAGACGAAACAAAATAGGGTGGTGCGGGTGTTGAAAAATTCACTGGCAATTGTGTTGAAAATCACAAAAAATGGGGAAAATCTGCCCACTAAAACGGTGGCCCACTTACCAAACATTTTACTTACAAACCTGCGCGAATTATTAAATAGGTTAACCTTACTGTTGAAAAATTAACGGTTCAATTCTCACGCATTGGGGGGGGGGGGGGGGGGGGGTCTACAGATCTCTGTCTGTGAATTATGTGTTTTTTTTTTAGGCTTCTCTTAAAGGATGTTCCGTGGGGGTTTGCGACTAGATTACAAGCTTACCTGAAGCTCAAATGTTGGTGGGGGGCTGGTAAAGACTGTCGAGCAGAACTTAAGTTCATTTTCAGAGGTTGCAGAAATCCGTCTCGGCATCATAAGATGGTCTCTGTGAGACTGTCTGATATCAGTGGGCAACTTAAAAAGGTAAATTCACTGGTGTCACTGTGTGAATACGCAAATTTGAAATCTAACCACAAACAACACATGGTATGAGTGTGAAAATGGCCAAGTTCCATTACGAGCGTGTATTGGGGCTAAATTTTTGGGAAGGAATCGTGGGGACTCAGAATAACAGAGTGTATCACCTCGAAGAGACATGCTAAATGTTGGGAAGAACTTGGAATTCTTTTGTCATTTTGACAATATTAGCTAACAAGTAGTGGGGAGGATTAAAAATAAAAAAAGCAACTGATCGTGCAGGCAGTGATTAAAATAAATTGTAATGTGTTGAGCTGGTGATTTGGGTCCGTCATCTTGAACGCCTTATAAAATCAGGATTTTGGGAAATCAACTTGTTGAACATGAATCCCAAGAAGCGCCCAGGCTAAGCTTAAAGTACCAAAAAAAAAAAAAAGAAAAAACGTTGCCGAGAGATGTTGGTTGCCGCGCCCCCATGTGGTCGGTGTGGGTCATTTCATTACCAAGGTCAGTTTCACCATTACCAAACCCAACCAAAAAAGTTTAATGCTTCAATAGAGCTCATATAATTGGCACTTTTCCATAAACATACTAGATGGTCCTTATTTACCCGTGAATGGGCTCTTTGCTTGCTTTTATTTATCTTCTTTTCCTCAAAATGTCCGCCACGGAATCTGACCTAATGGCTATGACAGGTGAATTGATATCTGACATGGGTTTTTTAGAAATGCGGGTATAAGAAAGCCAGGAATTAATGGTTCAATACCTGGGCATCCACACTGCAGGACCAACTAGTTAGATAATACCCAAGAGTGGGCCTGCGCAGCTCAGAGGACTCGCGAATATATATCAACCAGTCGCCCAAAGTCACTCACAGTCGGCGGCAAAACCACTGGAGTGTAATAAAACTCCCAAAAACGTGTAAAGAAGATAAGCAAGTTGTATCGGTGCCGAAGCAGGTTATCATAATAAAAAAACAAAAAACAGAGGGACTGGGGAGGGGGGGGGGGGAAAAAAACGCGTCATGCTCATCTACTAGTAGTTAAAAGATGTACTAAAGTTGATAATATTCTACTCACTGAATTGGGGTCGGGAAGACAGTGTATAAACTAAACTACTACTTATAGTTACTGAAAAACTACTCACTTACTACTTACACTCAGTGATGGGGATCCACATTGTCCGGTGTAGCCATTATTGGATTGAAAATTTTTTGTTTTGTAGGTTTAGACGCGGTGTGTTTTCATACGTCAATGATCTTTGTGCATATAGAACTACCAGTGTCAATATTGATTGATGACAAAAATAAAGACGATAGTTGCCAAATCTTTCAGGTTTCTTGGCATGTGTGTAAATTTGACATAAATAACCATAACCGTGGCGTTTTTCCCATTTTCTCCAAAATCATGGTCTTTTGCATGTATGCTGTATACTTGTGAGTGCCTCCATGGTAAATTGTCTCCCCAACACATGAAAAGCCGCATAAGGGAATTGACTTGTGAAATATGTTAACCACGAAAGGGGGGGTGTTTTTTTCATTGAACATCAGAAACTAATATTACTCCAATAACTATGATGTTTTCTGGTCTCTGGCTGTTAGTCTTATGATCACCCCTGTCTAGTAACACACTGTTAAGTTTGATTGGAATGTTGAGCTTTCCCTTTTCCAAGGGAGAGCTTGTGGTAAAATGTTGTCTGGACGTAAAAACCAAGCACCTGCTCAGATTTTGAAACTTAAAATGCGAAAATTCCGTCGTGGCATCAGTGTTAATGAAGCAATAGGTCAACGTATACCCCGCCTTTTTCTTCTGTGAGTCATGGATACAGACAACTCAATCATTGCTATTACAGTACCGCCAACCGCACCCGCCAGACCCTTACCCCCGGTGCACGAGTCTTCGGGAATAGGACTCACAGTGAAAACAAATGAAACATAATGGAAAATGCTATCCGGATCGGTGGGGGCAAGTGTGGTCATTTAATTTCCGACATCATAAGCCTCTATTAATACTGTTTCGAATGTGCATGACGAAGGGCAAGGCCACCCACCTCCTTATGCTTGCACAAACATTTCAAGATACATTATTTCGTCAGCGCCACTCATAATACTAAATGTTTGTGTTATGTTGATTTCGAGTCCGCCTGTTGTAGGATGAATGGAAAACATTTGTGAGTCATTGTTTAGTTGGCATTTACCCTAAACGACATAGATGTTATTTTGTAGCAATTTATAAGGTAGGGAGGCGAAGTCATTCGTGGGGGAAGGGAGGGCAGAAGGACGTATGGGACGGGCTAACTCATACAATCGTTTGACGAAATGGGCGGTAGGAGGTGCAGGAAGCTGGTAAGAGAACAGGGCACGGCGCTGATATAGGTAGGAATAAAAATTTGGGCATGTGAAGGAACAGAGAGGAGACGAGACGCAGATGAGACAAAGCACACAAGCGTATAAATAACGGGACCAGAGAATCGTATAAGACGCTCTCGCAGGGGAGCCTAACACGGCAAACCACGCAGGAAGGGGGGGAAGGAGCACATTTGACGGTGGGTAGAATGTGCTCGAGTCACACCCGGAAAAGTATCATGGCATCAGTAGGATTGTCAATTCTTATTAAAATGGTACCACTCTCACGAGGTTTCCTCCCCATCATAAGCCGTTAAAATTAGCTCAATCCACTTTGGCTTCACGGTCAAGGGATTTCTCCCATTAGAACAAGTTCAGAATTTACTTCCATCATTGCTAGTTCTTTCACTAGTGTAAAGTACTGATTGTCATCAGCTGGTAGGACTGTACAGAATTAATGCCAATATCCGGATCCTCTGCAGTTTGTAACAATCTTGTTCCTGGTAAAGTAAGTTCCCATTTCTAAAGTGACCACTTCATTGAAAAAGATGGAGAATTGTCATTATATCCTCAACTTCAATTTTAACAGTGAAAACATTTATGGGATTTGCAACCATTGCATCAATGTAAGGAAGCATATAGCAGCCGATCCACACAGTGTCTCCTCTGCTCTCTTTAACGTCTTAATACAAATTCCCATTTCCTAAATCTAAGGCGAAATATTTCTCTGAAATCCGTGAAACAAAATGCGAAATTTTCGAGGTAAGATATTCCTTTATGCCTAATCTAAGATCTTTGGCAATATTTGATATTACAGAGTCTTTTCTTAATTCTTCAAATATAGAATAATTGAGCTGACTAGATACTGAATGACAAACCTCGAATAAGAAAAGAACAATCATTACTTGCCATCTGACTTTCCTGTAGACGTCGACTGTTCCCATCTCAACCATTTTAGAAATCCAGAAAATCAAGATGTAATTCCTTTTAGATGTGTCAATATCCTTCAAATCCTTCTTGAGAAAATCCAAACATGTCTGTGTTTCTTCCTGCAAATCTAGAATGCGAAGGACTGGTATGCATCTCACTGGATCTCCAATTTCACATTTTTCTCCTTATTGGTAAACAGCGGCGCTCTGAGGGTGCAAATGGGGAACTGCAGCACCAAAATAATATTTTAAAAATAGCCAGTGCTAAAGTATGCAACTGTTTACACTGTAACATGCTAAATTATATTCATGTATAATTATAATAAAATAATTTTAACTATTTATTTTAATATTTTTTTATTTTACACACAAAGTGATTTCATGGAACTGAATTCTGTGATCAGACCAGCAGCATCTTACACCATTTTTTTCATCCACATCTAAACAACAAAGCTGTGTTTGTGCTTTAGTTCACATACAATAATTTCCCATGCACTTTATTTAACATTTGTTTATTGCACAAACTTAGAGCAACATATTCAGTCAATCGGCTGCAGACAGTACATTAAGCAATCCTAAACAATTTCCAGCAAACCCCTCAACCTTTCTATCCCTTCCAAATATATTCCCCAGCAATTAACCCTTAACATCTTCTCCATAGAAAAAACATACACTATCACATAGGTGCAAAATCAATACATTAAAAGGATTGAAAACCTCAACCGTTACCAAAATGTATAAACATAATAATGTCTGCTAATTCAGCAAATAAGGTGGACCATAAGGAAACCTCCACTATCACTCCGTTCTTTTCACTTAGGTCCTATTATCCTTCTACCTGAGAAAAGTGCTCCCCAAGTACATATCACGCGAAATTACCAATGACCACAGGTCATTGATAGTACTTAATAGCCATTCAAATCATTAAAAATTAAAGCATTTGAGTGATAGCTCTAACAGATATGTTTTTCCAGTTAACAATACATGGACCATAAATCCCAATACATCTGTACATCTGTAGATAATGGCGGGGCTATATATATATATATTTTATATATATATTATATAGCAAGAGAATGGCATCGGCACTCCAGTCTGCATTACAATGCAGTGTAAATCTCCCACGGGAATCCATTACCCCAAACTTATAATTGAATAGCAATGGAGCTGCACACTAGGGATGAAGGTAGATAAAGTTCATTTATTGACATGCTTACAATATATCAAGCAACGTTTCGGGAGTACATCTCCCTTTATCAAGTTTGTAATCAGGTACTGATTATACAGTTGTACAGGATTTTTAAACAGGATAACCCCTCCCAGGGGGAAGTGACATCACACAACCCATTACCCATATTACAGGGTGTGCAATACATACATTATATAATACATAGGACAGGTATATCCAACCTACATGGAATGAATAGATTATTTAAAAGTCATAGAAATGATACAAATTATGTCTTTATTCAAGCCCCCAGGAGACAATGCTCCTAGGCGCCTGATCCACACGCCTCTCTGCTTTAGACGTAGTTGTCTATCACCATAAAAATTTGCTGGTAGAAGATCTTCCCACTTAGTTTATTATCAATACAATGCTTGGATACTGAAAATGGTTGTGTTGTAAATTAATGAGGACTTGTGTTGGCTGAGTCTGGCCTTCACCTTTTGGGTGGTCTCTCTGATATATAAATATTTACATGGGCATGTAATTACATAAACAGCAAGCCTAGTGTCACACGTGAATGTGGCACGTAATGTGACCTCCTCTCCTGTTAATGGGTGAACAAACATGGATCCTTCAGTACCTGTTTGCAAAAAATACAAGTTAAACAAGGGTACATCCCCTTGTTTCGTCCCTAGCCACATAGATGGCATAAATTTACCCTCTTAGTACACACTTTGTAGAGATGATCATAGAACCTATGGTCTTACCCCTCTTAAAGGCCATCATGGGTTTTATGAATTCTTGTATTCCCTGGATCTATTCCACTTTCATGCAACATTCAACAGTCCTTGTTTTTAGAAACTCATCCAGCTTTATTTTAAAATTATCCAATGAACCTGCCATCACCACATCCAATGGAAGACAGTTACATAATTTTACTGTTCTTTAAAAAACATTTTGAACTTCTTATCTTCTGGTCTTAAGGGATGTCCGCATATCCTCTGACATGTTCTATGGTGAGCAATACCTCAGACAGTTAATGTATGGACCATTAATAAGTATATACACAGTAATCATATCCCCACCACATCAACTTTTCTCTAGTGTACATAATTGTAACTTATTAAATCTGTCTTCATATTCAAGCTCCCCATTCCCTTCATATTGTGAATGGGCCTTCACAATATCATTTTTGAGCATTTTTGAGCATGATCATAGTAACAATCAGATGTTTTAAAGTAGAACGAGATATTTAAAGGTATCATCAATAACAAAGCATTTTACACAATCTATCAAAATAAACAGTGCGAGTGATGTTAAAATTCTACATTCAAAGGTTAGAAATTTAGTAACTGAGAAGCTTACCTCCAGTAAATTGGTGCTTGGCAACCCTGAGTCATCAGCATCAATAAGGTTGTCTGTAGGGATGTTTTGATTTGAGTTGCTAAAAGTAAAGTCACTTTCATTTGGATCCAGGGATACACAAACATTGTAGGAATAAGGAACAGGCAAAGTTCCAGTGGGATACTGCGAAAGAATCCTTGGGTCAATATAAGAATAAGCATTTGTTTTTAAGGTATCAAAGGCTTGGGAGGTTTGACTTACATTTTGAAACACAACCAATGTAACAGTTAGTATAAAGAGCAATGAAATCAATGCAAGTGCGATTAATAAGTACTTTGCAAACTGGATGGGAATTGTCCTCAATGAGCTGATTACTAAGTTTAGGAGCCACCTGATTAAAATCCATCACAATTAGAACACTTAATGTAACTGTTGCAGAAAGTGGGTCTCCATTGTCTTTTACCATAACCACCACCTTATGTTTAAAAACATCTTTCTCCTGAAATGTCCTTGAAGTCCTGATTTCTCCATTATTTTGACTGATAGCGAAAGGAGATATTCTGACATTTGCACCAGATGATAGGAAAGCAAGAATTATGTCCAGAGTCTGCATCCATTGCCACTACTTTAGTTACTAATGTTCCTGTTCAGAAGTAAAGGGTACAATCTCAAACAGAGCTGAACTGGCACTTTCAGTTGATGGATACAACATTTTTGGTGAATTATCATTCTGGTCTTTATATTGATGATCAAAGTTGCATTGCTACTTAGAGCTGGTGAACCATTGTCCTTAGCCATTATCAAAATGTTAAACTCCTTGTGTTCCTCATAATCAAATGAACGTTGCGCATATAGAACCCCAGACTCTATGTAATGGAAAAATAAGAAGTAATGGAAAATCCTCTGTATTTGAAGTAGATATAGAATAAACTATTTTAGCATTATTTCCAGTATCTAGATCCGATGCCTGTATTCTATACATTGAAACACCTGGCAAATTGTTTTCAGACAAGTATGTAATATATTTAGATGCATGAACATTGGTGGATTGTCATTGACATCTGATAAATCTAACCCAAGAGTCCTTTTCTGAATAGTTGAGGGTTTCCTCTGTCAGTTGCAAGAATTGTGATGTTTATAAAATGGATCTCTTTCTCTGTCCAAAGGACTTGTAGTAACAATGCGATAGTATCTACTGGAGGATATTACTAATTGGAAGGTGCAGCCCCCAGGATTGACGTCTACTTCCCATTTTCCCCTGAGTCATGGTCCCCAACTTCAACCAATGCTATCACAGTCCAATTGCCGAATCCTCAGGAATAGGAGATGACAAAGAAGCAATAGATATATCAGGTGCATTGTCATTTTCATCTGTAATTTCTATTAATACTATGGAATGGGCCACAAACCCACCTCCATCTTTGGCTTCTACTGATATTTCAAACTGTTTTGTTTTTTCAAAATCTAACATTTTTTGTTTTAATTTCACCATTTGTAGGATTAATGCTAAATATACTTGTATAAAGGTTGTGTTCTGATGTTTTGCTGAAAGAATATGTGATCTGTGCATTTGTACCTTCATCGCTGTCATGTGCATTTATCTAAGCACTGTAGAATTTATTGGAACACTCTCACTTATGCTCACTTTATATAATTCTTAGTGAAGATGGGTAAATTATCATTGGCATCAATAACCATGACCTTAATTAAAGCAGTACCAGTCTTTCTGGGTTTCCTCCATCAGTAGCTGTTAAGAATAATTCATGAACACTTTGTTTTTCACGATCTAGAGATTTGTCCAATACAGTTTTAAAAATTTTCTCCCTCAATGGTGGATTTTCACTTAATATAAAATAATGATTTTTATTGAGCGTGTATGTTTGTACAGTATTATTACCAATATCGGGATCTCCAGCAGTTTGCAAGACCAAATCGTTCCTGGTAAAGTAGTTTCAATTATTTCTAAAGTGATGGTGTCTTGGTAAAACACTGGAGGATTATCATTTATACTTGAATTTCAATATTGACGCTAAAAACATTTATGGGGTTTGTAACCATTGCATCAAATGATAAAAGCAGGAAACTGCAGGTCCACATAGAGTCTTCTTGTCTATTCTTTCTTTAACATGTAAATTTCCAGTATCTTAAATCTACAGAAAAATATTTTCTGAAGCACGTGAAACAATGTGAAATTTTCTTGGTATGAGATCCTTAATGTCTAATCCAAGATCCTTTGCAATATTAGCTATTACAGAGTCTTTTCCTAATCTTCAACAAGGAATAATGAAGCTGACCAGATACTGAGTCACATTGCCAAGGAATATAAAAGAAAATTTACTTGCCATCTTAGTTTCCTATATGTTTTTGCTTGGTGGATTTTCTGTCAGCCATTTGCAGTCCTTCTTTCTATTATACAAGCACAAAACGGGTAATCCAAATGGCAAATATGAATAATCCTGTTCACAAAAGAAGCTAAAAATGTCTGCCTTTCCTGCAGCATATCTGCAAAGTGAATGTTTTTAAGTATTACTGGATCTCCAAATCCACACCTTTTCTCTTACGGTGAACAGCGGCGCTCTGAGGCATAAATGGGGACTGCAGCAACAATATTTTCACTATAGCTAACATTGAAAGCATGTTTAATCCACCTTACATAATATATTTTTTCAATAGTATGTAAAATATATATGAGTAAAATGTCTTATGGAGTGAATAAACTACTTTTTAAGTATGCATCCATTCTAAATATTTTTTTCTGATCTGTATCAACTTGCTTAAGGTTTTAAAATAGATTAATCCCATACTAAATGACAGATTTGAGCAGTTTGAAACAACTAACTATAACAGATTAGTTAGTTTGAAAATTAACTATAAAAATATTAGGGGTGAATTTATTATATATTGTGTATTCCTTTATACTGTTTGTATTTGCTATGATGCTTTAATAAGTTTTGAGATTTTGATCTCATTACAAAATACTATGGGGCAATGTAGAAATAATACAATTTAATTCATACACAAAAATATATACTTCATGTATACCTAACTTTTATTTTCTAAACAAATTATTTTGCAATAAAATTTCAAAAACAAGTTAAAAATATTTTTTTTAGAAAGCAGTGATTATTGGGTGATTATAGTAATTATATAGGAGTAATTATTGGAGTGGATTATTATAAACGTTCAGGGAGATTCAATATGGGTGAAATCCAAGTAAAACCTACATTAACCCAAAGTAATATCGGGTTAAGGAGTGTTTTACATGGATTTTAGGGCACATTGCCATTTCAAATTCGGAAATAGCACTGTGCACCGGATACAAAACCCCTTTGTTATGTTTGCACTACCTTGTAGGGCAGAACTTAATGGATTTTTTAGGGGGATTTATTCAGTCACTACCAGAACGTTCTTTACGTGATCCCACGATGCATACCAGGACATAATCTCATTTTGTCTGGTATTATATTGCTGGTTTGTGCAAGGTAAGTAGCGCCAAACTTTTATATTGAATCTCCCAGTTTATTTCTAATTAATATATTTTTCTAAAGGAAATTATAAAAGATTGTTATTCTAATTATAAAGCATTTGTGCTGAATAAAACACTTCTACTTGAAATATAAATGTACAATATAACTAAGTTGAATTGCAATGCACTTAAAAAACCACAGGAATGATCCAAACACTATCGCATTACCACTTTCCCCTCAACAACTAAAAGAGGCTTTACATTAACTATTTTTCTAAAAGGAATTTTATGCAACTTTTCATACAGGTTTTATTAGGATAAGACAAATACATTAGAGATAAGGAACAAAATCTCAGAGTTTATTTCTGCTGCATCAGTTCAGAAGACATTTAAACACAAATTGATCTTAATGAGAATAAATACTGGTCTCCCTCTGTATTGTGCTTAATGTATGAAATTAATACAGAAATTGTTACATAGTTATTTTTGTTTGAAATATTTCCATTGAGTTCAACCCTTCCGTGAAAATCCTCACATTGCAAACCCAACAGAAAAATAACTACTTTAGATCCATGTATAACTTGCCCCCAAACAACATGTTCATATTTACTGAAAAAAATTAAAATTTCACATAGTTATACATTGAAGGTATCACCTTCATGTCAATTTTGTTATATTCAAACATTGCCAGTGTGCAGATAATATGATATTGTATGGGCCTAGGAATGTGCATGATTATCTTTTCTATGTTTGTATTAATGTTTGACAAGATCGGTAGCACTTCCACAAAATGTAGTTGTAATTTAGCCTAAGGAGTGGTTCCACAATCCCTCTATTGTATGTAATTTTGTTATCTCAACATTAAACCATCTGTTGTATCTAGTTAGATCAACTGGACTTAAAGTTTTGCTCTTGAAAGAACTAAACTTTAAGTCCAGTTTCATCTAACTGAATACAATAGATTATACCATGACCAGAATGATAAGAAACTTCACAAAGCACATCAAACCATTATTTCCTTTTTTGTTTGATATTAAATTTTGATTGAAGTACAAATAAAAATGTTAACTATAATTTTTTTGGCTATAAAATTATGCTATATATCTATCATACAAATCATTAGTATTACAAAACAAATTATTATGGTTTCAAAATATGCAGCACGTCATGATGTGCATTCACTTTATAGAGATCTTAAAAAATAGTTTAGAACTTTTAAGAGCTTGTATTAAAAGGGCAGATGAACCGATAAGCACCTTTTCTCAGCAAAAGGGATGTAAGTGTTTTAAGGCAACACAAAATTATTTTGCTTAATTATGCTTAATAAATTTATTTGGAATACCACAATATATCATGACCTAGATGATGAAACCTTCACAAGCATATGTTGAAGTTTAAAAAAATAAAATAAGATTCATGGTTTCTCAAAGAAAGCTTTAAAAAGGTGTAATTTATTTCAATGCAATAAGGTTTTATTTGTTCTAGTCATAACCTATATTATGCTAGGCCACATAAGCTCAATTACAACCATTAGACATGAGGACCATTACATTAGCAGGTTTACAGGCTTTAAGAAAGATTTTAGAAATAGCATTTCTTAATGATTTTTGATGGATGCCAAGTCTCTTAAGGAAATTTACTAAGGGACTTGTACTTGTGGATTATAAACCCAGAAATAATGTTAGAACATAGCACACCTAAATAAATGCCATAAAGGATTTATACCACAAGTGTATCAATCACAACATTTTGGGAGTTGCTGCCCATTCATCAGCTGATTTTTTTAGGTAGTACTCTCTATTATTATTTCTGATGAATACCTTGTGGGTTATAATTTATCAGAAATATATATTTACTCTGCAGTTTACAAACATAGTAAGATTGCATACATAAATGTCAAAAGTGAGCCTTTATACCAGGAAAAAACAAAGGCTGATGTGTTTATTTTCAACCGCTGTGTAAATTATAGGCATGATCAAAAAGCTGACACCGCCCCTTTATGGGCCCATTGACTTCAATGTGCAACATTCATTTAACATATTATGTGTCCTGCCACAAGAAGACTTAAACTGCCCATGCATTATGCTAGCAACATACCTCCTGAAGTTCCGTGGCTATACAGTTATAACAGCCAATAGAGATGGACTAGAACTCAAACTCGAACTTGAGTTCAAGCTGAACTTATCAAGTTCGAATAGACCCGGACTTTTCAAATTATGCCAAACTGGGATTTCTCACACTTTTGAACTTTCCAGACTTTTGATAATTATCGAATCAGTTGAGGGTTTGGTAACCCTCGATCAGGACTCAAGGTTCGATATAACCTCGAATCTTCTATTTGTTTGTGGATAATTATCAAAAATTTAATGCAGGAGTTCAAAATGGCGTGCATAAGAACAAAATCAATTTTTAAAAAAGTTCTGGATATTCGAATGTGTCCCCCAGACCATTTCCCAGGTCCCAGAGCCATTTACATTAAGTTTATCATTGTTGTTTTAACTGTATTCAGCCAAACCTTTCGAACTATTTGACCCATTGACTTTAATAGGTCCATGTTCGAAAGTTTGAAAACAAACCAAACTTTATGAAGTTCGGCCATCCTACTAGCCAACATACCTGACGTTCCTTTGTCATTTTTAAAACCGCCTGGCCTGATGAGTTACAATCCGGCCAGGAAACAGCATGTGAAAATAAGAAGGTAAAAACTAATGGTCGGTCCATGTCATGATTGATTCAACGTTCATGTGGATTAACCATTGAATGTTAAGCCAGTATAGCTAGCATCAATCATCCAATGTAATTTACACACTTGTCATTGACAAATTCTTAAAATCAAAACTTTACTGACCTCTTATATTGACTAAGTGATGCACTTTCTTCATGCTTTCATTTTGAAGTTCTGAATCCTGTGTCAATAAGATTGTCTACTGGGACATTCCTTTTGAATTTAGAAAAGTAAAATCACTACCAGATGAATCCACAAGCCCGCATACATTGTAGGAATATGGAAGACTCAAAGTTCCATCATAAACTGTGAAAGTACTTTGGGATCAACTTGAGAATAAAAATTGAATTGGTGGCCCAAAAGCAGAGAAAGGCTTTGTCTCCTTGCATTTTGATATAATGACCAGGATAATAGTTAAAATAAAAAGATAGTAATTACAGCAAGTGCAATTACTAATATATTTGTAAATTAGAGATTGAGATCCATCCTCACTCAAATGATTAGTGAGTTTAGGAACCATCTGCTAAATGATCAGCAACAATGAGGCTTAATGTAACTGTTGCTGAAAGAAAGGGTCTCCGTTATCCCTTACCATAACCACCAATTTATGCTTTAAAATATCCTTTGCCTGAATATCCGTAGTATCCGAATTTCCCCAGTGTGCGTACTAATAGAGAAGTGGGATGGGTCTGATGGTTGTATGAAATGATAGACAGCCAGCCATTATGGCCAGAGTCTGAATCCACTGCCACAACTTTGGTAATCAAAGAACCTTCAAAGCTGTAGATGGGACCAACTCAAACAATGTAGAAGCTCCGCTTTCAGTTGGTGGATCAAAATATTTGGTGCATATCGTTCTGATCATTATATGAATAAGTAGAGTTGAATTGCTACTCAGAATGGATCCATTGTCTTTGGCCATTATTCCAAATTAAACTCTTTGTGCTGCTCATAACAAATGAACGCTGAGCATAGAGAATTCCAGTCTCTATATTAATGGAAAAGTAGGAGGACACAGGAAGATTATCTACGTTTGTGTGGAAATTAATAAGTTACTTTAGCATTGTCTCCAACATCAAGGTCTGATGCATGAATCGTACAAACTGAAAACCCCTGGTAAATTATTTTCCGGTAAATAAGTAACATATGTTGATTCCATAAATATCGGTGGGTTATCATTGATGTCTGATATTCCAACTTGATATATTTTGTACTGGAAAGTGTAGGGGATCCTCTATCAATAGCAAGAATTGTGATATTAATAATGATACTTTCTCTCTATCCAACATGCTTGTCGTTGTAATTCTGTAGTATCTACTGGAGGAGGAAACTAATGAAAAGGTGTTGTTCCCATTATCTGACAGTCCACTTCTCCATTTTCTCCGGAGTCTTGATCATGGACCTCAATCAGTGCTATCACAGTGCCAGGTGCCGAATCCTCAGGAATTGGTGAAAAAATGAGGCAATAGTTATTTCAGGTGTGTTGTCATTTTCATCAATAATTTCTATTAACACTTGCAATGAGCCACAATCCACCACCATCTTTGGCTTGTACCGACATTTCAAATTACTTTCTGCTCAAAATTTAAAATACCTTGAGTTTTAATTTCACCATTTGTAGGATTAATATTGAACAAATCTGATCTTTTTCTGAAGGAATACATGATCTGCGCATTAATACCTTCATCTTTGTCAGTCGCATTTACAGTCAGGACTGTAGAGTTTTATTGGAGTATTCTCGCTAATGCTCACTTTATAATGTGTCTGTGTAAATATGGGGAGATTGTCATTGGCATCAGTAACAATCACCCTAATTGTAGCAGAGCGACCTTGCTGGGTTTCCTCCATCTGTGGCTGTCAAGATTAATTCATGGATGTTTTTTGTCTCACAATCTAGAGTTTTTTCTAAAACAAGCTCTGGAAATTTACTGTCATCAATACTGGGATTTTCACTCAATGTAAAAAATATTGCTGTCACTGAGTCTGTATACCTGAACTGTATTAATACCAATATCAGGATCTTCTGCATTTTGTAAAGCCAAATGAATTCTGGTGATGTAGCTTCACTGATTTCCAAACTGATAACATCAGGTGAAAAAATCGGATCATTATCATTTACATCCTGAATTTCTACTTTGACACTGAAAATTTTAAGGGATCTGCAACCATTGCATCAAAGCTAGGAAGCAGGTTGCTGCTACTCCACATAGAGTCTCTCTGTCTATTCTGTCTTAACATATAAATTCCATTTTTTAAATCTCATAAAAATATTTCTCTGAAACACGAGAAACAATCTGAAATTGTCTGGACGAGAGCTCATTAACATCTAATCCAAGGTCTTTTGCAATATTAGCTATAATAGAGTCTTTCTCAGTCCTCAGCAATAGAATAATGAAGCTGTGCAGAGGACTGAATGATAAAGCCATGAGAATAGAAGTATAAACTTACTTGCCATCTGGTTTCCTTGATTGCAATTTCACCCATTCATCAAATCTTCTAGAATTCCTTTTAGGTTGACAGTGTTTGAAACCCAGTAAAACAATTGCAATGCACCTCCTTCAGAGAAGATTTGTCCATGTACGTACCGATTTCTTATATAAGAGAACCCAGCAATTGTCTACATTCTTCTTGCAGATCTGTAGTGTGAATGAGTTTGATTTGACCAGATCCTCAGTAAAGATTCTCCTTCTTGGTAAACAGCGGCGCTCTGAGGACAAAAATTGAGAACTGCAGTTGATAGCTTTTGTAGCTTAAGAATGATTTTTCAGAAATGCAGTTTTCTGCATCTAAATTTTATTTTTTAATGTACACTTTTTACAGGACTGTACAAAATATTTATTAAATCATTTTAATGTCTTTATACTTAACTTGATGTTTTTGTTATGAGAATGTATACACCTTTGCTCAAATCTTATTATGGACATGTTACTTCTCTAAAAATTTTTAAATATAAGAAACATGTGGTTGGAACGCAATGCCAATACTATTGGTTGTTGCTATTGGAAAATGTACTTGTTTCATCTGCCTTGACTAATCTGTCTACATTTATCACTATAATCTTCACTAATCTTACACTTTTCACTATAAAAGTTAAATCTATTATAAATACTTTTTACACAATATTATTAGGCCTTGTTATTTTAAGACAGTTGCTCTATTCTGTAAAAAGGATAAAGCTTCATTTTTATAGAAAAGGAAGTAGTGATGAATCCCAGCTTCGAAACAGTTTCATTGGACTGAACGGTTTTGAAAATCTAAAGATCCAACACATTTTATCAAAATTTTTGAAATGCATTCCATGGAAAAATTGAAAATTCTTTTATTGAAAATTTGTGAATTGCTATCGAATACTCAAAAATTGCAAATGAAAATTTGCAAAAATCCTGATTCTATTTTGTTTGAATTGGATTTTCAGAGCTAAATAGGTTCTGCAGAACGCTGCTGGAAAAAGTTTCTCAGGTTTCGTAAATCAAATATATATGTGCAGTACATTCTTCCCATTTAGAAAAGGTGACAGTTTATAAACACACTTTCTCAAATAGTTATGGTCAATTAAGGCATAAGTCAATCCAAGAGATAAAAGGTGATGAAACTTGCATATTATTTTATAAACCAACAATCAACAATTACTAGTGAATTATAAATGGCCCTTGCTCTGTAAGGCATATAATGCAAGACTTAATTGATACACCAATGGCCTTCACAGTTAAAATTTTAAATTTTATTGTATTTTAATTGGATAAAATGTGACACCTGTAAAATAACTATGCTATAAAATATGAGGGTAAAAACAAAATTAAAATGTAAAAATTATAGAACTTCAGTCTGTGTTTGGGAAAAAAAAATGCCAATATTTCATCACATAAAATAGTGTAAGATATTTATCCCTTTTCATTGACCAAATATTCTATTAAATTGTGTAGAGAAAGATAAATGCTAGTTAAAAAAAGGCCTAAGAGAGTTGTATAAAATGGTATTCCTTACAGGTGAGGGCAAACTTTATGATTATTTCAAGCTTAGCTTCATTGGAACATTTATTTTAGTAGTAAGATATAATGATTTTTTTTTAAAGACGTTTTTTCTAACTTATGGCAGATGTAATTGCATAGGGTGCACAACCCTAGCCCATTTGGAAAAAAAATATGCCCCACAGGAACATCAGGTGGGGAGGGCTATGGGGATCTGAGTGATTTAGGGGCTAAAGAAGTACTGGTTACTGTATGGGTGCTGCTTGTGTGCCCAAACCTGAGCCAGGTTGGGCTTCTCAGTGCTAAGGCTTGACTACATAACAGCAAGTCTACATTATAGAAAGAATAGAAAAAATCTAGGGTTATTCATAAATTTCTTATGTGTTATTATAATGTTAAATAAGATCTAATTGGTTAGGGCAAAAATTAGCACCCATTTTAATGATAAGAACTTTATTGTATCTCCTGACTGTATTTTGCATTGTTTTACTGTATCATGTCTATTTTATGTTTATAGAGAAATTGTTTCTTCTTATAAAGCCAATATATATAGTATAGTTTATGGTTGAATAAAGATATACGTCCATCCAGTCAACCTTCTAGCAATATCCTCATTTCCTGCCTAACTGTTGATCCAGAGAAAGCAAAAAAACCCACACAAATTTATTAAGGGGAAAAATTTCCTTCCTGACTCAAGTGGCAATCGGAAATTTCCTTGGATCAACTACTACTTTTGTATTAATACCAGTAACTTCAATATTCCTTGTTTGCAGAAACTCATCCAGCTTTTTTTTTAAACTGACCAATGAACCTGCCATAACAATGTCCACTGGAAGACAGTTCCATAGCTTTACTGTTTCTCACAGAGAAAAAAAACCTTTTTATATACTGTAATATATCTACAACATTAATCTGAAAGGATTAAACAGAAACATGATTTAAGGAGTTTTATTTGACACTTCTTCATAGACAAAAATTGTTTAACCTCCTCCTCCTCACAAGTCCCACTAAGAAATTATTCTGTTTTCCAATAAAGAAATAACCATAATGCAATTTATATGAATATATTTGTGTATGTTGTATGTGAATTAACTTATTTTCTGTTTTACTATTATAAGATGCACAATGCACTTTATATGTATTTCACTTGTTTTAGGTGTTTTTATACAATCTTTAATTTTATGATGTGTAGCAGTGACATCATTATATATATGTTCGTTTTTTTTTTAAATAGCCGTAACCATTAAAGACACCATATTTCTATTAGTAGAAGTCTCCAAAATCCTGAGCAAAAAAAACATCTAAATATTCTTTTTTAGTTTGCCTATATAACCATCTATGTCCGAATGCATGTAAGCTATACACTCGATAGATGAGAGCTGAGAGTGTGTTACACCAGATGGTAAGTGAATAAAGGTTTGAAGTTTGAATTAGCTTGATGAGTGGACCTTACTTTTACCAAAAAATGGGTACTTCTATATGTTATATATCAGTTTTTTAAACATAGAAAAGAACTTTATTAAAACAAATTGATCTTAATTTAAATTTTATATTTTTTCTTTTATACCTGTCATTTGAGCACAACCAAAACAGTTACTGTATATATACTGCCTTTTCTCACACTAGTGCTTATTTATTTGATACACTTGATGGCTTTAATACCAAAATTGCAGCACTTCTCTTCAAAAGTCAAGCTAACTCTCTAACATGCTGCAAATGTGCTTGCATGACTTTAAGATGCAATTATCAAAAGCTTCTGACACAACTCTATATGGTGCCTGGAATGTACGTTTGATATTTCTTCATTTCTAAATTTATTTCTAGTGTAGAACATCAACGGTAATGTAACGAATTGGCTCCTACAGTCCTTTTTTGAATAGTACTATATAATAAGTACTTATTTTTTGCAAAGTGCTTAAATTTTTACCTTTTTCAAAAAGAAAACAATAGATTCCCTGTTTGTAAAACAATAATACAAAGGCTGTAATTCACTGCAAAAAGAGTTGCAACAAAATATATACAGTTATAGATAAAGTTATATTATAATATAGAATTAGATAATCAAAAAAAATATAGATATATCATATATCTAGATTTAAAAATAATTTGTTGATTCTTGATTCCTGTATATTGTTTGTCTATAAATTGTTGCAATACAAAAATAACATGTGCGGACCTGGTTTAAAATAACAAACAGCTAATAAACTTTATTAGCTCATGTAATCTAAAAATGTTACATACCAAGTCATATAACGCTTACAATATAGTCTGCAAATAAGAAACAAAGATTTGGGTTATTACCATGTTTCCATGGAACTTTTAGGAACGCTATATCTTTAAAAAGAGTAAACAACATTTCACAAGCTAAATGCAAACCAGAGCACCAACTACAGACTGGTTTCAGCTTTATGAGCCATCATCAGTTGTTGCAGGCCTCTGGTTTTGCAGTGTGAAGCAATATGCAATAGGGAACAAAGACTTCTGGATAATTACCATGTTTTCATGGAAAGCTTTAGAAAAGCTATATCTGTAAAAGATACTTATATAGTTGATATTAATAATAGAAGCAAGTTATTCAACCAACACTTTACTGACCTCCACATAATGTAATTCTCTTGTAGGCAATTACAGTACAACAGGGAATGCCCAAATATTTTATGGATATTGGACTGACGGGAGATAATTCAAATTAAGCTGGGAAAGTGCAAACATTATATTTAAGTGAGCCTGCTGTTAAATGTAGCTTAGATATCACCAAAGCTAAAGTAAAGAAAAGCACATACTGTATATTAACAATAAAATGGAATTTCTAAAGTTGTATTTCTACAAATTGTTTTAGAGCATCATTAAATATATATGTGTTTTATCAGTGTATATATTTTTGTTTTAAAATAGTGTTTTTAAACCAGCACTGTGTAACTAATGAGGAATCCTGATTTCAATATAAGACTGGTTTGGAATCAGAACATTTCAACAAAAATTTGCTGGAAAAGGTGGTGTACCGTGTTAGCCAGTCAAAATGTTTACAGGGTAAACCCTTTGAAATAAAAAATAACAAAAGTGGTATAAAGGTGATACCTTAGTGCTAACTACGATTATAGCAAGCTTTCAGAACATTCTAATTCCTTTACCAAGCTGATTACAATGAAGCTGTGGTGCTCTGAAAATCAAAACACCGAAAACTCCTTTTGAAAATCGATTGCCTAGCGATTTTCTGACCTCAATCTAAATATGACAGAAACGCACAAGGTATTGAATAATTCCTCACCCAGTCATACTCACGAAAAAAACAAACTGCAGTAGGATACCCAAAGTCTGTTGCAAAAAACTGATACTCTTTATTCACCCAATAGGAGATACAGGTATGTATCTCCACATATTGGGAATAAAGAGGAAACAATTTTTTGCAACAGACTGGTGTATCCTACTGCAGTTTGTTTTTTCTTCAATTTAAATAGGGTCTGTGTACAATGTATTAGATTCTTTGTATCAACCACTTGTATTGTAAAAAACAACAACCTGTTTGATAGATGCTGAACTATTTCTTCTTGCTTTTTAGGAAAATAAATAAAAGGGTACAATCTATCTCCTTTTTAGTTTTCATCTATTGTGATATCCATTATATATATTTATAGTTACCTTTTGGCTTATGTTAAAATAACCCAACCTCCCAAATCCACAAACATAGCACAGTCTCCTCATTCAAATGCTCATGTCATGGCTCAGTCACACAAGGAAAAACAACTACACATGCCCAAACATATTATTAATATTTCCTTAATTGCAAAAAAAAAAGAAAATGACAAATGCATTACCAAAACCATTACAAAACATAATATCCTGAAATCTTATTATGTTATTAATTGCTGGTGCTTCTTTTCATTTGATTACGTCTTTGTAAGAAGGACATGTAGAAGATACCTGTGCTGCAGTAAAGTTTGGCCATCTTGGATCATGTCTTCAGTCAGGTAAGCTCTGCCCCCCCGAGACTTGCTTGACCTTGTGGCTGTCTGCGTCTAAAATCCAGGGGCAGTTTGCTCCATGCACACACACGCCACCTGTGCCGCGACACACGCTGACATTAGCATGCGTCGGAGTTCGTGCGTGCGTGATCATCACGCTGACGGACTGAAACAGCACAGACCGCAACGAGGTCCAGCAAATTTCAGAGGCAGAGCTTACCTGGCTGAAGCACTGTGCCAAGATGGCCCAGAACTGGGGCATAGGTAGGCTTCTAAGGGACCTAAAAAAAAGGGGGGGGGCGGTTAGTTAAAGATACAGCTTCCATTTAAACTTTATTGTTTTTTGAGTTGTACTTACCTTCAAGGTATATCAGGGTCTTTTGTCACTGATACATAAATAGTCCTTTAATCTTTTAACCTGACTATCAACTGTTTTTGTAACTAGAGACTTTGATGAGACACGACCATACCTGTAACAGCTCAGTTTTTCTACTTCCTGGTCTCATTACAGCATAAATTATAATTAATAATGTTAAAACAACATTAGCAGCATAACTAGAAAATGAGTTCTGGGAGAGAGAGTTTATGTTGCATGCTGTACAAAAACTGTAACGGACAGAGATTCAAGGACAACCATGGAAACGCATGCACTACCTAAGCCATGGTCACTTGTGGAGAAGCATCTCTTGTCTATTTCTCCAAGCAGATTTATCAGGAGATTGTAAATGTTTTCACATTATTTATACAATTTATTATGTTTCAAGGGGGGAGGAAAGGCATTATCATTACCAATATTTATTAAAGGGCCTATATTTTTATTTGTTAGTCACAGTTATGTTTACAAAAAAAACTTTTTTGGGAATACAAAAACTTCATTTACAAATTGTGGGCTGTTTTAGACTTTAAAACTTAAAACTACAAACTGACCTAAAACTAGCACACAACAAAAATGAAATATCTTGCACTTGTTGTTCGAATATGGTCTTTAGACAAATATTATTATCATACTTAGCATTTTGTTTCTTTCACATTACCAATCATTGACTGAACCACAAGTTCGCTGTTGGTAGCCAATAGTTGGCACTGGGTGCCTTGCCGAGATTTGGTTTCAAATTCAAAGCTTGCAGAGTTTTTACTAGAGTTGTCCACCCACAAAACCACTAGTAAATTATAAAAATTTGTTGTAATTGGACAGTATACTTGACCGGATTGGTATATGTGGAGAAGCGCATCTTTACCATCCGTGAGATCCCTATGCAGTTTAATTACTTTTCAGTTATTCCCTCTGGATCAACTGTTAGGTAGGGTTAAAAAGGAGGGTGAAAAGTTTGGACTTGATGGACGTATGACTTTATTCAACCTCAATTACTATGTTACTCTGGACATTATATAAGGCATAATAATAAGTAATATAAGAATATTAGAAGAGGAAAAGTTGGAGGCCAGAGAGTGAGTATTTTCATATAGGTCATGGAACTTCCAGGTAACTTCTCATATCCTTATATTTCATAGTAATTGCTATACTGTTAATAAAATATACTACATTTTTATTGTTTTGCTATTTTGTTTGTTTGTTTTGTTTCTTACATTTGAAAGTTACAGAGAGCAAACTTACTCATTTTAGCTTTAGTTTGGTATAAAGTTTTGTATAAAGTTATCTTTGATAGTGGTTATATGAACTGTGACATAGCTGAGTATATATTCTATAGAGAATATTGCACCTTCCATACAAAGCCATACAAAGTACAAGGACACAGGCCAACCATATAACAGTACAAATCTGCTGGCCAAGTGCTTTTTTTACAGGCCACAAAATGTCTAGGTGATTTCTCATATTTTAAGTAGGTACATGGGGCCATATTTATAAAGATCATTCATTTCCGTTCATTATCAAAAATAAGTTTTTACAATTGTAAATCTATGATAACGCGATTGTAGATTTACGGTCTCCATAGAATAATATTGCGGTAATTTACTACATTTACACTATATTTATGGCAGCTGTCTTACATTAGCGATAATGCTAACTTGCGATAACGCGTGTTTATGAATATGGCCCATTATATTTAATACTACACATGTTTAAGTGAGTCATGTGACACTGATGACATACTGTAGCTAAGAACAGTTTATAAGCATTTAATACAGAAAATTCATGGTTCTTGCAAATTAAAAGAATCTAATCCACTGAGACATACAATATCTGAGTTACAATATATTAATATAAAATGACCCACTTCTATATTCTCATATTATTAATGTTGAACTTTAATAATAAAAAAAATTATTATAAAAATGCTTAGTTTTCCTGAACTCGACTTAACAATCTAACAATCAGGTCCCTCTGAAATATTTTTTCAGCCTAACATTGTGCGTAAATTTGGTAATTTGATAATTTTTGTTATAAACTAAAGGTGCCGGGTAAATCCTTACAACATTATAACATTGCATGCAGTTGTATTCGGTAATCTGTAGTTCCCCAAATGTGCCTCAAAGCGCCGCTGTTTACTAATATAAAGAAACTCAGGAGCTCCATTGCTACAATTCCAAGCTGAAACACTGAGATTTGGAAGGAGGAATCACAAACAGATTTACCCAGAGAGGACAAATCTACAGTCTGATCTAGAGTCTCATAAAGAGGAGAATTTCATCTTTTGAACTTCTTAATTTTGGATTTTTCTCAAAGATGAACAATAGGAAAAAACAGAAACCAGATACAGCCAAGGAAATCAGATGGCAAGTAATGTTTTCTTTCCTGTTACTATGTCTTTGTAATTCAATCTCTGCTCAGATTCGTTACTCCATTTTTGAAGAAATAAAAAAAGGTTCATCAATAGGAAACCTAGCAAATGATCTTGGATTAAATATTAAGGAAATTTCAAAAGAAAGCTCCGTATTGTTTCTGAGATATCAGAAATGTTTTTCAGTATAAATCTATTGAATGGAAATGTAAATGTTGCAAACAGAATAGACAGAGAGACACTGTGTGGGGCAGCAGAGGAATGTTTTCTAAACTTTGATGCTGTGATTGAGAATCCACTAAATATTTATCATGTTACGGGTATTTAAGGATTAAATGATAATCCTCCAAGATTTGTTCACAAAACTATTGAGTTAAAAATCAGTGAACACACCTTACCAGGAGTGAGATTTGCTTTGCAAAGTGCAGAAGACCTTGATGTTGGGATAAATTCACTGCAGAGCTACAAACTCAGTACCAATAGGCATTTCACATTAGTGGAGAAGACCGGCACTGACAGTCGTGCAATTCCAGAACTTATATTACATGTTCCTTTAGACCATGAAATAGAAAGTATCCATGAAATAGTGCTCACAGCTTTCGATGGTGGAAATCCTGTGCAATCTGGGACAACACTAATTATAATCACTGTTACAGATTTTAATGATAATTTTCCTCAGTTTGTCCAAGATGTGTATAAAGTGAGTATCAATGAAAACATCCCATTGAATTCTACTATTCTTCATGTCAGTGCTAGTGATAAAGATGAAGGAATCAACTCAGAAATCACATATTCTTTTAGTGCCACATCAAAACAAGCCATCAAAACATTTTCAATCAATCCAATAAGTGGAGAAATCAAAGTGAAGGAAAACTTAGACTATGAAAAAACAAGAAATTATGAAATATCAGTACAGGCAAAAGATGGCGGTGACCTAGTCTCCCATGCCAAGGTATTGATTGAAATATTAGATGAAAATGACAATGTTCCAGAGATATCAGTCACCTCAATGACTAACCCCATTTCTGAGGACTCAGCCCCTGGCACTGTGGTCGCTTTAATTAAATTACAAGATCTGGACTCTGGAGAGAATGGGGACGTGACTGTAAGGGTGTAGGTGTTGTACCATTTAAATTACTGTTATCATAGAAACTTCTATAAAATGTCACAACAAGTCCCTTGGACAGAGAAAAAGACTTTTATTATAATATCACCATAGAAGCAACTGATCATGGTTCTCCACTACTATCTCTCAGGAAAAGTATTAGACTGGATATATCAGATGTAAATGATAATCCGCCTTTATTTGAAATAACAACCTACATCGCTTATGTACCAGAAAACAATCAACCAGGAGCTCCATATAGTATCCAAGCACTGGATAAAGATACGGGGAAAATGCAAACTTGTATATTCAATTACACCACCAATACAGAAGATCTTCCTTCAGCTTTATCTATTTCTATTAATCCTGTAACTGGAGTCATTTATGCACAAAGGTCATTTGATTATGAAAGTGACAGAGAATTTCAGATCCAGGTTATAGCAAAGGACAACGGGTCTCCAGCTCTCTAACAGCAGCACATTTCTCAGAATTGTATCATTGATCAGAATGATAATTTACCCATAATTCTCTACCATCACCAGATTCAGGTGGTTCTGTAGTGTATGAGATGGTTCCTTTCTCTTCTGATCAAGGTCTCTAGTGACTAAAGTAATTGCAGTGGATGCGACTCTGGACACAATGCTGGCTCTCTTATTATTTCTCAAGACCAGATACATCTATTTATTATTAATCAATACACAGGAGAAGTCCGAACAGCTCGAGTTTTCCAAGGAAAAGATGTCCTGAGACACAGAGTTGTGGTTATAGTAAAGGACAATGGAACATCCACCACTTACAGCAACTGTTACAGTGAATCTTGTAGTTGCTGATAATTTTCTAAATGTCTTCCTGAACTTACTCACCAGACCAAAATTAGACCCTCAGTCTACATGCAGTCTACCTAGTAATTGCTATAGCTTGATATCATTCCTTTTCCTGGTAACTGTAATATTTGTTATCATATCTAAATGCAGAGAGTCAAAATCTTCAACATCGTTTTTCGTTAATTCCTACCCACAAATGATCCCAGGTTTATTTCTCAATTAATACTGGGACTTTACCATTCCCATACACTTATGATATTTGTCTAACTATGATCAAAGTGAAAGGGACTTTGCTTTTTCTAAACCTCATCACAATGTCCCATTTGAAAGTCTGATTGATGCTGATGATTCTGGAATTGGAAATGACAGTTTAAAAGAAAATGTACCCACCACTAAATTGGCGCAGGTAAGTTTCTTGCATTTTTTATTATTTTAGGAGCCTAAGTAAAGTACCTTAAAGTACTTTAATTGTATGTGAACAGTGATACTTACCTGGGTCTGGAAGTTCCTAGAAGATCTTCCCTTTTTTTCAACAGCTATGTTCCTAAATGCTGTGGCCTTCTCTGACAGATTTATGAGCTCTTTCTGAGGTGTGTGCAGCGCAGAGGAGTGACTTTAAGGACAGTCATAAGTCATGAATGTGAGGTCACAGCCATGAATGAAGGTGTGCTTCTTTAAAGGAATAGGAAGAAGAATAGCTGTCAACAAAGAAGATCTCCTTCCAGGGACCACATGTATGTATCATGGTCAATACAGAGAAATTTATGCTTGGGTTGGAATTTCTCTTTTAAAACAGGACCTGCCCAAACAACGCAAGTACTTAATGAAAATTAAAAATATACATATCTGTCTGTATGTCATTAGATTGTATGACAAAACAAAAGAATGAGAAGAACTCTCTCACAAGAACAAGTAAACATACAAACTCCTTGCTGAGAACCATGCATTTTAATTTGTTAGAGTCTGGATTCCATTTCCACTGAATATAGTGGTTACAACTCTTGGAGAAAGTGCTTACTTGCTCTTACTCTGTCTGTAATGTTTTTCTTTAGGGCAAATGCAATTTATCAGGGAACTGTGTCTGTAGTAAAGTCATAAGATATTTGACTTTTTTTAATCATATAATTTTCACATTTACTGACTGTTCTAGGTTTATAATATTGAGTTTATAAAAATATAGCTCTGCAATGCACTAAACACTCTTAATTTTGCATACCTTTTATACAAGTAATGGGGACCAACACTTTATATTACCGTATATACTCGAGTATAAGCCGACTCGAGTATAAGCCGAGGCACCATTTTTGCCTCAAAAAATAGAAAAGATGATTGACCCGAGTATAAGCCGAGGGTATACAGTAACCCCTAATACCTTTCCACTGTAGATGTTTGGAAACACAACTCCCAGCATGCTTGGTTGCTGGGAGTTGTAGTTTCCAACCACCTATAGTAGAAAGGTATTGGCGGTTACTGTATGGCATACTGTCCCCTCCCCTAATACCTTTCCACTGTAGAGTTTGGAAACTACAACTCCCAGCATGCTTGGTTGTGGGAGTTGTAGTTTCCAACCACCTATAGTAAAAAGATAATGTGGGTGTCTGCATGGCATACTGTCCCTCCAGCCCTCCCCCCAGTAAACCCAGCCCTCCCCCAGTCCCCCCCCAGCTCACTTACCTGTACCTGGTCTTCAGTCTTCTCTCTCTGCAATCCAGAGGCAGCCGCGAGTCCGGCCGGCAGTTCCCATTACTGCTTCGCGGCTGCGCGATGACGTCATCCGCCAGGTGCGTGATGACGTCATCGCGCAACCGCGAGGAACTACTGGGAAATGCGGCCGGACTCGCGGCTGCCTCTGGGTTCATGTAAGTTTCTTCTGACTCGAGTATAAGCCGAGTCAGGTTTTTAGGTTAATTTTAAACCTAAAAACTCGGCTTATACTCGAGTATATACGGATAAGTTAAAAATGAATAGTGATCCCTCTATTGTGTCACTGTTTTTCTTTATTTTAATTATAATCGAATTAATTAGTAATTAAATCACCTTGGGGTTTGCTAAAAAAACAATCTGATTGCACTGATTCACCTATTTAACAAAATAAAAACAAGTGAAACAACCCTCACAAATAGCAAAAAATTAAACTATGTTTATTGTGGAGCAATATTGCTAAATTGGGATACTGCTTTTTCATTGTGGGTGCATTGAGTAAAGCCTGAGGTTAAGGAGCTCTATACCTTTCACTGCAATAATATCTCAGGTGCGATCCACTGCTGCAGAGAAAAATCTCCAACTGCTTCCTGGTTCTTAATCCACTATAGCGCACAATATCACGCATGCGCGCTATAGGGGATTAGAACCAGGAAGCGGTCGGAACCTTTAATTTTTGCAGCAGTGGATTACAACTGCAGGAAAATGGAGAATTTCTTACAACATATTGATTCCCTGCTGTATTTTGCAACCACGTAATAGGCCTACTGAGTGTTGTAGTACTATTTGATATTATTTATGGGTTGTAAAATAATGCTGACAATGATGAGTATTTTATGCCATGTTACAAAATACCAGTCCTTTATTAATACCAAAATATACTACAGTTTAAATGTGCAGTCATTGGATTCTTTCTAAATTGTATCCGTTGCAGAAGGAACCACTTTTTGTGCCACAAACATAACTATATTTTTGTGTAATGTTTTAAAATTTAAACAAGAAATATTTAAGAAGATTTAAGCAGAAATGCAGCTGCTGGGTATATCTAACAGAGATTCACCAGCGGCTGTGCAGCTCTGGATAAATCACGCTATAAAATAGCTTAAAGGGATGTCTCCCTTAAATAAATTTTTTGCCCTATGATGATAGTATACCTTCCCCCAGCCCCAACCGCTATAAAATAATTTCAAGAAAATGCCCCGATCTTTACTTACCTTCCCTCTCTCCTCCCCCGCACTGCCCGGCCTTCTGCTTGCAAGACACTGCAAGCAGGGGATGGGACCGGCAGCCGGTCCGTGATGGCTGCAGAGGCCAGCTGCTCAAGCCGTAAGGGGAGAGCGAGGGAGGCAAGTAGAGTAATTGGAGGACTTTCTAAAAATCTTTTACAGTGGTAGGGGCTGGGAGAAGGAAAATAGATATATCGCCAAGGGTTTTTATGGTAGGGGGAGGGATCCCAAAAGGGGTGAGGTGAGAGGGATGAGAGGGAGGGAAGAGGGAGAAGAGGGGGAAGGGCGCTGAAACTGCGCATGCCAAACTTCCCGGAGGGGAGGACAGGAGGCAGAGTCCTATATGGACTCTGCTAATCCTCCTGGTGGGCAGATTTGGACTTTGGGGGGGGGGGAACACAGGAGAACCATTTGGAGCTGGGATTAAGGTAAGGATTTTATTACACTACACAGTGGGGCCAGTAGTAGTGGGGAGGATTATTATAGTATTAGTATAGATTTGAGTGTTTGAATAAGGACTACGTCCATGCGTACAGTCCAAGTAGCGCCATACTCGGCAATGTCACTCATTCACCTGCCTAACGGTGATCCAGAGGAAGGCAGAAAGAAACCCACCAAAGAGTGGTATTATTTGAAGGATTCATAGTATTGGGGGAAAAACTTCCTTCCTGACTCAAAGTGGCAATCGGAATTCCCCTGGATCAAGCTCGTAACTTTATGTAGTCAATAGACAGTACATAGTGCTGCCTTTAAGTAATTACATACACCAGTCCTCTGTTCGCAAGCAAATGCAATGCAGGTGCTTTTTTTTTAAAAAACTGACCACGAACCGCCATTCACAACGGTCACTGGAAGCACAGTGCCATCGCCTACCGTTCTCACGTGAAAAAACTTTCCGAGCTTGTGTAAGTTCTTCTTTTTCGATAGTTAATGTTTGTTAGGGTGATAGTGGACTTTGCTGTTGTGCGCATAAGCCAGTTAGAGAGGCCCCATGATGTAGGGTGCTTAGTAATGTGAGTTGATCAGTATCAGTAAGGTAGGGTGATTTTGTAAGGTAGCAGAAGAGTAGTAAAGTGTAGTGGGATAGTACTGTGCGCGATAGACCAGTCCGTGTTTAGGGTAGTAGATAGATAGTAATGGGATGGGTGATGAGAAGTGTAGGTGTTAGATGTCCATTCGTCGGGTCAGAGAATTTGTCCTAGCGGTTCAGGATAGTGGGAGAGTGATCACGTAGTGGTGAGGATTGTGGATATGAGTAAATGTGATAGAAGCAACTGATCATGGTTCTCCACCACTATCTCTCAGGAAAAGTATTAGACTGGATATATCAGATGTAAATGATAATCCGCCTTTATTTGAAAAATCAACCTACATCGCTTATGTACCAGAAAACAATCAACCAGGAGCCTCCATATATAGTATCCAAGCACTGGATAAAGATACTGGGGAAAATGCTAAACTTGTATATTCAATTAACACCACCAATACAGAAGATCTTCCTTCAGCTTTATCTATTTCTATTAATCCTGTAACTGGAGTCATTTATGCACAAAGGTCATTTGATTATGAAACTGACAGAGAATTTCAGATCCAGGTTATAGCAAAGGAAAAACGGGTCTCCAGCTCAACAGCAGCAAATTCTCAGAATTTGTATCATTGATCAGAATGATAATTTACCCATAATTCTCTACCCATCACCAGATTCAGGTGGTTCTGTAGTGTATGAGATGGTTCCTTTCTCTTCTGATCAGGTTTCTAGTGACTAAAGTAATTGCAGTGGGATGCTGACTCTGGACACAATGCTTGGCTCTCTTATTATTTTTCTCAGACTAGTACATCTCATTTTATTATTGATCAATACACAGGAGAAGTCCGAACAGCTCGAGTTTTCCAAGGAAAAGATGTCCTGAGACACAGAGTTGTGGTTATAGTAAAGGACAATGGAACTCCACCACTTACAGCAACTGTTACAGTGAATCTTGTAGTTGCTGATAATTTTCTAAATGTTCTTCCTGAACTTACTCACCAGACCAAGAAATTAGACCCTCAGTCTAACATGCACATCTACCTAGTAATTGCTATAGCTCTGATATCATTCCTTTTCCTGGTAACTGTAATATTTGTTATCATATCTAAATGCAGAGAGTCAAAATCTTCAACATCGTTTTGTTCAGTTAATTCCTACCCACAAATTGATCCCAGGTTTATTTCTCAATTTAATACTGGGACTTTACCATTCCCATACACTTATGATATTTGTCTAACTATGGATCCAAGTGAAAGGGACTTTGCTTTTTCTAAACCTCATCACAATGTCCCATTTGAAAGTCTGATTGATGCTGATGATTCTGGAATTGGAAATGACAGTTTAAAAGAAAATGTACCCACCACTAACTTGGCGCAGGTAAGTTTCTTGCATTTTTTATTATTTTAGGAGACCTAAGTAAAGTACCTTAAAGTACTTTAATTGTATGTGAACAGTGATACTTACCTGGGTCCTGGAAGTTCCTAGAAGATCTTCCCTTTTTTTCAACAGCTATGTTCCTAAATGCTGTGGCCTTCTCTGACAGATTTATGAGCTCTTTCTGAGTGTGTGCAGCTGCAGAGGAGGTGACTTTAAGGACAGTCATAAGTCATTGAATGTGAGGTCACAGCCATGAATGAAGGTTGCTTCTTTAAAGGAATTAGGAAGAAGAATAGCTGTCAACAAAGAAGATCTCCTTCCAGGGACCACATGTATGTATCATGGTCAATACAGAGAAATTTATGCTTGGGTTGGAATTTCTCTTTTAAAACAGGACCTGCCCAAACAACGCAAGTACTTAATGAAAATTAAAAATAATACATATCTGTCTGTATGTCTATTAGATTGTATGACAAAACAAAAGAATATGAAGAACTCTCTCACAAGAACAAGTAGAACATACAAACTCCTTGCTGAGAACCATGCATTTATAATTTGTTAGAGTCTGGATTCCATTTCCACTGAATATAGTGGTTACAACTCTTGGAGAAAGTGCTTACTTGCTCTTACTCTGTCTGTAATGTTTTTTCTTTAGGGCAAATGCAATTTATCAGGGAACTGTGTCTGTAGTAAAGTCATAAGATATTTGACTTTTTTTAATCATATAATTTTTCACATTTACTGACTGTTCTAGGTTTATAATATTGAGTTTATAAAATATAGCTCTGCAATGCACTAAACACTCTTAATTTTGCATACCTTTTTATACAAGTAATGGGGACCAACACTTTTTATATTACCGTATATACTCGAGTATAAGCCGACTCGAGTATAAGCCGAGGCACCAATTTTTGCCTCAAAAAATAGAAAAGATGATTGACCCGAGTATAAGCCGAGGGTATACAGTACCCTAATACTTCCACTGTAGATGTTTGGAAACTACAACTCCCAGCATGCTTGGTTGTGGGAGTTGTAGTTTCCACACCACCTAGTAGAAAGGTATTGGGGTTACTGTATGGCATACTGTCCCCTCCCCCTAATACCTTTCCACTGTAGATGTTTGGAAACTACAACTCAGCATGCTTGGTTGCTGGGAGTTGTAGTTTCCAACCACCTATAGTAAAAAGATATGTGGGTGTCTGCATGGCATACTGTCCCTCCAGCCCTCCCCCAGTAAACCCAGCCCTCCCCCCCAGTCCCCCCCCAGCTCACTTACTGTACCTGGTCTTCAGTCTTCCTCTCTCTGCAATCCAGAGGAGCCGCGAGTCCGGCGGCAGTTCCCATTACTGCTTCGCGGCTGCGCGATGAAGTCATCCCGCCAGCGTGCGTGATGACGTCATCGCGCAACGCGAGGAACTATGGGAAATGCCGGCCGGACGCGGCTGCCTTGGATTCAATGTAAGTTTCTTCTGACTCGAGTATAAGCCGAGTCAAGGTTTTTAGGTTAATTTTTAAACCTAGAAACCTCGGCTTATACTCGAGTATATACGGTATAAGTAAAAATGAATAGTGATCCCTCTATTGTGTCACTGTTTTTCTTTATTTTAATTTATAATCGAATTAGTAATTTATAATCACCTTGGGATTCTGCTAAAAAAACAATCTGATGCACTGATTCACCTATTTAACAAAATAAAAACAGTGAAACAACCCTCACAAATAGCAAAAAATTAAACTATGTTTATTGTGGAGCAATATTGCTAAATTGGGATACTGCTTTTTCATTGTGGTTGCATTGAGTAAAGCCTGAGAGGTTAAGGAGCTCTACTTACCTTTCATTCTGCAATAAATATCTCAGGTGCGATCCACTGCTGCAGAGATAAAAATCTCCAACTGCTTCCTGGTTCTAATCCACTATAGCGCACAATATCACGCATGCGCGCTATAGTGGATTAGAACCAGGAAGCGGTCGGAACCTTTAATTTTTGCAGCAGTGGATTACAACTGCAGGAAAATTGGATGAATTTCTTACAACATATTGATTCCCTGCTGTATTTTGCAACCACGTAATATGGCCCTACTGAGTGTTGTAGTACTATTTGATATTATTTATGGGTTGTAAAATAATGCTGACAATGATGAGTATTTTATGCCATGTTACAAATACCAGTCCTTTATTAATACCAAATTACTACAGTTAAAATGTGCAGTCATTGGATTCTTTCTAAATTGTATCCGTTGCAGAAGGAACCACTTATTTGTGCCACAAACATAACTATATTTTTGTGTAATGTTTTAAAATTTAAACAAGAAATATTTAAGAAGATTTAAGCAGAAATGCAGCTGCTCTGGGTATATCTAACAGAGATTCACCAGCGGCTGTGCAGCTCTGGATAAATCACGCTATAAATAGCTTAAAGGGCATGTCTCCCTTATAATAAATTTTTTGCCCTATGATAGTATACCTTCCCCCAGCCCCAACCGCTATAAAATAATTTCAAGAAAATGCCCCGATCTTTACTTACCTTTCCTCTCTCCTCCCCCGCACTGCCCGGCCTTCTGCTTGCAAGACACTGCAAGCAGGGGATGGGACCGGCAGCCGCGTCCGTGATTGGCTGAGAGGCCAGCTGCTCAGTAAGCCGGGGGAGAGAGGGAAGGCAAGTAGAGTTTGGAGGACTTTCTTAAAAATCTTTTACAGTGGTAGGGGCTGGGAGAAGGAATAGATATATCGCCAAGGGTTTTTATGGTAGGGGGAGGGATCCCAAAACGGGGGTGAGAGGGAGTGAGAGGGAGGGAAAGAGGGAGAAGGGCTGAACTGCGCATGCCAAACTTCTCCCGGAGGGGAGACAGGAGGCAGAGTCCTATATGGACTCTGCTATCCTCCTGGTGGGCAGATTTGGACTTTGGGGGGGGGGGAACCAGGAGAAACATTTGGGAGCTGGGATGTAAGGTAAGGATTTTATTACACTACACAGTGGGGCAGTAGTGGGGAGGATTATAGTTTTGGGGGTGGACATGCCCTTTAAGATAATAATACAGCCTCCGCAAGCAAGAAGTTAACTTTTGGAGTTGATTTGTTTAACATTTACCTGTCCTTGCAGCAGCTGCTGCAAACCTTGAATTCTCCCAATTGTGTTTTGAGCAAACATAATGGTGTTATTAGGCTATATAGATTGCTATCAATGAGATATGAAGAACCAGGGGAAAAATAGCATTTATCTAAGACTGTGTCAGGCTGGTCATATGTAAGTGCCCCCAGAAATGCCATTTACATCAAGATTACTACAACATGATGCAAATAGGCTTCTAATTGTAGAGACTTTTTATGCACTTTATTCTTCTTTGCATCCTTAATCATTTACACTCTGTTGGTTCATCCATGTAGTGACGGCCACACAAGGAGAGGGAGCAGTGCTATGTCAGCCTAGTTATGGGGCTTCATCTCTATGGTTAGTTTAAATGTTGATTGACATTAACTTTAGCATATATTACTTTCAGTTCTATGTTTCAGTTGTTG
This sequence comes from Hymenochirus boettgeri, assembly GCA_019447015.1. Taxonomy (NCBI): domain Eukaryota; kingdom Metazoa; phylum Chordata; class Amphibia; order Anura; family Pipidae; genus Hymenochirus; species Hymenochirus boettgeri. The sequence continues at coordinate 43,340,577 of CM033471.1, read as the reverse complement.
GTGAACTTAGAAATATCTAATAAAATACCAATAAATTAGCATCAAGCAGTTCGAAATATGGAGCAAAGTGTTCCTCTTACGTTTCATGTTCACACAATGCAGTAATTAGTTTACATGTGTCAATGCATCATGGGATTGTAGAAGGTAAGGAGCACCACATGTGGCTTCTTTGTAGCCCAATACATTTCACTTGATTTCTCTTAGATTATATTAATTTAACTATGTTACTATGTTACTAATTTGTAAGCGCCATTGAAAAACACAAGCTAGCTTAATATTAGCTCAGGTAGTGTGGGTTAATTACATTATAATATTGCATCTACTAAATACAAAGTAATACCATAAATAAGAATAAAGAAATTGGGCAAAGTATTTCTTTTCATGTGTCTTTTCATGTTTTTGATGTGAGCTTTGTGACATCGACAAATTCCTGTTATAAATGGAAAGACAAAGACCACAGAAATCATGTTTTAAAGAATATTTTCTTTTAAAACTTTATTTATAAAAAAACACATACAAATTGCATGACTATAAGAATCACAGATATATCCAGAACATATAATCTGCAGTTCCACAATTGAGCCTCAGAGCGCCGCTGTTCACTAATATAAAAAAAACATGGAGCTCCATTAGTTCTTCTAGCACAAAACAGATTTAAAAGGAGGGATCAAAATCATTTTAGATTTCACAAAGAAGATACAGTTGCTGAAGGTCTACAGAATTGCACTTAATCTCTATTGCATTACATATTGATTATAATAATCTTTTAATTCTGGATATTTCTTTTAATTTTGGATAAGTTATTAAGGCTGCAATGAAAACCCAAGAAACACAGACAGTCAAAGAATTCAAATGGCAAGTAATGTTTTTATTCCTGTTTTTTTCTATTTACCAGTCAGTATCTGCTCAGATTCATTACTCCATTTTTGAAGAATTACATAAAGGTTCATCAATAGGAAATCTAGCAAATGATCTTGGATTGAATATTAAGGAAATTTTGCACAGAAAATTCCGTATTGTTTCTGAGATATCAGAAAGGTTTTTTAGTATAAACTTATTGAATGGAAATTTAAATGTTGCAGACAGAATAGACAGAGAGACACTGTGTGGGGCAGCAGAGGAATGTTTTCTAACCTTTGATGCTGTGATTGAAAATCCACTAAATATTTATCATGTTAGGGTTGATATTAAGGATATAAATGATAATCCTCCAAGATTTATTCACAAGACTATTGAGCTAAAAATCAGTGAACACACCTTACCAGGAGTGAGATTTGCTTTACAAAGTGCTGAAGATCTTGATGTTGGAATAAATTCTCTACAGGGCTACAAACTCAGTACCAATAAGCATTTTTTACTGGCTGAGAAGACCGGCACTGACATCAGTACAAAACCGGAACTTATATTAGAGGTCCCATTAGATCGTGAAATAGAAAGTATCCATAAAATAGTGCTCACAGCTTTCGATGGTGGAAATCCTGTGCAATCTGGGACAACACTAATTATAATCACTATTACAGATTCTAATGATAATTTTCCTCAGTTTTTTCAAGATGTGTATAAAGTGAGTATCAATGAAAACATCCCATTGAATTCTACTATTCTTCATGTCAGTGCAAGTGATAAAGATGAAGGAATAAACTCAGAAATTACATATTCACTTAGTGCTACATCAAGACAAGCCATCAAGACATTTTCCATCAATCCAATAAGTGGAGAAATCAAAGTAAAGGAAAACTTTGACTATGAAAAAACAAAGCATTATGAAATATCAGTAGAAGCAAAAGATGGTGGTGACCTGGTCTCCCATGCTAAGGTATTGATTGAAATATTAGATGAAAATGACAATGTTCCAGAGATATCAGTCACCTCAATGACCAATCCCATTTCTGAGGACTCAGCCCCTGGCACTGTGGTCGCTTTAATTAAATTACAAGATCTGGACTCTGGAGAGAATGGTGAGTTTGACTGTAAGGCTGTAGGTGTTGTACCATTTAAATTACTGTTATCATCTGGAAACTTCTACAAAATAGTCACAACAAGTCCTTGGACAGAGAAAAAGACTCTTATTATAATATCACCATAGAAGCAACTGATCATGGTTCTCCACCACTATCTCTCAGGAAAAGTATTAGACTGGATATATCAGATGTAAATGATAATCAACCTTTATTTGAAAAATCAACCTACATTGCTTATGTACCAGAAAACAATCAACCAGGAGCTTCCATTTATAGTATCCAAGCACTGGATAAAGATACTGGGGAAAATGCTAAACTTGTATATTCAATTAACACCACCAATACAGAAGATCTTCCTTCAGCTTTATCTATTTCTATTAATCCTGTAACTGGAGTCATTTATGCACAAAGGTCATTTGATTATGAAACTGACAGAGAATTTCAGATCCAGGTTATAGCAAAGGACAAGGGTCTCCAGTCTCTAACAGCAGCACATTTCTGAGAATTTGTATCATTGATCAGAATGATAATTTACCCATAATTCTCTACCCATCACCAGATGCAGGTGGTTCTGCAGTGTATGAGATGGTTCCTTTCTCTTCTGATCAAGGTTCTCTAGTAACTAAAGTAATTGCAGTGGATGCTGACTCTGGACACAACGCTTGGCTCTCTTATTATTTTTCCCAAGACTCAGATATCGCATTTTATTATTGATCAATACACAGGAGAAGTCCGAACAGCTGAGTTTTTCAAGAAAAGATATTCTGAGACACAGAGTTGTGGTTATAGTAAAGGACAATGGAACTACACCAATACAGCATCTGTTACAGTGAATCTTGTAGTAGCTGATAATTTTCAGAATGGGCCTCCTGAATTACACACCAGACCAGGAAATTAGACCCTCAGTCTAACATTCACATCTATCTGGTTATTGCTATAGCTGTGATATCTTTTCTCTTCCTGCTAACTGTAATATTAGTTATCATATGTAAATACAGAGAGGCAAAATCTCCAACATCCTTTAGTTCAGTTAATTCCTACCCACAAATTGACCCCAGGTTTATTACTCAATTTAATACTGGAACTTTACCATTCCCATATTCTTATGATGTTTGTGTAACTCTGGATCCAAGTGAAAGGGACTTTGCTTTTCCTAAGCCTCATCACAATGTCCCAGTTGAAAGTCTGATTGATGCTGATGATTCTGGAATCGGAAATAACAGTTTAAAAGAGAATGTTTCTACTGCAGACTTGGTGCAGGTGAGATTCTTATTTTATCTTATGATTTTTAAGTGCAGATAGAACTCTTGCAATTTGGCTTTGCAATTTAAATAATAGAAACAGCTGTGGTATAGAAATTGTAAACAATCTACATTTTAGATTGAAATTGTCTTTGTTAATGTATTTCTAATATCTAGTATTGTAGTGTAAAGCAGTTCAGTACAGGATCAGGACCTGCCCAAACTAATTATAAGTACTTTATGAAACGAATACAAATCTGTTGGTTTTTCTATCTGAAGGGGTCGTAAGCAGGTACAGGGAGACATAGAATTCCTTTTAGATGTAGCATATACATGTATATGTAAATATATATGTAAAATATAATGGTTTATCTTTGTATATATGTAAAAAAAGAAGTCTGGTTAAAAAGTTGCAAACTTTGGCCCCTAGGAGACTTAACAGGGATTATGATTTATTTTTGTTTCTTTGATGTTGTGGTGTTATAGATATGTGCTAATAAGATTAACTTTTGTGTTTAGCCCTACCCTTATTCTCTCTCTGTAATAGGATATCCTGTAATTACAGGGGTTTGTGGGTGGACTGTGTGACATCATTTCCGGTATGACTCTGATAAAACATAATGTATTGATACTGTTTCATTACTGCCCATATCTTGAGAGAAGGGAGTAGTATCCCGAAACGTCGTAATATAGTGGGCAGGCGTTTATATCTGATTTATAAAGCTTTTTTCTACTGCAAGAAACTGGTGTGCGGCTCCATGTTTTATCTTTATATATATATATATATATATATATATATATATATATATATATATCACTTGACAGGATGTTTGGATTTTATTTCCATTAGATATTGTAAGAAAATGTCTGTCTATCATTTCTTTTGTACCAAATGCAATTTATCATAAATATTTTTCTGTAGTAATGTCATAATATATATGACTTATTTCTAATCATATAACTTTTTTAGTAGAGGGAACTTTTATTAATATAGGTTCACAATATGGTGTTGGGGAATGCACTCTTAATTTGTAATACTTTTTCATACAAGCATAATCATATTATTTATATTTACATTGTGATTCTTTTTGATAAATTATTCTAGAATCATTCGAATATTTATACGTATGAAGAAATGTTTTTGACTTTTCATTCTAATCATATAGCGATCTATTAAAAAAGAACGCTGTATAAAAATTTAAAAGAAAATGTTTCTTTTTTTCTCAAAAAGATTGAAGCAAAAGCATGCATAACAATGCAAGTGGGTATGGTGTGAACAACCCTTCATGCAACAATGACCCGATATGAACTATCAATTTAAAATTAATTTGCACACCTTTGTCTGTCAGTCAAAAAGACTCAAAATCTTACCTTGCCTAACAATTTAGTGTTAAAAAGTTTTGTGGTTTAACCTGTGCATTTTCTCTCTGATCATTTACCCTGCATTGGTACTTCCACTTTAGGTCTGGGGTCATATTCTGGGCTTTGTCTACAGAACTGATCTTATTAGTAGTAGTCAGCATGGATTTATGAGAAATCTTGCCAGACAAATTTACTTTTATGAAGAAGTGAGTAAGAATTTAGATTCAGGCATAGCAGTGGATGTAGTATATCCTTGGATTTAGCTAAAGCTTTAGTTACTGTGCCATATAGGTGACTAATGTATAAACTGAGGGTTGTTGGCCTAGAAAAAAAAACATTTGTACATGGATATAGAATTGGTTGTTTACCCCTACCCGGGGTAAAATCACAAACCAGTAGGATGTATAAAACATGCAGATGAAAAAAACAGCTTTTATTGTGTGCGCACACAAACAGGATACAACAAATGTATCGATCAGAAACACATCACCGCTCCACCTCTGCTTATGGGAAAAGCAGGCAAGCGTCTTTCTGACCCCCCAGACAGTACAATGATCTCTGACAGTGGCCTAAGCTCCAGGTATCCAGTGGAGTGGTAGGTCCACCTACTATATGGTGCTCCATATTTTGTCTATACGTTGGTTCCTCTCCCTCCAAAGAGTTTAGTTGTAGTCTCAGTCATGTGACCTAAAGTTTCCCTGGATCGTTGCAATCCACAGAGCTTCCCCAGGAAGTGATGTCAATCTGGATACTTTCTTTTATTGATCATTTCAATAAACTTTATTCCCTTTTTCTTCATATCAGAGAACTTGTGGACATCCTTTAAGATTAGAATAAAAGAAGTTTCATCTTCAGGTTAGGAAAGGTTTCTCACCTGTCTTTCCATTACCCCACCTGTCTTTCAGCAGGTGGGGTAATGGAAAGTTAATTGAATGGATTTAAAAGTCTGCTGGATAAGTTTCTAAAACTAAAAAATATTGAGAATTATTGTAGTTCTGGTTGGTACAGGGATACTATATGATATTGAGAATTACTGGTATTAATACATATACTGTAGTTCTGGTTGGTACAGGGATACTATATAATATTGAGAATTACTCATATCAATACATATACTGTAGTTCTGGTTGGTACAGGGATACTTTATAATATTGAGAATTACCGGTATTAATACATATACTGTAGTTCTGGTTGGTATGGGATACTATATAATATTGAGAATTACTGGTATTTATACATATGCTGTAGTTCTGGTTGGTACAGGGATACTATATAATATTGAGAATTACTGGTATTAATACATATACTGCATTTCTGGTTGATCCATGGATACTTTCCGATTGCCATTTGTAGTCAGGAAGGATTTAACCCCCCCTCCCCTTCTTTTTAGGATTTTTTACTGTCTTCCTGTTAGGTAGGGTTAAAGAGGTTATAAAGGTTGGACATATGTCTTTTAGAGATGTAATGTGGGTTCAAATAGAACCCGGTTTTGAATCGAATCTGAGGGTTTTGAAGTCCCGATACAACTTTCAAAAATCACCCGGATTTCACAGAACCTGGAATTTCCAAATTTTCTATTTCATTTTGAGAAAATCTAAAGTAGACATTTATTGAAAACGAAAATTGAAACTGTGAAACAAAAGATATGATCGATTTCGTTAACCTTTGAAAGTAATGATCCATTTCAGTAACCCTCGAATTTTTAATAATGGTAACCCTCAAAAGTAGAATGCGGAAGCTCGAAAACTGCCTGATCGTGAGGAAAGATAGTTTTAAAATAGGTTTTGGGAATAGGAATGGTTCCACAGTCCATTCTCCAGGTCTCTGTGTCATTTACAGTAACCTACTATTACTATTTGTTCCTTAAAAATGGACAGAAACTTTCAAAATTTTTTCTCTCATAGAATTTTTGGATTTTTTCGGACATCTCCATCAGAGCAATACAAACACAAACCACTGTTTGCAGCTGTAAATATAAACACATGTATTATGATAATACTAATTCCAGTCAGCATTTAAACTGACCATAGAGATTAAAGCCTCAACCTCAGTGGCATAGCACTGCTCTCTCTCTCCTGGGGCCGTATTTATAAAGCTATGAACAGGAAGTGGACGCCACGCAGAGGGTTACTGCGAACACAGAGGGTTTATAAACGACATGTTTCGACCACAGCCGGGTCTTATCAAGTGTCCTTGATAAAGACCCGGCTGTGGGTCGAAACATGTCGGTTTAATAAACACTCTGTGTTCGCAGTAACCCTATGCGTGGCGTCCACTTCCTGTTCATATGTTTAAATTTCCATACTGCGGGGAACGGAGCAGTAGGAAGGTGTGACCCAAACAAACAGCTACCTGGCAGTGAGATGTACAACCTTTGTGTTTACGTTGTATTTATAAAGCCGTAGTATTGGTTTTTAGCGATACCGTGACCGGTCGGTATCGTAAATTTACGATTATTAAACCTATCGCAGATTAAAGATCGCTTTAATTTTTGGAAATTTATGATAAGGAAATCGTAAATTTACGATCCCCATAGAAAACCATTGCAGTAGTTTACTACCGTACGGTATTCTACGATCCAAAGTTTGTTAATTAACGAATGTTCGGTCTTAAATGTACGGTTGCGAGTGTACATTTACAGCCACGATCGTAAATTAATAATAAATTAATTATGGCTCCTAGTTCTTTCATCATAATATTTAACATATTAACATATCTACATAGTAATATAGTAATTGAGGTTGAATAAAGACATTAGAGATGTTCAAAACTGTTGAGTTTAATTCTGTTTTCGAATTTTCAAAATTTTCAAAATTCGAAACAAACCCCTAGAAGGAATAGAGGTACATAATTTAAGTCAATATGTGTAATTAGACAGTAAGTACTAAGCACTAACAATTGATGATTTTCAATGAGCAATGTTGTTAAGATATTATAATTGAAACATTATAACTCTTGGTAACATGAGTGTGGTGTGAACAGTAATTTTCGGGTCATGGTTATTACTAATTAAGTTTATAAAATTTGTTTAAAATATATATTTACCCATCATACCAACTGACCGTTATTTTAAAATGACAAAGAATGCTATTGTGATCATTTAAGTGCAGTAGTTATGGCCAATTAATTAGGCTAAAATATCTTTAAGGCTGATAATCCCTACATATTCCCTATAAACAACCACTTTTAAACTTAAATAATATTTAAAATAGATTGCATATACACATGTTTAAAACATTTCACTTTTAATTGTGAAATCTTTCTTTCTTGGATTTACCACATTAACATTGTAGTCTGCCTTACTATTTGAAATGATGGGTATTGCTAGATGAGGGTTTTGCGTTCAGTATAAAAAATTGCACTTCTCGCCCCATATTTTACCAAAAATATAGCTAGAATATATATCGAATATCTATAGCGATGAATAGCTATTAGAGGAATATAGCTAGACACCCCCCCAGAATAATAGACACATGCAGATTGAGGGTGGTTAATTTTTTTTTTATACTGAAAAAAGGTATTTCAATTAATAGATAGTGAAATTCCTTTTTGAGGGATTGTTCCCTGGTGAGCAAAAATCTGTTCAGTGTTCACAGTAAAGGACAACTCAACCCTATACGTCATCTTTTATAAAGAATGGCCTCTTTAAAATTGTTTAATATCTCATAGTTTGTTCTAGGAATTCATTACCTGTATGCCTGCTATTGCTTCTGGATTGCCTCATGGAATCTGAGAATTTAAAACCGTACTGAGCCTGTACTGAGAATGGGCAGGCTTCAGAAGAGGTAGCTAGGGGGATTAAACATTCAGTCATTTGGCTGTGAGGTCAAACTGTCAAATCCGATAACTGACAGTTGCTTATTGGAAGAACCAGGAAGCAGAAACAGGAGCAACAGGGGACATTGTGCAGCGGTTTCAGGTTATAGGACTTATATATTTCATTATTTTAAACTTTACCGTTTAGAGGTTTTTAGGGGGTGATTTTACCAGTATGAATTTTCTATTAGGGCTGGACTTGCCCTTAAAATCACAGTCGAAAACTGGAAATCTGCATCTATGCAGAATTTTGTTCGCCCCCAATTTTTTTTTTTTTTGACAAAATTTTGCCAGCGTGGTATGACCATTTTGATGCATAAACAAGTTCGTGTGCCAAAAAAAACACACGCTACGGGTAAAAGCAAAGTGCCATGGTGGATAAAGTAGGTAGGGAAAAGGGGGAAAAAAAAATCTACAAATTGGAATCACCTTACAGTAGGGAGTAATCCTTACATAACAGGTTATCAGTTATTGCAGGAATTACTGGGTCACTATTAAATACTACTACTAGCTGCAGTTTTCAACCATGATAAAGGATTCATATCTTTTGATGGTGTATTGTTCCACATTTGGTAATATCCAAAGGCGGTCTTTCCAATTGGTTTTTCAAGCCTGTCAAAAATCAGCCAAATCTTGTAGTAGAAGGAGAACCCTGACATGAGGAAAACTAAACACATGGAATGATATAAACCTTTCAGCTTTAGGTTTGGTAGTATGGCTTTTCACAATTGTATTAGTCGTTTTTTGCATGTCCATTACATATCTTTCTTTTATGTTTTTAACCATGAACTAAATAGAGAAAGGCCTTTAAACAATTCATGTTTTGATTTAATGATTACTGTAAGGTACACAGAAGGAATCATTTGCTTTGTACAAAATTATCAAATCGTTAATTATTGAAATGGATGGTACCTTACATCAAATTAATTCCATATATAGGATTTGTGAGGCGGGCACACTAATAGCAGGGACTATTTTGTAGTTTCCTTGTTATTATTTATGTTTGTTTATTTCGGTGAGGTGGACAATGTACAGGGCACCATTTTAATTTTAACAGAGTAGACCAACAGAGAGAGCTATGAAAAAACCTACATTCTGCATTGATGTTGGCGATGGCTTTACTGGAACATTGGGGGTAATTTTTGTTATGTGGCTAATTTGCACTTCATGCAGAGCAATTTTGGATGTTTCACACATTGTGGGCGTAAAACATTGTGAAATACCTGGCCAGCACACATGTTATAGAAAATAAGATTTGTATGCAGCTATGAGTCATGTAAAATAGTAAAAAGGTCTAAAGGATATCTAGGTGTGGAAGCTGTAACCGTTGAACATATTTACCATGCTGTAAGAAATGTTATAGTGCATTTTAATATGTATAAGTCATGTGGTAGTTTTACTATAAAGTGTGTGAACAATTAAATTAATGGACAGAACAACCCCATGTGTAAAAATCTACTACAATCTACAAATTATATATAAGATTATTTCTTACGAGGACATACAAATGTTTGAACCAACAAGTAATATGCTATAATTTTTATTTGACGATTGCAGTAATTATCAGAGGGAACACATGGACATCTATAAGATTGGAAGAAAAGAAAGGAAGTTTCATCTTCAGGTTAGGAAAGGTTTCTTTACAGTGAGAACAGTAAAACGTTCTTCCAGCAGATGTGGTAATGGGTTTGGTTGATTCCTTTTGTAGCTGTTTTTTTTTTCTTCCTATGGATAACTGTTAGGTAGGGTTAAAAGGAGGGTGAAAAAGTTTGGATTGAATGGACGTAGACTTTATTCAACTCAATTACTATGTTATCTGGGACATTATATAAGGCATAATAATAAGTAATATAAGAATATTAGAAGAGGAAAAGTGGAGGAGTATTTTCAGATAGGTCATGGTGGAACTTCCAGGTAACTTCTCAATCCTTTATATTTATAGAATTGGCTATACTGTTAATAAAATATACTACATTTTTATTGTTTTGACTATTGGTTTTTGTGTTTGTTTTGTTTCTTACATTTGAAAGGTTAGAGAGCCAAACTACTCATTTTAGCTTTAGTGTGGTATAAAGTTTGTATAAAGTTATCTTTGATAGGGTTATAGGAACTGTGACATAGCTGAGTATATATTCTATAGAGATATTGCACCTTCCATACAAAGGCCAGTACAAAGTACAAGGACACATGGCCAACCATATAAAAAACAGTACAAATCTGCGGGCCAAGTGGCTTTTTTACAGCCACAAAATGGTCTTAGGTGATTTCCGATTTTAAGTAGGTACATGGGGACATATTTTAAAGATCAATTCATTTAAGTTCATTATTCAAAATAAGTTTGCCAATTGTAAATATATGTATAAACGCGATTGTAGATTACGGTATCCCATAGAATAATATTGGCGTAATTTCTACATTTACACTATATTTCTGGCAGGCTGTCTACATTAGCGATAAGTGCTAAATTGCGATAACGCGTGTCTTAGGAATATGGCCCCCATGGATATGTTTAATATACACATGTTTTAAGTGAGTCATGTGACACTGATGACTAGAGATGGCCGGTTCGCGGACCCCGAACCCGATCCGCCGCGGATTCTTCCCGTCGCGAAGGCGGATTATTCCGGACTTCTGAACTGCCGAACTGCGGATTTTTTTTTTTTTTTTTTTACGAAAATTTCCCAAAATACGAGTTATCTACGTAATTAGAGAGCTACGATCCGTGCGGGAACAGAAAAACCGAAGCTCCTCCGTAATACGAGGATTCCGTAAGTTACGGCGGATTCACTGTAATTTACGAGTTGTCCCGTAATTACGAGAATACTCGTAAAAAACTAGTAATTCGTGAAAATTTTCAAGACGGAGCAAGCCACATGATCAAAATTACCAATGGCAGCTACATAGTGACAGAAGCCTAGTTTTTTACGGAAATCTTCGTTTTTACGGGGCATCCTCGTATTTTCGAAAAAAATGACCGTTTTTTTTTTAAAGTCAACGCTAGCGGACTGTACTTTTTAGGTATCGTTGGCATGTTAATACGGCTGTCTAAGGCCATTACCCAGGTCCCTGAGTGGTTAAGTGACGTTACCAAGGCTATTTAGACCACTTGTAATGCGGATTTGCCGAACTTTCATTTTAATACGTTTTAATGGTCCGCTTCGCGGATTTTCGAATGTTCGGATATTTTTTCGAAAATCAGCGGATCCTCACGCGGACAGGATTTTTCGAAGTTCGGACATCTCTTAATGATGACATACTGTAGCTAAGAAACAGGTTTTATACGGCATTTATACAGAAAAATTCATGGTTATTCAAATTAAGAAAGAATCTAATCCACTGGAGACAGACAATATCTGGTACAATCTATAATATAAAATGACCCCACTTCTATATTCTCATAGGTATTAATGATTGGAACTTTAATAATAAAAAAAATTATTTAAAAAATGCGTATTTTCCTGACTAGACTAACAATCTAACAATCGTCCCTCTGAAATACGTTTTTTCCGCTATATTGTGAGTAAATTTGGTTATTGATAATTTTTGTATAAACTAAAGGTGCCGGGTAAATCCCCTGTTAAAACATTATAACATGCATGAAATGCCATTCATTTTAAAAGTGTATCTAGAGCACAACTGCAGGTTATCGGTAATCTGCAGTCCCAAATGTGCCTCAAAGCGCCGCTTTTACTTAATATCAAAGAAATCCAGGAGCTCCATTGCGACAATTACCAAGCTGAAACACTGAGATTTGGAAGGAGGATCACAAAACAGATTTACCCAAGAGAGGGACCAAATCTACAGTCTGAATCTAGGAGTCGCATTAAAGAGGAGAATTTCATCTTTTGAACTTCTTAATTTTTGGCTTTTCTCAAAGATGAACATAGGGAAAAAACCGAAACCAGATAACAGACCAGGAAATCAGATGGCAAGTTAATGTTTTCTTCTGTTTACTAGTCTTTGTAATTCAAATCTCTGCTCAGAGTCGTTTACTCCATTTTTGAAGAAATAAAAAAAGGTTCAATCAATAGGAACCCTAGCAAATGATCTGGATTAAAATAAGGAAAAATTTCAAAAAGAACGCTCCGTATTGTTTCTGAAAATCAGCAAATGTTTTTCAGTATAAATCTATTGAATGGAACGGTAAATGTTGCAAACAGAATAGACAGAGAGACATGTGTGGGGAAGCAGAGGACTGTTTTCTAAACTTTGATGCTTGTGATTGAGAACCACAAATATTTATTATATGTTACGGTTGATATTAAGAGATATTAAATGGATAATCCTCCAAGATTGGTTCACAAAACTATTGACGTTTAAAAATCAGTGAAAACCTTACCAGGAGTGAGATTTGCTTGCAAGTGATGAAGAACCTTGATGTTGGGATTAAATTCATGCAGAGCTCAACTCTTAGTACCAATAGGCAGTTCACATTAGTGGAGAAGGACCGGCACAAACAGGCGTGCAATTTCCAGAACTTAATTACAGGTTCCTTTAGACCTGAAATAGAAGAGTATCCATGAAAATAGTGCTCAAGCTTTCGATGGTGGAAATCCTGTGCCAAAATTCTGGGACAACACTAATTATAATCACTGTTACAGATTGAATGATAATTTTCCGCAGTTTGTCCAAAAGATGGTAGAAAGTGGTATCAATGAAAACATTCCCATTGAATTCTACTATTAGTCATGTGAGTGCAAGTGATAAAGATGAAGGAATCAAACTCAGAAATAACATATTCTTTTAGGGCCACATCAAAAACAAGCCATCAAAACATTTTCCATCAATCCAATAAGTGGAGAAATCAAAGTGAAGGAAAACTTAGACTATATGAAAAAACCAAAGCATTATGAAATTATCAGTACAGCAAAAGATGGCGGATGACTAGTCTCACATGCCAAGGTATATTGCATTGGAAATATTAGATGAAAAGACATGACTCCGAGATATCAGTATGCACATCAATGACTAAACCCCATTTGAGGACGCCGCCCCTGGCACTGGTGGTCGCTTTAATAAAGTACAAGATCTGGAACTTGAGAGAAGGGGACGTTGACCTGTAAGGCGTAGGTGTTGTACCATTTTTAAAATACTTGTTATCATCTAGAAACTTCTATACATAGTCACAACAGTCCCTTGGACAGAGAAGAAAAAGACTTCGTTTATGTATATATCACCATAGAAGCAACTATCTGGTTCTCATACTATTCTCAGAAAAAGTAGTAGACTGATATATCAGATGTAAATGATAATCCGCTTTATTGAAAAATCAACCTACATCGCTTATTGTACCAGAAAACAATCAACCAGGAGCCTCCATATAGTAGTACCAGCACTGGAAAAGATACTGGGGAAATGCTCTAAACTTGTATATTCAATTAACACCCACCAATACAGAGATCTTTCTAGCTTTATCTATTATGAATCCTTGTAACTGGAGCATTTATGCACAAAGGTCATTTGAGTATTGAAACGGACCAGAGAATTTCGAATCCAGGTTATAGCAAAGGACAACGGGTCTTCCAGCTCGAAACAGCAGCACATTTCTCAGAATTTGATCATTGATCAGAATGATAAGTAACCCTAATTCTCTAACCCATCACCAGATTCAGGTGGTTCTGTGTGATGAGATGGTTACTTTCTCTTCTGATCAAGGTTCTCTAGTGACTAAAGTAATTGCAAGTGGATGCTGACTCTGGGACACAACGCTTTGGCTCTCTATTATTTTTTCCCAAGACTCAGATACGTCTCATCTGGATTATTGATCAATACACAGGAGAAGTCCGAAACAGCTCGGTTTCCAAGGAAAAGGATGTCCTGAGACACAGAGTTTGTGGTTATATAAAGGACAATGGAAACTCCACCACTTACAAGGCAACTGTTACAGTGGGAAATCTTGTAGTGCTGATTAATTTCAAAGGTTCTTCCTGAAACTATCAACCAGACCAAAGAAATCTAGACCATCAGTCTAAACATGCACATCTACCTAGTAATTGCTATAGCTCTGATATCATTCCTTTCACTCTGGTACTGTAAATATTTGTTATCATATCTAAATGCAGAGAGGTCAAAATCTTCAACATCGTTTTGTTCAGTTAATTCATACCACAAATGATCCCAAGGTTTATTTCTCACAATTTAATAGGGAATTTACCATGCACCATAAACTTATGATATTTGTCTAACTTCGATCCAAGTGAAAGGGGACTTTGCTTTTTACTAAACCTCATTCACAATTGCCCAGTGAAAGTCTGATATGCTGATGATATGGAATTGGAAATGACAGTTGAAAGAAAATGTACGCACCACTAAACTTGGCGCAGGATAAGTTGCTTGCATTTTTTATTATTTAGGAGACTAAGAAAGTACTTTAAAGTACTTAATTGATGTGAACAGTGATACTACCGGGTCCTGGAAGTTCCAAGAAGATCTTCACTTTTTTCAACAGCTATGTCTTAATGCTGTGGCCTTCTCTGACAGATTATGAGCTCTTTCTGAGTGTGCAGCTTGCAGAGGAGGTGACTTTAAGGACGTCATAGTCATTGAATGTGAGGTCCACAGCCATGAATGAAGGTTGCTTCTTTAAAGGATTAGGAAGAAGAATAGCTGCGTCACAAAGAAGATCTCCTGTCCTTCCAGGGACCACATGTATGCTATCATGGTTCAAACAGAGAAAGTTAGCTTGGGTTGGAATTTCTCTTTTTAAAACAGGACATCCCAAACAACGCAAGGACTAATGAAAATTAAATAATAAAACTGTCTGTCTGTCTATTAGATTGTATGACAAAACAAAAGAATATGCAGAAATCTCTCACCAAGAACAAGAAAACATTACAAACTCCTTGCTAGAACATGCATTTATAATTTGTTAGAGTCTGGATTCCCATTTTCCACTGATATAGTGGTTACAACTCCTTGGAGAAAGGTGCGTTACTTGCTTTACTCTGTCGTAATGTTTTTCTGTAGGGCAAAAATGCAATTATCAGGGAACGTGTATGTAGTAAATCATAAGATATTGGACTTTTGTAATCATATAAATTTTTCACATTATGATGTTCTAGGTTTATAATATGAGTTAAAAAAATATAGCTCGCAATGCACTAAACACTTTAATTTTGCATACCTTTTTCTCAAGTAATGGGGACCAACCCCCCCCCCCCCCCACTTTTTATATTACCGTATATAATCGAGTATAAGCCGACTGAGTATAGACGAGGGCACCCATTTTGCCTCAAAAAAATAGAAAAGATGATTGACCGAGTATAAGCGAGGGTATACAGTAACCCTAATACCTTTACACTGTAGATGTTTGGAACCTACAACTCACGCATGGCTTGGTTGCGGGAGTTGTAGTATTCCAACCACCTATGGAGAAAGGTTATGCGAGTTACTGTATGCATACTGTCCCTCCCCCTAGTACCTTTCCACTGTGATGTTGGAAACTACAACTCCCCAGGCATGATTGGTTGCGGGAGTTGTAGTTTTCCAACCACCTATAGTAAAAAAGATAATGTGGGGTCTGCATGGTGGCATACTGTCCCTCCAGCCCTCCCAGTAAGTAACCCGCCCTCCCCCAGTCCCCCCCCCAGCTACTTACTGTACATGGTCTTTCAGTCTTCCTCTCTCTGCCAATCCAGAGGCAGCGCGAGTCGGGCGGCAGTTCCCATTACTGCTTCGCGGATGCCGCGATGAAGTCAGTCCCGCCCAGCGTGCGTGATGACGTCATCGCGCAAACGCGAGGAACTACTGGGAACTTGCGGCCGGGAACTCGCGGTGACCTCTGGATTCAATGTACGTCTTCGACTCGAGTATAAGCAGAGTCAGTTTTTAGGTTAATTTTTAAACCTAGAACCTCGGCCTTATACTGAGATATACGGTTTATAAGTTAAAAATGAATAGTGACCCTCTTTGTGGTCACGTTTTTCTTATTTAATTTATAATCGAAGTGTAATTTATTAATTCACTGGGATTCTGCTAAAAAACAATCTGATGCCAATGATCACCTATTTCAACAAAAATAAAAACAGTGAAACAACCCTCACCAATAGCAAAAAAATTAAACTATGTTTATGGTGGAGCAATATGGCTAAATTGGATACTGCTTTTTCATATGTGGTTGCATTGAGTAAAGCCTGAGAGGTGAAGGAAGGAGCTCTACTTACTTTATTCGCAATAAATATCTCAGGGGCGATCCACTGCTGCAGAGCTAAAAATCTCCAAATGCTTCCTGGTTCTAATCCACTATAGCGCACAGATCACGCATGCGCGCTATAGTGGATTAGAACCAGGAACGGTCGGAACCTTTAATGTTTGAAGCAGTGGATAACAACTGCAGGAAAATGGATGAATTTGTGACAACATATTGATTCCCTGCGGATTTTGCAACCACGTAATATGGCCCTACTGAGTGTTGTAGTACTATTTGATCTTATTTATGGGTTTTGTAAAATAATGCTGACAATGATGAGTATTTTATGCCATGTTACAAAATACCAGTCTTATTAATACAAAGATATACAGTTAAAATGTGCAGTCATTGGATTTTTCTAATTGTATCCGTCCTGCAGAAGGAACCACTTATTTGTGCCAAAAACATTAACTATGATTTTGGTGTAATGTTTTAAAAATTTAACACACAAGAAATATTTCAACGGCAGCACCTCCCGAAGCAGAAAGCAGCTGCTCTGGGTTAATATCTAATAGAGATTCACAGCGGCCTGGTGCAGCTCTGGATAAATCACGCTATTAAATAGCCCTCCCCTCGTAAAGGCCGCATGCTCTCCTTATTATACCAATTTCTCGTGGCCCCTATGATCCGTACCCACTATTTACATCCAACAGGAACCAACCGCCCCATAAAATAATTTCAAGAAAATGCCCCGATATTTACTTACCTTCCCCCTACTCTACTCCCGACTGCCCGGCCTTCTGCTTGAAGACACTGAAGCAGGGGATGGGACCGGAGCCGCGTCCGTGATTGGCTGAGAGGCCAGCTGCCTCAGTAAGCGGGGGAGAGTGAGGGAGGCAAGTAGAGTTTGGAGGACTTCTAAAAATCTTTTACAGTGGTAGGGGCGGGGAGAAGGAATTAGTAATTATCGGCCAAGGGTTTTTATGGTAGGGGAGGGATCCCCAAAGGGTAGGAGGGAGTTGAGGGGAGGAAAGAGGGAGAGAAGGCGGAATGCGCATGCCAAACTTCTCGGAGGGGAGACAGGAGGCAGAGTCCTATATGGACTTGCTATCCTCCTGGTGGGCAGATTGTGGAATTTGGGGGGGGGGAACCAGGAGGAAACCATTTGAGCTGGGAATGTAAGGTAAAGGATTTTATTACACTACACAGTGGGGCCAGTAGTGGGGAGGATATAGTTTGGGGGTGGACATGCCCATTAAGATAATAATACAGCCTCCCAAGCAAGAGCAAGAAGTTAACTTTTGGAGTTGATGTTAACATACCTGTCCGTGCAGCAGCTGCTGCAAACCTTGAATCTCCAATTGTGTTGGAGCAAAACAGAATATGGTGTTATTAGGTCTATACTAGATTGCTAATACAATGAGATATGAAGAACCAGGGGAAAAATAGCATTTATTAAGACTGTGTCAGGCTGGGTCATATGTAAGTTGCCCCAGAAATGCCATTTAATCAAGATTACTACAACCATGATGCAAAATAGGCTTCTAATGTAGAGACTTTTTAGGACACTTTATCTTCTTTGATCTAATCATTACCTCTGTTTGGGTAATCCATGTAGTGACGGCCACACAAGGAGAGGGGAGCAGTTGCTATGTCAGCCTAGTTATGGGGCTTCATCTTCTATGCGTAGTTTACTGTTGATTGACATTAAACTTTAGCATATATTACTTTCAGTTCTATGTTTCAGTTGTTGGTGTGGAAATTAGAATATCTAATAAAATACCAAAAATTTAGGGGGCCGGCATCAGCAGTTCGAAATATGGAGCAAATTGTTACTCTTCCGTTTCATGTTCAACAATTGCAGTAAATTAGTCTTACAGGTGTCACTGCATCATGGGATTGTAGCAGGTAAGGAGCACCACATGTGGCTCTTGGAGCACAAATACATTTCACTGATTTTCTCTTAGGATTATATTAATTTAACTATGTTACTATGTTACTAATTTGGTAAGCGCCATTGCAAAACACAGCTAGCTTAATAGTAGCTCAGTAGTGTGGGTTAATTAATTATAATATTGCATCTACTAAATACAAAGTAATACATAAATAAGAATTAAAAGAAAATTGGGCCAAAGTATTCTTTTCATGTGTCTTTCATGTTTTTGATGTGAGCTTGGTGACATCGACAAAATTCCTGTTATAAATGGAAGCAAAGACCACAGAAATCAGGTTTTAAAGAATATTTTTCTTTTTAAAAACTTTATTTATAAAAAACAATACAAATGCTATGGACTATTAAGAATCCACAGATATATCCAGAACTTATAATCGCAGTTCCACAATTGAGCCCTCAGAGCGCCGTGTTCTAATATAAAAAAAAAACATGAGCTCAATTAGTTCTTCTAGCACAAAACAGATTTAAAAGGAGGATTCAAAACATTTTAGATTCACAAAGAAGATACAGTTGCTGAAGGTCTACAGAATTGCACTTAATCTCTATGCATACATATTGATTATATAATCTTTTAATTCTGGATATTTCTTTACATTTGGATACAGTTGTTATTAAGGTGCAATGAAAACCCAAAGCAACACAGGACAGTCAAAGAATTTCAAATGGGCAAGTAATGTTGTATTCCTGTTTTTTATATTTACCAGTTCAGATCTGCTTCAGATTCATACTTCCATGTTTGAAGAATTACATAAAGGTCATCAATAGGAACATCTAGCAAATGATCTTGGATTGAATATTAAGGAAATTTTGCACAGAAAATTCCGTATGTTTCGTGAGATATCAGAAGTTGTTAGTATAAACTTATTGATGAAAATTTAAATTGTTGCAGACAGACACAGAGAGACACTGTGTGGGGCAGCAGAGGAATGTTTTCTAAACCTTTGCTGCTGTTGTGATTGAAAATCACTAACTATTTATCTGTTAGGGTTGATATTAAGGATAAAATGATAACTCCCAAGCTTTATTCACAAACTATTGAGCTTAAAAATCGTGAACACACCTTACCAGGAGTGAATTTGGGCTTTAAAAGTGCTGAAGATCTTGAGGTTGGAATAAAATTCTATACAGGGTACAAACTCAGTACCAATAAGCATTTTACTGGCTGAGAAGACCCGGCATCTGACATCAGTACAAAACCGGAACTCTATTAGGGTCCCATTAGATCGTGAAATAGAAAGTATCATAAAATAGTGCTCACAGCTTCGATGGTGGAAATCCTGTGCAATACTGGGACAACACTAATATATCACTATTAAAGATTCTAATGATAATTTTCCTCAGTTTTTCAAGAGCTGTTGTATAAAGTGCTGTTATCAATGAAAACCATCCCATTGAATTCTACTATTCTTCATGGTCAGTGCAGTGATAAGATGAAGGAATAAACGTTCAGAAAGAAATTACAATTCACTTAGTGCTACATCAAGACCAAGCCATCAAGACATTTTCCATCCAATCAATAAGTTGGAGAAATCAAAGAAAGGAAAACCTGTTGACTAGAAAAAACCAAAGCATTAGAAAATATCAGTCGAAGCAAAAGATGGTGGTGACCGGGTCTCCCATGCTAGGGTATTGATTGAAATCTTAGATGAAAATGAAATGTTCCAGAGATATCAGTCACCTCAATGACAACACCATTCTGAGACTCAGCCCTGGCACTTGTGGTCGCTTAATTAAACTACAAAGACTGGAATCTGGAGAGAATGGTGAGTGTGGACTGTAAGGGGCTGTATTTTTTTGTTTTGTACCATTTAAATTACCTGTTTCATCTGGAAATTCTACAAAATAGTCACAACAAGTCCCTTGGACAGAGAAAAAGACTCTTATTATAATATCACATAGAGCAAATCTGATCATGGTTCCTCACCATATCTCTCAGGAAAAGTATTAGACTGGATATATCAGAGTATAAAGGATAATCGCCTTTATTTGAAAAATCAAACCTTAATGGCTTAGAGGTACCAGAAAAAACAATCAACAGGGAGTTCCATTTATAGTATCCAAGACTGATAAAGATCTGGGGAAAATGGCTAAACGTGTATTTCAATTAACACCACCAATACAGAAGATCTGCCTTCAGCTTTATCTATTTATATTAATTCTGTAAACTGGAGTCATTTATTGCACAAAAGGTATTGCTTATGAAACTGCCAGAGAATTATCAGATTTTTTTTTTTTTTTTTTTTTTCCCCAGGTTTAGCAAAGGACAATGGGTCTCCAGCTCAAACAGCAGCACATTTCTGAGAATTTGTATCATTGATCAGAAACGATAATTTAAAACATAATTCCTACCCATCACCAGATGCAGGGTGTTCTGCAGTGTATGAGATGGTTCCTTTCCTTTGATCAAGGTTCTCTAGTTAACTAAAGTAATTGCAGTGGATGCTGACTCTGGACACAACGCTTGGCTCTCTTATTATTTTCCCAAGACTCAGATAAGTCTCATTTTATTATTGATTCAATAACAGGAGAAGTCCGAACAGATGGAGTTTTAAAGAAAAAATATTCTGAGACCCAGAGTTGGTGGGGTAGAGTAAAAAAAAAAAAAAAGCGACAATGGACTCCACCAGTTTACAGCATGTACAGGAATCTTGTCGTAGCTGATAATTTCAGAAGTGCTCCTGAACTTACACACCAGACAGGAAATTCGACCCTCAGTCTAACATTCACACATCTATCTGGTTATTGATTATAGCTGTGATATCTTTTCTCTTCCTGCTAACTGGAATATTTAGTTATCATATGTAAATACAGAGAGGCAAAATCTCCAACATCCTTTAGTTCAGTTAATCCTAACCACAAATTGACCCCAGGTTTATACTCAATTAATACTGGAACTTTACCATTCCCAATTTTTATGATGTGTTGTGTAACTCTGGATCCAGTGAAAGGGACTTTGCTTTTCCTAAGCCTCATCACAATGTCCAAGTTGAAAGTCTGATGATGCTGATGATTCTGGAAGCGGAATAACAGGTAAAAGAGAAAGTTTCTACTGCAGGACTTGGTGCAGGTGAGATTCTTATTTTATTTATGATTTTAAGGCAGAGAGAACTTGCAATTTGGCTTTGCAATTTAAATATAGAAACAGCTGTGCGTATAGAAATGGGTAAACCCAAAAAAAATCGACATTTTAGATTGAAAATTGTCTTTGTTAAATGTATTTCTAATATTCTAGGTAGTGTTAGTGTAAGAGCAGTCAGTACAGGATCAGGACCTGCTCCAACTAATTATAAGACTTTATGAACGAATACAAATCTGTTGGTTTTTCTATCGAAGGGGTCGTAAGACAGGTACAAGGGGACATAGAAGATTCCTTTTAGAGGTGTAGCATATACGTAAATGTAAATATATATGTAAAATATAATGGTTATCTTTGTATATATGTAAAAAAAGAAGTCTGGTTAAAAAGTTGCAAAACTTGGCCCCTAGGAGGACTTAACAGGGATATGATTTATTTTGGTTCTTTGATGTTTGGTGTTATAGATATGTGCCTACTAAGATTAACTTTTGTTTTTAGCCCCCTTACCCCTTTATTCCTATCTTGTAATAGGATAACTGTAATATTACAGGGGTTTGTGGGTGGACTGTGTGTGACATCATTTCCGTTGACTCTGTATAAAAAATAATGTATTGGATACGTTTCATTACTGCCATATCTGAAGAAAGGGAGTAGTATCTCCCGAAACGGTCGCATAATATGTGGGCAGGCGTTTATTCTGATTTTAAAGCTTTTTCTATGCCAGAAACTGGTGTGCGGCTCCATGTTATCTTTCTATATATATAATATATATATATATATATATATATATATATAATCACTTGACAGAGTTTGGACTTTTATTTCCATAGGTATTGTAAGAAAATGTATGTCTATAATTTCTTTTGTACCAAATGCATTGATCATACTATTTTCTGTAGTAATGTCATAATATATATGACTTATTTTAATATTATAACTTTTTTGTTAGAGGGAACTTTTATCATATAGGTCACAAGATGGTGTTGGGAATGCACTCTAATGTATACTTTCATACAAGCAGAATCATATTATTTATATTTACATTGTGATTTCTTTTTGATAAATTATTCTCGAATCATTCGGAATATTTCTACGTATTGAAGAAATGTTTTTGACTGTCATTTAATCATTATAGCGATTATTAAAAGAACGCTGATTAAAAATTTAAAAGAAATGTTTCTTTTTTTCTCAAAAAGATTGAAGCAAAAGCATGACATAACAATGCAAGTGGGTCTGGTGTGAACAACCCTTTTTTTCATGCAACAATGACCCGATATGAACTATCAATTTAAAATTAAATTGGCACAACCTTGTCGGTAGTCAAAAAAGATCAAAATCTACCTTGCCTAACAATTGAGTGTTAAAAAGTTTTGGGGTTTTTTAACCTGCTGTGTTGTCTCTTGAAAATTCCATTTACCATGCATTGGTACTCCACTTTAGGGTGTCTGGGGTATATTCGGGCGCTTTGTCTACAGAACGATCTAGTAGTAGTAGTTCAGCATGGATTTATGAGAATTTGGCCAGACAAATTTAAGTTTAGGAAGAAGTGAGTAAGAATTTAGATTTCAGCATCGCAGGGATTGTAGTATATCCTTGGATTAGCTAAAGCTTTGTTACTGTGCATATAGGGACTAAGTCTAAACTGAGGGTTGTTGGTAGAAAAAAAAACTTGTACATGGATATAGAATTGGTTGTTTACCCCTACCCGAGGGTTAAAATCACAAACCAGGTAGGATGTATATAAAAACTGCAGAGAAAAAACAGCTTTATTGTGTGCGCACAAAAACAGGAGACAACAAATGTATCGATCAGAAACACATTCACCGCTCCACCTCTTGCTTATGGGAAAAGCAGGCAAGCGACTTTCTGACCCCCAGACAGTACAATGATCTCTGACAGTGGCCTACGGCTCAAGGTATCCAGTGGAGTGTAGGTCCACCTACTATAGGTGCTCCATATTTTGTCTATCAGTGGTTCCTCTCCCTCCAAAGAGTTTAGTGTTGTCCTCAGTCATGTGACCTAAAGGTTCCATGGATCGTTGCAATCCAAAAAGCTTCCCAGAAGTGATGTCAAGCTGATACTTTCTTCATTGATCATTTTCACTAAACTTTATTCATTTTTCTCATATCAGAGAACTGGGGAACATTCCTTTAAGATTAGAATAAAAGAAGTTTCATCTTCAGGTTAGGAAAGTTTCTCACCTGCTTTCCACTTTACCCCACTGTTTCAGCAGGTAGGGTACTGGAAAGTTAATGAATGATGTAAAAAAAGTCTGCGGGATAAGTTTCTAAAACTAAAAATATTGAGAATTATCTGTTAGTTCTTGGTGGTACAGGGATACTAATAATATTGAGAATTACTCATATCAATAACATATACTGTAGTCTGGTTGGTACAATGCTACTTATAAATGAGAATTACCGGTATTAATACATATACGTAGTTCTGGGTGGTATGGGAGTACTAGTATAATATGAGAATTACTGGTATTTAACATATTGCTGTAGTTGGGTTGGTACAGGGATACTATATTAATATTGAGAATTACTGGTATTAATACATCTACGGCATTCTGGTTGATCCATGGGGATACTTCGATTTTGCCATTTGTAGTAGGAAGGATTTAACCCACCTCCCCTGTCTTTTTAGGGATTTTTTACGGTCTTCCTTAGGTATGGGTTAAGAGGGATAAAGGTGGACAATGTCTTTTAGGAGATGTTAATGGGGTTCAAATAGAACCCGGTTTTTTTGAATCGAATCTGAGGGTTTTGAATCAGTCCCGATAAAACTTTAAAAAATCACCCGGATTCACAAAACTGGAATTTCCAAATTTCTATTTCATTTGAGAAAATCTAAAGTAGACATTTATTGAAAACGAAAATTGAAACTGTGAAACAAAAGATGATCGCTTTCGTTAACTTTGAAAGGAATGATTCATTTCAGTAACCCTGAATTTTTAATAATGGTGGTTAAACCCTAAAGTAGAATGTGCGAAGCTCGAAAACTGCCTGATCGGAGGAAAGTATAGTTTTAAATAGGTTGGGGAATAGGAATGGGTCCACAGGTCAATCTCAGGTCTCTGTGGTGCATTTACAGTAACTACTATTTACGATTTGTTCTTAAATGGACAGGAAACTTTCAAACCTTTTTTCTCTCATAGACTTCTAGGGGTTTGTTGCGAATTTGAAAAATTGTGAAAATTCGAAAACAGAATGAAACCAACACGTTTTGAACATCTCTAATGGTCTTTTATTCATTGATCAACCAATACTATATTACTATGTAGGATATGTTAATTATGTTTTTTTTTTTTAAACAATATTAATAGATGAAAGAAACTAGGGCCATAATAATTTATTATTAATTTACGATAGCGGCTGTAAATGTTCACTCGCGCCGTACATTTTACGACGAACATTTCGTTAAGTAACAAACTTTGGATCGTTCAGAATTACCGTACGGTAAGTAAACTACGCAATGGTTTCTATGTGGGATCGTAAATGTACGATTTTCCATTATCATAAATTTCCAAAATTAAAGCGGTGCTTTAAATCTGCGATAGGTTTATAATCGTAAATGTACGATCCGACTGGTCACGGGTTATCGCTAAAAACCAATAATACGGCTTTATAAAAATACAACGAAACACAAAGGTTGTACATCTCACTGAACAGGTAGCTGTGTGTTTGGGGTCACACCATTTCCTACTGCTCCGTTCCCCGCGTGATGGAAATTAAACAATATGAACAGGAAGTGGACGCAAAGCATAGGGTTACTGCGAACACAGAGTGTTTATTAAACCGACATGTTTCGACCACGCAGTGGGGTCTTTACAGAAGTGTTAATAAAAAACTCTGTGTTCGCGTAGTAGTACCCTCATGAGTGGCGTCACTTCCTGTTCATAGGCTATAAATACGGCCCCAGGAGAGAGGAGAGAGCAGTGCTTATGCCAGCTGAGGTATGAGGCTGTATCTCTATGGTTCAGATTTAAATGCTGACTGGAATTAGTATATCAGAATACAATGTGTTATATATTTACAGGCTGCAAACAGTGGTTTGTGTTTTATTGCTTAGTGGAATGGTCCGAAAAAAAAAAATCCGAATTCCAAAAAACGGGCCTATAGAAGTAAGTGGGAAAACCCTTGAAAGTTCACAAAAAGAAAGAAAGGTTAATAAAGCATGTAACTTACAGAAATGCTCAAGCGTATGAGAATGGTCAAGCAAACACATACGAATCACCAAAACTTAAATAATCGAATTTCATTCTCATAATTGATTTCAAATGATTCAAACAGAACTTCAGTCTGGAAGTTTGATCAGACCTGGATTCCAATCTCGAGACAAATCAACCATTACATTAATCAATAACCATATTTTCAAAATGCAATAGATAGAATTGGTGCAATTCTGCAGTAATACAGATGTTATCTAACTAAAGTAACTGAATGATTGCTACAGATAAATAACAGGCAAAACTTTTTTAATAGTCTATAATGATTACCAAACCTTGTAGTAGTAACAAAAAGTTTTTTTGTAAATATGGGGTCATGGGGTAACATTAGTGTTAATGGTGTTAGAGATAATTAACAGGGTAGGATTATAAAGAAAAAAATCCGATATTATCTTTCTATAAAGCTAACATCTGATTGTGGGGCAAAATTGCACCTTTTAAATGATAACATATTTTATTAATCACCTAAAGCATTTTAAAAGTTATTCCAGTATGGTTTAAGTAAACTCCATCATATAGTGCCAAAAAACTTGCAGAAGTGACCTCCCCAATATATAGTTTTGACTATCACATTAAAAAACTAAAAACATCTGACATTTATTTTAGGAAGATAGCTCTAACTAAGTTTAG
The DNA here is from genome assembly GCA_019447015.1 of Hymenochirus boettgeri. NCBI lineage: Eukaryota > Metazoa > Chordata > Amphibia > Anura > Pipidae > Hymenochirus > Hymenochirus boettgeri. Next base: position 43,314,178 of record CM033471.1, on the reverse strand, counting down.
GAAAGCTTTTTTAAAATGTATTTAGTACTTCTTTATGTCATATGATCTGAGTTCCAACATTAAGCCTCAGAGAGCCCGCTGTTACTAATAAGAAGAACATGGAGCTCCATTAGTTTCTTCTAGCACAAAGATTTGCAAGGAGGGATCAAAATACTTTAGGGTCTAAAAGAAGATACAGTTGCTGAAGGTATACAGAATTGCACAGATTTCCACGATAACAATATTTCAATTCTGGGCATTTCATATCATAAAGGCTGCAATGAAAATCCAAGAAACAGGACAGTCAAAGAATTCAAATGGCAAGTAATATTTTTATTCCTGTTTTTTCTCTTACCAGTCAGTCTCTGCTCAGATTCATTACTCCATTTTTGAAGAAAAAATGCAAAAAGGTCATTAATAGGAAACCTTGGTAAAGATCTTGGACGAATATTAAGGACATTTCTGTGAGGAAGTTCCGTGTTGTTTCTCATTTTCAGAGAAATATTTCAATGTAAATTTATTGTGGAAATTAAATGTTGCAGACAAGATAGACAGAGAGACACTGTGTGGGGCAGCAGAGGAATGTTTTCTAACCTTTGCATGTATGTGATGAGGAATCCACTAAATATTATCATGTTAGGGTTGATATTAAGGATATAAATGATAATCCTCCAAGGTTTGTTATGAAACTAATTGAGTCTAAAAATTACTGAAAAACACTTACCAGGAGTGAGATTTGCTTTACAAAGTGCAGAAGACATGATGTTGGAGAAATTCTCTGCAGGGCTACAAATGAGTACCAATAAAGCACTTTAATTAGTGGAGAAGACCGGGCACTGACAGTGTGGCAATTCCAGAACTATATACAGGTTCCTTTAGACGTGAAATAGAAATATACCATGAAATAGTGCTCACAGCTTTGGATGGTGGGAAATACCTGTGCAATCTGGGACAACACTAATTATAATACTGTTACAGTTCTAAGATAATTTCCTCAGTTTGTCAAGTGTGTTATAAAGTGAGTATCAATGAAAACAACTCCATTGAAATGCACTATTCTTCATGTCGAGTGCGTGATAAAGATGAAGAATCAACTCAGAAATCCATATTTTTTAGTGCCACATCAAAACAAGCCATCAAGACATTTCCATACAATAAGTGGAGAGAAATCAAAGTAAAAGAAAACTTACAGATATGAAAAACAAAAATTATGAAATAGTAACAGGCAAAGAGGGAGGTGACTAGTCTCCCATCAAAGTATTGATTGAAATATTAGATGAAAATGAATGTTCAGAGATATCAGTCACCTCAATGACAACCCCATTTCTGAGGACTCAGCCCCTGGCAGCTGGTGCTTTAATTAACATACAAGATCTGGACTCTGGAGAGAATGGAAGTTGACTGTAAGGCTGTAGGTGTGTTGTACCATTTAAATTACTGTCATCATCTGAAACTTCTACAAAATAGTCACAACAAGTCCCTTGGACAGAGAAAAAGACTCTTATTATAATATCACCATAGAAGCAACTGATCATGGTTCTCCACCACTATCTCTCAGGAAAAGTATTAGACTGGATATATCAGATGTAAATGATAAATCCCTTTATTTGAAAAATCAACTACATCGTTATGTACCAGAAAACAATCAACCAGGAGCTCCATTAAGTATCCAAGCACTGGATAAATAATGGGGAAAATGCTAAACTTGTATATTCAATTAACACCACAATACAGAAGACTTCCTTCAGCTTATCTATTTCTATTAATCTGTAACTGGAGTCATTATGCACAAGGTCATTTGATTATGAAACTGACAGAGAATTTCAGATCCAGGTTATAGCAAAGGACAAGGGTCTCACTCTAACAGCAGCACAATTTCTGCGAATTTGTATCATTGATCAGAGATAAATTACCCATAATTCTCTACCCACACCAGATGCAGGTGCTCGCAGGTATGAGATGGTTCCTTTCTCTTCTGATCAAGGTTCTCTAGTGACTAAAGGAATTGCACGTGGATGCTGACTCTGGACACAACGCTTGGCTCTCTTATTATTTTTCCAAGACTCAGATACATCTCATTTTATTATTGATCAATCACAGGAGAAGTTGAACAGCTCGAATTTTCCAAGAAAAAGATGTCCGAGACACAGAGTTGTGGTATATAAAGGACAAGGAACTCCCCCACTTACAGCACTGTTACAGTGAATCTTGTAGTTGCTGATAATTTTCAGAATGTGCCTCCTGAACTTACACACCAGAACAGGAAATTAGACCCTCAGTCTAAACTTCACATCTATCTGGCATTGCTTAGGTGATATCATCTGTCTTCCTGCTAACTGTATATTAGTTATCATATGGAAATGAGAAGTCAAAATCTCCAACATCCTTTAGTTCATAATTCCTACCCACAAATTGACCCAGGTTTATTCTCAATTTAATACTGGACTTTACCATTCTATTCTTATGATTGTTGGGTAACTCTGGATCCAATGAAAGGGACTTGCTTTTCCTAAACCTCATCACAATGTCCCATTGAAAGTCTGATTGATGTGATGATTCTGGGATTGGAAATAACAATTTAAAAGAAATGTATCCACCGCTGACTTGGTGCAGGTAATGTTCCCTATTTAATCATTACGATCTAGTTAACTGCAGAGAGATTTTTGCTAATGGGATTTAAAATTTAAATATGAAACAGTGCATTTGTACAGCAAGTTTATTTAAAGGGATGTCCACCCCCTTTAAAAATATTTTTCTGTTAGGTAGGGCTCCTCCCCAGTCAACGCTTAGTCTTTGTGCAGAAACCCCTGGATCTGATTACTTCCCTCTTCCTCCCGACGTTCAGTCCTGGCTTCGTTGCAGAAACTGCAAGCAGTGGGCCAGACCGGCAGACGACTTCAAAAACCCAGGGGGAAACAGGTAGTAAATACAGTTTGGGGGAGTTCTGCACAAATAACTTATATATAGGTTGGGGCTGGGGGAGGGAGCCCTACACTACAGAAAAGCGATAAAACACTAGGGGATTGGAAATAACAATTTAAAAGAAAATGTATTCACCGCTGACTTGGGGCAGGTAAAGTTTCCTATTTAATCTTACGATTGTTTAACTGCAGATAGATTTTTGCAAATGGATTTAGATTTAAATAATTGAAACAGCGATATTTTCTATGATTTAGGATTTATGATTTATGATATCCTTTTTCTGATTATTTGCAACTATGAGCCTATGGTGTATAATATCGAGAGGCACCACAGTTCATTGTATTCAGCTTGAACAATGAACTGAGAATGTTTGAAAGCTTTATGTTATATTAGTTAGCCAATAACGGTAACACTTTATACCACTTTGTGTTATTTTTTTTTCAAAACGGCGTTACCCTGTAAACATTTAAGTACTAAAATTGTGTTTGTGACTTTTGTCTAATATATAGTATTGTAGTATAAAAGCAGTTTAGGACCCTGGCCCAAACAAAACATATAAACTTAGTACTCTTGAAACGAATACATATCTGTCAGCTACTTCATTGGATTGCAAAAAAGTATCTGAGAGGTCCACGCAGGGGACGGGAGACATAAAACTCCTTTCCGATTGAGCACACCACATACATTTTAGTTACATAGAGTGAAGATTGAAATAAGACAATGTATATCCTTTATAGCCTACTCAAAAGCCTCTAATAGTTGTTCCAGGGAAGGCAAAAAAATTCTCAAAGCCAATTGGAAAGGATTTCCGATCAACAAAAACAACAGGGAGATTCAATAAAAGTTTTATTGTTTTAAAATGGTGCTAATTTTTGCCCCCAAACCAATCAGATCTTATTTAATTTGAAAGCTAACATCTGAATGGTTGAGGCAAAATTAGACACCATTTTTAACGATAAGAACTTTACTGAAACCTTCAATAATTAAAAAACAAGTAAGTTTTTTGATTGGGTCATTGTTAGGTTGATGTTATTTCATAAGATGTCTAGGATAACAACCAAGAGCAATGTTTATCTTTGACATCATTTCTTTTGTACTAAATGCAATTATGAAATATTTTTCTGTTAGTAACGTGTAGTTGAGATTATTATTTTTTCTAATGATTACATAATTAATTCACAGTGGATTTTTTTTAATACTATAGCTTCATAGTGTTGGAATTGGTAAATAAATTTATTTTCCTAAAGTAAAGGATTTATATTTACTAGAGATGGCTGAAACTCATGAAAATGCTTTCAGCCAGCAGTTTCATGGATTAGGAAAAACTCAAATCGAAAAGAACCGCAGACGGCCCCCTCTCACTCAATGGGAGAGTGTAGCTTAAAACAAATTTCAAAAATTCTGTCCATAAATTAAGTATACATGCAATGGACTGGGACCTGGGAAATGGTTTATGGAACACATGCCCAAAATGTTTTTAAAAAAACATATAGACACCAAAAAAACTTCATGGTGCTTCCCGATTTGACATCCACGTAGTATTTTTGAGTGTCGAAAAGTTTGATTTTGTAACATTTCAAAAAAATTTAATTTTTCAGTTCAAGCATTTTTGAAAAGTTTGATTTTGTAAATTTATAAAAGTTTAAAATTTTCAGATGTTTGAGATATTTCAAAAAAACAGTTCCACAGTTCAGAATCCTAAAAAGTAAAGAAATCTGAGTTTTAGCTAATGAGTGAAAATCGCTTCGAACAGGGTTCGGGCCCATCTTTTAATATTTGACCTTTGATTAAGTTAGAGAAATATTTTTATATCATTCAGATTAATAATAGGTGATGCAAACACAAATCATATTTGATCCAGGTTGCCTAAATTTTAATTGCATTTGACATAGTGGTCACAACCAATGGTCTAATCTCTGTATCTTTCTTTTGTACCAAATGCAATTATTGTGAATCATTTATTACTAAAGTCAGAATATTGTTCTTTTTTCTAATCATATAGAGTTCTATAGAGAGTGAATTAATTAATATAGGTTAATAATGTGTGTATTGGGGAATATACTTTTAATTTGCATAATTAATAAATTATATTTCCATTGGATTCTGGTTAAAGACTTCAATAATTATTAGGTTATTAATGGGTTTGCACAATCTTATTTAATGCACTAATTACCTTTTTTTACAATAATGTATAATATATAACACGAGAATTACTGGTATTAATCATATTGTAGTTCTGATATGTTACAGGGACCCACTATATAATTGAGGGAATAATGGTATTAATACATATACTGTAATTCTGGTTGGTACGGGAACACTATATAATATTGAGAAATTACTGGGTATTAATAATACATATACTGTAGTTTGGTTGGTATGGGGATATCTATATAATATTGAGAATTACTGGTATTGAGATATATTATATTATATATAATATATATATATATATATATATAATATATATATATATATATATTGTATTCTGGTTGGTACAGGGATACTATAATATTGAGGAATTAATGGTTAATTACATTATATGTAATTCTGGTTGTACGGGAACACTATATAATATTAGAATTACTGGTCATTAATACATATACTGTAATTCGGTTGGTATGGTGATACTATATAAAAATGAGAATTACTGGTATTATTATATATATAATATATATATATATATATTATAATATATATATATATATATATTGTATTCTGGTTGTACAGGGATACTAAATAATATTGAGAATTTACTCATATCAATACATATACTGTAGTTCTGGTTGGTACGGGGGATACTATACAATATTGAGAATTACTGGTATTGGTACATATCGTAGTTCTGGTTGGTATGGGGATACTTATAATATGAGAATTACTGGTATTAATACATATACTGTAGTTCTGGTTGGTACAGGGATTACTATATAATATTGAGAATTACCGGATTATTACATATATTGTAGTTCTGGTTGGTACAGGGATACTATATAATATTGAGAATTACTGGTATTAATACAGTAATGTAGTTCTGTTTGGTTCTGGAAATTATATAATATTGGGAGCGAGGCTTTATCTCTATGGTCGATTTAAATGCTGACTGGAATTAGTATATCAGGAATACATGTGTTATATTTATTTAAGCTGCAAAACAAAGTGGTTTGTGTTGTATTGCTCTGAGTGGAGATGTCCGAAAAAAAATCCGAAAATTCCAAAAAAGGGCCTATAGAAGTGTGGAAAAAAACTTGAAAGTTCACAATAAAGAAAAGGTTAATAAGTATGGTAACGTACAGTAAATTGCTCAAGCATCTGAGAAATGGTAAAGCAAACACATACGAATCACCAAAACCTTAAATAAAATGAATATCCTCTCATATATGATTTCAAATAGATTCACACAGAATTCAGTCGGAAGTTCATGATTCAGACCTGGATTCCACTCTGAGACAAATCTAACCATTACATTAATTCAATAACAATATATTCCAAAATGCAATTAGATAGAATGTTTGCTGTGCCAATAATCTGAGAATACAGATGTTATCTAACTAAAGTAACCTGAATGATTGCTAAAATTTAAATAAACATGGCAAAAACATGGCAAACTTTTTTTAATAGTCTATTAATGCCATTACAAATAACCTTTGTAGTAACAAAAGTTTTTTGTAAATATGGGGGTCATGGTTGTAACCTTAGTAATGGTGTGAAAGAGATAACATTAACAGGGTGATGTATTAAAGAAAAAAAACCGATATTAGCTTTCATATGAAAGCTAACATCTGATTGGTTGGGGCCAAATTTGCCATCCATTTTAAATGATAACATTCTTTATTACATCACCCTAAAAGCATTTTAAAAATGTTATTTCCAGTATGGTTAAGGTAAAACTCCATCATATGGTCCAACAACAAACTTGCATGATTAGTGAAGAAATCCAAATATATAGTTTTGACTATCATTACACTACAAAACATAAAATTCTGACATTTATTTTTAGAGCGACTGCTTAAAACTAAGATTTAGCAAAGCTTTTAAAAAGTAGTTTAGCTACTTCTATTATTTACATATGATCTGCAGTTCCACTTTAAGCCTCAGAGCGCCGCTGTTTACTAATAAAAGAAGAACATGGAGCTCCATTAGTTCTGTCTAGCACAAAGATTGTTGCAAGGAGGGATCAAAATCATTTTAGGTTCTTATAAAGAAGATACAGTTGCTGAAGGTCTACAGAATTGCACAGATTTCCCCGATAACAATATTTCATTTCTGTGTGTTTCATATCATAAAGGCTGCAATGAAAATCCAAGAAACGCAGACAGTCAAGAATTCAAATGGCAAGTAATATTTTTTTCCTGTTTTTCTTCTTTACCAGTCAGTCTCTGCTCAGATTAATTACTCATTTTTGAAGAAAGAATGCAAAAAGGTTCATAATAGGAAACCTTGGTAAAGATCTTGGATGCATATTAAGGACATTTCGTGTGGGAAGTTCCGTGTGTTTCTCAATTTTCAGAGAAAATATTTCAGTGTTAAATTTTTGAATGGAAAATTTAAATGTTTGCAGACAGAATAGACAGAGAGCACCTGTGTGGGGCACAGAGAGGAATGTTTTCTAACTTTAATGCAGGATTGAGAATCACTAATAATTATTATCATTTGAGTTGATATTAAGGATATAAATGATAATCCTCCCAAGGTTTGTTCATGAAACAATTGAGGCTAAAAATTATGAAAAACACCTTACCAGGAGTGAGATTTGCTACAAAGTGCAGAAGACCTTGATGTTGGGATAAATTCTCTGCAGGGCTACAAACTGAGTACCAATAAGCACTTTGTATTAGTGGGGAGACGGCCGGCACTGACAGGTAGTAGCAATTCAGAACTTAATTACAGGTTCCTTTAGACCGTGTGAAATAGAAAGTATCCATGAAATATGCTCACAGCTTTGGATGGTGGAAATCCTGTGCAAATCTGGGACAACACTAATTATAATCACTGTTACGATTCTAATGATATTTTCCTCAGTTTGTCCAAAGGGTGTATAAAGTGAGTATCAATGAAAAGATCCCATTGAATTCTGCTATTCTTCAGTCAGTGCAAGTGATAAAGATGAAGGAATCAACTCAGAAATCACATATTCTTTAGTGCCACATCAAGACAAGCCATCAAGACATTTCCATTGATTCAATAAGTGGAGAAATCAAATTAAAAGAAAATGTAGACTATGAAAAAAAACAAAGCATTATGAAATATCAGTACGGCAAAAGATGGTGGTGACCGGTCTCCCATGCCAAGGTATGATTGAAATATTAGATGAAAATGACAAGCTCCAGAGATATCAGTCACCTCAATGACAAACCCATTTTGGGACTCGCCCCTGGCACTGTAGTAGCTTTAATCAACATACAAGATCTGGACTCTGAGGAGAGAATGGGGAAGTTGACTGTAAGGCGTAGGTGTTGGTACCATTTAAATACTGTCATCATCTGAAAACTTTACAAAATAGTCACAACAAGTCCCTTGGACAGAGAAAAAAGACTCTTATTATAATATCACCATAGAAGCAACTGATCATGTTCTCCACCACTATCTCAGGAAAAGTATTAGACTGGATATATCAGATGTAAATGATAACAACCTTTATTTGAAAAAATCAACCTACATCGCTTATGTACCAGAAAACAATAACCAGGAGCCCTCCATATATAGTATCCAAGCACTGGATAAAGATAATGGGGAAAATTGCTAAACTTGTATATTCAATTAACACCACCAATACAGAAGATCTTCCTTCAGTTTTATCTATTTCTATTAATCCTGTAACTGGAGTCATTTATGCACAAAGGTCATTGATATGAAACTGACAGAGAATTTCAGATCCAGGTTTATAGCAAAGGACAACGGGTCTCCATCTCAAAGAGCAGCACAGTTTTCAGAATTTGTATCATTGATCAGGAATGATAATTTACCCATTAATTCTCTACCCATAACCATAGATGCAGGTGGTTATGCAGTGTATGAGATGGTTCCTTTCTATGCGATCACGGTTCTCTAGTGACTAAAGTAATTGCAGTGGATGCTGACTCTGGGACACAACGCTTGGCTTCTTATTATTTTCCAAGACCAAGATACATTCAGTTTTATTGATCATCAAACAAGGAGAAGAGCTCCGACAGCGTCGAGTTTTCCAAGAAAAACGATGTTCCTGAGACACCAGAGTTGTGGGTTATAGTAACAGGACATTGAACTCCACCACTTACAGCAATCTGTCACTGGAATCTTTTAGTGACGTAGTTGCTGATAATTTTCAGAATGTGCTTCCTGAACTTACACACCAAACCAGGAAATTAGACCCTCAGTCTAACATGCACATCTATCTGGTCATTGCTATAGCTGTGATATCATTCCTGTTCCTGCTAACTGTAATATTAGTTATCATATGTAAATACAGAGAGTCAAAATATCCAACATCCTTTAGTTCAGTTAATTCCTACCCACAAATTGACCCCAGGTTTATTTCTCAATTTAATACTGGGACTTTACCATTCCCATACTCTTATGATGTTTGTGTAACTCTGGATCCAAATGAAAGGGACTTTGCTTTTTCTAAACCTCATCACAATGTCCCAGTTGAAAGTCTGATTGATGCTGATGATTCTGGGATTGGAAATAACAGTTTAAAAGAAAATGTATCCACCGCTGACTTGGTGCAGGTAAGTTCCCTATTTAATATTACGATTAGTATAACTGCAGATAGATTTTTGCTAATGGGATTTAAAATTTAAATAATAGAGACAGTGCTTTTCTACAGCAATGTTTAAAAAAATCTACCTGTCATTCTTTCCGGAAATAAAACAATTATTTTTAGGAGATTTCCATTTAAGTACTAAAATTGTTTGTGAATTTCTGTCTAATATATGGTATTGCAGTGTAACTCAATTTAGGACCTCTCCAAACAACATAACCTAAGTACCCTATAAAACTAATACATATCTGTCAGTATTTCTATTGGATTGCGGGAAGAAACAGAAGTATCCTAAAAGGTCCACACAGGAACCAGGAGACATAAAAACTCCTTTCAGATGAAGCACACACATAAATTAATTACATAGTTACATAGAATTGGAGGTTGAATTAAGATATATGTCTATCCCTTATAGCCTACTCAAAAGCCCTTCCTAATAGTTGTTCCAGAGGAAGGCAAAAAAATATCTTCAAATGCCAATCGAAAAGGATTCCCGGATCAACAAAACAATCAGGGAGATTCAATAAAACTTCTTATAATTTAAAATGGTGCTAATTTTTCCCCAACCAATCAAATCTTATTAAACATTTGAAAGCTAACATCTGATTGGTTGGGGCAAAATTAGCTCCATTTTAAATGATTAGAACTTTTATTGAATAACCCTGAATATGTATTAAAAACAGTAAGTTTTAATTGTCATTTGCCAGGTGTTGATTTTATTTCCATTAGATATAGTGATAACAACACTTAGAGCTATTGTTTATTCTTTGTCTGTATCATTTATTTTTTACCAAACACAATTTTTCAGAAATATTTTTCTGTAGTAGTAGTGAGATATATTATTTTTTTCTAATTGATTACATATTTATGTACAGTGATTTTTAATATTATAGCTTCACAGTGTTGTATTAGGTAACATACTCTATATTTTTCATAAAAGTAAAAAAGTAAAGGATTTATATTTACTAGTGGTGACTGAACTCCAAAAATTCTGATAAAAATTAAGGTATAAATTGTAAATGGTAACTTACTTTAAATGACTCAGGGACCTGGGAAATGGTCTGGGGAAAACATATCAATTCCCAATTTTTTTTAGAAATCAACCGTCCAGCACCAGAAACTTCATGTGCTTTACAAAGTTGACACTTCATGTAGTATTTTTGAGATTTTGAGAAATTTCGAAAAAGTTTGATTTTGTAAATTTCAAAAAAAAATTATTTTTAAGTTCAAAATTTTCAGACGTTTGAGATATTTCAAAAACAGTTCCACGGTTCAGAAAAAATCCTAAAAAGTAAAAACAAGCTAAAAAAGCTTTAAAAAAAAAAAGTCTGAGTTTTAGCTAATTTGTGAAATTTACTTCAGAACTAGGTTCTGGCCCATCTCTTAATATTTACCTTTGGATTAAATTAGATATTTATTTTTATAATCATTCAGATATTAATAAGTATAAAAAAAAATCATATTTGATCCAGGTTGCCTAGATTTTATTTTGCATAATAATGTTATATTTTCCATGGGATTCCGTTAATCTTCTATAATTATTTAGGTATTAATGGGATTGCAAATCATGTTTGATGCACTAATTTACCTTTTTTTAACTATAATGATCTACAAACATAGCAAAAAGGTAAAGAACAAAATGTGTCCATTGCAATGCTAGAAGATTTGAAATGCGTAGTCCTTGGATTCTGTCTAAACCATATGTAGTAAAAATGAATTCATGTCACTTCTGTCAATAAAATTGGTTTTATACATTCTTTAAACATTTCAATATTGTCCCATTATCTATAAAACTTGCCTACCAATTTTTTTAAATGTGTGTTATGATCTAATATACTGGTATTAGCAAGTCTACACTAGAATGTTGACATGATTAAAGTAATAATTCACTAAAATAAAGAAGTCTTTTTAAACTCAGACAATACCCCCTATATATCTGCTGTCCCTTTTCATAGTGATATTATATAAATATTAATCTTATGCTTATTTTTCCACTTATTTCTTAGGGAACCAAGATTCCCTAAAAGGGGACAGCCTGCCCCACCTTTTTCTCCATCATTTTTCCAAAATGTATTTAATTGAAAGGTCACGCACACACATTTGACTGTCAGTCAAAATGACAGCCCAGTACATGGTAGTTTCTACTGCAGTGCAAAGGCAGGCTTTACATGCACAGCTGTTGTGTAGTGTGCTTTTCCTTCTTATTCTCACACCTAACAATTTGCCTTTAAATAAATAGTTTTTGTGGTTTAACCTGCTTTGCATCCTCTCTCTGATCTCCTTGACTATTTTTGCAGCATAGGTTGGAATGTTAGGATAACTTCTATGTTAGGATTGACATAATAGGACAGAGAAAGCAGTACTATGCCAGTTGAGCTATGAGGCTAAGAGGCTTTATCTATATGGTCAGATTAAATGCTGACTGGAATTCATAGTAATGTTAATCACTTTTAGTTTTCTATCATAATACATGCATTTTATATCATACCTGCAAACAAAAGTAGGGTTTGTGTTTGCATTGTTCTAAGACATCTAAGTATATTTCCCCCCCCCCAGAAATTTAATGGTGTACAAATTCCAACACTTTACCCTTGACCACTTGTGTATTATAAACTCAAACTTTTACATAACTTTAATAACAATATCTTTGCAAAATACAATTAGACATGGAGCTGATAGAATAAAAGTGACAAATATTTCCTGTGCTATTAATCTGTTGTAAGAAGCTTAATCTGGGTACACACAGTACTAATTTACACACTATAGAAATTAAGTTCAGGACTGACATGTTCTCCACAGCAGCAGGAAACTCCCTAAACTTTAACACAGGGGGTCGACCGTGGGCGAGAGAAATTTTCAGAATGAAACAAAACAATCTTGATGGCAACATCATTGTCAGAAACGCTTGTTTATACAGAACACACATGCCCGTCGGACCCAATAGAATTGTTCTTTTCTTGTTCATGTGTGTACCTAGCTTTACTCAAGTAACCAAGTGAAATCACCTGATTTGTTGCTACAGATTAATAGCTTGGCAAACTTTTAACCCTTTTTTATAATTTAATATTTAATGTAATTTCTTTTGTTATAGTAAAGTAAACAAAAAGGACAATTTGATAAGGGGTTAATTATGTGTAATTGCTTGTAATCATGGTGTCATGGTGTAACAGAGATTACATTAAGCATTATTATTATTAATAATTATTACAACATTAATATTATTTTCAGTTACATATATTAGTGTTTAGAGTTGACCTCATACTTTGGGTGATAAAGTGAAGAATCCAAATATATAGTTTTGACGATCATATATTTTTTTAAAAATGGTATCATTTATTTTTTATAACTTAGCTAGTCCCAGGAACCATCAAAGCTTCTTTTGAAATAGATTCAGATATTTCTATTATGTACATATAATCTGCAGTTCCATAATTGAGCCTCAGAGCGCCGCTGTTTACTAATATAAGAAAAACATGGAGCTCAATTAGGTTTTCTAGCACAAAACAGATTTGCAAGGAGGGATCAAAATCATTTTATATTTTTCTAAAGAAGATACAGTTGCTAAAGATATACAGAATTGCACAGATTTCACAGGAAACAATATTTTAATTTTGGGCATTTCATATCATAAAGGCTGCAATGAAAATCCAGGAGGCACAGACAGTCAAAGAATTCAAATGGCAAGTAATATTTTTATTACTGTTTTTCTCTCTTTACCAGTCAGTCTCTGCTCAGATTCATTACTCCATTTTTGAAGAAATGCAAAAAGGGTCATTAATAGGAAACCTTGGTAAAGATCTTGGACTGAATATTAAGGACATTTCTGTGAGGAAGTTCCGTGTTGTTTCTCAATTTTCAGAGAAATATTTCAGTGTAAATTTATTGAATGGAAATTTAAATGTTGCAAACAGAATAGACAGAGAGACACTGTGTGGGACAGCAGAGGAATGTTTTCTAACCTTTGATGCTGTGATTGAGAATCCACTAAATATTTATCATGTTAGGGTTGATATTAAGGATATAAATGATAATCCTCCAAGGTTTGTTCATGAAACTATTGAGTTAAAAATCAGTGAACACACCTTACCAGGAGTGAGATTTGCTTTACAAAGTGCTGAAGACCTTGATGTTGGAATAAATTCTCTGCAGAGCTACAAACTCAACAAAAATAAGCACTTTGCATTGGCTGAGGAGGCCGGCACTGACAGCAGTATAAAACCAAAACTTATATTAGAGGTCCCATTAGATCGTGAAGTAGAAAGTATCCATGAAATAGTGCTCACAGCTTTCGATGGTGGAAATCCTGTGCAATCTGGGACAACACTAATTATAATCACTGTTACAGATTTAAATGATAATTTTCCTCAGTTTGTCCAAGATGTGTATAAAGTGAGTATCAATGAAAACATCCCATTAAATTCTACTATTCTTCATGTCAGTGCGAGTGATAAAGATGAAGGAATCAACTCAGAAATCCACCTAGTATTTAGGCCAATCAAAACAAGCCATCAAGACATTTTACATTTATTCAATAAGTGGAGAAATCAAAGTAAAGGAAAACCTTGACTATGAAAAAACAAAATATTATGAAATATCAGTAGAAGCAAAAGATGGCGGTGACCTAGTCTCCCAAGCTAAAGTACTGATTGAAATATTAGATGAAAACGACAATGTTCCAGAGATATCAGTCACCTCAATAACTAACCCAGTTTGTGAGGACTCCGCCCCTGGCACTGTAGTAGCTTTAATTAACATACAAGATCTGGACTCTGGAGAGAATGGGGAATTTGACTGTAAGGCTGTAGGTGCTGTACCTTTTAAATTACTGTTATCATCTGGAAATTTCTACAAAATAGTCACAACGAGTTCCTTGGACAGAGAAAAAGACTCTTATTATAATATCACCATAGAAGCAACTGATCATGGTTCTCCACCACTATCTCTCAGGAAAAGTATTAGACTAGATATATCAGATGTAAATGATAATCAACCTTTATTTGAAAAATCAACACACATCGCTTATGTACCAGAACAATAACCAGGAGCCTCCAATATATAGTATCCAAGCACTGGATAAAGATACTGGGGAAAATGCTAAACTTGTATATTCAATTAACACCACAATACAGAAGATCTTCCTTCAGTTTTATCTATTTCTATTAATCCTGTAACTGGAGTCATTTATGCACAAAGGTCATTGATTATGAAACTGACAGAGAATTTCAGATCCAGGTTATAGCAAAGGACAACGGGTCTCCATCTTAAAGAGCAGCACATTTCTCAGAATTTGTATCATTGATCAGAATGATAATTTACCCATAATTCTCTACCCATCACAGATGCAGGTGGTTTGCAGTGTATGAGATGGTTCCTTCTCTTCTGATCAGTTCTCTAGTGACTAAAGTAATTGCAGTGGATGCTGACTTGGACACAACGCTTGGCTCTCTTATTATTTTCCAAGACTCAGATACATCTCATTTATTATTGATCAATACAACAGGAGAAGTCCGAACAGCTCGAGTTTCCAAGAAAAAGATGTCCTGAGACACAGAGTTGTGGTTATAGTAAAGGAACATGAACTCCACCACTTACAGCATCTGTACACGAATCTTGATGTGCTGATAATTTTCAGAATGTGCTTCCTGAACTTACTCCCAGACCAGGAATTAGACCCTCAGTCCTAACATGCACATTACTGGTCATTGCTATAGCTTGATTATCATTCTGTTCTGCTAACTGTAATATTAGTTATCATATGTAAATACAGAGAGTCAAAACTCCAACATCCTTTAGTTCAGTTAATTCCTACCCACAAATTGACCCAGGTTTATTCTCAATTTAATACTGGGACTTTACCATTCCCATATCTTATGATGTTTGTGGAACTCTGGATCCAAATGAAAGGGGACTTTGCTTTTTCTAAACCTCATCACAATGTCCAGTTGAAAGTCTGATTGATGCTGATGATTCTGGGATTGGAAATAACGTTTAAAAGAAAATGTATCCACGCTGACTTGGTGCAGGTAAGTTCCCTATTTAATATTACGATTAGTATAACTGCAGATAGATTTTTGCTAATGGGATTTAAAATTTAAATAATAGAGACAGTGCTTTCTACAAGCATGTTTAAAACAATCTACCTGTCATTCTTTCCGGGAATAAAACAATATTTTTAGGAGATTCCAATAGTACTAAAATTGTTTGTGAATTTCTGTCTAATATATGGTATTGCAGTGTAACTCAATTTAGGACCTCTCCAAACAAACATAACCTAGTACCCTATAAACTAATACAATCTGTCAGTATTTCATTGGATTGCGGGAGAAGAAACAGAAGTATCCTAAAAGGTCCACACAGGAACCAGGAGACCAAAAAACTCCTTTCAGATGAAGCACACACATAAATTAATTACATAGTACATAGAATTGGAGGTTGAATTAAGATATATGTCTATCCCTTATAGCCTACTAAAAAGCCCTTCCTAATAGTGTTCCAGGGAAGGCAAAAAAATATCTTCAAATGCCAATCGAAAAAGATTCCCGGATCAACAAAACAATCAGGGAGATTCAATAAAGTTCTTATAATTTAAAATGGTGCTAATTTTTCCCAAACCAACACAAATCTTATAACATTTGAAAGCTAACATCTGATTGGTTGGGGCAAATTAGCTCCATTTTAAATGATTAGAATTTGATTGTAATAACCTGAAATTGATTAAAAACAGTAAGTTTTAATTGTCATTTGCCAGGGTTGATTTATTTCCATTGATATAGTGATAACAACACTTAGAGCTATTTTATTCTTTGTCTGTATCATTTATTTTTACCAAACACAATTTTTCAGAAATATTTTTCTGTAGTAGTGTAGTGAGATATATTATTTTTTCTAATTGATTACATATTATGTACAGTGATTTTAATATTATAGCTTCACAGTGTTTGTATTAGGTAACATACTCTAATTTTTCATAATAAAAAGTAAAGATAGTGCGAGTGATAAAGATGAAGGAATCAACTCAGAAATCACATATTCATTTAGTGCCACATCAAGACAAGCCATCAAGACATTTTACATTAATTCAATAAATGGAGAAATCAAAGTAAAGGAAAACCTTGACTATGAAAAAACAAAATATTATGAAATATCAGTAGAAGCAAAAGATGGCGGTGACCTAGTCTCCCAAGCTAAAGTATTGATTGAAATATTAGATGAAAACGACAATGTTCCAGAGATATCAGTTACCTCAATAACTAACCCAGTTTGTGAGGACTCCGCCCCTGGCACTGTGGTCGCTTTAATTAACATACAAGATCTGGACTCTGGAGAGAATGGGGAAGTTGACTGTAAGGCTGTAGGTGTTGTACCTTTTAAATTACTGTCATCATCTGGAAACTTCTACAAAATAGTCACAACAAGTCCCTTGGACAGAGAAAAAAAATCTTATTATAATATCACCATAGAAGCAACTGATCATGGTTCTCCACCATTATGAAACTGACAGAGAATTTCAGATCCAGGTTATAGCAAAGGACCACGGGTCTCCATCTCTGAACAGCAGCACAATTTTGCGAATTTGTATCATTGATCAGAACGATAATTTACCCATAATTCTCTACCCATCACCAGATGCAGGTGGTTCGTTCCTTTCTCTTCTGATCAAGGTTCTCTAGTAACTAAAGTAATTGCTGTGGATGCTGACTCTGGACACAATGCTTGGCTCTCTTATTATTTTTCCCAAGACTCAGATACATCTCATTTTATTATTGATCAATACACAGGAGAAATCCGAACAGCTCAAGTTTTCCAAGAAAAAGATGTTCTGAGACACAGAGTTGTGGTTATAGTAAAGGACAATGGAACTCCACCACTTACAGCAACTGTTACAGTGAATCTTGTAGTTGCTGATAATTTTCAGAATGTGCCTCCTGAACTTACACACCAGACCAGGAAATTAGACCCTCAGTCTAACATTCACATCTATCTGGTTATTGCTGTAGCTGTGATATCATTCCTCTTCCTGCTAACTGTAATATTAGTTGTTATATGTAAATATAGGTTTGTGTAACTCTGGATCCAAGTGAAAGGGACTTTGCTTTTCCTAAGCCTCATCACAACGTCCCAGTTGAAAGTCTGATTGATGCTGATGATTCTGGAATTGGAAATAATAGTTTAAAAGAAAATGTATCTACTGGCGACTTGGTGCAGGTAAGTTACTTGTGTAATCTTATCATTTTTGAGTGCAGCTAGAATTTTTCCAAGTTGGCGTTAGAGTTGGCCAAACTTCATGCAGCTAGAATTTTTCCAAGTTGGCGTTAGAGTTGGCCAAACTTCATAAAGTTCGGTCTGTTTTCCAACTTTCGAACTTCAGTAAAAGTTCGGATTCAGACCCATTAAATTCAATGGGGGAGTTATAGTTTGAAAAGTCTGCATATTATATATATATATATATATATATATATATATATATATATATATATATATTTCATTCTTTTTGCGGCTATAACAAATATTTTAGTATATTTAAAGTAAAAGTACTTAAAGGGCAAACTTTATTAATCTATAAGTAAATATATGTAAGTAGCCATCACTGTTTTGTTGCATGCCTTTAATCTCATACTTCCTCCCACTGTTAACAGACTTTTCCTTTCATCTGACTCAACTTCATGAGGAGTCAAACATTCTAAGTAATCACTATGAGTCAGCACTGGAAAACATTTTTACCAAACCATGCAATTAACACACTCCAACTGTCACTTTTCAGTTACAGCAGAACTGCATAGAGCATAAGGGTTTATAATAATAATGCACTTGATTGACAGCTAAAAAGTGTTTCTAAAGATATCTCAAGAAAGAGTGGACAGATTTACAAAAAATTGATACAGTGATAGTTGGAAAGAATTATAGTTTCCAGTAATGGGCAAATAAAAAACATTTTTTTCCCAGTATAGATGCTTTTTAAATTGTGTTGTGAATTATCATATAATTTATAGTATTGTCGTGTCATTTTTCAATACCAGATGTAAACGAGATTACGTCTAGTATTGCATTGTAGGATCACGTAATGGTAAGAAGCTCCAGCTGCACAGATTTTAAGTTCCCATACAAAGCCCTGTTAAGTTTCGGGCTACGGGTTAGTGCTAAACTTAACCAAAGGGGTTTTGTATTGGGTGCACTGCTTTATTTCTAAAAACATTTAAAAATTGTGCAGTGTCCTAATATATTATTTTGTAGAAAATTTTCCAGATGAAACACGTAATTTAAGGTTCAGCACCTACAAGCCTTACAATCAACTTCCCCCATTCGTCTCCAGAGTCCAATCTGTGTACTTTAATAAAGCTACTTCTACAGTGGCCAGGGGCTGAGTCCTCACATACTGGGTTAGTCCTTTGAGGTGACTGATATCTCTGGAACATTTTCTTTCACTAATATTTCAATCAATACTGTTAGCTTGGGAGACTAGGCTCACCCATCTTTGCTTCTACTGACTGATATTTCATAATCTTGTTGTTTTTCATAGTCTAAGTTTTCCTTTACTTGATTTTCTCCACTTTTGAATAATGTAAAATGTTCTTGAGGCTTGTCTTTGATTGTGGGCACTAAACAAATAGATTGATTTCTGAGATTGATTCCTCATCTCTATCACTCGCACTGACATGAGCAAAGTAGAATTCTAATGGGATGGTTTCATTGATTACTCACTTTAGCACTTCTTGAAACAAACTGAGGAAAATTATCAATTAAATACTGTAACAGTTGATTATAATTGCTGTTGTCCCAGAGTTGCCACAGGATTTTCCACTCGACAAGCCGTGAGTCACTATTTCATGGATACTTTCCTAACTTCGGATTTCTAAAGCGACTCTTAACTATCTAATTTCGGTTTTTTACTGTCTTCAGTGCCAACGTCCTCCCCAGCAAATCAAAAGTGCTTATGTTGTACTGATTTTGTAGCTCTGCAGAGAATTTATTCCAACATCAAGGTTCATTCAAGCACCTTTGTCAGCAAATCTTACTCCTGGTAAGGTGTGTTCACTATTTTTAACTCAACAGTTTCCATAGAACAAGATTGGAGGATTATCATTTATATCCTTACAATATCAACCCTAACATGATAATATTAGTGGATTCTTCATAATAAGCATCAAAGGTAAATAGAAACATTCTCTCTGCTGTCCCCACACAGTGTCTCTCGTCTATTTGTCTGCAACCATTTAAATTTCCATTAAATAAATACAACATGCAATATTTCTCTGAAAATGAAGAACACGGAACTTCCACCGAAATGTCCTATTCATATACCAAGATCTTTACCAAGGTTTCCTATAATGAACCTTTTTGCATTTCTTCAAAAATGGAGTACTGAATTGAGCAGAGACTGACTGGTAATGAGAGAAAAAGAATTAAAATATTACTTGCCATTTGAATGTCTTTGATGTCTGTGCCCCTGGATTTTCCATTGCACAGCCTTTATGTATGAAATGCCCAAGTATTAAAAAGTTTATTTCCTGTGAATAGACTAGTGAATCTGTAGAGCTCTTGTACAACTGTATCTTCGTGTGAAAATCTAAAATGATTTGATTCCGCCCTTGCAAATCTGTTTTGTGCTAGAAAACCTAATTGAGCTCCATTTTTTTTATATTAGTGACCAGCGGCGCTCGAGGGGGGGGACTCAATGTGGACGCAGATAATATGTACAAATAGAGTTTCTTCTGAAACCTATTTTAAATAAACTTTGTTGATTCTAAGTTCAGCGTAATTCCATATTATAAAAATACCATTATAATATAAAATGTAAATGAATTATAAAAAAAAGAATGATAGTCACCATTTATATTGGGATACCTTACTTAATCCATGTTGTCCCAAAGTATGTAGTTTGCGATAAACTGAAACTTATATAAAGATGCTTAATAACACAATGATTACATTATGAACAAAATTATAAATTGCTTATTAATGATAAATATTTATACACCTTAGTGAAATCTAAAAAATCCCTGTTTAGTAACCATATAAAAAGATATAAAATACTAGAACCCAATTAATTAATTCAATATTAAACGGTTATAAAATAGAAAAAATGATCCAGTGCACTCACAGGAATGGTTTTCAGATTACCGGTATGCCTGCCACTTGTGATGTAAAAAAAAAAGTTACTGTATCTGACTGATGAACAAGCCTGTAAGTGCACTGGATTGCTTGTAATAATATCATAAACATATAACTCCTTTAAACTCCATCAAGGCATGCAGAAGAAGGGAGAGAAAAAATAATATGTTTGCTTTTATAGGTCTGCCGAAAACAGATGCATATACAATATGTGAACAATCAAAACCAGAATAATATGGAACTAGACAAATGGTCTTCCTTATGAAGTATATTACAAATGAAATAAAAAATATTTCAAGTTACGACCAAAGTGCTCACATTTCTAGTTGCAATATGCATACACTGTCCAAGTATTGTAGGGAGATTCCGAAGTGTTTGCGTTTAATAGTGTGCACCGGCTGGATTTATATAGAGTAACAAAGTTACCACCAGAAAATAATTGCAATTTATAAAGTCAGATCAATTGAACCCTGGACAGATCTTTAAGGAAAACTATATATCACTCAAACTTCCCTAATTCAAAACTTCATAGTGTTCATTGCGTTTACAAAGATTATAGTAATACATTAAAGACTATTGATTAAAAGGGGGGGAAACATGTTCTGAGCAATAATCTGTAACAATCAGTTGGGTGTTACTTAAGTTAGAAAGATCTGATTCTGATATGGTAAATAACAGGGTATTAAACCATCTACTTTTTTTTTATGTATTATTTATTTGATGATTTGAAAGTAAATTTGAAAAAAAATATTGGAAAAATGGTGAGAACAGACTGTTCTGTATTAAGAAATATGGGGGTCCTTAGAATAAGTGGAAGAAAAAGAACAGCAACTGTCAACCATCTCTAAGAGATAAATATATTTCAGGGTTATTCAATAGTCTTAGTGTTAAAAATGGTGCTAATTTTACCCCCATTCAATCAGATGTTAGTTTCAATGTTAAATAAGATCTGATTGATTGGGGCAAACTCGCCCCATTTTTAACCATAGAACTTGAATCCTCCCTGAGGTATTTATAAAGTATCCTGTGAAAAGTTTTGTCACCCGATATATAGGGAATATGGTCTGAACTCAAAGTTGTTGTAGGTGAGCTATAAAGTTAACAATCTAATATGATATTGCCTAAAATGGCAAAACAAAAAAATGATGAATAGGCAAAGTTTCATCGATAATAGGACAACACTTTGCCAAATGTTTTAAGAAGTATTAAACCAATATTTTAGTAACATAAAAGTATGTGAATTAGAGTTTCCTCTCCACCACCGTTTTAAACAGACTCCCAATCAGAAATCCAAGATTCAACTTCCTAGCATTGCAAAAGATGAAATTGTGCTTTCTTTAGCCTTTGCAAACTTTGTGGGTTAGTTTGGTATTTTCATTATATTAAAAAAAAGTGAATGATGCATCAAATAGGATTGCAAATCAATTAATACAATGAGTATAGAAGTAGTATAGAAGTTAATTACAAATAACTACTAACAGTTGTATAAAAAAGTTAAAAATTACCTTTTAATAGTGATATATAATAGTACAACCCAAACACTTACACTGGGAAACCTAATTATTTAAATGACAGCACCTAAATATGATCTAAATTTAAATACGGTAAATATATATTATGATGTTAATTCTGAAAAACATGACATATATTTATTAGTTCATAGACTACTTACAAGGGAGATTCATATTGTTGAAATCTGTGTAAAACCCACTGTACCCCAGGGAACCGCGTTTTACACATACAGGATATAGGGACAGTGATGGATTTGTGGCAAAGTCATCTTCGATGCATAATTCACTTTTGTAATAATATGAAAATACCAAACGAACCCACAATAGTTTTTGCACAAGTGCTAGGAAAACACAATCATCTTTTGCAGTGCCTAGTAGAGTTGATCTTGTATTCAGCTAGGTGGGAGAAGAATCTCTATTTCACATCTGTTATGGTAATAAAATATTGTTTTATAATACATTCCAAACAGTGCGTGTTGTCATATTATCTATGAAACTTGCCTATTCATATTTTTTTGTGCCATTTTTACCAATATCTACTAATGATTAGATTTGATTGAACGTTTATAGCTCCCTAAAAACTTTCAGACAATTTCCCTATATTCTCTTCCTGGTGACGCTTTTCACAGTGATACTTATAATAAATAATCAGGGAGATTCAAAGTTCTTATTGGTAAAATGTGGTCTAGTTTTGTCCCCCAATCATCAGATATTGATTTTTTTTATAACATTTGAAACTAACATCGATTGGTTGGGGTAAAAATTAGCACCATTTTTAACACTACGACCTTCTATTGAATAACCATGAAATATATTTATCTCTAGAGATGTTGACGTTGCTGTCTTTTTCTTCCACTTATTTTCTAAGGACCCTCAGAGATTTCTATTCTAATAGAACAGACAGTCTTTTTCTCACCCAGTTTCCAAGAATATTTTTTCAAAATTTACTCTTTCAAATCATCAAAATAAATACTACATAAAAAAAAAAGATAGATGGTTTATAACCTCTATTTCTCCATCAGCAGGATAAAAAGAAACTAACGTAATTCAATACTCGCATGTGTGTCATACAAATTCAATTATCTAAAGACTGAAAAGAGGCGTAAAAAAGAGTATGTACTCCCACAACGTTCACATACACATCTTCACTGTCATCAAAAAAGCCAGTCAATCATTTTAGTTTTTAACTGCAGTGCATGGGCTCACATATACAGCTTTTGCTGGTGTGCTCTTCCCTCCACATTCCTGGTGCTTGTTTGATGGATTGGATCAAGGCACCCTTCACAGCGTATTGGTAAAAAATACCTGAAAACATAGTTAAAACAAAAAGTAAAAAATAAACAACAAAAAAAAAAAAAAAAAAAACAAAAATCTAGTTTTCACATCACAATAAACAAGTCTTGTGTTACCTGTAATTTTATAATATGTTTTTCATAAAGATCCATTTTTTAAATACACACACATTGCCGCTTGGATACAGGGTATATTCCATGTTTTCTGCTTGTTTGTGTACTTTATGCTGGTTCTCTATGTAGAGAAACGGGCCATCTTAAACATAGGCTTAACTAGATTGTTTGCAGTTAAGGGCCCTATATTGACAAAAATACTTTTGACTCAATGGCTTAATCTATAATTGAATAATTAAGTAGCACTTACTCTGATTGCATGTGTTGCTGCATGCTTTCACTCAATACCCACACACTCCCACTCCATCCGACCTGACCTTTTTTTCCTACAAACCAACGGTGAAGCCTGCCACACTGCATACAGACTCCAACGTCAATAAAACTCTGTCACCATTCCAGCTACAGTACAAACTACTCACAGAAGAATAGTTTTTTTGGAAGGAGCACAAGGAACTTGCATTGACAGCTGAAATACAATAGTTTTTAGATTGCATATCTATTATTTTATTCCCATTATGGTCAATTTAAAATAATTATTCTTCGTGTCTCATATAGAGCACTTTCACCTTTCTTTGCAATCCTCTCTCTATCTCCATGATCATTGATCCTTACTTGTGTGTGATGGACGGCCTAGGGTTTGAGAGAGCCATGCTATGACGTGAACCCATGGGGCTTCATCCTTATGGTCAGTTTTAATGCTGACAGACTTAACATGAGGCTTTGCTTGTTATTTATCCAATACTCCGTTGTATACTCACATATAAACAACATAAGTTTATGTTTGGTATTGAATTTATTGGTGTAAAATACTCACCTTTGTCCAAACATGTAACCCATACCATATCCTTGCAAAATGCAATTAGATATGGGTCTGATAATATAATAGTTGTTGACCTATTTATCTGCAGTGACCAATCAGATCTTTCTAACTTAAGTAAACACCAACCTGATTGTACAGATTATTAGCTCAGACCATTGTTTCCTCCCCCTTTATAATATAGTATTTAATGTCATTACTACTAATCTTTGAACCAATGAACAGTAGGGAAGTTGAAATAGGAAGTTGATTGATTATATAAAGTTGTCTGGAAAGATCTGTCAATGGTTCATTGATCTGACTTTTATAAAATTGCATTATTTTCTGGTGGTACTGTTACTCTATATAATCCAGCCTAGTGCACACTATTAAACGCAAACACTCCGAATATCCCTCCGTACTTGGACAGTGTATGCATATTGCAACTAGAATGTGAGCATTTGGTCGTCCTTGAAATATTTTATTTCATTTGTTATACGTCATAGGAGACCATTTTCTAGTTCCATATTATTCTGGTTTTGATTGTTCACCTATTTTGTATATCTCTCCGTTTAGCAAGACCTATAAATAGCAAAACATTTGTTTTTTCTCTCCCTTCTGCAGGCTGGAGGTATTTAGTAGTTATATGTGTATATATATATATAAATAATAGTAAGCATCCAGTGCACTTACAGGACTGTTCATTCAGATACGTACTTTTTTGTTACATCAACCGGCATGCAGTCAAAAGGTAATCTGAATGACAATCTGTGATGCACTTATATTTTTCTATTTATCCTTAATAATTAATTATTAATTGTGGTTTAGTTTTTATAATACTTTTTAGGTTTATAAAAACAGGTATTTTAGATTTCACAGGTGTATATAATATTTATATTATAGCATTATAATTTTGTTCCTAATGTAATCATTGGTGTTATTAAAGACATCTTATATATATATTTTCAGGTTTATACAGAAACTAATACTTTGGAAACATGATTAAGTAAGGTATCACACATATAATTTTGGACTATCATTCCATTCTTTTTTAAATTTTTACATTGACTATATATAATGGTACTTTATTAAGTGGACAATATAATTAGCTGAACTTAGGATCAACAAAGTTTATTTAAAAGGTGCAGAAACTTCTATTATGTACATATGATTGCAGTTCCCCACAATTGAGCCTCAGAGCGCCGCTGTTCACATAATATAAAAAAACATGGAGCCATTAGTTCTTCTAGCACAAACAGATTTGCAGAGGGATCAAAATCATTTTAGATTTTCACAAGAAGATACAGTTGCTGAAGGTCTACAATTGCACTTAATCTGATTTTCCCACTGGAAATATAATTTACTAACTCTGGGCATTTCATATCATAAAGGCTTGCAATGAAAATCCAGGAGGCACGACAGTCAAAGAATTCCAAATGGCAAGTTTATTTTTATTCCTGTTTTTTCTCTTACCCAGTCAGTCTCTGCTCAGATTCATTACTCCATTTTTGAAGAAATGCAAAAAGGTTCATATAGGAAACCTGGGTAAAGATCTTGGACTGAATATTAAGGATTCTGTGGCGAAGTTCCGTGTTGTTTCTCAATTTCAGAGAAATATTTCAATGTAAATTTATTGAATGGAAATTTAAATGTTGCAGACAGAATAGACAGTAGAGACACTGTGGGACAGCAGAAGCATGTTTTCTAACCTTTGATGTAGGTATAGAGAATCCCTAATATTATCATGTTGAGGTTGATATTAAGGATATAAACTGATACATCCTCCAAGATTTGTTCAGAAACTATTGAGCTAAAAATTAGTGAACACACCTTACAGCAGTTGAGATATTTCGATAGAAAGTGCTGAAGACCTTGATGTTGGAATAAATCTCTGCAAGAGCTACAAAATCAGTACCAATAAGCACTTTGTATTGGCTGAGGGGTTGGCACTGACAGCACACAGACCGGAAATTATTTAGGTTCCTTTAGACCGTGAGTAGAAAGTATCCATGAAATAATGTGCTACGGCTTTCGTGGTGGAAATCCTGTGCAACGACACCACACTAATTATAATCACTGTTACAGATTTTAATGACTAATTTTCCTCAGTTTTCAAATGTGTAAAAGTGAGTATCAATGAAACATCCCATTGAATTCTACTATTCTTATGTCAGTGCGAGTGATAGAGATGAAGGAATCAACTCAGAAATCACATATTCATAGTGCCACATCAAGACAAGCCTCAAGACATTTTCCATCAATTCAAATGGAGAAATCAAAGTAAGGAAAACTGTATAGATGAAAACAAGCAATATGAAATATCAGTAGAAGCAAAAAGATGGTGGAGGCCTAGTCTCCCAAGCTAGTATTGATTGAAATATTAGATGAAAAGACATGTTCCAGAGATATAGTCACCTCAATGACTAACCCAGTAATTGAGGACCTCACCCTGGCACTGTGGTCGCTTTAATACTTAATAAAGTAAAGATTGGACCTGGAGGAGATGGGAAAGTTGACTGTAAGGCTGTAGTGTGTTGTATCCGATTAATATCTGTTATCATCTGGAAAACTTCTACAAATAGTCACAACAAGTCCTGGACAGAGAAAAGACTCTTATTATAATATCACCATAGAAGCAACTGATCATGGTTCTCCACCACTATCTCTCAGGGAAAAGTATAGACTGGATATATCAGATTATAAGGATAATCCCGCCTTTATTTGAAAAATCAACCTACAATCGCTTGTACCGAGAAACAATCAACACAGAGCTTCCGTTTATAGTATGCCAAGCACTGGATAAAGATACTGGGGAAAATGCTAAACTTGTATATTCAATTACACCACCAATACAGAAGATCTTCCTTCAGCTTATCTATTTCTATTAATCCTGTAACTGGAGTCATTTATGCACAAAGGTCATTTGATTATGAAACTGACAGAGATTTCAGATCCAGGTTAAGCAAGGACAATGGGTCCTCCGCTTTAACAGCCAGCACACATTTCTGAGAATTTGTATCATATCAGAATGATATTAACCCATAATTCTCTACCCATCACCAGATGCAGTGGTTCTGCAGGGTATGAGATGGTTCCTTTCTCTGATCAAGGTTCTCTATAACTAAAGTAATTGCACGTGGATGCTGAATCTGGACACAACGCTTGGCTCTCTTATTATTTTTCCCAAGACTCATACATCTCATTTATTATTGTCAATACCAGGAGAAGTCCGAACAGCACATTTTCCAAGAAAAAAGATGTTCTGAGACACAGAGTTGTGGTTATAGTAAAGGCACAATGGAACTCCACCACTTACAAGCGCTGTTACAGTGAATCTTGTAGTTCTGATAATTTTCAGAATGTCCTCCTGAACTTCCACACACGACCAGAAATTAGACCCTCAGTCTAACATCACATCTACTGGTATATTGCTGTAGCTGTGATATCTTTCCTCCCTGCTAACTGTAATATTAGTGTTGTAATGTAAATAGAGAGGTCAAAATCATCTAAACCCTTTTGTTCAGTTAATTCCTATCCCCAATTGACCCCCGGTTTTATTTCTCATTTAATACGGACTTTACCATTACCATTCCCCGTATTCTTATGATGTGGTGTGTAACTCTGGATCCAAGTGAAGGGACTTTGCTTTTCCTAAACCTCATCAAAACGTCCCAGTTGAAAGTCTGATTGAGCTGATATTCTGGAATTGAATAATAGTGTAAAAGAAAATGTATCTACTGCCGACTTGCGTGCAGGTGCAGTTACTTGTGCATCTTATCATTTTTGAGTTCATCTATAATGTTTCCAAGTTGGCTTTAAAAGCTGGCCAAACTTCATAAAGTTCGGCCTGTTTTCCAACTTTTGAACTTCTAAAAGTTCGAAATCAGTACCCATTAAAGTCAATGGAGACTTTTATATTTGAAAAAGTCTGTGTATATTATATATATATATATATATAATCTATGTATATATATATATATATATATATATATATTTCATTCTTTCTGCTATAACAAATATTTCGTATATTTAAAGTAAAGTATTTAAAGCAAAACTATATTAAATAATTTTGCGTCATCCTAATCTTATAAGTAAATATTGGTAATAGCCCTCACGTTTTTGTTGCATGCCTTTTAATCGCTACTTCCTCCCCACTGTAACAGACTTTTCTCTTTCATTCTGACTCAACTTCTGAGAAGTAAACATCTAAGTAATCACTATGAGTCAGCACTGGAATTTTTTTTACCAAGCCATGCAATTAACACACTCCAACTGCCTCTTTGTTTCAGTTACAGCAGAACGACATAGAGCATAAGGTTTACAATAATAATGCACTTGGTTGACCGACTGAAATGTAAGATGTTTCTAAAGATATCTCAAGAAAGAAGTGGACAGATTTACAAAAAATTGATACTGTGATAGTGGAAGAATTATAGTTTCCAGTAATGGGCAAATAAAAAAACATTTTTTTCCATTAAAGATGCTTTTAAATTGTGTGTGAATTAACATGTAATATATATTATTGTCGTGTGATTTTCAATAGAAAAGATTTGCTACTTACCTTTGTGCGATCCATACCAGATGAAACGAGATTACTTCTATTATGCATTGTGGGATCACGTAATGGTAAGATGCTCCATTGCACAGATTTTAAAAGTCCCCATACAAAGCCCTGTTAGTTTCGGGCTACAGTTAGTGCTAACTTAACCAAGGGGTTTTGTATTGGGTGCACTGCTTTATTTCTAAAAACATTTAAAAATTGTGCAGTGTCCTAATATACTGTATGTGTAAACGCGCGTTAACCTGGGTTACAGTGGGTTTTACACAGATTTCAACAATATTGAATCTCCCTGTAAGTATTCTATGAAACTAATAAATATATGTCAGTGTTTCTATTGGAATGTGGGGAGGACAGAAGGGTGATCCAGACAGGGACAGGCAAAACTCCTCTCAGTTAGTCACACTAATAAATCATATGGGTTTGTATTTCTAATGGATATAGTGATTACAACTTTTGGGAACAATTGTTTTCTCTCTATTGTATCATTTCTTTTGACCAAATGCAAATTATCAAGGATATGTTTTCAGAAGTAACATCATAATATATATTTACCGTATTTATAATTTAGTGCATATTTATGTGCTGTAAATTTTTAATATAGGTTCCCAGTGTAGTGTTTTGGGTGTACTATTAATTATCACTATTAAAAGGTAATTTTACCTTTTTATACAACTGTTAGTAAGTTATTTGTAATTAACTTTTCTGTTACTTCTATAATACTTCTATAATCATTTAGTATTAATGGATTTGCAAATCATATTTGATGCATAATTCACTTTTTTAATAATAATGAAAATACCAAACTAACCCACAATAGTTGCAAAGTGCTAAAGAACACAATTCATCTTTTGCAGTGCTAGTAGAGTTGAATCTTGGATTCAGCAGGTGGTGGAGAAGGAATCTCTAATTCACATCATTTATGTAAATAAAATATTGGTTTAATACATTCTCAAAACATTGCAGTGTTGTCCTATTATCTATAAAACTTGCCTATACATATTTTTTTGCCATTTTAGCAATATCTATATTAGATTGATGAACGTTATAGCTCCCTAAAAAAACTTTGAGTTCAGACAATATTCCCTATATATCTGGTGACACTTTTCACAGTGATACTTTATAAATAATAAGGGAGATTCAAAGTTCTTATTGTTAAAAATGGTGCTAATTTTGCCCCAACCAATCAGATATTATTTAACATTTAAAAAGCTAACATCTGATTGGTTGGGGTAAAATTAGCACCATTTAACAATAAGACCTTCTATTGAATAACCATGAAATATATTTATCTCTTAGAGATGGTTGACAGTTGCTGTGCTTCTTCTTCCACTTATTTCTAAGGGACCCCAGATTTCTTAATACAGGACAGTCTGTTCTCACCAATTTCCAATAATTTTTTTCAAAATTTACTTTCAAATCATCAAAATAAATAATACATAAAAATAAAAAAATAGATAGTTTAATAACCTGTTATTTACCATCAGCAGGAAAAAAGAAACTAACAGTAATTCAAATGCCAAGCATTGTGTCATGCACTTCATTATCTAAAGACTGAAAAGAGCCATAAAAAGATTGAATGGAGCAACAGCACGTGTAAGAGTGGATGCGGTGTGAAGATCCATGCGTGCAATAATGACCAGAGATGTACTACTAATTTCACCAAACGTTCACATACACATCTTCACCTGTCAGTCAAAAAGCCAGCCAAGTATCTGTTATAGTTTTAACTGCAGTGCATGGGCTCACATACACAGCTTTTGCCTGGTGTGCCTTCCCTTCACATTCCTGGTGCTTGTTTGTGGATTGTGATAAGGCACCCTTCAGCGTATTGGTACATTGCTTAGGTTGCCAAGAAAGTAAACCAAAAAGTACCCCTGTGGGTACCTGTAATTTTATAATATGTTTTCAATGAAGATACATTTTTAAATACACACACAGTGGCTTGGATATAGGGTGATATGTCATGTTCTGCTTCTTGTGTACTTTAGCTAAGTTGTCTATGTAAGGAAAGGGCCATGCTTAAAATGTAGCATTAAAAAGATTGTTTTGCAGTTAAAGGGACACTATACTGAAAAAATGACTTTGCCTCATCTTAATCTATAATTCAATACATGTAAGTAGCACTTAAATGTGTGCTGGGTTGAAAGCACTGCAGGCAACACACGCAAATCCCAATCAATCAGATATTATTTAACATTTGAAAGCTAACATCTGATTGGTTGGGGTAAAATTAGCACCATTTTTAACACTAAGACCTTCTATTGAATAACCATGAAATATATTTATCTCTTAGAGATGGTTGACAGTTGCTGTGCTTTTTCTTCCACTTATTTCTAAGGGACCCCAGATTTCTTAATACAGGACAGTCTGTTCTCACCAATTTCCAATAATATTTTTCAAAATTTACTTTCAAATCATCAAAATAAATAATACATAAAAAAAAAAAGATAGATGGTTTAATAACCTCTTATTTATCATCAGCAGGAAAAAGAAACTAACAGTAATTCAAATACCAAGCATTGTGTCATACAATTCATTATCTAAAGACTGAAAAGAGGCGTAAAAAAGAGATGTACTACCAAACGTTCACATACACATCTTCACCTGTCAGTCAAAAAGCCAGTATCTGTTATAGTTTTAACTGCAGTGCATGGGCTCACATATACAGCTTTTGCCTGGTGTGCCTTCCCTTCACATTCCTGGTGCTTGTTTGTGGATTGTGATAAGGCACCCTTCAGCGTATTGGTACATTGCTTAGGTTGCCAAGAAAGTAAACCAAAAAGTACCCTTGTGGGTACCTGTAATTTTATAATATGTTTTCAATAAAGATACATTTTTAAATACACACACAGTGGCTTGGATACAGGGTGATATGTCATGTTCTGCTTGTTGTGTACTTTAGCTAGGTTATCTATGTAAGAAAAGGGCCATGCTTAAAATGTAGCATTAAATAGATTGTTTTGCAGTTAAAGGGACACTATATTGAAAAAATGACTTTGACTCATCTTAATCTATAATTGAATACATGTAAGTAGCACTTACTCTGATTTGCATGTGTTGCTGCATGCTTTCAACCCAGCACACACTCCCACTTCCATCCGACCTGACTTTTTTCCTACAAACCAACTGTGAAGCCTGCACACTGCATACAGCATTCCAACTGTCAAAACTCTGTCACCATTCCAGCTACAGTAAAACTACTCACAGAAGAATAGTTTTTGAGAGCAAGGAACTTGATTGACAGCTGAAATACAAGAAGTTTTAGATTGGATATCTAATTATAGTTTCCAGTTATGGTCAATTTAAAATAATTATTTTTCGGTATATAGATGCACTTTAACCTTTCTTTGCATCCTCTCTCTGATCTCCATGATCATTGATCCTTACGTGTTGTGATGGACGCACTAGGTGAGAGAGCAGTGCTATGACAGTTGAACCATGGGGCTTCATCTCTATGGTCAGTTTAAATGCTGACAGACATTAACATGAATTGCTTTGTTATTTATCCCAATACATCTGTTGTATACTACACATATAAACAACATAAAGTTTATGTTTGTATTGAAATTTATTGGTGTAAATATCTCACCTTTGTCCAAACATGTAACACAATACCAATATCCTTGCAAAATGCAATTAGATATGGGTCTGATAATATAATAAGTTTGTTGACCTATTTATCTGCAGTGACCAATCAGATCTTTCTAACTTAAGTAACACCCAACTGATTGTTACAGATTATTAGCTCAGAACATGTTTCCCCCTTTAATAATATAGTATTTAATGTCATTACTATAATCTTTGTAAACCAATGAACAGCTAGGGAAGTTGAATTAGGGAAGTTGATTGATTATATAAAGTTGTCTGTGAAAGATCTGTCAATGGTTCATTGATCTGACTTTTATAAATTGCATTATTTTCTGGTGGTAACTTTGTTACTCTATATAATCCAGCCTAGTGCACACTATTAAACGCAAACACTCCGGAATATCCCTCCCATACTTGGACAGTGTATGCATATTGCAACTAGAATGTGAGCATTTGGTCGTACTTGAAATATTTTATTTCATTTGTATATACGTCATAAGGAGACCATTTTCTAGTTCCATATTATTCTGGTTTTGATTGTTCACATATTGTATATGCATCTGTTTAGCAAGACCTATAAATAGCAAAACATATTGTTTTTCTCTCCCTTCTGCAGGCTGGAGGTAGTTTAAGTAGTTATATGTGTATATATATAGTAAAGCAATCCAGTGCACTTACAGGACTTGTTCATTCAGATACAGTACTTTTTTTGTTACATCAAGTGCAGGCATAAAGGTATCTGAATGAACAAGGGGTCTCCAGCTTTAAACAGCAGCACATTTCTGAGAATTTGTATCATTGATCAGAATGATAATTTACCCATAATTCTCTATCTACCCATCACCAGATGCAGGTGGTTCTGCAGGGTATGAGATGGTTCCTTTCTCTTCTGATCAAGGTTCTCTAGTAACTAACACACCAGACCAGGAAATTAGACCCTCAGTCTAACATTCACATCTACCTGGTTATTGCTGTAGCTGTGATATCTTTCCTCTTCCTGCTAACTGTAATATTAGTTGTTATATGTAAATATAGAAATAGAGAGAGTCAAAATATTAAACACTTATGTTCAGTTAATGCCTATCCCAAATTGATCCCAGGTTTATTTCTCAATTTAATACTGGGACTTTACCATTCCCAATCATGATGTGGGTGTAACTCTGGATCCAAGTGAAAGGGACTGTGGTTTCCTAAACCTCATCACAACGTCCCAGTTGAAACGTGTTCCTCTTCCTGCTAACTGTAATATTAGTTGTTATATGTAAATATAGAGAGTCAAAATCATCTAAACCCTTTTGTTCAGTTAATTCCTATCCCCAAATTGACCCCAGGTTTATTTCTCAATTTAATACTGGGACTTTACCATTCCCGTATTCTTATGATGTGTGTGTAACTCTGGATCCAAGTGAAAGGGACTTTGCTTTTCCTAAACCTCATCACAACGTCCCAGTTGAAAGTCTGATTGATGCTGATGATTCTGGAATTGGAAATAATAGTTTAAAAGAAAATGTATCTACTGCCGACTTGGTGCAGGTTGCTACTTACCTTTGTGCGATCCAATACCAGATGTAAACGAGATTACGTCTAGTATTGCATTGTGGGATCACGTAATGGTAAGATGCTCCAGTTGCACAGATTTTAAGTCCCCATACAAAGCCCTGTTAAGTTTCGGGCTACAAGTTAGTGCTAAACTTAACCAAAGGGGTTTTTTATTGGGTGCACTGCTTTATTTCTAAAAACATTTAAAAATTGCGCAGTGTCCTAATATACTGTATGTGTAAAACGCGCGTTAACCTGGGTCTTTTTCTCTGTCCAAGGGACTTGTTGTGACTATTTTGTAGAAGTTTTCAGATGATGACAGTAATTTAAATGGTACAACACCTACAGCCTTACAGTCAACTTCCCCATTCTCTCCAGAGTCCAGATCTTGTATGTTGATTAAAGCTACTACAGTGCCAGGGGCTGAGTCCTCAGAAATGGGGTTTGTCATTGAGGTGACTGATATCTCTGGAGCATTGTCATTTTCATCTAATATTTCAATCAATACCTTGGCATGGGAGACCAGGTCACCACCATCTTTTGCCTGTACTGATATTTCATAATGCTTTGTTTTTTCATAGTCTACATTTTCTTTTAATTTGATTTCTCCACTTATTGAATCAATGGAAAATGTCTTGATGGCTTGTCTTGATGTGGCACTAAAAGAATATGTGATTTCTGAGTTGATTCCTTCATCTTTATCACTTGCACTGACATGAAGAATAGCAGAATTCAATGGGATCTTTTCATTGATACTCACTTTATACACCTCTTGGACAAACTGAGGAAAATTATCATTAGAATCTGTAACAGTGATTATAATTAGTGTTGTCCCAGATTGCACAGGATTTCCACCATCCAAAGCTGTGAGCAATATTTCATGGATACTTTCTATTTCACGGTCTAAAGGAACCTGTAATATAAGTTCTGGAATTGCACTACTGTCAGTGCCGGTCTTCTCCACTAATACAAAGTGCTTATTGGTACTCAGTTTGTAGCCCTGCAGAGAATTTATCCCAACATCAAGGTCTTCTGCACTTTGTAAAGCAAATCTCACTCCTGGTAAGGTGTTTTCAGTAATTTTTAGCTCAATTGTTTCATGAACAAACCTTGGAGGATTATCATTTATATCCTTAATATCAACTCTAACATGATAAATATTTAGTGGATTCTCAATCACTGCATTAAAGGTTAGAAAACATTCCTCTGCTGCCCCACACAGTGTCTCTCTGTCTATTCTGTCTGCAACATTTAAATTTCCATTCAATAAATTTACACTGAAATATTTCTCTGAAAATTGAGAAACACACGAACTTCCTCACAGAAATGTCCTTAATATTCAATCCAAGATCTTTACCAAGGTTTCCTATATGAACCTTTTTTGCATTTCTCAAAATGGAGTAAGAATCTGAGCAGAGACTGACTGGTAAAGAGAGAAAAACAGGAATAAAAATATTACTTGCCATTTGAATTCTTTGACTGTCTGTGTTTCTTGGATTTTCATTGCAGCCTTTATGATATGAAATGCCCAGAATTGAAATATTGTTATCGGGGAAATCTGTGCAATTCTGTAGACCTTCAGCAACTGTATCTTCTTTATAAGAACCTAAAATGATTTTGATCCCTCCTTGCAAATCTTTGTGCTAGAAGAACTAATGGAGCTCCATGTTCTTCTTTTATTAGTAAACAGCGGCGCTCTGAGGCTTAAATGTGGAACTGCAGATCATATGTAAATAATAGAAGTAGCTAAAACTACTTTTAAAAAGCTTTGCTAAATCTTAGTTTTAGCTAAGTCTCTAAAAATAAATGTCAGAATGTTTATGTTTTGTAGTGTATGATAGTCAAAACTATATATTTGGATTCTTCACTTAATCATGCAAGTTTTGTTTGGAACCATATGATGGAGTTTACCTTAAACCATACTGGAAATAACATTTTTAAAATGCTTTTAGGGTGATGTAATAAAAGATGTTATCATTTAAAATGGTGCAAATTTGGCCCCAACCAATCAGATGTTAGCTTTCATATGAAAGCTAATATCTGGTTTTTTTCTTTTAATACATCACCCTGTTAATGTTATCTCTTTCACACCATTACTAAGGTTACACCATGACCCCATATTTACAAAAAAACTTTTTGTTACTACAAAGGTTATTGTAATGGCATTAATAGACTATTAAAAAAAGTTTGCCATGTTATTTATCTGTAGCAATCATTCAGGTTACTTTAGTTAGATAACATCTGTATTACTGCAGATTATTGGCACAGCAAACATTCTATCTAATTGCATTTTGGAAATATATTGTTATTGAATTAATGTAAATGGTTAGATTTGTCTCAGAGGTGGAATCCAGGTCTGAATCAGAACTTCCAGACTGAAGTTCTGTGTGAATCTATTTGAAATCAATTATGAGAAGGATATTCGATTTTATTTAAGTTTTGGTGATTCGTATGTGTTTGCTTGACCATTTCTCAGATGCTTGAGCAATTTACTGTAAGTTACCATACTTTATTAACCTTTTCTTTATTGTGAACTTTCAAGTTTTTTTCCACACTTCTATAGGCCCTTTTTTGGAATTTTCGGATTTTTTCGGACATCTCCACTCAGAGCAATACAAACACAAACCACTTTGTTTGCAGCTTAAATATATAACACATGTATTCTGATAATACTAATTCCAGTCAGCATTTAAATCGACCATAGAGATAAAGCCTCGCTCCCAATATTATATAATTTCCAGAACCAAACAGAACTACATTATATGTATTAATACCAGTAATTCTCAATATTATATAGTATCCCTGTACCAACCAGAACTACAATATATGTAATAATACCGGTAATTCTCAATATTATATAGTATCCCTGTACCAACCAGAACTACAGTATATGTATTAATACCAGTAATTCTCAATATTATATAGTATCCCCATACCAACCAGAACTACAGTATATGTACCAATACCAGTAATTCTCAATATTGTATAGTATCACCGTACCAACCAGAACTACAGTATATGTATTGATATGAGTAATTCTCAATATTATATAGTATCCCTGTACCAACCAGAACTACAGTATATGTATTAATACCAGTAATTCTCAATATTGTATAGTATCCATGTACTAACCAGAACTACAGTATATGTATTAATACCAGTAATTTTTCAATATTATATAGTGTGCCCGTACAAACCAGAATTACAGTATATGTATTAATACCGGTAATGCTCAATATTATATAGTATCCCTGTACCAACCAGAAATACAATACATATATATATATATATATATATATATATATATATATATATATATCAATACCAGTAATTCTCAATTTTATATAGTATCACCATACCAACCAGAACTACAGTATATGTATTAATACCAGTAATTCTCAATATTATATAGTGTTCCCGTACCAACCAGAATTACAGTATATGTATTAATACCATTAATTCTCAATATTATATAGTGTCCCTGTACCAATCAGAACTACAGCATATGTATTAATACCAGTAATTCTCGATGTTATATATTATACATTATTGTAAAAAAAAAGGTAAATTAGTGCATTAAATAAGATTTGCAAACCCATTAATACCTAAATAATTATTGAAGTATTTAACAGAATCCAATGGAAAATATAATTTATTATTATGCAAAATTAAAAGTATATTCCCCAATACCACATTATTAACCTATATTAATTAAATTCACTCTCTATAGAACTCTATATGATTAGAAAAAAGAACAAATATTCTGACTTTAGTACAGAAAATGATTCACAATAAATTGCATTTGGTACAAAAGAAAAGATACAGAGATTAGACCATTGGTTGTGACCACTATGTCAAATGCAATTTAAATTTAGGCAACCTGGATCAAATATGATTTGTTTTGCATACCTATTATTATCTGAATGATTATAAAAATATTTCTCTAACTTAATCCAAAGGTAAATATTAAAAGATGGGCCCGAACCCTGTTCTGAAGCGGATTTCACTCATTAGCTAAAACTCAGATTTCTTTACTTTTTAGGATTCTGAACTGTGGAACTGTTTTTGAAATATCTCAAACATCTGAAAATTTTAAACTTTTATAAAATTTACAAAATCAAACTTTTCAAAAATTCTTGAACTTAAAAATTAAAATTTTTTTGAAATTTACAAAATCAAACTTTTCGACATCTCAAAAATACTACGTGGAATGTCAAATCGGGAAAGCACATGAAGTTTTTGGTGCTATATGTTTTTTAAAAAACATTTGGGCATGTGTTCCATAAACCATTTCCCAGGTCCCAGTTACCATTGCTATTTATACCTTAATTTTTGGCAGAATTTTTGAATTTTTTAACTCCCATTGACAGTGAGGGGGCCGCTTGCGGATTTTCGAATTTTTAGATTTTTTCCTAAATCCATGAAACTGCTGGCTGAAAGCATTTCAGTGAGTTCAGCCATCTCTAGTAAATATAAATCCTTTACTTTTAGGAAAAATAAAGTTTATGTTACCAATTACAACACTATGAAGCTATAGTATTAAAAAAATCACTGTAAATTAATATGTAATCAATTAGAAAAAATGAATACATCTCACTACACGTTACTAACAGAAAAATATTTCATAAATTGCATTTAGTACAAAAGAAATGATACAAAGAATAAACAATTGCTCTTTGTGTTGTTATCACTACATCTGATGGAAATAAAATCAACCTAACAAATGACCATCAAAACTTACTTGTTTTAATATATGAATAGGGTTATTCAGTAAAAGTTCTTATCGTTAAAAATGGTGCTAATTTTGCCTCAACCATTCAGATGTTAGCTTTCAAATATTAAATAAGATCTGATTGGTTGGGGCAAAATTAGCACCATTTTAAACAATAAGAACTTTTATTGAATCTCCCTGATTGTTTTTGTTGATCTGGAAAATCCTTTCCAATTGGCTTTGAAGAATTTTTTTTTGCCTTCCTCTGGAACAACTATTAGGAAGGGCTTTTGAGTAGGCTATAAAGGATATACATATGTCTTATTTCAATCTTCAATTCTATGTAACTAAGAAATGTATGTGTGTGCTTCATCTGAAAGGAGTTTTTATGTCTCCCAGTCCCTGCGTGGGACCTCTTCAGATACTTTTGCAATCCAATAGAAGTACTGACAGATATGTATTCGTTTCATAGAGTACTAAGTTTATATGTTGTTTGGGCAGGTCCTAAACTGCTTTATACTACAATACTATATATTAGACAGAAAGTCACAAACACAATTTTAGTACTTAAATGTTTACAGGGTAACCCTTTTGAAATAAAAAATAACAAAAGTGGTATAAAGGTGATACCTTTATTGGCTAACTAATATAATCATAGCAAGCTTTCAGAACATTCTAGTTCATTTTTCAAGCTGAATACAATGAAGCTGTGGTGCTCTCTGATATTTATACAACATTAGGCTCATAGTTCAAATAATCAGAAAAAGGAATATCATAAATCATAAATCCTAAATCATAGAAAATAGCGCTGTTTCAATTATTTAAATCTTAAATCCCATTTGCAAAAATCTATCTGCAGTTAAATCAATCGTAAGATTAAATAGGAAACTTACCTGCACCAAGTCAGCGGTGAATACATTTTCTTTTAAATTGTTATTTCCAATCCCCTAGTGTTTTATCGCTTTTCTGTAGTGTAGGGCTCCCTCCCCCAGCCCCAACCTCTATAGTTATTTGTGCAGAAACTCCCCCGAACTGTATTTACATTACCTGTTTCCCCCTGGGTTTTGGATAGGCGGCTGCCGGTCTGGCCCACTGCTTGCAGTTTCATGCAAGCAGAAGGCCAGGACTGAACGTCGGAGGAAAGAGGGAAGGTAAGTAATGATCAGGGGAGTTTCTGCACAAATAACTATAGCTGTTGGGACTGGGGGAGGGAGCCCTACACTACAGAAAAATATTTTTAAAGGGGGTGGACATGCCCTTTAAACATTGCTGTACAAATGCACTGTTTCAATTATTTAAATTTTAAATCCCATTTGCAAAAATCTATCTGCAGTTAAATGAATCGTAAGATTAAATAGGAAACTTACCTGCACCAAGTCAGCGGTGGATACATTTTCTTTTAAATTGTTATTTGCAATCCCAGAATCATCAGCATCAATCAGACTTTCAATTGGGACATTGTGATGAGGTTTAGGAAAAGCAAAGTCCCTTTCACTTGGATCCAGAGTTACACAAACATCATAAGAATATGGGAATGGTAAAGTTCCAGTATTAAATTGAGAAATAAACCTGGGGTCAATTTGTGGGTAGGAATTAACTGAACTAAAGGATGTTGGAGATTTTGACTCTCTGTATTTACATATAATAACTAATATTACAGTTAGCAGGAACAGGAATGATATCACAGCTATAGCAATGACCAGGTAGATGTGCATGTTAGACTGAGGGTCTAATTTCCTGGTCTGGTGTGTAAGTTCAGGAGGCACATTCTGAAAATTATCAGCAACTACAAGATTCACTGTAACAGTTGCTGTAAGTGGGGGAGTTCCATTGTCCTTTACTATAACCACAACTCTGTGTCTCAGAACATCTTTTTCTTGGAAAACTCGAGCTGTTCGGACTTCTCCTGTGTATTGATCAATAATAAAATGAGATGTATCTGAGTCTTGGGAAAAATAATAAGAGAGCCAAGCATTGTGTCCAGAGTCAGCATCCACAGCAATTACTTTAGTTACTAGAGAACCTTGATCAGAAGAGAAAGGAACCATCTCATACCCTGCACTGCCGAGCACCTGCACTTGGTGGTGGGTAGAGAATTTATGGGTAAATTATCGTTCTGATCAATGATACAAATTCGCAAAATTGTGCTGCTGTTCAGGGATGGAGACCCATTGTCCTTTGCTATAACCTGGATCTGAAATTCTCTGTCAGTTTCATAATCAAATGACCTTGTGCATAATGACTCCAGTTACATGATTAATAAATAGATAAAGCGAAGGAAGATCTTCTTATTGGTGGTGTTAATTGAATATACAAGTTTAGAGCATTTTCCCCCCAGTATATTTATCCATGCTTGGATACTATAATGGAAGCTCCTGGTTGATTGTTTTCTGGTACATAAGCGATGTATGTTGATTTTTCAAATAAAGCGGATTTATCATTATCATACTGATAATATTCCAGTCTAATACTTTTCCTGAGAGATAGTGGTGGAGAACCATGATCAGTTGCTTCTATGGGATATTATAATAAGAGTCTTTTTTCTCTGTCCAAGGGACTTGTTGTGACTATTTTGTAGAAGTTTCCAGATGAATAACAGTAATTTAAATGGTACAACACCTACAGCCTTACAGTCAAACTCACATTCTTCTCCAGAGATCCAGATCTTGTAATTTAAATTAAAGCGACCACAGTGCCAGGGGCTGAGTCCTCAGAATGGGATTGGTCATTGAGGTGACTGATATCTCTGGAACCTTCATTTCATCTAATATTTCAATCAATACCTTTGTATGGGAGACATGTCACCTCGCCTCTTTGCCTGTTGTATTTCATAATTTCTTGTTTTTGCATATGTCCTGATAGTTTTCTTTTACTTTTGAATTTCTTTCTCCACTTATTGGATGATTGAAAATGTTCTTGATGGCTTGTTTTGTGTGGCACTAAAAAATATGTTATTTCTGAGTTGATTCTTCATCTTTTATCACAGCACTTGACATGAAGAATGATTGCTTTCAATGGGATGTTTTCATTGAACTCACTTTATAACACATCTTGACAAACTGAGGAAAATTATCATTAGAATCTGTAACAGTGATTATAATTAGTGTTGTCCCGATTGCAACAGGATTTCCACCATCCAAGCTGTGAGCACTATTTCATGGTATACTTTCTATTTCACGGTCTAAAGGAACCTGTCATATAAGTTCTGGAATTGCACTACTGGTCAGGCCGGTCTTCTCCACTAATATAAAGTGCTTATTGGTACTCAGTTTGTAGCCCTGCAGAGAATTTTCCACACATCAATGTCTTCTGCACTTTGTAAAGCAAATCTCACTCCTGGTAAAGGTTTTTCAGTAATTTTTAGCTCAATTGTTTCATGAACAAACCTTGGAGGATTATCATTTATATCCTTAATATCAACCCTAACATGATAAATATTTAGTGGATTCTCATCCATACATCAAAGGTTAGAAAACATTCCTCTGCTGCCCCCACACAGTGTCTCTCTGTCTAT
Organism: Hymenochirus boettgeri; assembly: GCA_019447015.1. NCBI lineage: Eukaryota > Metazoa > Chordata > Amphibia > Anura > Pipidae > Hymenochirus > Hymenochirus boettgeri. The sequence continues at coordinate 43,271,800 of CM033471.1, read as the reverse complement.
TCTGTCTGCCAACATTTACATTTCCATCAATAAATTTACATTGAAATATTTCTCTGAAAATGAGAAACAACACGGAACTTCCTCACAGAAATGTCCTTAATATTCGTCCAAATCTTTACCAAGGTTTCCTATTAATGACCTTTTTGCATTTCTTTCAAAAATGGAGTAATGAATCTGAGCAGAGACTGACTGGTAAAAGAGAAAAAAAGATAAAAATATTACTTGGCCATTTGAATTCTTTGACTGTCTGTTTTTCTTGGATTTTCATTGCACCTTTATGATATGAAATGCCCAGAATTGAAATATGTTATCGGGAAATCTGTGGCAATTCTGTAGAACCTTCAGCAACTGTATCTTCTTTATAGACCCTAAAAGGTTTTTATCCCTCCTTGCAAATCTTTGTGCTAGAAGAACTAATGGAGCTCCATGTTCTTCTATATTAGTGAACAGCGGCGCTCTTGAGGCTTATGTTGAACTGCAGATCATAATGTACATAACAGAAGTAGCTAAAACTACTTTTAAAAAAGCTTTCCTAAATCTTAGGTATAGCTTAGTTCTCTAAAAATAAATTGTCAGCATGTTTACGGTTTTTAATGTATGATAGTCAAAACTATATATTTGGATTCTTCGTGCAAGTTTTCTTGGAACTATATGATGGAGTTTACCTTAAACCATACTGGACATAACATTTTCAAAATGCTTTCAGGCTGATGTAATAAAAGATGTTATCATTAAAAACGGTGCTAATTTTGCCCATCCAATCAGATGTTAGCTTTTATATGAAAGATACATATTGTACATTACCCTGTTAATATTATCTCTATCACACCATTACACTAATGTTACACCATGACCCCATATTTACAAAAAAATATATATAATGAATTACCTTTTTTACTACAAAGGTTATAGTAATGACATTACTAAACTATTTAAAAAAAAGTTTGCCATGTTATTTATCTGTAGCAATCATTCCAGTGTTACTTTAGTTAGATAACATCTGTATTACTGCAGATTATTGGCACAGCAAACATTCTATCTAATTGCATTTTGCAAAGATATTGTTATTGAATTAATGTAAATGGTTAGATTTGTCTCTGAAAAAGACATGGAATCCAGGTCTGAATCAGAACTTCCAGACTGAAGTTCTGTTTGAATCCATTTGAAATCAATTATGAGAAGGAAATTCGAACTTATTTAAGTTTTGGTGATTCGTATGTGTTTGCTTGACCATTTCCCAGACGCTTGAGCCATTTACTGTAAGTTACCATGCTTTATTTACCCTTTCTTTATTGTGAACTTTCAGGGGTTTTTCCACACTTCTATAGGCCCTTTTGGAATTTTTGGATTTTTTCGGACATCTCCACTCAGAGCAATACAAACACAAACCACTGTTTGCAGCTGTAATATATAACACATGTATTCTGATAATACTAATTCCAGTCAGCATTTAAACTGACCATAGAGATAAAGCCTCATACCTCAGCTGGCATAGCACTGCTCTCTCTCTCCTGGGGCCGTATTTATAAAGCCTATGAACAGGAGTGACGCCACTCAGAGGGTTACTGCGAACACAAGTTTATTAACACTTGTAAAGACCCCCTGCGTGGTCGAAACATGTCGGTTTAATACACTCTGTGTTCCAGTAACGCCTATGCTGTGCGGTCCACTTCCTGTTCATATGTTTAAATTTCCATCACGCGGGGAACGTGAGCAGTAGAAATGGAGTGTGACCCAAACAAACAGCTACCTGCAGTGAAGATGTACAACCTTTGTGTTTCGTTTGTATTTTATAAACCGTATTATTGGTTTTTAGCGATACCGTGACCGGTCGGTATCGTAAATTTACGATTATAAACCTATCGCAGATTAAAGATCGCTTTAATTTTTGGAAATTTATGATAAGGAAATCGTACATTTACGATCCCCATAGAAAACCATTGCAGTAGTTTACTACCGTACGGTATTCTACGATCCAAAGTTTGTTAATTAACGATGTTCGTCGTAAATGTACGGTCGCGAGTGTACATTTACAGCCGCGATCGTAAATTAATAATAAATTAATTATGGCTCCTAGTTCTTTCATCTATAATATTTTAAACATATTAACATATCTACATAGTAATATAGTATTGAGTGTATGAATAAAGACATTAGAGATGTTCAAAACGTGTTGGTTTCATTCTGTTTTCGAATTTCAAATTTTCAAAATTCGAACAAACCCCTAGAAGTCTATGAGAGAAAAAATTTTGAAAGTTTCCTGTCCATTTTTAAGAACAAATAGTAAATAGTAGTTACTGTAAATGACACAGAGACCTGAGATTGGACCTGTGGACCCTTCCTATTCCCAACCTATTTATAAACTATCTTCCTCACGATCAGGCAGTTTTCGAGCTTCCACATTCTACTTTAGGGTTTACCACTTATTAAAAATTCAGGGTTACTGAAATGAATCATTCTTTCAAAGGTTAACGAAATCGATCATACTTTTGTTTCACAGTTCAATTTTCGTTTTCAATAAATGTCTACTTTAGATTTTCTCAAAATGAAATAGAAAATTTGGAAATTCCAGGTTCTGTGAAATCCGGGTGATTTTTTAAAGTTTTATCGGGACTTTCAAAACCCTCAGATTCGATTCAAACCGGGTTCTATTTGAACCCCATTAACATCTCCTAAAAGACATATGTCCAACCTTTATAACCTCTTTAACCCTACCTAACAGGAAGACGTAAAAAATCCTAAAAAGAAGGGAGGGGGTTAAATCCTTCCTACTACAAATGGCAATCGGAAGTATCCATGGATCAACCAGAATGCCAGTAATGTATTAATACCAGTAATTCTCAATATTATATAGTATCCCTGTACACAACCAGACTACAGCAAATGTATAAATACCAGTAATTCTCATATATACTAGTACTCCCATACCACACCAGAACTACAGTATATGTATTAATACCGGTAATTCTCATATTATAAAGTACATCTGTACCAACCAGAACTACAGTATATGTATTGATGATGAGTAATTCTCAATATTATATAGTATCCCTGTACCAACCAAGAACTACAGATAATTCTCAATATTTTTAGTTTTAGAAACTTATCCCGCAGACTTTTAATCATTCATTAACTTTCCATTACCCTACCTGCTGAAAACAGGTGGGGTAATGGAAAGACAGGTGAGAAACCTTTCCTAACCTGAAGATGAAACTTCTTTTATTCTAATCTTAAAGGATGTTCCACAGTTCTCTGAATATGAAGAAAAATGGAATAAAGTTTATGAAAATGATCAATAAGAAAGTAGCCAGCATTGACATCACTTCCTGGGAAGCTTTTGGATTGGCAACGATCCATGGAACTTTAGGTCACATGTACTGAGACAACAACTAAACTCTTTGGAGGGAGAGGAACCACTATAGACAAAATATGGAGCACCATAGTAGGTGGACCTACACTCCACTGGATACCTTGGAGCTTAGGCCACTGTCAGAGATCATTGTACTGGTCTGGGGGTCGAAAGCGCTTGCCTGCTTCCCATAAGCAGAGGTTGGAGCGTGAATGTGTTCTGATCGATACTTTGTTGTATCCTGTTTTGTGTGCGCACACAATAAAAGCTGTTTTTTCTCTGCAGTTTTTATATACATCCTACCTGGTTTGTGATTTTAACCCTCGGGTAGGGTAAACAACCAATTCTATATCCATGTACAAGTTTTTTTTTTCTAGGCCAACAACCCTCAGTTTAACATTAGTCACCTATATGGGCACAGTAACAAAGCTTTACTAAATCCCAAGGATATACTACATCCACTGCATGCCTGAATCTAAATTCTTACTCACTTCTTCCTAAACGTAAATTTGTCTGGCAAATTGCTCAAAATCCATGGCTGACTACTACTAATAGATCAGTTCTGTAGACAAAGCCCCGAATATGACCCCAGACCCTAAAGTGGAAGTACCAATGCAGGTAAATGAATCAAGAGTAAACATCAGCAGGTTAAAAAACCCACAAAACTTTTTAACACTAAATTGTTAGGCAAGGTAGATTTTGAGTCTTTTTTGGACTGACCGACAAGGTGTGCCAATTAATTTTAAATTGATAGTTCATATCGGGTCATTGTTGCATGAAAAGGGTTGTTCACACCAGTACCCACTTGCATTGTTATGCATGCTTTTGCTTCAATCTTTTTGAGAAAAAAAGAAACATTTCTTTTAAAGTTTTTAATACAGCGTTCTTTTTAAGTTAATCGCTATATGATTAGAATGAAAAGTCAAAAACATTTCTTCAATACGTAGAGAATATTCCGAATGTTCTAGAATAATTTATCAAAAAAAATCACAATGAAATATAAATAATATGATTATGCTTGTATGCAAAAGTATACAAGAGTGGCATGTGCCCAACACCATCATTGTGACCTATATGATAAAAGTTCCCTCTAACAAAAAAGTTATAATATTAAAATAAGTCATATATATTATGACATTACTACAGAAAATAGTATGATCAATGCATTTGGTACAAAAGAAATTATAGACATACATTTTCTTACAATACCTATGGAAATAAAAGTCCAAACTCTGTCAAGTGATTATATATATATATATATATATATATATATATTATATATATAGAAAGATAACATGGAGCCGCACACCAGTTTCTGGCATAGAAAAAGCTTTAAAATCAGAATAAACGCCTGCCCACATATTATGCGACCGTTTCGGGAGATACTACTCCCTTTCTTCAGATATGGCAGTAATGAAACGTATCCAATACATTATTTTTTATACAGAGTCAACGGAAATGATGTCACACACAGTCCACCCACAAACCCCTGTAATATTACAGTTATCCTATTACAAGATAGGAATAAAGGGGTAAGGGGGCTAAAAACAAAAGTTAATCTTAGTAGGCACATATCTATAACACCAAACATCAAAGAACCAAAATAAATCATATCCCTGTTAAGTCCTCCTAGGGGCCAAGTTTTGCAACTTTTTAACCAGACTTCTTTTTTTACATATATACAAAGATAACCATTATATTTTACATATATATTTACATTTACGTATATGCTACACCTCTAAAAGGAATCTTCTATGTCCCCTTGTACCTGTCTTACGACCCCTTCGATAGAAAAACCAACAGATTTGTATTCGTTCATAAAGTCTTATAATTAGTTGGAGCAGGTCCTGATCCTGTACTGACTGCTCTTACACTAACACTACCTAGAATATTAGAAATACATTTAACAAAGACAATTTTCAATCTAAAATGTCGATTTTTTTTGGGTTTACCCATTTCTATACGCACAGCTGTTTCTATATTTAAATTGCAAAGCCAAATTGCAAGTTCTCTCTGCCTTAAAATCATAAATAAAATAAGAATCTCACCTGCACCAAGTCCTGCAGTAGAAACTTTCTCTTTTACCTGTTATTCCGCTTCCAGAATCATCAGCATCATCAGACTTTCAACTTGGACATTGTGATGAGGCTTAGGAAAAGCAAAGTCCCTTTCACTGGATCCAGAGTTACACAACACATCATAAAAATTGGGAATGGTAAAGTTCCAGTATTAATTGAGTATAAACCTGGGGTCAATTTGTGGTTAGGATTAACTGAACTAAAGGATGTTGGAGATTTTGCCTCTCTGTATTTACATATGATAACTAAATATTCCAGTTAGCAGGAAGAGAAAAGATATCACAGCTATAATCAATAACCAGATAGATGTGTGAATGTTAGACTGAGGGTCGAATTTCCTGTCTGGTGTGTAAGTTCAGGAGCACTTCTGAAATTATCAGCTACGACAAGATTCCTGTACATGCTGTAAACTGGTGGAGTCCATTGTCGCTTTTTTTTTTTTTTTACTCTACCCCACCAACTCTGGGTCTCAGAATATTTTTTCTTTAAAACTCCATCTGTTCGGACTTCTCCTGTTATTGAATCAATAATAAAATGAGACTTATCTGAGTCTTGGGAAAATAATAAGAGAGCCAAGCGTTGTGTCCAGAGTCAGCATCCACTGCAATTACTTTAGTTAACTAGAGAACCTTGATCAAAGGAAAGGAACCATCTCATACACTGCAGAACACCCTGCATCTGGTGATGGGTAGGAATTATGTTTTAAATTATCGTTTCTGATCAATGATACAAATTCTCAGAAATGTGCTGCTGTTTGAGCTGGAGACCCATTGTCCTTTGCTAAACCTGGGGAAAAAAAAAAAAAAAAAAAAAATCTGATAATTCTCTGGCAGTTTCATAAGCAATACCTTTTGTGCAATAAATGACTCCAGTTTACAGAATTAATATAAATAGATAAAGCTGAAGGCAGATCTTCTGTATTGGTGGTGTTAATTGAAATACACGTTTAGCCATTTTCCCCAGATCTTTATCAGTCTTGGATACTATAAATGGAACTCCCTGTTGATTGTTTTTTCTGGTACCTCTAAGCCATTAAGGTTTGATTTTTCAAATAAAGGCGATTATCCTTTATACTCTGATATATCCAGTCTAATACTTTTCCTGAGAGATATGGTGAGGAACCATGATCAGATTTGCTCTATGTGATATTATAATAAGAGTCTTTTTCTCTGTCCAAGGGACTTGTTGTGACTATTTTGTAGAATTTCCAGATGAAACAGGTAATTTAAATGGTACAAAACAAAAAAATACAGCCCCTTACAGTCCACACTCACCATTCTCTCCAGATTCCAGTCTTTGTAGTTTAATTAAGCGACCACAAGTGCCAGGGCTGAGTCTCAGAATGGTGTTGTCATTGAGGTGACTGATATCTCTGGAACATTTCATTTTCATCTAAGATTTCAATCAATACCCTAGCATGGGAGACCCGGTCACCACCATCTTTTGCTTCGACTGATATTTTCTAATGCTTTGGTTTTTTCTAGTCAACAGGTTTTCCTTTCTTTGATTTCTCCAACTTATTGATTGGATGGAAAATGTCTTGATGGCTTGGTCTTGATGTAGCACTAAGTGAATTGTAATTTCTTTCTGAACGTTTATTCCTTCATCTTATCACTGCACTGACCATGAAGAATAGTAGAATTCAATGGGATGGTTTTCATTGATAACAGCACTTTATACAACAGCTCTTGAAAAACTGAGGAAAATTATCATTAGAATCTTTAATAGTGATATATTAGTGTTGTCCCAGTATTGCACAGGATTTCCACCATCGAAGCTGTGAGCACTATTTTATGATACTTTCTATTTCACGATCTAATGGGACCCTAATAGAGTTCCGGTTTTGTACTGATGTCAGATGCCGGGTCTTCTCAGCCAGTAAAATGCTTATTGGTACTGAGTTTGTACCCTGTATAGAATTTTATTCCAACCTCAAGATCTTCAGCACTTTTAAAGCCCAAATTCACTCCTGGTAAGGTGTGTTCACGATTTTTAAGCTCAATAGTTTGTGAATAAAGCTTGGGAGTTATCATTTTATCCTTAATATCAACCCTAACAGATAAATAGTTAGTGATTTTCAATCACAACAGCAGCAAAGGTTTAGAAAACATTCCTCTGCTGCCCCACACAGTGTCTCTCTGTGTCTGTCTGCAACAATTTAAATTTTCATCAATAAGTTTATACTAACAACTTCTGATATCTCACGAAACATACGGAATTTTCTGTGCAAAATTTCCTTAATATTCAATCCAAGATCATTTGCTAGATGTTCCTATTGATGACCTTTATGTAATTCTTCAAACATGGAAGTATGAATCTGAAGCAGATCTGAACTGGTAAATATAAAAAACAGGAATACAACATTACTTGCCCATTTGAAATTCTTTGACTGTCCTGTGTTGCTTTGGGTTTTCATTGCACCTTAATAACAACTGTATCCAAATGTAAAGAAATATCCAGAATTAAAAGATTATATAATCAATATGTATGCATAGAGATTAAGTGCAATTCTGTAGACCTTCAGCAACTGTATCTTCTTTGTGAATCTAAAATGTTTTGAATCCTCCTTTTAAATCTGTTTTGTGCTAGAAGAACTAATTGAGCTCATGTTTTTTTTTTATATTAGAACACGGCGCTCTGAGGGCTCAATTGTGGAACTGCGATTATAAGTTCTGGATATATCTGTGGATTCTTAATAGTCCATAGCATTTGTATTGTTTTTTATAAATAAAGTTTTTAAAAAGAAAAATATTCTTTAAAACCTGATTTCTGTGGTCTTTGCTTCCATTTATAACAGGAATTTTGTCGATGTCACCAAGCTCACATCAAAAACATGAAAGACACATGAAAAGAATACTTTGGCCCAATTTTCTTTTAATTCTTATTTATGTATTACTTTGTATTTAGTAGATGCAATATTATAATTAATTAACCCACACTACTGAGCTACTATTAAGCTAGCTGTGTTTTGCAATGGCGCTTACCAAATTAGTAACATAGTAACATAGTTAAATTAATATAATCCTAAGAGAAAATCAGTGAAATGTATTTGTGCTCCAAGAGCCACATGTGGTGCTCCTTACCTGCTACAATCCCATGATGCAGTGACACCTGTAAGACTAATTTACTGCAATTGTTGAACATGAAACGGAAGAGTAACAATTTGCTCCATATTTCGAACTGCTGATGCCGGCCCCCTAAATTTTTGGTATTTTATTAGATATTCTAATTTCCACACCAACAACTGAAACATAGAACTGAAAGTAATATATGCTAAAGTTTAATGTCAATCAACAGTAAACTACGCATAGAAGATGAAGCCCCATAACTAGGCTGACATAGCAACTGCTCCCCTCTCCTTGTGTGGCCGTCACTACATGGATTACCCAAACAGAGGTAATGATTAGATCAAAGAAGATAAAGTGTCCTAAAAAGTCTCTACATTAGAAGCCTATTTTGCATCATGGTTGTAGTAATCTTGATTAAATGGCATTTCTGGGGCAACTTACATATGACCCAGCCTGACACAGTCTTAATAAATGCTATTTTTCCCCTGGTTCTTCATATCTCATTGTATTAGCAATCTAGTATAGACCTAATAACACCATATTCTGTTTTGCTCCAACACAATTGGAGATTCAAGGTTTGCAGCAGCTGCTGCACGGACAGGTATGTTAACATCAACTCCAAAAGTTAACTTCTTGCTCTTGCTTGGGAGGCTGTATTATTATCTTAATGGGCATGTCCACCCCCAAACTATATCCTCCCCACTACTGGCCCCACTGTGTAGTGTAATAAAATCCTTTACCTTACATTCCCAGCTCAAATGGTTTCCTCCTGGTTCCCCCCCCCCAAATTCCACAATCTGCCCACCAGGAGGATAGCAAGTCCATATAGGACTCTGCCTCCTGTCTCCCCTCCGAGAAGTTTGGCATGCGCATTCCGCCTTCTCTCCCTCTTTCCTCCCCTCAACTCCCTCCTACCCTTTGGGGATCCCTCCCCTACCATAAAAACCCTTGGCCGATAATTACTAATTCCTTCTCCCCGCCCCTACCACTGTAAAAGATTTTTAGAAGTCCTCCAAACTCTACTTGCCTCCCTCACTCTCCCCCGCTTACTGAGGCAGCTGGCCTCTCAGCCAATCACGGACGCGGCTCCGGTCCCATCCCCTGCTTCAGTGTCTTCAAGCAGAAGGCCGGGCAGTCGGGAGTAGAGTAGGGGGAAGGTAAGTAAATATCGGGGCATTTTCTTGAAATTATTTTATGGGGCGGTTGGTTCCTGTTGGATGTAAATAGTGGGTACGGATCATAGGGGCCACGAGAAATTGGTATAATAAGGAGAGCATGCGGCCTTTACGAGGGGAGGGCTATTTAATAGCGTGATTTATCCAGAGCTGCACCAGGCCGCTGTGAATCTCTATTAGATATTAACCCAGAGCAGCTGCTTTCTGCTTCGGGAGGTGCTGCCGTTGAAATATTTCTTGTGTGTTAAATTTTTAAAACATTACACCAAAATCATAGTTAATGTTTTTGGCACAAATAAGTGGTTCCTTCTGCAGGACGGATACAATTAGAAAAATCCAATGACTGCACATTTTAACTGTATATCTTTGTATTAATAAGACTGGTATTTTGTAACATGGCATAAAATACTCATCATTGTCAGCATTATTTTACAAAACCCATAAATAAGATCAAATAGTACTACAACACTCAGTAGGGCCATATTACGTGGTTGCAAAATCCGCAGGGAATCAATATGTTGTCACAAATTCATCCATTTTCCTGCAGTTGTTATCCACTGCTTCAAACATTAAAGGTTCCGACCGTTCCTGGTTCTAATCCACTATAGCGCGCATGCGTGATCTGTGCGCTATAGTGGATTAGAACCAGGAAGCATTTGGAGATTTTTAGCTCTGCAGCAGTGGATCGCCCCTGAGATATTTATTGCGAATAAAGTAAGTAGAGCTCCTTCCTTCACCTCTCAGGCTTTACTCAATGCAACCACATATGAAAAAGCAGTATCCAATTTAGCCATATTGCTCCACCATAAACATAGTTTAATTTTTTTGCTATTGGTGAGGGTTGTTTCACTGTTTTTATTTTTGTTGAAATAGGTGATCATTGGCATCAGATTGTTTTTTAGCAGAATCCCAGTGAATTAATAAATTACACTTCGATTATAAATTAAATAAGAAAAACGTGACCACAAAGAGGGTCACTATTCATTTTTAACTTATAAACCGTATATCTCAGTATAAGGCCGAGGTTCTAGGTTTAAAAATTAACCTAAAAACTGACTCTGCTTATACTCGAGTCGAAGACGTACATTGAATCCAGAGGTCACCGCGAGTTCCCGGCCGCAAGTTCCCAGTAGTTCCTCGCGTTTGCGCGATGACGTCATCACGCACGCTGGGCGGGACTGACTTCATCGCGGCATCCGCGAAGCAGTAATGGGAACTGCCGCCCGACTCGCGCTGCCTCTGGATTGGCAGAGAGAGGAAGACTGAAAGACCATGTACAGTAAGTAGCTGGGGGGGGGACTGGGGGAGGGCGGGTTACTTACTGGGAGGGCTGGAGGGACAGTATGCCACCATGCAGACCCCACATTATCTTTTTTACTATAGGTGGTTGGAAAACTACAACTCCCGCAACCAATCATGCCTGGGGAGTTGTAGTTTCCAACATCACAGTGGAAAGGTACTAGGGGGAGGGACAGTATGCATACAGTAACTCGCATAACCTTTCTCCATAGGTGGTTGGAATACTACAACTCCCGCAACCAAGCCATGCGTGAGTTGTAGGTTCCAAACATCTACAGTGTAAAGGTATTAGGGTTACTGTATACCCTCGCTTATACTCGGTCAATCATCTTTTCTATTTTTTTGAGGCAAAATGGGTGCCCTCGTCTATACTCAGTCGGCTTATACTCGATTATATACGGTAATATAAAAAGTGGGGGGGGGGGGGGGTTGGTCCCCATTACTTGAGAAAAAGGTATGCAAAATTAAAGTGTTTAGTGCATTGCGAGCTATATTTTTTTAACTCATATTATAAACCTAGAACATCATAATGTGAAAAATTTATATGATTACAAAAGTCCAATATCTTATGATTTACTACATACACGTTCCCTGATAATTGCATTTTTGCCCTACAGAAAAACATTACGACAGAGTAAAGCAAGTAACGCACCTTTCTCCAAGGAGTTGTAACCACTATATCAGTGGAAAATGGGAATCCAGACTCTAACAAATTATAAATGCATGTTCTAGCAAGGAGTTTGTAATGTTTTCTTGTTCTTGGTGAGAGATTTCTGCATATTCTTTTGTTTTGTCATACAATCTAATAGACAGACAGACAGTTTTATTATTTAATTTTCATTAGTCCTTGCGTTGTTTGGGATGTCCTGTTTTAAAAAGAGAAATTCCAACCCAAGCTAACTTTCTCTGTTTGAACCATGATAGCATACATGTGGTCCCTGGAAGGACAGGAGATCTTCTTTGTGACGCAGCTATTCTTCTTCCTAATCCTTTAAAGAAGCAACCTTCATTCATGGCTGTGGACCTCACATTCAATGACTATGACGTCCTTAAAGTCACCTCCTCTGCAAGCTGCACACTCAGAAAGAGCTCATAATCTGTCAGAGAAGGCCACAGCATTAAGACATAGCTGTTGAAAAAAGTGAAGATCTTCTTGGAACTTCCAGGACCCGGTAGTATCACTGTTCACATCAATTAAGTACTTTAAAGTACTTTCTTAGTCTCCTAAATAATAAAAAATGCAAGCAACTTATCCTGCGCCAAGTTTAGTGGTGCGTACATTTTCTTTCAACTGTCATTTCCAATTCCATATCATCAGCATATCAGACTTTCACTGGGCAATTGTGAATGAGGTTTAGTAAAAAGCAAAGTCCCCTTTCACTTGGATCGAAGTTAGACAAATATCATAAGTTTATGGTGCATGGTAAATTCCCTATTAAATTGTGAGAAATAAACCTTGGGATCATTTGTGGTATGAATTAACTGAACAAAACGATGTTGAAGATTTTGACCTCTCTGCATTTAGATATGATAACAAATATTTACAGTACCAGAGTGAAAGGAATGATATCAGAGCTATAGCAATTACTAGGTAGATGTGCATGTTTAGACTGATGGTCTAGATTTCTTTGGTCTGGTTGATAGTTTCAGGAAGAACCTTTGAAATTAATCAGCACTACAAGATTTCCCACTGTAACAGTTGCCTTGTAAGTGGTGGAGTTTCCATTGTCCTTTATATAACCACAAACTCTGTGTCTCAGGACATCCTTTTCCTTGGAAACCGAGCTGTTTCGGACTTCTCCTGTGTATTGATCAATAATCCAGATGAGACGTATCTGAGTCTTGGGAAAAAATAATAGAGAGCCAAAGCGTTGTGTCCCAGAGTCAGCATCCACTTGCAATTACTTTAGTCACTAGAGAACCTTGATCAGAAGAGAAAGTAACCATCTCATCACACAGAACCACCTGAATCTGGTGATGGGTTAGAGAATTAGGGTTACTTATCATTCTGATCAATGATCAAATTCTGAGAAATGTGCTGCTGTTTCGAGCTGGAAGACCCGTTGTCCTTTGCTATAACCTGGATTCGAAATTCTCTGGTCCGTTTCAATACTCAAATGACCTTTGTGCATAAATGCTCCAGTTACAAGGATTCATAATAGATAAAGCTAGAAAGATCTCTGTATTGGTGGGTGTTAATTGAATATACAAGTTTAGAGCATTTCCCCAGTATCTTTTCCAGTGCTGGTACTACTATATGGAGGCTCCTGGTTGATTGTTTTCTGGTACAATAAGCGATGTAGGTTGATTTTTCAATAAAGCGGATTATCATTTACATCTGATATATCAGTCTACTACTTTTTCTGAGAATAGTATGAGAACCAGATAGTTGCTTCTATGGTGATATATACATAAACGAAGTCTTTTTCTTCTCTGTCCAAGGGACTGTTGTGACTATGTATAGAAGTTTCTAGATGATAACAAGTATTTTAAAAATGGTACAACACCTACGCCTTACAGGTCAACGTCCCCTTCTCTCAAGTTCCAGATCTTGTACTTTATTAAAGCGACCACCAGTGCCAGGGGCGGCGTCCTCAAATGGGGTTTAGTCATTGATGTGCATACTGATATCTCGGAGTCATGTCTTTTCATCTAATATTTCCAATGCAATATACCTTGGCATGTGAGACTAGTCATCCGCCATCTTTTGCTGTACTGATAATTTCATAATGCTTTGGTTTTTTCATATAGTCTAAGTTTTCCTTCACTTTGATTTCTCCACTTATTGGATTGATGGAAAATGTTTTGATGGCTTGTTTTTGATGTGGCCCTAAAAGAATATGTTATTTCTGAGTTTGATTCCTTCATCTTTATCACTTGCACTCACATGACTAATAGTAGAATTCAATGGGAATGTTTTCATTGATACCACTTTCTACCATCTTTTGGACAAACTGCGGAAAATTATCATTCAATCTGTAACAGTGATTATAATTAGTGTTGTCCCAGAATTTTGGCACAGGATTTCCACCATCGAAAGCTTGAGCACTATTTTCATGGATACTCTTCTATTTCAGGTCTAAAGGAACCTGTAATTAAGTTCTGGAAATTGCACGCCTGTTTGTGCCGGTCCTTCTCCACTAATGTGAACTGCCTATTGGTACTAAGAGTTGAGCTCTGCATGAATTTAATCCCAACATCAAGGTTCTTCATCACTTGCAAGCAAATCTCACTCCTGGTAAGGTTTTCACTGATTTTTAAACGTCAATAGTTTTGTGAACCAATCTTGGAGGATTATCCATTTAATATCTCTTAATATCAACCGTAACATATAATAAATATTTGTGGTTCTCAATCACAAGCATCAAAGTTTAGAAAACAGTCCTCTGCTTCCCCACACATGTCTCTCTGTCTATTCTGTTTGCAACATTTACCGTTCCATTCAATAGATTTATACTGAAAAACATTTGCTGATTTTCAGAAACAATACGGAGCGTTCTTTTTGAAATTTTTCCTTATTTTAATCCAGATCATTTGCTAGGGTTCCTATTGATTGAACCTTTTTTTATTTCTTCAAAAATGGAGTAAACGACTCTGAGCAGAGATTTGAATTACAAAGACTAGTAAACAGAAGAAAACATTAACTTGCCATCTGATTTCCTGGTCTGTTATCTGGTTTCGGTTTTTTCCCTATGTTCATCTTTGAGAAAAGCCAAAAATTAAGAAGTTCAAAAGATGAAATTCTCCTCTTTAATGCGACTCCTAGATTCAGACTGTAGATTTGGTCCCTCTCTTGGGTAAATCTGTTTTGTGATCCTCCTTCCAAATCTCAGTGTTTCAGCTTGGTAATTGTCGCAATGGAGCTCCTGGATTTCTTTGATATTAAGTAAAAGCGGCGCTTTGAGGCACATTTGGGACTGCAGATTACCGATAACCTGCAGTTGTGCTCTAGATACACTTTTAAAATGAATGGCATTTCATGCATGTTATAATGTTTTAACAGGGGATTTACCCGGCACCTTTAGTTTATACAAAAATTATCAATAACCAAATTTACTCACAATATAGCGGAAAAAACGTATTTCAGAGGGACGATTGTTAGATTGTTAGTCTAGTCAGGAAAATACGCATTTTTTAAATAATTTTTTTTATTATTAAAGTTCCAATCATTAATACCTATGAGAATATAGAAGTGGGGTCATTTTATATTATAGATTGTACCAGATATTGTCTGTCTCCAGTGGATTAGATTCTTTCTTAATTTGAATAACCATGAATTTTTCTGTATAAATGCCGTATAAAACCTGTTTCTTAGCTACAGTATGTCATCATTAAGAGATGTCCGAACTTCGAAAAATCCTGTCCGCGTGAGGATCCGCTGATTTTCGAAAAAATATCCGAACATTCGAAAATCCGCGAAGCGGACCATTAAAACGTATTAAAATGAAAGTTCGGCAAATCCGCATTACAAGTGGTCTAAATAGCCTTGGTAACGTCACTTAACCACTCAGGGACCTGGGTAATGGCCTTAGACAGCCGTATTAACATGCCAACGATACCTAAAAAGTACAGTCCGCTAGCGTTGACTTTAAAAAAAAAACGGTCATTTTTTTCGAAAATACGAGGATGCCCCGTAAAAACGAAGATTTCCGTAAAAAACTAGGCTTCTGTCACTATGTAGCTGCCATTGGTAATTTTGATCATGTGGCTTGCTCCGTCTTGAAAATTTTCACGAATTACTAGTTTTTTACGAGTATTCTCGTAATTACGGGACAACTCGTAAATTACAGTGAATCCGCCGTAACTTACGGAATCCTCGTATTACGGAGGAGCTTCGGTTTTTCTGTTCCCGCACGGATCGTAGCTCTCTAATTACGTAGATAACTCGTATTTTGGGAAATTTTCGTAAAAAAAAAAAAAAAAAAATCCGCAGTTCGGCAGTTCAGAAGTCCGGAATAATCCGCCTTCGCGACGGGAAGAATCCGCGGCGGATCGGGTTCGGGGTCCGCGAACCGGCCATCTCTAGTCATCAGTGTCACATGACTCACTTAAAACATGTGTATATTAAACATATCCATGGGGGCCATATTCCTAAGACACGCGTTATCGCAATTTAGCACTTATCGCTAATGTAGACAGCCTGCCAGAAATATAGTGTAAATGTAGAAATTACGCCAATATTATTCTATGGGATACCGTAATCTACAATCGCGTTTATACATATATTTACAATTGGCAAACTTATTTTGAATAATGAACTTAAATGAATTGATCTTTAAAATATGTCCCCATGTACCTACTTAAAATCGGAAATCACCTAAGACCATTTTGTGGCTGTAAAAAAGCCACTTGGCCCGCAGATTTGTACTGTTTTTTATATGGTTGGCCATGTGTCCTTGTACTTTGTACTGGCCTTTGTATGGAAGGTGCAATATCTCTATAGAATATATACTCAGCTATGTCACAGTTCCTATAACCCTATCAAAGATAACTTTATACAAACTTTATACCACACTAAAGCTAAAATGAGTAGTTTGGCTCTCTAACCTTTCAAATGTAAGAAACAAAACAAACACAAAAACCAATAGTCAAAACAATAAAAATGTAGTATATTTTATTAACAGTATAGCCAATTCTATAAATATAAAGGATTGAGAAGTTACCTGGAAGTTCCACCATGACCTATCTGAAAATACTCCTCCACTTTTCCTCTTCTAATATTCTTATATTACTTATTATTATGCCTTATATAATGTCCCAGATAACATAGTAATTGAGTTGAATAAAGTCTACGTCCATTCAATCCAAACTTTTTCACCCTCCTTTTAACCCTACCTAACAGTTATCCATAGGAAGAAAAAAAAAACAGCTACAAAAGGAATCAACCAAACCCATTACCACATCTGCTGGAAGAACGTTTTACTGTTCTCACTGTAAAGAAACCTTTCCTAACCTGAAGATGAAACTTCCTTTCTTTTCTTCCAATCTTATAGATGTCCATGTGTTCCCTCTGATAATTACTGCAATCGTCAAATAAAAATTATAGCATATTACTTGTTGGTTCAAACATTTGTATGTCCTCGTAAGAAATAATCTTATATATAATTTGTAGATTGTAGTAGATTTTTACACATGGGGTTGTTCTGTCCATTAATTTAATTGTTCACACACTTTATAGTAAAACTACCACATGACTTATACATATTAAAATGCACTATAACATTTCTTACAGCATGGTAAATATGTTCAACGGTTACAGCTTCCACACCTAGATATCCTTTAGACCTTTTTACTATTTTACATGACTCATAGCTGCATACAAATCTTATTTTCTATAACATGTGTGCTGGCCAGGTATTTCACAATGTTTTACGCCCACAATGTGTGAAACATCCAAAATTGCTCTGCATGAAGTGCAAATTAGCCACATAACAAAAATTACCCCCAATGTTCCAGTAAAGCCATCGCCAACATCAATGCAGAATGTAGGTTTTTTCATAGCTCTCTCTGTTGGTCTACTCTGTTAAAATTAAAATGGTGCCCTGTACATTGTCCACCTCACCGAAATAAACAAACATAAATAATAACAAGGAAACTACAAAATAGTCCCTGCTATTAGTGTGCCCGCCTCACAAATCCTATATATGGAATTAATTTGATGTAAGGTACCATCCATTTCAATAATTAACGATTTGATAATTTTGTACAAAGCAAATGATTCCTTCTGTGTACCTTACAGTAATCATTAAATCAAAACATGAATTGTTTAAAGGCCTTTCTCTATTTAGTTCATGGTTAAAAACATAAAAGAAAGATATGTAATGGACATGCAAAAAACGACTAATACAATTGTGAAAAGCCATACTACCAAACCTAAAGCTGAAAGGTTTATATCATTCCATGTGTTTAGTTTTCCTCATGTCAGGGTTCTCCTTCTACTACAAGATTTGGCTGATTTTTGACAGGCTTGAAAAACCAATTGGAAAGACCGCCTTTGGATATTACCAAATGTGGAACAATACACCATCAAAAGATATGAATCCTTTATCATGGTTGAAAACTGCAGCTAGTAGTAGTATTTAATAGTGACCCAGTAATTCCTGCAATAACTGATAACCTGTTATGTAAGGATTACTCCCTACTGTAAGGTGATTCCAATTTGTAGATTTTTTTTTCCCCCTTTTCCCTACCTACTTTATCCACCATGGCACTTTGCTTTTACCCGTAGCGTGTGTTTTTTTTGGCACACGAACTTGTTTATGCATCAAAATGGTCATACCACGCTGGCAAAATTTTGTCAAAAAAAAAAAAAATTGGGGGCGAACAAAATTCTGCATAGATGCAGATTTCCAGTTTTCGACTGTGATTTTAAGGGCAAGTCCAGCCCTAATAGAAAATTCATACTGGTAAAATCACCCCCTAAAAACCTCTAAACGGTAAAGTTTAAAATAATGAAATATATAAGTCCTATAACCTGAAACCGCTGCACAATGTCCCCTGTTGCTCCTGTTTCTGCTTCCTGGTTCTTCCAATAAGCAACTGTCAGTTATCGGATTTGACAGTTTGACCTCACAGCCAAATGACTGAATGTTTAATCCCCCTAGCTACCTCTTCTGAAGCCTGCCCATTCTCAGTACAGGCTCAGTACGGTTTTAAATTCTCAGATTCCATGAGGCAATCCAGAAGCAATAGCAGGCATACAGGTAATGAATTCCTAGAACAAACTATGAGATATTAAACAATTTTAAAGAGGCCATTCTTTATAAAAGATGACGTATAGGGTTGAGTTGTCCTTTACTGTGAACACTGAACAGATTTTTGCTCACCAGGGAACAATCCCTCAAAAAGGAATTTCACTATCTATTAATTGAAATACCTTTTTTCAGTATAAAAAAAAAATTAACCACCCTCAATCTGCATGTGTCTATTATTCTGGGGGGGTGTCTAGCTATATTCCTCTAATAGCTATTCATCGCTATAGATATTCGATATATATTCTAGCTATATTTTTGGTAAAATATGGGGCGAGAAGTGCAATTTTTTATACTGAACGCAAAACCCTCATCTAGCAATACCCATCATTTCAAATAGTAAGGCAGACTACAATGTTAATGTGGTAAATCCAAGAAAGAAAGATTTCACAATTAAAAGTGAAATGTTTTAAACATGTGTATATGCAATCTATTTTAAATATTATTTAAGTTTAAAAGTGGTTGTTTATAGGGAATATGTAGGGATTATCAGCCTTAAAGATATTTTAGCCTAATTAATTGGCCATAACTACTGCACTTAAATGATCACAATAGCATTCTTTGTCATTTTAAAATAACGGTCAGTTGGTATGATGGGTAAATATATATTTTAAACAAATTTTATAAACTTAATTAGTAATAACCATGACCCGAAAATTACTGTTCACACCACACTCATGTTACCAAGAGTTATAATGTTTCAATTATAATATCTTAACAACATTGCTCATTGAAAATCATCAATTGTTAGTGCTTAGTACTTACTGTCTAATTACACATATTGACTTAAATTATGTACCTCTAAAACATTTAAAAATTGTGCAGTGTCCTAATATACTGTATGTGTAAAACGCGCGTTAACCTGGGTTACAGTGGGTTTTACACAGATTTCAACAATATTGCCAATCAATCAGATATTATTTAACATTTGAAAGCTAACATCTGATTGGTTGGGGTAAAATTAGCACCATTTTTAACACTAAGACCTTCTATTGAATAACCATGAAATATATTTATCTCTTAGAGATGGTTGACAGTTGCTGTGCTTTTTCTTCCACTTATTTCTAAGGGACCCCAGATTTCTTAATACAGGACAGTCTGTTCTCACCAATTTCCAATAATATTTTTCAAAATTTACTTTCAAATCATCAAAATAAATAATACATAAAAAAAAAAAGATAGATGGTTTAATAACCTCTTATTTATCATCAGCAGGAAAAAGAAACTAACAGTAATTCAAATACCAAGCATTGTGTCATACAATTCATTATCTAAAGACTGAAAAGAGGCGTAAAAAAGAGATGTACTACCAAACGTTCACATACACATCTTCACCTGTCAGTCAAAAAGCCAGTATCTGTTATAGTTTTAACTGCAGTGCATGGGCTCACATATACAGCTTTTGCCTGGTGTGCCTTCCCTTCACATTCCTGGTGCTTGTTTGTGGATTGTGATAAGGCACCCTTCAGCGTATTGGTACATTGCTTAGGTTGCCAAGAAAGTAAACCAAAAAGTACCCTTGTGGGTACCTGTAATTTTATAATATGTTTTCAATAAAGATACATTTTTAAATACACACACAGTGGCTTGGATACAGGGTGATATGTCATGTTCTGCTTGTTGTGTACTTTAGCTAGGTTATCTATGTAAGAAAAGGGCCATGCTTAAAATGTAGCATTAAATAGATTGTTTTGCAGTTAAAGGGACACTATATTGAAAAAATGACTTTGACTCATCTTAATCTATAATTGAATACATGTAAGTAGCACTTACTCTGATTTGCATGTGTTGCTGCATGCTTTCAACCCAGCACACACTCCCACTTCCATCCGACCTGACTTTTTTCCTACAAACCAACTGTGAAGCCTGCACACTGCATACAGCATTCCAACTGTCAAAACTCTGTCACCATTCCAGCTACAGTAAAACTACTCACAGAAGAATAGTTTTTGAGAGCAAGGAACTTGATTGACAGCTGAAATACAAGAAGTTTTAGATTGGATATCTAATTATAGTTTCCAGTTATGGTCAATTTAAAATAATTATTTTTCGGTATATAGATGCACTTTAACCTTTCTTTGCATCCTCTCTCTGATCTCCATGATCATTGATCCTTACGTGTTGTGATGGACGCACTAGGTGAGAGAGCAGTGCTATGACAGTTGAACCATGGGGCTTCATCTCTATGGTCAGTTTAAATGCTGACAGACATTAACATGAATTGCTTTGTTATTTATCCCAATACATCTGTTGTATACTACACATATAAACAACATAAAGTTTATGTTTGTATTGAAATTTATTGGTGTAAATATCTCACCTTTGTCCAAACATGTAACACAATACCAATATCCTTGCAAAATGCAATTAGATATGGGTCTGATAATATAATAAGTTTGTTGACCTATTTATCTGCAGTGACCAATCAGATCTTTCTAACTTAAGTAACACCCAACTGATTGTTACAGATTATTAGCTCAGAACATGTTTCCCCCTTTAATAATATAGTATTTAATGTCATTACTATAATCTTTGTAAACCAATGAACAGCTAGGGAAGTTGAATTAGGGAAGTTGATTGATTATATAAAGTTGTCTGTGAAAGATCTGTCAATGGTTCATTGATCTGACTTTTATAAATTGCATTATTTTCTGGTGGTAACTTTGTTACTCTATATAATCCAGCCTAGTGCACACTATTAAACGCAAACACTCCGGAATATCCCTGCAGGGTATGAGATGGTTTCTTTCTCTTCTGATCAAGGTTCTCTAGTAACTAAAGTAATTGCAGTGGATGCTGACTCTGGACACAAGTTAAAACAGCATTGTACATGGCAGACAGTTGGTGTCGAACCCCCCCACCTCTATTTAGGCTTGGTTTCTTTATTTTCACATAAATGGCCTCCTTAACACCTCTCTTGAACCAGTCACGTTCCTTCGCCAGTATGTTAACATTACAATCTTCAAAGGTATGTCCTTTATCCTTAAGATGCAGATACACGGCTGAGTCCTGACCCGAGGAATTGGCTCTTCTGTGCTGGGCCATACGTTGATGCAGTTGCTGTTTGGTCTCCCCCACATACAAATCAGAGCATTCTTCACTGCACTGCACCGCATATATGATGTCGCTTTTCTTGTGTTTTGGTATTGGGCCTGACAGTAGTGCAATTCCAGAACTTATATTACAGGTTCCTTTAGACCATGAAATAGAAAATATCCATGAAATAGTGCTCACAGCTTTGGATGGTGGAAATCCTGTGCAATCTGGGACCAACACTAATTATAATCACTGTTACAGATTCTAATGATAATTTCCTCAGTTTGTTCAAGAGTGTATAAAGTGAGTATCAATGAAAACATCCATTGAATTCTCTATTCTTCATGTCAGTGCGAGTGAAAGATGAAGGAATCAACTCAGAAATCCATATTCTTTAGTGCCACATCAAGACAAGCCATCAAGACATTTTCCATTATTCCATAAGTGGAGAAATCAAATAAAAGAAAAGTAGACTATGACAAAACCATGAAATATCAAGTACAGCAAAAGATGGTGGTGACGCTAGTCTCCCCATCCAAGGTATTGATTGAATATTAGATGAAAAATGACAATGTTCCAGAGATATCAGTCACCTCAGATGACAATCCCACATTTCGAGGACTCAGCCCCTGGCACTGTGTAGCTTTAATAACATACAGATCTGGACTCTGGAGAGAATGGGGAAGTTGACTGTAAGGCTGTAGGTGTTGTACCTTTAAATACTGTCACATCTGGAAACTTCTACAAATAGTCACAACAAGTCCCTTGGACAGAGAAAAAGACTCTTATTATATATCACCATAGAAGCAACTGATCATGGTTCTCCACCACTATCTCTCAGGAAAAGTATTAGACTGGATATACAGATGTAAATGATAATGCACCTTTATTTGAAAAATCAACCTACATCGCTTATGTCCCAGAAAACAATCAACCAGGTACTCCATTATAGTATCCAAGCAACTGGATAAAGATACTGGGGAAAATGCTAAACTTGTAATTCAATACACCACCAATACAGAAGACTTCCTTCAGTTTTATCTATTCTATTAAACCTGTAACTGGAGTCATTTATGCACAAAGGTCATTGATTATGAAACTGACAGAGAATTTCAGATCCAGGTTATAGCAAGGACAACGGGTCTCCATCTCTACAGCAGCAGCATTTCTCATGAATTTGTATCATTGATCGAATGATAATTACCCCATAATTCTCACCCATCACCAGATGCAGGTGGGTTTCTGCAGGGTATGAGATGGTTTCTTTCTCTTCTGATCAAGGTTCTCTAGTGACTAAAGTAATTGCAGTGTTGCATTTTATATCATCATACCTGCAAACAAAAGTAGGGTTTGTGTTGCATTGTTCTAAGACATCTAAGTATATTTCCCCCCCCCCCCAGAAATTAATGGTGTACAAATTCCAACACTTTACCCTGACACCTTGTGTTTATAAACTCAAACTTTTACATAACTTAATAACAATATCTTTGCAAAATACAATTAGACATGGAGCTGATAGAAAAAAGTGACAAATATTTCCTGTGCTATTAATCTGTTGTAAGAAGCTTAATCTGGTACACACAGTACTAATTTACACACTATGAGAATTAAGTTCAGGACTGACATGTTCTCCACAGCCAGCGGAAACTCCCTAAACTTTAACACAGGGGGTCGACCGTGGGCGAGAGAAATTTTCAGAATGAACAAAACAATCTTGATGGCAACATTATTGTCAGAAACGCTTGTTTATACAGAACACACATGCACGTCGGAACCAATAGAATTGTTCTTTCTTTTTTCATGTGTGTACCTAGCTTTACATCAAGTAACCAAGTGAAATCACCTGATTGTTGCTACAGATTAATAGCTTGGCAAACTTTTAACCCTTTTTTATAATTTAATATTTAATGTAATTTCTTTTGTTATAGTAAAGTAAACAAAAAGGACAATTGATAAGGGGTTAATTATTGAGTATTGCTTGTAGTCATGGTTTGTCATGGGTAACAGAGATTACATTAAGCATTATATTATTAATAATTATTACAACATTAATATTATTTTCAGTTACATATATTAGTGTTTAGAGGTGACCTCATACTTTGGGTGATAAAGTGAAAGAATCCAAATATATCGTTTTGACGATCATATATTTTTTTAAAATGGTATCATTTATTTTTTATAACTTAGCTAGTCCCAGGAACCATCAAAGCTTCTTTTGAAATAGATTCAGATATTTTCTATTATGTACAATATATCTGCAGTCCATAATTGAGCCTCAGAGCGCCACTGTTTACTAATATAGAAAAACATGGAGCTCAATTAGTTTTCTAGCACAAAACAGATTTGCAAGGAGGGATCAAAATCATTTTAGATTTTTCTAAAGAAGATACAGTTGCTAAAGATTACAGAATTTCACAGATTTCACAGGAAAACAATATTTTAATTTTGGGCATTTCATATCATAGGCTGCAATGAAAATCCAGGAGGCACAGACAGTCAAAGAATTCAAATGGCAAGTAATATTTTTATTCTGTTTTCTCTCTTTACCAGTCAGTCTCTGCTCAGATCATTACTCCATTTTTGAAGAAATGCAAAAAGGTCATTAATAGGAAACCTTGGTAAAGATCTTGGACTAATATTAAGGACATTTCTGTGAGGAAGTTCCGTGTTTGCTCAATTTTCAGAGAAATATTTCAGTGTAAATTTATTGAATGGAAATTTAAATGTTGCCAAACAGAATAGACAGAGAGACACACTGTGGGGACAGCAGAGGAATGTTTCTAACCTTTGATGCTGTGATTGAGAATCCACTAAATATTATCATGTTAGGGTTGATATTAAGGATATAAATGATAATCCTCCAAGGTTTGTTCATGAAACATTGAGTTAAAAATCAGTGAACACACCTTACCAGGAGTGAGATTTGCTTTACAAAGTGCTGAAGACCTTGATGTTGGAATAAATTCTCTGCAGAGCTACAAACTCAACACAAAAATAAGCACTTTGCATTGGCTGAGGAGGCCGCACTGACAGCAGTATAAAACCAAACTTATATTAGAGGTCCCATTAGATCGTGAAGTAGAAAGTATCCATGAAATAGTGCTCACAGCTTTCGATGGTGGACATGTGCAATCTGGGACAAACACTAATATAATCACTGTTACAGATTTAAATGATAATTTTCCTCAGTTTGTCCAAGATGTGTATAAAGTGAGTATCAATGAAAACATCCCATTAAATTCTACTATTCTTCATGTCAGTGCGAGTGATAAAGATGAAGGAATCAACTCAGAAATCACATATTCTTTTAGTGCCACATCAAAACAAGCCATCAAGACATTTTACATTTATTCAATAAGTGGAGAAATCAAAGTAAAGGAAAACCTTGACTATGAAAAAACAAAATATTATGAAATATCAGTAGAAGCAAAAGATGGCGGGTGACCTAGTCTCCCAAGCTAAAAGTATGATTGAAATATAGAGAACGACAATGTTCCAGAGATATCAGTCACTCAATAACTAACCAGTTTGTGAGGACTCGCCCCTGGCACTGTGAGTCGCTTTAATTAACATACAAGATCTGGACTCTGGAGAGAATGGGGAATTGACTGTAAGGCTGTAGGTGTCTGTACCTTTTAAATTAGTTATCATCTGGAAATTCTACAAAATAGTCACAACAAGTTCTTGGACAGAGAAAAAAAAGATCTTATTATAATATCACCATAGAAGCAATGATCATGGTTCTCCACCACTATCTCTCAGGAAAAGTATTAGACTAGAATATAGATTGTAAATGATAATCCTTTATTTGAAAAATCAACCTACATGCTTATGTACCAGAAAACAATCAACCAGGAGCTCTCCATATTAGTATCCAGCACTGGATAAAGATACTGGGGAAAATGCTAAACTTGTATATTTCAATTAACACCACCAAAATACAGAAGAACTTCCTTCAGCTTTTATCTATTTCTATTAATCCTGTAAACTGAGGTCATTTATGCACAAAGGTCATTTGATTATGAAACTGACAGAGAATTTCACGATCCAGGTTATAGAAAAGGACAACGGGTTCCCATCTCTAAAGAGCAGCACATTTTGCAGATTTGTATCATTGATCAGAATGATAATTTACCCATAATTCTCTACCCATCACCAGATGCAGGTGGTTCTGCAGGGTATGAGATGGTTTCTTTCTCTTCTGATCAAGGTTCTCTAGTAACTAAAGTAATTGCAGTGGATGCTGACTCTGGACACAACGCTTGGCTCTCTTATTATTTTTCCCAAGACTCAGATACGTCTCATTTTATTATTGATCAATACACAGGAGAAGTTAGAACAGCTCGAGTTTTCCAAGAAAAAGATGTTCTGAGACACAGAGTTGTGGTTATAGTAAAGGACAATGGAACTCCACCACTTACAGCATCTGTTACAGTGAATCTTGTAGTTGCTGATAATTTTCAGAATGTGCCTCCTGAACTTACACACCAAACCAGGAAATTAGACCCTCAGTCTAACATGCACATCTATCTGGTTATTGCTGTAGCTGTGATATCTTTCCTCTTCCTGCTAACTGTAATATTAGTTATTATATGTAAATATAGAATAATAGTTTAAAAGAAAATGTATCTACTGCCGACTTGGTGCAGGTAAGTTACTTGTGTAATATTATCATTTTTGAATGCAGCTAGAATTTTTCCAAGTTGGCGTTAGAGTTGGCCAAACTTCACCAATCAATCAGATATTATTTAACATTTGAAAGCTAACATCTGATTGAATGGGGTAAAATTAGCACCATTTTTAACACTAAGAACTATTGAATAACCCTGAAATATATTTATCTCTTAGAGATGGTTGACAGTTGCTGTGCTTTTTCTTCCACTTATTTCTAAGGGACCCCAGATTTCTTAATACAGAACAGTCTGTTCTCACCATTTTCCAATATTTTTTTTCAAAATTTACTTTCAAATCATCAAAATAAATAATACATAAAAAAAAAGATAGATGGTTTAATAACCTGTTATTTACCATCAGCAGGAATCAGATCTTTCTAACTTAAGTAACACCCAACTGATTGTTACAGATTATTAGCTCAGAACATGTTTCCCCCTTTAATAATATAGTATTTAATGTCATTACTATAATCTTTGTAAACCAATGAACAGCTAGGGAAGTTGAATTAGGGAAGTTGATTGATTATATAAAGTTGTCTGTGAAAGATCTGTCAATGGTTCATTGATCTGACTTTTATAAATTGCATTATTTTCTGGTGGTAACTTTGTTACTCTATATAATCCAGCCTAGTGCACACTATTAAACGCAAACACTTCGGAATATCCCTACAATACTTGGACAGTGTATGCATATTGCAACTAGAATGTGAGCATTTGGTCGTACTTGAAATATTTTATTTCATTTGTATATACGTCATAAGGAGACCATTGTCTAGTTCCATATTATTCTGGTTTTGATTGTTCACATATTGTATATGCATCTGTTTGGCAAGACCTATAAATAGCAAAACATATTATTTTTTCTCTCCCTTCTGCAGCCTTGAGGAGTTTAAGTAGTTATATGTTGTATATATTATATAAAGCAATCCAGTGCACTTACAGGACTTGTTCATTCAGATACAGTACTTTTTTTGTTACATCAAGTGCAGGCATAAAGGTATCTGAATGAACAAGTCCTGTGAGTGCACTGGATCATTTTTCTATTTTATACCGTTTAATAATTGAATTATTAATTGTGGTTCTAGTATTTATATCTTTTTATGGTTAATAAACAGGGTATTTTTAGATTTCACTAAGGTGTATATAATATTATATATTAATAGCATTTATAATTTGTTCATAATGTAATCATTGTGTTATTAAAGCATCTTTAATATAATTTTTCAGGTTTATAGCAAACTACATACTTTGGAAACATGATTAAGTAAGGTATCACAATATATAATTTTGACTATCATTCTTTTTTTTATAATTAATTTTACATTTTATAATTATAATGGTAATTTTTATAATATGGAATTAAGCTGAACTTAGGAATCAACAAAGTTTATTTAAAATAGGTTCAGAAACTTCTATTATGTACATATGATCTGCAGTTCCACAATTGAGCCTCAGAGCGCCGCTGTTCACTAATATAAAAAAACATGGAGCTCCATTAGTTCTTCTAGCACAAAACAGATTTGCAAGGAGGGATCAAAATCATTTTAGATTTTTACAAAGAAGATACAGTTGCTGAAGGTCTACAGAATTGCACTTAATCTGATTTCCACTGGAAATATAACTTTAACTCTGGGCATTTCATATCATAAAGGCTGCAATGAAAATCCAGGAGGCACAGACAGTCAAAGAATTCAAATGGCAAGTTATATTTTTATTCCTGTTTTTTTCTCTTTACCAGTCAGTCTCTGCTCAGATTCATTACTCCATTTTTGAAGAAATGCAAAAAGGTTCATTAATAGGAAACCTTGGTAAAGATCTTGGACTGAATATTAAGGATATTTCTGTGAGGAAGTTCCGTGTTGTTTCTCAATTTTCAGAGAAATATTTCAATGTAAATTTATTGAATGGAATTTTAAATGTTGCAGACAGAATAGACAGAGAGACACTGTGTGGGACAGCAGAAGAATGTTTTCTAACCTTTGATGTAGTAGTAGAGAATCCACTAAATATTTATCATGTTAGGGTTGATATTAAGGATATAAATGATAATCCTCCAAGATTTGTTCATGAAACTATTGAGCTAAAAATTAGTGAACACACCTTACCAGGAGTGAGATTTCTGATAGAAAGTGCTGAAGACCTTGATGTTGGAATAAATTCTCTGCAGAGCTACAAACTCAGTACCAATAAGCACTTTGTATTGGCTGAGGAGGTTGGCACTGACAGCAGCACAAAACCGGAAATTATATTACAGGTTCCTTTAGACCGTGAAGTAGAAAGTATTCATGAAATAGTACTCATGGCTTTCGATGGTGGAAATCCTGTGCAAACTGGGACAACACTAATTATAATCACTGTTACAGATTCTAATGATAATTTTCCTCAGTTTGTTCAAGATGTGTATAAAGTGAGTATCAATGAAAACATCCCATTGAATTCTACTATTCTTCATGTCAGTGCGAGTGATAGAGATGAAGGAATCAACTCAGAAATCACATATTCATTTAGTGCCACATCAAGACAAGCCATCAAAACATTTTCCATCAATTCAAATGGAGAAATCAAAGTAAAGGAAAACTTAGACTATGAAAAAACAAAGCATTATGAAATATCAGTAGAAGCAAAAGATGGTGGAGGCCTAGTCTCCCAAGCTAAAGTATTGATTGAAATATTAGATGAAAATGACAATGTTCCAGAGATATCAGTCACCTCAATGACTAACCCAGTATCTGAGGACTCAGCCCCTGGCACTGTGGTAGCTTTAATTAAAGTACAAGATTTGGACTCTGGAGAGAATGGGGAAGTTGACTGTAAGGCTGTAGGTGTTGTACCATTTAAATTACTGTTATCATCTGGAAACTTCTACAAAATAGTCACAACAAGTCCGGACACAACGCTTGGCTCTCTTATTATTTTTCCCAAGACTCAGATACGTCTCATTTTATTATTGATCAATACACAGGAGAAGTCCGAACTGCTCAAGTTTTCCAAGAAAAAGATGTTCTGAGACACAGAGTTGTGGTTATAGTAAAGGACAATGGAACTCCACCACTTACAGCATCTGTTACACTGAATCTTGTAGTTGCTGATAATTTTCAGAATGTGCTTCCTGAACTTACACACCAGACCAGGAAATTAGACCCTCAGTCTAACATGCACATCTACCTGGTTATTGCTATAGCTGTGATATCTTTCCTCTTCCTGCTAACTGTAATATTAGTTGTTATATGTAAATATAGAATAATAGTTTAAAAGAAAATGTATCTACTGCCGACTTGGTGCAGGTGAGTTACTTGTGTAATCTTATCATTTTTGAGTTCAGCTATAATGTTTCCAAGTTGGCGTTAAAAGCTGGCCAAACTTCATAAAGTTCGGCCTGTTTTCCAACTTTTGAACTTCAGTAAAAGTTCGAAATCAGACCCATTAAAGTCAATGGGAGAGTTATGGTTTGAAAAGTCTGTATATTATATATATATATATATATATATATATATATATATATATATTTCATTCTTTCTGGGACTATAACAAATATTTTAGTATATTTAAAGTAAAAGTATTTAAAGGGCAAAACTATATTAAAAATAATTTTGCGTCATCCTAATCTATAAGTAAATATATGTAAGTAGCCCTCACTGTTTTGTTGCATGCCTTTAATCTCATACTTCCTCCCACTGTTAACAGACTTTTCCTTTCATCTGACTCAACTTTCTGAGAAGTCAAACATGCTAAGTAATCACTATGAGTCAGCACTGGAATTTGTTTTTACCAAGCCATGCAATTAACACACTCCAACTGTCACTTTTTCAGTTTACAGCAGAACTGCATAGAGCATAAGGGTTTATAATAATAATGCACCTGGTTGACAGCTGAAATGTAAGATGTTTCTAAAGATATCTCAAGAAAGAGTGGACAGATTTACAAAAAATTGATACTGTGATAGTTGGAAAGAATTATAGTTTCCAGTAATGGGCAAATAAAAAACGTTTTTTTTTCCAGTATAGATGCTTTTTAAATTGTGTTGTGAATTATCATGTAATATATAGTATTGTCGTGTTATTTTTCAATAGAAAAAGATTTTGCTACTTACCTTTGTGCGATCCAATACCAGATGTAAACGAGCAAAGCATATGAAATATCAGTAGAAGCAAAGATGGTGGAGGCCTAGTCTCCCAAGCCAAGGTATTGATTGAAATATTAGATGAAAATGACAATGTTCCAGAGATATCAGTCACCTCAATGACTAACCCAGTACTGAGGACTCAGCCCCTGGCACTGTGGTAGCTTTAATTAAAGTACAAGATTGGACTCTGGAGAGAATGGGGAAGTAGTTGATTGTAAGGTGTAGGTGTTGTACCATTTAAATTACTGTTACATCTGGAAACTTCTACAAATAGTACACAACAACCTTGGACAGAGAAAAAGACTCTTATTATAATATCACCATAGAAGCAACTGATCATGGTTCTCCACCACTATCTCTCAGGAAAAGTATTAGACTGGATATATCAGATGTAAATGATAATCCGCCTTTATTTGAAAAATCAACCTACATTGCTTATGTACCAGAAAACAATCAACCAGGAGCTTCCATTTATAGTATCCAAGCACTGGATAAAGATACTGGGGGAAAATGCTAAACTTGTATATTCAATTAACACCACCAATACAGAAGATCTTCCTTCAGCTTTATCTATTTCTATTAATCCTGTAACTGGAGTCATTTATGCACAAAGGTCATTTGATTATGAAACTGACAGAGAATTTCAGATCCAGGTTATAGCAAGGACAACGGGTCTCCATCTCTAAAGAGCAGCACATTCTCAGAATTTGTATCATTGATCAGAATGATAATTTACCCATAATTCTCTAACCCATCACCAGATGCAGGTGGTTCTGCAGGGATGAGATGGTTTCTTCTCTTCTGATCAAGGTTCTCTAGTAACTAAAGTAATTGCAGTGGATGCTGACTCTCCAATATTCTTGTAAAATGCAAATAGATATGGGTCTGATAATATAAAAAGGGCAAAAGTTTGTTGTCCTATTTATCTGCAGTGACCAATTAGATCTTTCTAACTTAAGTAACACCCAACTGATTGTTACAGATAATTAGCTCAGAACATTTTTTTCCCCTTTAATAATATAGTATTTAATGTCATTACTATAATCTTTGTAAACCAATGAACAGTTAGGGAAGTTAAATTAGGGAAGTTGATTAATTATATAAAGTTGTCTGTGAAAGATCTGTCAATGGTTCATTGATCTGACTTTTATAAATTGCATTATTTTCTGGTGGTAACTTTGTTATAATCCAGCCTAGTGCACACTATTAAACGCAAACACTCCGGAATATCCCTACTGTACTTGGACAGTGTATGCATATTGCAACTAGAATGTGAGCATTTGGTCGTACTTAAAATATTTTATTTCATTTGTATATACGTCATAAGGAGACCATTGTCTAGTTCCATATTATTCTGTTTTTGATTGTTCACATATTGTATGTGCATCTGTTTAGCAAGACCTATAAATAGCAAAACATATTATTTTGCTCTCCCTTCTGCTGGCTTGAGGTAGTTTAAGTAGTTATATGTGTATATATAGTAAAGTGATCCAGTGCACTCACAGGACTTGTTCATTCAGATACAGTACTTTTTTGTTACATCAAGTGCAGGCATAAAGGTATCTGAATGAACAAGTCCTGTGAGTGCACTGGATCATTTTTCATTTTATACCGTTTAATAATTGAATTATATTGTGGTTAGTATTTATATCTTTTTTAGGTTAAAAACAGGTGTATTTTAGATTTCACTAAGGTGTATATAATATTATATATATAGCATATAATTTGTTCTAATGTAATCATTGTGTTATTAAAGCATCTTTAAAATAATCTTTCAGGTTATAGCAAACTACATACTTTGGAAACATGATTAAGTAAGGTATCACAATAATAATTTTGACTATCATTCTTTTTATAATTATTTTACTTTTTATAATCATAATGGTAATTTTATAATAATGGAATTAAGCTGAACTAGCAATCCAACAGTTTATTTTAAAATAGTTCAGAACTTCTATTATGTACATATGATCTGCAGTTCCACAATTGAGCCTCAGAGCGCCGCTGTTCACTAATATAAAAAAATGGGCTCCATTAGTTCTTCTAGCACAAAACAGATTTGCAAGGAGGGATCAAAATCATTTTAGATTTCACAAAGAAGTACAGTTCTGAAGGTCTACAGAATTGCACTTAATCTGATTTCCACTGGAAATATAACTTAACTCTGGGTATTCATATCATAAAGGCTGCAATGAAAATCCAGGAGGCACAGACAGTCAAAGAATTCAAATGGCAAGTAATATTTTTATTCCTGTTTTTCTCTCTTTACCAGTCAGTCTCTGCTCAGATTCATTACTCCATTTTTGAAGAAATGAAAAAGGTTCATATAGGAAACCTTGGTAAAGATCTTGGATGAATATTAAGGACATTTCTGTAGGAAGTTCCGTGTTGTTTCTCAATTTCAGAGAAATATTTCAATTTAAATTTATTGAATGGAAATTTAAATGTTGCAGACAGAATAGACGAGAGAGACACTGTGTGGGACAGCAGAAGATGTTTTCTAACCTTTGATGTAGTAATAGAGTCCACTAAATATTTATCATGTTAGGTTGTATATAAGGATATAAATGATAATCCTCCAAGATTTGTTCATGAAACTTTGAGCTAAAAATTAGTGAACACACCTTACCAGGAGTGAATTTCTGATAGAAAGTGCTGAAGACCTTGATGTGGAATAAATTCTCTGCAGAGCTACAAACTCAGTACCAATAACACTTTGTATTGGCTGAGGAGGTTGGCACTGACAGCAGCACAAAACCGGAAATTATATTACAGGTTCCTTTAGACCGTGAAGTAGAAAGTATCATGAAATAGTACTCATGGCTTTCGATGGTGGAAATCCTGTGCAAACTGGGACAACACTAATTATAATCACTGTTACAGATTTTAATGATAATTTCCTCATTTTTTCAAGTATGTGTATAAAGTGAGTATCAATGAAACATCCCATTGAATTCTACTATTTCTTCATGTCAGTCGCAGTGATAGAGTGAAGGAATCAACTCAGAAATCACATATTCATTTAGTGCCACATCAAGACAAGCCATCAAGACATTTTCCATCAATTCAAATGGAGAATCAAAGTAAAGAAAACTTAGACTATGAAAAAACAAAGCATTATGAAATATCAGTAGAAGCAAAAGATGGTGGAGGCCTAGTCTCCCAAGCCAAGGTATTGATTGAAATATTAGATGAAAATGACAATGTTCCAGAGATATCAGTCACCTCAATGACTAACCCAGTTATCGAGACTCAGCCCCTGGCACTGTGGTAGCTTTAATTAAAGTACAAGATTTGGACTCTGGAGAGAGGGGGAAGTTGACTGTAAGCTGTAGGTGTTGTACCATTTAAATTACTGTTATCATCTGGAAACTTCTACAAAATAGTCACAACAAGTCCCTTGAACAGAGAAAAAGACTCTTATATAAACACCATAGAAGCAACTGATCATGGTTCTCACCACTATCTCTCAGGAAAAGTATTAGACGGATATATCAGATGTAAATGATAATCCGCCTTTATTTGAAAAATCAACCTACATTGCTATGTACCAGAAAACAATCAACCAGGAGCTTCCATTTAGTATCCAAGCACTGGATAAAGATACTGGGGAAAATGCTAAACTGTATATTTCAATTAACACCACCAATACAGAAGATCTTCCTCAGCTTTATCTATTTCTATTAATCCTGTAACTGGAGTCATTTATGCACAAAGGTCATTTGATTATGAAACTGACAGAGAATTTCAGATCCAGGTTATAGCAAAGGACAACGGGTCTCCAGCTTTAAACAGCAGCACATTTCTGAGAATTTGTATCATTGATCAGAATGATAATTTACCCATAATTCTCTACCCATCACCAGATGCAGGTGGTTCTGCAGTGTATGAGATGGTTCCTTTCTCTTCTGATCAAGGTTCTCTAGTAACTAAAGTAATTGCTGTGATGCTGACTCGGACACAAGCTTGGCTCTCTTATATTTTTCCCAAGACTCAGATACTCTCATTTTATTATGATCAATACACAGGAGAATCCGACAGCTCAAGTTTTCCAGAAAAAGATGTTCTGAGACACAGAGTTGTGGTTATAGTAAAGGACAATGGAACTCCACCACTTACAGCAACTGTTACAGTGAATCTTGTAGTTGCTGATAAATTTTCAGAATGTGCCTCCTGAACTTACACACCAGCCAGGAAATTAGACCCTCAGTCTAACATCACATCTACTGGTTATTGCGTAGCTGTGATATCTTCCTCTTCCTGCTAACTGTAATATTAGTTGTTATGTAAATAAGAGAGTCAAAATCATCTAAACCCTTTTGTTCAGTTAATTCCTACCCCCAAATTGATCCCAGGTTTATTACTCAATTTAATACTGGAACTTTACCATTCCCGTATTCTTATGATGTGTGTGTAACTCTGGATCCAAGTGAAAGGGACTTTGCTTTTCCTAAACCTCATCACAACGTCCCAGTTGAAAGTCTGATTGATGCTGATGATTCTGGAATTGGAAATAATAGTTTAAAAGAAAATGTATCTACTGCCGACTTGGTGCAGGTGAGTTACTTGTGTAATCTTATCATTTTTGAGTTCAGCTATAATGTTTCCAAGTTGCGTTAAAAGCTGGCCAAACTCATAAAGTTCGGCCTGTTTTCCAACTTTTGAACTTCAGTAAAAGTTCGAAATCAGACCCATTA
Organism: Hymenochirus boettgeri; assembly: GCA_019447015.1. Classification (NCBI taxonomy): domain Eukaryota; kingdom Metazoa; phylum Chordata; class Amphibia; order Anura; family Pipidae; genus Hymenochirus; species Hymenochirus boettgeri. Next base: position 43,236,551 of record CM033471.1, on the reverse strand, counting down.
AAGTCAATGGGAGAGTTATGGTTTGAAAAGTCTGTATATTATATATATATATATATATATATATATATATATATATTTCATTCTTTCTGGGACTATAACAAATATTTTAGTATATTTAAAGTAAAAGTATTTAAAGGGCAAAACTATATTAAAAATAATTTTGCGTCATCCTAATCTATAAGTAAATATATGTAAGTAGCCCTCACTGTTTTGTTGCATGCCTTTAATCTCATACTTCCTCCCACTGTTAACAGACTTTTCCTTTCATCTGACTCAACTTTCTGAGAAGTCAAACATGCTAAGTAATCACTATGAGTCAGCACTGGAATTTTTTTTTACCAAGCCATGCAATTAACACACTCCAACTGTCACTTTTTCAGTTTACAGCAGAACTGCATAGAGCATAAGGGTTTACAATAATAATGCACTTGGTTGACCGCTGAAATGTAAGATGTTTCTAAAGATATCTCAAGAAAGAGTGGACAGATTTACAAAAAATTGATACTGTGATAGTTGGAAAGAATTATAGTTTCCAGTAATGGGCAAATAAAAATGTTTTTTTTTCCAGTATAGATGCTTTTTAAATTGTGTTGTGAATTATCATGTAATATATAGTATTGTCGTGTTATTTTTCAATAGAAAAAGATTTTGCTACTTACCTTTGTGCGATCCAATACCAGATGTAAACGAGATTACATTAGTATTGCATTGTGGGATCACATAAAGGTAAGAAGCTCCAGTTGCACAGATTTTAAGTCCCCATACAAAGCCCTGTTAAGTTTCGGGCTACAGTAGTGTAAACTAACCAAAGGGGTTTTGTATTGGGTGCCCTGCTTTATTTCTAAAACATTTAAAAATGTGCAGTGTCCTATACTGTAGTGTAAACGGCGTACCTGGGTTACAGTGGGTTTTACACAGATTTCAACAATATTGAATCTCCCTGTAAGTATTCTATGAAACTAATAAATATAGTCAGTGTTTCTATTGGAATGTGGGAGGGAACAGAAGGTGATGCCAGACAGGGACAGCAAACTCCTCTCAGATGTAGCACACATATAAATCAATATGGGTTGTATTTCTAATGGATATAGTGATTACAACTTTTGGAACAATTGTTTTCTCTCTTTGTATCATTTCTTTTGGACCAAATGCAAATTATCAAGGATATGTTTTCAGAAGTAACATCATAATATATATTACCGTATTTTAATTTAGTGCATATTTATGTGCTGTAATTTTTAATAATATAGGTTCCCAGTGTAGTGTTTGGGTTGTACTATTAATTATCACTATTAAAAGGTAATTTTACCTTTTTATACAACTGTTAGTAAGTTATTTGTAATTAACTTTTCTGTTACTTCTATAATACTTCTATAATCATTTAGTATTCTGGGTGCTGCATAATTGCACTTTTTTAATAATAATGAAAATACCAAACTAACCCATAATAGTTCAAAGTGCTAAAGAACACAATTCATCTTTTGCAGTGCTAGTAGAGAGTTGAATCTTGGATTCAGCAGGTGGTGGAGAAGAAACTCTAATTCACATCATTTATGTAAATTAAATATTGGTTTAATACATTCTCAAAACATTGCAGTGTTGTCCTATTACTATAAAACACTTGCCTATATCTATTATTTTTTGCATTTATAGCAATATATATTAGATGATGAACGTTATAGCTCCCTAAAAAAACTTTGAGTTCAGACAATATTCCCTATATATCTGGTGACACTTTTCACATGGATACTTTATAATAATAAGGGGATTCAATCAAAGTTCTTATTGTTAAAAATGGTGCTAATTTTGCCCCACCAATCAGATATTATTTAACATTTAAAAAGCTAACATTGATTGGTTGGGGTAAAATTAGCACCATTTAACAATAAGACCTTCTTTGAATAACCATGAAATATATTTATCTCTTAGAGATGGTTGACAGTTGCTGTGCTTCTTCTTCCACTTATTTCTAAGGGACCCCAGATTTCTTAATACAGGACAGTCTTTCTCACCAATTTCCAATAATTTTTTCAAAATTTACTTTCAAATCATCAAAATAAATATACAAAAAATAAAAAATAGATAGTTTAATAACCTGTTATTTACCATCAGCAGGAAAAAGAAACTAACAGTAATTCAAATGCCAAGCATTGTGTCATGCACTTCATTATCTAAAGACTGAAAAGAGCCATAAAAAGATTGAATGGAGCAACAGCACGTGTAAGAGTGGATGCGGTGTGAAGATCCATGCGTTGCAATAATGACCAGAGATGTACTACTAATTTCACCAAACGTTCACATACACATCTTCACCTGTCAGTCAAAAACCAGCCAAGTATCGTTATTTTAACTGCAGTGCATGGGCTCACATACACAGCTTTTGCCTGGTGTGCCTTCCCTTCACATTCCTGGTGCTTGTTTTGTGGATTGTGATAAGGCACCCTTCAGCGTATTGGTACATTGCTTAGGTTGCCAAGAAAGTAAACCAAAAAGTACCCCTGTGGGTACCTGTAATTTTATAATATTGTTTCAATGAAGATACATTTTAAATACACACACAGTGGCTTGGATATAGGGTGATTGTCATGTTCTGCTTCTTGTGTACTTTAGCTAAGTTGTCTATGTAAGGAAGAGGTCCATGCTTAAAATGTAGCATTAAAAAGATTGTTTTGCAGTTAAAGGGACACTATACTGAAAAAATGACTTTGCCTCATCTTAATCTATAATTCAATACATGTAAGTAGCACTTGATTTGCGTGTGTTGCTGCATGCTTTCAACCCAGCACACATTTGTTTAGGAGTAGTATCACCCCCTCCACTCCACTTCCATCCGACCTGACTTTTTTCCTACAAACCAACTGTAAGCCTGCACACTGCAACATACAGCATTCCAACTGTAAAAACTCTGTCACCATTCCAGCTACAGTAAAACTACTCACAGAAGAAAGTTTTTGAGAGCAAGGAACTTGATTGACAGCTGAAATACAAGAAGTTTTAGATTGGATATCTAATTATAGTTTCCGATTATGGTCAATTTAAAATAATTATTTTTCGGTATATAGATGCACTTTAACCTTTCTTTGCATCCTCTCTCTGATCTCCATGATCATTGATCCTTATTGTTGTGATGGAAGCACTAGGTGAGAGAGCAGTGCTATGACAGTTGAACCATGGGGCTTCATCTCTATGGTCAGTTTAAATGCTGACAGACATTAACATGAATTGCTTTGTTATCTATCCCAATACATCTGTTGTATACTACACATACAAACAACATAAAGTTTATGTTTGTATTGACATTTATTGGTGTAAATATCTCACCTTTGTCCAAACATGTAACCAATACCAATATTCTGTAAAATGCAATAGATATGGGTCTGATAATATAAAAGGCAAAAGTTTGTTGTCCTATTTCTGCAGTGACCAATTAGATCTTTCTAACTTAAGTACACCCACCTGATTGTTACAGATTATTAACTCAGAACATTTTTCCCCTTTAATAATATAGTATTTAATGTCATTACTATAATCTTTGTAAACCAATGAACAGTTGGGAAGTTGAATTAGGGAAGTTGATTAATTATATAAAGTTGTCTGTGAAAGATCTGTCAATGGTTCATTGATCCGACTTTTATAAATTGCATTATTTTCTGGTGGTAACTTTGTTATAATTCAGCCTAGTGCACACTATTAACGTAACACTCCGGAATATCCTCCCATACTTGGACAGTGTATGCATATTGCAACTAGAATGTGAGCATTTGGTCGTACTTGAAATATTTTATTTCATTTGTATATACGTCATAAGGAGACATTGTCTAGTTCCATATTATTCTGTTTTGATTGTTCACATATGTATGTGCATCTGTTGGCAAGACCTATAAATAGCAAAATATAATATTTGCTCTCCTTCTACTGGCTTGAGGTAGTTTAAGTAGTTATATGTGTATATATAAAGTAAGTGATCCAGTGCACTCACAGGACTTGTTCATTCAGATACAGTACTTTTTTGTTACATCAAGTGCAGGCATAAAGGTATCTGAATGAACAAGTCCTGTGAGTGCACTGGATCATTTTTCTATTTTTTGTGGTTCTAGTATTTATATCTTTTTATGGTTAATAAACAGGGTATTTTTAGATTTCACTAAGGTGTATAAATATTATATTAATAGCATTTATAATTTTTCATAATGTAATCATTGTGTTATTAAAGCATCTTTAATATAATTTTTCAGGTTTATAGCAAACTACATACTTTGGAAACATGATTAAGTAAGGTATCACAATATATAATTTTGACTATCATTCTTTTTTTTATAATTAATTTTACACTTAGGAATCAACAAAGTTTATTTAAAATAGGTTCAGAAACTTCTATTATGTACATATGATCTGCAGTTCCACAATTGAGCCTCAGAGCGCCGCTGTTCACTAATATAAAAAAACATGGAGCTCCATTAGTTCTTCTAGCACAAAACAGATTTGCAAGGAGGGATCAAAATCATTTTAGATTTTTACAAAGAAGATACAGTTGCTGAAGGTCTACAGAATTGCACTTAATCTGATTTCCACTGGAAATATAACTTTAACTCTGGGCATTTCACATCATAAAGGCTGCAATGAAAATCCAGGAGGCACAGACAGTCAAAGAATTCAAATGGCAAGTAATATTTTTATTCCTGTTTTTCTCTCTTTACCAGTCAGTCTCTGCTCAGATTCATTACTCCATTTTTGAAGAAATGCAAAAAGGTTCATTAATAGGAAACCTTGGTAAAGATCTTGGACTGAATATTAAGGACATTTCTGTGAGGAAGTTCCGTGTTCTTTCTCAATTTTCAGAGAAATATTTCAGTGTAAATTTATTGAATGGAAATTTAAATGTTGCAGACAGAATAGACAGAGAGACACTGTGTGGGACAGCAGAAGAATGTTTTCTAACCTTTGATGTAGTAGTAGAGAATCCACTAAATATTTATCATGTTAGGGTTGATATTAAGGATATAAATGATAATCCTCCAAGATTTGTTCATGAAACTATTGAGCTAAAAATTAGTGAACGTTCCTTACCTGGTGAGAGATTTCTGATAGAAAGTGCTGAAGACCTTGATGTTGGAATAAATTCTCTGCAGAGCTATAAACTCAGTACCAATAAGCACTTTGTATTGGCTGAGGAGGTTGGCACTGACAGCAGTACAAAACCGGAAATTATATTACAGGTTCCTTTAGACCGTGAAGTAGAAAGTATCCATGAAATAGTGCTCACAGCTTTGGATGGTGGAAATCCTGTGCAATCTGGGACAACACTAATTATAATCACTGTTTCAGATTTTAATGATAATTTTCCTCAGTTTGTCCAAGATGTGTATAAAGTGAGTATCAATGAAAACATCCCATTGAATTCTACTATTCTTCATGTCAGTGCAAGTGATAAAGATGAAGGAATCAACTCGGAAGTCACATATTCTTTTAGTGCCACATCAAAACAAGCCATCAAAACATTTTCCATCAATTCAAATGGAGAAATCAAAGTAAAGGAAAACTTAGACTATGAAAAAACAAAGCATTATGAAATATCAGTAGAAGCAAAAGATGGTGGAGGCCTAGTCTCCCAAGCCAAGGTATTGATTGAAATATTAGATGAAAATGACAATGTTCCAGAGATATCAGTCACCTCAATGACTAACCCAGTATCTGAGGACTCAGCCCCTGGCACTGTAGTAGCTTTAATTAAAGTACAAGATCTGGACTCTGGAGAGAATGGGGAAGTTGACTGTAAGGTTGTAGGTGTTGTACCATTTAAATTACTGTTATCATCTGGAAACTTCTACAAAATAGTCACAACAAGTCCCTTGGACAGAGAAAAAGACTCTTATATATAATATCACCATAGAAGCAACTGATCATGGTTCTCCACCACTATCTCTCAGGAAAAGTATTAGACTAGATATATCAGATGTAAATGATAATCCGCCTTTATTTGAAAAATCAACCTCATCGCTTATGTACCAGAAAACAATCAACCAGGAGCCTCCATATATAGTATCCAAGCACTGGATAAAGATACTGGGGAAAATGCTAAACTTGTATATTCAATTAACAACACCAATACAGAAGATCTTCCTTCAGCTTTATCTATTTCTATTAATCCTGTAACTGGAGTCATTTATGCACAAAGGTCATTTGATTATGAAACTGACAGAGAATTTCAGATCCAGGTTTAGCAAAGGACAACGGGTCTCCATCTCTAAAGAGCAGCACATTTCTCAGAATTGTATCATTGATCAGAATGATAATTTACCCATAATTCTCTACCCATCACCAGATGCAGGTGGCTCTGCAGGGTATGAGATGGTTCCTTTCTCTTCTGATCAAGGTTCTCTAGTGACTAAAGTAATTGCAGTGGATGCTGACTCTGGACACAAGCTTGGCTCTCTTATTATTTTTCCCAAGACTCAGATACATCTCATTTTATTATTGATCAATACACAGGAGAAGTCCGAACAGCTCGAGTTTTCCAAGAAAAAGATGTTCTGAGACACAGAGTTGTGGTTATAGTAAAGGACAATGGAACTCCCCCACTTACAGCATCTGTTACAGTGAATCTTGTAGTTGCTGATAATTTTCAGAATGTGCTTCCTGAACTTACTCACCAGACCAGGAAATTAGACCCTCAGTCTAACATGCACATCTACCTGGTCATTGCTATAGCTGTGATATCATTCCTGTTCCTGCTAACTGTAATATTAGTTATCATATGTAAATACAGAGAGTCAAAATCTCCAACATCCTTTAGTTCAGTGAGCACATATCCTCCAATAGATCCCAGGTTTATTCCTAAATTTAATACTGGGACTTTCCCATACTCTTATGATGTTTGCGTAACGATGGATGCAAGTGAAAAGGACTTTGCGTTTCTTAAATCTCACCACAATGTCCCAGTTGAAAGTCTAATTGATGCTGATGATTCTGGAATTGGGAATGAGAATTTAAATGAAATGCACCTATACTGGCATAGTGCAGGTAAGTGATAGTTTTAGTTTATGCTGTTTTTTTGTGAAATCAGACAATTCTTATTATTTTTTAATGTTATTTGTTATTGGGTAACAAAGGCCCTACTTGTATAACATCACAGCAATGTTGTATAGCAGTAATTTAAATAGCAATGTTGAAAAAAAAGACTTATATTGACTTTATGGCTGATGATTCTGGAATTGGCAGTTTAAATGAAACTATCTCATGCAGCCAATAAACGGAAACAAAAACAGTAATTCAAATGCCAAGCATTGTGTCATGCACTTCATTATCTAAAGACTGAAAAGAGCCATAAAAAGATTGAATGGAGCAACAGCACGTGTAAGAGTGGATGCGGTGTGAAGATCCATGCGTGCAATAATGACCAGAGATGTACTACTAATTTCCACAAACGTTCACATACACATCTTCACCTGTCAGTCAAAAAGCCAGCCAAGTATCTGTTATAGTTTTAAATGCAGTGCATGGGCTCACATACACAGCTTTTGCCTGGTGTGCCTTCCCTTCACATTCCTGGTGCTTGTTTGTGGATTGTGATAAGGCACCCTTCAGCGTATTGGTACATTGCTTAGGTTGCCAAGAAAAGTAAACCAAAAAGTACCCCGTGGGTACCTGTAATTTTATAATATGTTTTCAATGAAGTAACATTTTAAATACACACACAGTGGCTTGGATATAGGGTGATATGTCATGTTCTGCTTTTGTGTACTTTAGCTAAGGTTGTCTATGTAAGGAAAGGCCATGCTTAAAATGTAGCATTAAAAAGATTGTTTGCAGTTAAAGGGACACTATACTGAAAAAAAGACTTGCGCTCATCTTAATCTATAATTCAATACATGGAAGTAGCACTTGATTTGCGTGTGTTGCTGCATGCTTTCAAACAGCACACATTTTGTTTAGGAGTAGTATCCCCCCTCCACTCCCACTTCCATCCGACCTGACTTTTTTCCTACAAACCAACTGTGAGCCTGCACACTGCATACGCATTCCAACTGTCAAAAACTCTGTCACCATTCCAGCTACAGTAAAAATACTCACAGAAGAATAGTTTTGAGAGCAAGGAACTTGATGACAGCTGAAATACAAGAAGTTTTAATTGGATATCTAATTATAGTTCCAGTTATGGTCAATTTAAAATAATTATTTTTCGGTATATAGATGCACTTTAACCTTTCTTTGCATCCTCTCTTGATCTCCATGATCATTGATCCTAGGTGTTGTGATGGAAGCACTAGGTGAGAGAGCAGTGCTATGACAATTAACCATGGGGCTTCATCTCTATGGTCAGTTTAAATGCTGACAGACATTAACATGAATTGCTTTTGTATCTATCCCAATACATCTGTTGTATACTACACATACAAAACAACATAAAGTTTATGTGTATTGACATTTATGGTGTAAATATCTCACCTTTGTCCAAACATGAACACAATACCAATATTCTGTAAAATGCAAATAGATATGGGTATGAATATAAAAAAGGGCAAAAGTTTGTTGTCCTATTTATCTGCAGTGACCAATTAGATCTTTCTAACTTAAGTAACACCCACCTGATTGTACAGATTATTAACTCAGAACATTTTTCCCCTTTAATAATATGTATTTAATGTCATTACTATAATCTTGTAAACCAATGAACAGTTAGGGAAGTTGAATTAGGGAAGTTGATTAATTATAAAAGTTGTCTGTGAAAGATCTGTCAATGGTCATTGATCCGACTTTTATAAATTGCATTATTTTCTGGTGGTAACTTGTTATAATCAGCCTAGTGCACACTATTAAACGTAAACACTCGGAATATCCCTCCATACTTGGACAGGTATGCATATTGCAACTAGAATGTGAGCATTTGGTCGTACTTGAAATATTTTATTTCATTTGTATACGTCATAAGGAGACCATTGTCTAGTTCCATATTATTCTGGTTTTGATTGTTCACATATTGTATGCATCTGTTAGCAAGACCTATAAATAGCAAAACATAATATTTTGCTCTCCCTTCTACTGGCTTGAGGTAGTTTAAGTAGTTATATGTGTATATATAGTAAAGTGATCCAGTGCACTCACAGGACTTGTTCATTCAGATACAGTACTTTTTTGTTACATCAAGTGCAGGCATAAAGGTATCTGAATGAACAAGTCTGTGAGTGCACTGGATCATTTTCTATTTTTGTGGTTCTAGTATTTATATCTTTTTATGGTTAATAAACAGGGTATTTTTAGATTTCACTAAGGTGTATATAATATATATTAATAGCATTTATAATTTGTTCATAATGTAATCATTGTGTTATTAAAGCATCTTTAATATTATTTTCAGGTTTATAGCAAACTACATACTTTGGAAACATGATTAAGTAAGGTATCACAATATATAATTTTGACTATCATTCTTTTTTTATAATTAATTTTACACTTAGGAATCAACAAAGTTTATTTAAAATAGGTTCACAAACTTCTATTATGTACATATGATCTGCAGTTCCACAATTGAGCCTCAGAGCGCCGCTGTTCACTAATATAAAAAACATGGAGCTCCATTAGTTCTTCTAGCACAAAACAGATTTGCAAGGAGGGATCAAAATCATTTTAGATTTTACAAAGAAGATACAGTTGCTGAAGGTCTACAGAATTGCACTTAATCTGATTTCCACTGGAAATTAACTTAACTCTGGGCATTTCACATCATAAAAGCTGCAATGAAAATCCAGGAGGCACAGACAGTCAAAGAATTCAAATGGCAAGTAATATTTTTATTCCTGTTTTTTCTCTTTACCAGTCAGTCTCTGCTCAGATTCATTACTCCATTTTGAAGAAATGAAAAAAGGTTCATTAATAGGAAACTTGGTAAAGATCTTGGACTGTGATATTAGGACATTTCTGTGAGGAAGTTCGTGTTCTTTCTCAATTTTCAGAGAAATATTTCAGTGTAAATTTATTGAATGGAAATTTAAATGTTGCAGACAGAATAGACAGAGAGACACTGTGTGGGACAGCAGAAGAATGTTTTCTAACCTTTGATGTAGTAGTAGAGAATCCACTAAATATTATCATGTTAGGGTTGATATTAAGGATATAAATGATAATCCTCAAGATTTGTTCATGAAACTATTGAGCTAAAAATTAGTGAACGTTCCTACCTGGTGAGAGATTTCTGATAGAAAGTGCTGAAGACCTTGATGTTGGAATAAATCTCTGCAGAGCTATAAACTCAGTACCAATAAGCACTTTGTATTGGCTGAGGAGGTTGGCACTGACAGCAGTACAAAACCGGAAATTATATTACAGGTTCCTTTAGACCGTGAAGTAGAAAGTATCCATGAAATAGTGCTCACAGCTTTGGATGGTGGAAATCCTGTGCAATCTGGGACAACACTAATTATAATCACTGTTTCAGATTTTAATGATAATTTTCCTCAGTTTGTCCAAGATGTGTATAAAGTGAGTATCAATGAAAACATCCCATTGAATTCTACTATTCTTCATGTCAGTGCAAGTGATAAAGATGAAGGAATCAACTCGGAAGTCACATATTCTTTTAGTGCCACATCAAAACAAGCCATCAAAACATTTTCCATCAATTCAAATGGAGAAATCAAAGTAAAGGAAAACTTAGACTATGAAAAAACAAAGCATATGAAATATCAGTAGAAGCAAAAGAGTGGTGGAGGCCTAGTCTCCAAGCCAAGGTATTGATTGAAATATTAGATGAAAATGACAATGTTCCAGAGATATCAGTCACCTCAATGACTAACCCAGTATCTGAGGACTCAGCCCCTGGCACTGTAGTAGCTTTAATTAAAGTACAAGATCTGGACTCTGGAGAGAATGGGGAAGTTGACTGTAAGGTTGTAGGTGTGTGTACCATTTAAATTACTGTTATCATCTGGAAAATTCTACAAAATAGTCACAACAAGTCCCTTGGACAGAGAAAAAGACTCTTATTATAATATCACATAGAAGCAACTGATCATGGTTCTCCACCACTATCTTCAGGAAAGTATTAGACTAGATATATCAGATGTAAATGATAATCCCTTTATTTGAAAAATCAACATACATGCTTATGTACCAGAAAACAATCAACCAGGAGCCTCCATATATAGTATCCAAGCACTGGATAAAGATACTGGGGAAAATGCTAAACTTGTATATTCAATTAACAACACCAATACAGAAGATCTTCCTTCAGCTTTATCTATTTCTATTAATCCTGTAACTGGAGTCATTTATGCACAAAGGTCATTTGATTATGAAACTGACAGAGAATTTCAGATCCAGGTTATAGCAAAGGACAACGGGTCTCCATCTCTAAAGAGCAGCCACATTCTCAGAATTTGTATCATTGATCAGAAGATTATTTACCCATAATTCTCTACCCACACCAGATGCAGGTGGCTCTGCAGGGTATGAGATGGTTCCTTCTCTTCTGATCAAGGTTCTCTAGTGACTAAAGTAATTGCGTGGATGCTGACTCTGGACACAAGCTTGGCTCTCTTATTATTTTTCCAAGACTCAGATACATCTCATTTTATTATTGATCAATACACAGGAGAAGTCCGAACAGCTCGAGTTTTCAAGAAAAAGATGTTCTGAGACACAGAGTTGTGGTTATAGTAAAGGACAATGGAACTCCCCCACTTACAGCAACTGTTACAGTGAATCTTGTAGTTGCTGATAATTTTCAGAATGTCCTCCTGAACTTACACACCAGACCAGGAAATTAGACCCTCAGTCTAACATGCACATCTACCTAGTAATTGCTATAGCTGTGATATCATTCCTGTTCCTGCTAACTGTAATATTAGTTATTATATGTAAATACAGAGAGTCAAAATCTCCACATCCTTGTTCAGTGAGCACATAGCACATATCCTCCAATAGATCCCAGGTTTATTCCTAAATTTAATACTGGGACTTTCCCATACTCTTATGATGTTTGCGTAACGATGGATGCAAGTGAAAAGGACTTTGCGTTTCTTAAATCTCACCACAATGTCCCAGTTGAAAGTCTAATTGATGCTGATGATTCTGGAATTGGGAATGAGAATTTAAATGAAATTGCACCTATAACTGGCATAGTGCAGGTAAGTGATAGTTTTAGTTTATGCTGTTTTTTGTGAAATCAGACAATCTTATTATTTTTTAATGTTATTTGTTATTGGGTAACAAAGGCCCTACTTGTATAAACATCACAGCAATGTTGTATAGCAGTAATTTAAATAGCAATGTTGAAAAAAGACTTTTATGGCTGATGATTCTGGAATTGGCAGTTTAAATGAAACTATACCTCATGCAGCCAATAGATTTTGTTTTAATTAGTGCCTAATATTTCAAACTTAACTGCCTTTTACAGGACAACTAAACCTTAAATCGACTTCACATTTCTATTCTATATACCTATAATTGCTACACCCTACCTGTCTCTATAACAAAAAACAGCAGCTCTTAGATCCCCTTCCTTTGAAGTTGGGGAAGAAAACTTAAATGACTCTCAAAATGATAATGTTTGCAATAATATATTTCATTAAAGTCAGATTGGAAAATAGCAAGTACTAGTGGTGAAACTTCTAAAGGTAATTCAATTATTTTTTCTAAATAGAATTATTGATTCTATGAGAAGACATAGTGTCTGGGAATTTATATCTACTGTGTTTTCAGGGTGTTTAATCCAGAGCTGCATACTCTCTGTACAGATCTCCTTTTCCAATTTTTGTGGCTCTGGGTAAATCCTATCTAGCGTTAAAAACTCATGCTAAAACAGACGCAAAAGCAATATTTAATCACTTATGGGGGATATCCTGGTGTATTTACACAACACTCACACAGCCTTTGCTATTCTAGAATTAAAGTAAACCCTTTATTAACAGGTTAGCATTATTTTAAAGGGCGTGTCCACCCCAAAATTGAAATTTAACCCCATGTTGGTCCCGCTGTGTAGTGTTAAAAAATCCATACCTTTCTCCAAATGGTTGTCCTGCAGTGCCTGTTAAAATCCAGGAAAGCGAAGAGTAGGAGCCTGTTTTCTGCCTCTACTCTGTCCTCCCTAAGGACTCAATCATGTGCTGTGCAGCCAAATCCCCCCTCCATCCAAATTCATCCATACTGCAGATGTAGTTTTTTTGTTTAAATCCTATTCTGTAGTGTAGCTTCCCACTTTCAACCCTAACCACATTGTATATTTGTAAAAAAGTCAGAAGAACCAGACCAGGTTCCCTCGGCTAAATCAGTAGCCAGCAGCCGTGTCTGTGACTGGCTAATTCTGAACTCCGTTCCTGGAATTTGCATTAGAGGCTGAAGCCAAGGGAACCTTCTGACTTTTACAAATACACCATGGGTTGAGAGGGGGGAAGCTAAACTACAGAAAATTATAGATTTTAGGGTCGAGTAATGAAGTCTGGTTCTGGTCCCAACTTGGAACTGACAGTTTCAATGGAACTTTTCCAGGATTTCCGAAAATAATTGTAATTTCTAAATTAAATATCCTAAAAAATTTGACATTTTTTAAATCGAAACTTCAAAAATTTTCGAATATACAGGCCAATTAACAACATTATCAATATGTGAACCCTAGATTCTGAATACAGGAAGGCTCAAATCTGAATATGGGGGAAATAGCAAATACACAAACCCTCAATTTTGAATAGTTGAAAATGATTGAAAATGTGATAAATGTGTTAAGTCGAAAATGGCTTGCACGTGAAGAAGGTTGGTTATATGTAAGTGTTTCCCAGACCACTAACTTATTAATTGTATTTATACCTTAATTTTAAAACTTTAAGATTTTTTAACTCCCATAGACTTCTATGGTTCTGTTTTAGCTAGGGAAAATTGTGATAACAATAAGTGTTTCTATTGAATTTCTGCCATCATATAATTGTCTGTGAAGGTTTTTAGTTATTGAAGATTTTCATCAATGATCAAAATAGCCTCTTTAGTTCAATGGAGTGGTAGGGATTAGAGTTGCACAAACCCGGCAGGTCTTAATTTTATTATCATAAAATCCATGGTATTCTAATGCTGAAACTTGGTTATAACGGACAAAATTAGCCAGTACTCTTGGTCAAGATTTGAAAAACTAAAACTACAACTTAAGCAGTTGCCCTTTAAACTGCTGATTTTAACACCTCCTTATATCTACTTACAATGGCTTTTTAAGGTCTATCTGTTGTATTCAATTAGATCAACTGGACTTGAAGTTTAGTTCTTGAAAGAACTAAACTTCAAGTCCAGTTGATCTAATTGAATACAACAGATATACCATGACCTGGATGAATGAGAACCTTCACAAGCGCTTTTTAAGGTCGTTAGCCCAGCAGTTCACACCTGTGTGACTTAAGCTATTAACTTTGAGTTTTACTTTATTTGATAAAATAAATTGTTCTTATACTGCCGGGGTTTCAATGAATGGTGATTTTAACACCTACTACAAGTCCAGATGTCAATTGATAGAATTTGGGTTACTTTGTAAAAAGCGCTAAATCGGAAAAAAAACATGAGAATTACTGGTATTAATACATATTCTGTAATTCTCATTGATCCAGGGAAACTTTTCGATTTCCATTACTGGATCAACCAATAGGTAGGGTTAATGGGTAGGCTATAAAGACGTATGTTTTTATTCTACCTCTATTACTATGTCTAGTATTGAATCATAATATATATTCTATTTAAACTATTTCTATATATGACAATATATTTTAAAATTAAATTAAATTACTTTCTTTATACTGTGTATTGCACTGTAACAATATATATCTAACCTCTATAATTTTTATTTGATAACTTTATGAAAGATATTTAAAGTAGTTAAAGGGGAATTTCCTCAGACATTTTTGCTCCTTACCTTCCCTGTTCCTGCAATGTAATAAGCCTTATGTACTTAACATTGTGTTCTGATTCTGTATCATGTTTTGTGTGTGTTTAAGACCAGGTTATATACTGTTATCAGTTCCACTTAAGTCCTGCTATTCCTGTCTTAAAAAATACTTGCACTGTGTAGACTTTTAAAAAATCATAAACTCCAGGCAAAATGTTGCTAACAGGTTAACGGTACTTTATGTGGTTGTGGTAGTGTGTTTAATAATTTTTCATAGTGGTAGTACTATAATATTTTAAAAGAATAAAATAAAAAAGATTCTGCCTTTACTGATCAAATCCTTTTTTTAAATAAAATAATTGGCAACGTGAAAATAAAAACAAGACAAAAATAATATTATTAGAAGTCAATAAAAAAATTTATCCATGACTATTCCAAATCTTCCTAAGCCTCAAGGGCATATAAGAAAGTATTGTCTAGGAAAATAATCACTTTGATAGGATGCAACTTGTACCTGTAAGTATGTATAACATCTTAACAGCATATACTATTGTAAAACCTTAAATATAAAAAATACATGATCTATCACAGTAAAACATAACATTATGCTATACATTTCTGTTGAATTCAGTTTGGTGTTAATGTTAATATGTTTTGCTTTGTATCTGTACAGTACATACTATACACTAAACCAGCAAACCAAAAAAACGTTCACAATTGTACTGTCCTGGCCTGAATTTTTTTTTGTAGTGCTCATTGGAATTTTAATAATTCATCTACAGAACTAAAAAAGACACATTCATTTAATAACTTAATAACAATATCTTTTAAAAGGTAGTCTTATACGTAGGCTTCTCTGCCATTGATGCTTACTTTTTAGGGTGAAATAAAAGTAACTCTAGAGGTTAATATATCATGCAGGGTTTTATTTAAAAAAAAAATAGAATGATGAGAAATGGGATCACAAATATATTGTTATCTAAAAAGACAAAGCATGGCAAAAAATATTATTTGCTTTTATTTTTAATAAAATAGATAAATGATAAGATCTGAATGTTATACAAGCATTGCATGATCGAATGAAGAATCTCAATATATAATTAAAAATGTTGTTTAATAAAATTGAGAAGTTAAGATTTGTTTTGTAAAACCCCCCTTTGAAAAACATTAAAACAGGTTTAGATACTTTTTTCTATATACAATCTGCAGTTCCACAATTAAGCCTCAGAGCGCCGCTGTTCACTAATGTAAGAAAAACATGGACATCCACTGGTTCTTCCAGCACAATACTGATTTTCAAGGAGGGATCAAAATCCTTTTAGATTTTTCACAGAAAGGATACAGTTGCTGAAGGTCTATGGAATTGGACTTCATCTGTTTTCCACTGGATTATAATTTTATTGCAACAATATTTCAATTCTGGATTTTTCAATATAAAAAAGGCTACAATGAAAATCCAGGAGACACAGACAGTAAAAGAATCCCAATGGCAAGTAATGTTTTCATTCCTATTTTTCTCTCTATACCAGTCAGTCTCTGCTCAGATTCATTACTCCATTTTTGAAGAAATACAAAGAGGTTCATCAGTTGGAAACCTAGCAAATGATCTTGGATTAAATATTAAGGAAATTACACTAAGAAGGCTCCGTATTGTTTCAGAGTTTTCAGACAAATATTTTAGTGTTAATTTAGTAAATGGAAATTTAAATGTTGCAGACAGAATAGACAGAGAGACATTGTGTGGGACAGCAGAGGAATGTTTTCTAACCTTTGATGCAGTGATTGAGAATCCTTTAAATATTTCTCATATTAAAGTTGATATTAAGGATATAAATGATAATCCTCCAAGATTTGTTCAAGAGATAGTTGAGTTAGAGATTAGTGAACATACATTGCCAGGAGTGCGATTTGCTTTACAAAATGCTGAAGATCTTGATGTTGGAATAAATACATTGCAGAGCTATAAACTCAGTGCCAATAAGCATTTTGTGCTGGGGGAGATGACCAGCACTGATATCAGTATGATTCCAGAACTTATATTAGAGGTTCCATTAGATCGTGAAGCAGAATGCATCCATGAAATAGTGCTCACAGCTTTTGACGGGGGGAATCCTGTGCAAACTGGGACAACACTCATTAAGATCACTGTTGTGGACATTAATGATAACTTTCCTAAATTTGATCAGGAGATTTACAAAGTAAATGTGAACGAAAATATTCCATTGAATTCTACTATTTTGCAGGTCAGTGCTAATGATAAAGATGAAGGGATCAACTCACAAATCACATATTCTTTTAGTGCAACTGCAAGACAAGCTATTCGTACTTTTACTATCAGCCCAATAAATGGGGAAATAAAATCAAAAGAGAATTTAGACTTTGAAAAAATAAAAAATTATGAAATATCTGTACAGGCCAGGGACGGTGGTGGCCTTGTCTCCCATGCAAAGGTGTTAATCCAAATATTGGATGAAAATGACAATCCTCCAGAAATATCAATCACCTCATTAACTACTCAGATTTCTGAGGATTCAGCACCAAGCACAGTGGTAGCATTAATTAAAGTAAATGACTTGGACTCTGGAGAAAATGGGGAAGTTGACTGTCATCTTATAGGGGTTTCACTTTTCAAATTACTTTCATCATCTGGAAACTTTTATAAAATTGTTACAACAAGTTCCTTGGATAGAGAACAAAGCTCACATTACAATATTACCATTGAAGCAAGTGATCGTGGTTCTCCACAGCTTTCTTCTAGAAAAACCATTGGTTTTGATGTTTCAGATATCAACGACAATCCTCCTGTGTTTCAAAAATCAAACTATGTTGCCTATGTATCAGAAAATAATCAACCAGGAGCTTCAATATACAGTGTCCAAGCATTCGATAGCGATGCAGGAGAAAATGCCAAACTTGTGTATTCCATTCTTAGCAGAAATGCAGAAGTATTTCCTTCAGCTGCATATATTTCCATTAATCCAGTAACTGGTATTATTTATGCACAGCAATCATTCGATTATGAAAACAACAGAGAATTCCAAATCCAAGTCATGGCCAAAGACAATGGATCTCCATCACTAAATAGCAGTGTCATTGTGAGAATTTGTATCATTGACCAGAATGATAATTCACCAAATATTCTCTATCCATCCCCAGATGTGAGTGGCTCTACAGTATTTGAAATGGTTCCATTCATTTCCGAGCAAGGTTCTCTGGTGTCTAAAGTGGTTGCGGTGGATGCTGACTCGGGACACAATGCTTGGCTCTCTTATTATTTTTTGCAAAGTTCCGAAACATCACATTTTGTTATTGATCAATACACAGGAGAGGTCAGAACAAATCGAGTTTTTCATGAAAAAGATATTTTGAGACACAGGGTTGTGGTTATAGTTAAAGACAATGGGTCACCACAACTCACAGCAACTGTTACATTAAATATTATAGTTGCTGATAATTTTCAACATATGATCCCTGAACTTAGCAATCAACCCCAGAGATCAGACTCTCAATCGAACATGCAAATGTACTTGGTAATCTCTATAGCACTGATTTCTTTTCTTTTTCTGTTGACTGTGGTAGGTGCAATCATATCAAAATATAGGGAATCCAAATTGTCTACAACCTTTAGTTCAATCAGTACATATCCTCCGTACCCACAGATTGATCCAAGGTTTATTCCTACATTTAATAATAGTACTTTGCCACTCCCATATTCTTATGATGTTTGTGTAACACTGGATTCAAGCAAAGGGGACTTTTCTTTTCTAAAACCTCATCACAATGTCCCGGTCGAAAGTCTAATTGATGCTGATGATTCTGGAATTGGGAATGATAATTCAAATGAAACTCCACCTATAACTGGCATAGTGCAGGTAAGTGATAGTTTAAGTTAATGTAATTTTTTGTGAAATCAGCCAGTTCTTTTTTTTTTTTTAAGTTTTCAATTTGTTATTGGGTTACAAATACCCTAGTTGGTGAAAAAAAACATTTTTTTGGGCACCAAATATCAGTAATTATATTTATATATTTTTATATTTAAAAACCCATGGTAATGCAATTTTGCAACGATCATTCGTAGAATACCAGGCGGTAGTAAAATACTAACTAATACAGAGGGAGAAGGAAAGAGGGAAATATACATATTTAAAGCGGCCATACAGGTAGGATTTATACCCTTGAGAAAGCTGTCAGAGAGAACAGCGAAACGCATTGGGACTTATTACAGGCTCACTTATACTACTAGGGAGGAAGCAGAGGCACTGTTTTCATTTTCCTTGTATCCATTCAGCATATAATAGGGACAGGAGCCCTCCCTAGATCCTTGATCCGAAAGTGATATCTTTTAATATTCATTCTATTTATTCTATTTATTTTACCAACCTATTTTAATCTACATTTGAGACCACATGTTGATTGGAATTAGAGTTGTCTTCTAATGTGCTTTTACGTTGTGATTAAAGTGGTGTTATACCAGGCAATTGGCACACGTAAGTCTTTACTCCACCTTGTGCATGGATAAGTTACCCTTTTCTGCTTACTTTACACCAAGAATTCAACATTTCAGATTGGAAGTGTATAGATCAAACATATTCCTGTAAACCATTGGTGCCAAACATGTGGCCTGCAAACAACATACAGTGCTATAGAGAGAAGTTTCTGTAGGTACTGTCAGAGTGGGCAAGACTATATAAGGGAGTGGACGGTGCCTGTAAAGGCAGAGTCTGAGTGGATTGAGGCAAAGTCATGCTAATCAGCCCAGTCAGTGACTAAAGTGTCATTCGTGACTGAAGTGTCACTAGTGTGGCCCCCAGTCTGTTCTAAACCATATTTATGTATCACTTATTCACCCAGAAATCAATATTAAGAAAGCAACATATAATAGCTGTTCACATAGCTTTATACTATGTATAGGTTTTAGCAATGTTTGCAAAGTCACTTAATGGAATGGTGTCAGGAGAAGGACAATAGACTTTGTAAGCAGTATCAGGTGGGGTCTGTTAGAGTTGATTGAGGAAAGCATAATTCTGCTGCTGCATACATCCCATAATTCTGCTGCTGCATACACAGCTCCATTAGGCCCCTATCTTCTGACAAAAATCCAGTCCATGACAGTCATTTTTGTCACACGTTGTAAGCATTTGTGGGACTCGTTTATTTTCTTTAAAAAAATGCCCAAGATTAAAATGCTAGTTTGCTAAATCTTCTATTTAACAATGAAACCAGCATCTTTGACCTCATCATTTATCTCCCCCTAAATATACGATGATCCCTCCCTGCCTTTCTTTTAGTGTGTCTGTGGTCGGGTAAGAATCTTTCCGTAATTCTCAATAAGAGGGGGTTTATGGGACATCCAATAATTATTATTAATTAGCATATGTTCTAATTATCTTTAACACTAAGGGACAGGTTTTTGTTTTTCTTTTTACTTTGTTAGATTTTCCTATCTTTCATTAATTATTTAATCCGTTTGGGCCTTTTATTGTTATTATGGGACGGGAAATGATGTCAACATGTACAAGATTTCAAAAAAGCTGTTTTTGTTTAGTATTAATCTAGACGCTGGAAAGCTACTTTTGCCTTTTCTTATAGCCCTGGCCCTTTAGTAGCCAATAAGAGAATGTACCTATTGAGCAACCTAAGAGAGACTGCAGCTTACAATCACCATGAAAGTAAAAAAAAATATAAGCAGCTGTTTCTCTACCTTAAACATATGACACCACACCTAGTGCTTTACTAAGCCCTACCTAGACTAGATTCCACAAACCCCCTCAGAGTAGATTAGAACCAACTACCCTCAAATTTTCCCTCATGTCGCGCACTCACCACTTCGCGCGGTCGGACCCAGGACTGATTTTTCCGTCTTACGTGCGAACTATGCCCAGACCGGACCATTTTCAGATCTTTGGAACGTCTTTGATTCATTTTTATCCCGATCCCATTCGTCTAATTCTCAACATTTAGATAAAAACTCGAAAAAGATCTTCGAACTCGTTTTATGGATAATTATTGAAGTTTCTTCGGAATGGTTTACTGGCGTGATCATCCGCATGTTTGCATCGCTATGGTCGCTAATATCGAAAACGTATCTCTCGACCGGCTCGCACGCGCTCGACCCGTATTCCGTTACCGCGCTGTTGAGCAATGTAGCACCAGTGATGTTCTTGACTGTGTTCCCCTGGTTGTTTATAGTTCCAGTCCAGTTCCTTTCCCCCTCCTGTTGTCGTTAATTCCCAACCCCCGACAGCACTATAACCCCGAGCGTTGATCTTATTTAGGCTGGCGCTAACCTCCGAGTGCCTCTTGCCTTGCGCTACTTTTTCCTTGCACACATCCTCGCTCTGCTAGCACCCGAATTCGAGAAATTGGTCATTTTCAGCGTGGCCACGAACTCTCCGTCCGTTTAGTACGTGTTGTGCTTTCGCCTTTCTTTTGTCTGACTCTCCCTTTAAATAGGAGTTTTCGAGCTTTTGACTTTCCATATAGTTAAAAGTTCGAAACGGAATCGACCGATTTTGTTTTGAGTTTCAGCCAGCTTTAGCTTCCTTCAGGTATATTACCTTGACTTGTCCAAAATAGTATTTATAGTTAACCCAATTTAGGTTTTACAGATTCATGACCATCGGTATTTCAAGTGTGTGACTGTGTATAAGCGAAACCTACCATCCACAAATTTGCTATAGTCCGAGTAGCGGGACAATGATCATATCTTCCTCTATTCATGTGTCATACTGTCCCCTTTCAATTTTTTTTTTTTTTACTTACACAGGGTCCTCGCTACTCCCCTCTATCGTTCGTCCCCCCGGCTCCCCGGCACACTGCTTCCACCTTATCTCGTCCGATTCGATGTCCTCCCTTTCGCCCCTTTCCCGGCCCTATCCCGATGCGGCGCTCCTGGGGCGCGTACCGGCTCCCTCCTTCTTTGTCCCCCCCCGTTTTCCCCTTTTCCACTGCCTTTCTCGTTGCGCTGACCATAACCGTCCCTGTCTCTTTTCCCTGCTTGCCGCCTCTGCCCCTCATGCTTCTCGTGTCTCGCATCCTGTGTCTAGTTCTGGGTCCCTTGCCTCCTTGTCCTCTTGTTCTGGGTTTGGCTGCTCCTTCGCCCTTCATGTTAGCCCGCCAGCTTTTTCTCCGTCTGTCTCGATTCCAACCACCACACAAGGCGGGCGACCCCGGCATCCCTACTCGTCGCCGCCACCCCCGGACCTCCCCCCCCCCCCTGGTCCCCCATACGGGTCGCACCCCAAGGCACCCGCACCACACCCACCCGTTAATACCTGTTAACACTTTCAACCGCTTGGGTGGAATACGTTCCCATTTTACAAGGTCTTCACACTTCCCATAGTTGTTTTCCGGGCTACCGTCTCGCCCAATCACGAATGGATACACACCACGCCCGCGCCTTATGAGAACCACACGATTTTGCTATTGTATAATCAATGTCTGACATTGAAGGCCCCCCCAAAAAGCTCCCAGACCAACCAGTGTTTATTAACTATCTACCGCCAAGGAAGTCGAACCGCCCGCCTCGAAAAACACCAGGAAAAAAATTTTAACCCGCCCTCCCTACCAAATTCTATAAAACTGTTTCAGTTATGTTAAGCAATTAATGGAAAAAACAGCAACTCACCTCAGTAATGACAGCAGAAGGTACAGTTTCTTTATACTTCATTGCCAATTCCTGAATCATAAGCATCAATTAAGTTTTCTACAGGGACTTTATGGTGAGGTCTAAGAGGAAAGTCCCTTTCACTGGGTCCAGTGATACGCAAACATCATAAGAGTATGGAAATGGTAAAGTCCCATTTAAAATTAGAAATAAACCTGGAATCAATCGGGGATATGAACTAAACGAACAAACTGGAGATCTCGATTCTCTGTATTTAGATATGATTGCACATATGACAGTCAACATGAAAAGAAAAGTTATCAGTGCTATGGCAATTATAGGTAAATCTGAATATTTGACCGGTAGTCTGATTTGTTAGATAATGGATCATTAAGTTCAGGAAGAACATGGTGAAAATCATTGCCAATACAAGATTTAATGTAACTGTGGCAGAGAGAGGGTTCCATGTCTTTTACCATGACCACAATTCTGGTCTCAAATATTTTTTCTCTGGAAGTTTCTGGATGTTCTGACCTCTCCTGTATATTGATCAATGATTAAAAGGGATGTTTCTGATTTTGTAAAAAATGGTAAGAAAGCCAACCATTGTGACCTGAGTCAGAATCCACTGCAACCACTTGTCACAAGCAAATCTTGTTCAGAGGCAAAGGAACCATCTCGAACACTGCAGAAGCATCTGGTGATGGGTAGAGAAGTTATTGGGGCATGTCATTTGGTCAACGATTAATATTTAAAAGAGCAACTGCGTTTAGACATGGAAATCCATTGTCTTTGGCCATGATCTGAATTTGGAATTCTCTATCCTGTTCATAATCAAATGATTGCTGTGCGTAAATAACTCCAGTTACTGGATTAATGAAATATAGTTTGGTTTGAGGTGTGGTCTTCTGTACTGCTGTTAACAATAACATAAATAGTTTAGATTGTCTTCACTGTCCTATCTGTTGCTTGGATACTGTATATTGAGGCTCCAGGCTGATTGTTTTCTTGTATATAAACAACATTATTTATTATTTTCAAAAACAGGCGGATTGTCATTTATATCTGAAACATCTAATATGATGCTTATTTCCATAGACAGCGGAGGAATCCTCGGTAGTTGCTTGAATGGTGATATTATAATATGGGCTTTTTTTCTGTCCAGCGTACCTGTTGTACAATTTTTAAAAAAGTTCTAGATGATGGCAATAGTTTAAAAGGTACTACACCTTATCTGACAATCAACTCTCACATTTTCCCCAGAGTCAATGTCATGGGTTTTAACTAGGGCTACAGTAGTGCCAGGTGCCGATTCCTCAGAAATGTGGGGTAGTTATTGAAGTAACTGAGATTTCTGGAGCGTGTCATTTTGATCTTGATCTCTATTAAGACCTTGGCATAGAGAGACTAGGCCACCACCATCCTGGGCTTTTAAGATATTTCATAGTGTTTCAACTTCATAATCCACAGATCCTTTTATTGTAATTTCGCCATTTGGGGATTAATAGTAAACACACCAAGAACATTTTTTGCTGCTGTGCTAAATGAGTAGGAGATTTGGGCATTGATCCCTGTATTTATCAGTTGCATTAACATGAAGAACAGAAGAATTGATGGGATATTTTCCAGGATGCACTTTATATACTTCTTTTGTAAATATAGGGAAATTATCATTGAAATCTAGAACACGTAATCCTAATTAGTGTATGACCTGTCTGTACTGGATTTCCCCCATCATAAGCTGTATGGTAAGTTCATGTTTGCTTTGTATTTCACAATCTAGACTTGTTTCTAATACAAGTTCTGGAAATGTTCTGCCATCAGTGTGGTCTTCTCCCCCAGTACAAAATGTTTATTTGGACTAAGTCTATATGTCAGTAGTGAATTTATTCCAATATCCAGATCTTCAGCATTTGCAAAACAAATCTTGTTCCTAGTAAAGTGAATCACTAATTTCTAACTCTATTGCCTCTTGTACAAATCTTGGAGGATTGTCATTTATATCTTTTATATTAACCCTAACATGATAAATATTTAGTGGATCTCAATCACTGCATCAAAGGTTAGAAAACATTCCTCTGGCCCCCACAATGTTTCTCTGTCTATCTGTCTGCAACATTAAGATTCCATTCCAACATTTATGCTAAAATATTTCTCTGACTCAGAAACAATCGGAGGTTTCTGTGTGAAATTTCTTTAACATTCAATCCAAGATCATTTGTAGGTTTCCTATAGATGAACCTTTCTGCATCTCTTCAAATACAGAATAGTGAATCTGAGCAAATACGAATGCAAAGACAGAAATATTGTAAAAAAAAATACTTGCCATCTAATTCTCTTATACGTTTGTGCTAGTTGGATTTTCATCTCAAATATCCTTTGTATAAGAAATGTCCAAAATATGTGCTTCTTGGTATATTTGTAATCAATAGGAATAGGTAAAAATCTTCCTCTTTAGGAGCAGTTAAATACTTGCTATGATAATCCAGAATCATTTGTATCTGAATGAATCTGTATTGTGTCTGCTTTATAAAAGTGGCAATAGACCTCTAAGATTTGCTAACATTGGTGAACAGCGGCGCTCTGAGGCTCAGTTGTGGAACTGCAGATAATGAAGATTTTAAAAATAATGTCACTTTTTCATTAACTGGTGACCAAAAGTAAATAGTTAGTACTTAGTAATCTAAGTACACAAAATGCTTGTAAAGTCTCAGTCATCCAGGTCAGGTATATCTGTTAAAGTTTATTTCTTGAAGATGCCAGAGTCTAATTGCCACAGATTCGTGTTCAAGTCATTCTGAATTGAGTAAGCCAGTCGGATGACTAGTGAAACGTCTTCAAGAACTAAACTTTTATGCAACAATACACAATATAAAAAAGTAAAGTACAGTGGCAAGGCTTTTCTAAAGTGAATTAAATATTAGTCATTAAAGATATTTAATTATTAATAGTAGTGATGTGTCCCAGTTTAGAAGAAATCTGGTTTGGAATCGGAAATCTGACAGATTTTTAAAATTGTTAAAACTCAGAATAATTATTGCAAACAGAATTTTTTTGGGGAAAATCTGAAAATTAGATTGGGAAAACTGTTCAGAAATTTTAAATTGAGATTGAAAAATTAAAAAATTCGGATTCGACTGGTTTGAATCAGATTCACAACTTTACTAGGTTCTGCATAACCTTTGTTGGAATGAAACTTGACAGTTTGTTTATTTTTATTAATAAGTAGGCAATTTAACAAATATTTGATATATTTATATGTGACTACTGTTTAAGAAAATGCAAAAGATTTTAAAAATCATTTACAAAACATTGTAGTGAATGTGTGAAATACTGCATACACATTGATTTTATATTGACTAAAAACATTTTGGTAGGTAAGGATAAGTAAACACGAGAGGTCCATACAAGAGTAATATCAAAAATTCACAATAAGTTATTACTATGCTCTCTATTGCCTTATTGGGCAATGCACCAAGCCAATAGTGGCTCTGTATGCATCGCAAATTAGGTTAACCCTTTCTGAAATGTTAACACCAACTATTTGCTACAGTTAAGATTCATTCTAAAAAGCAGTTGGCAATTGGCTTGGTGCATTGTTGTGTGTGGTGGTTGCGAAACTCTCTTTTGTGCACTGCCGCAACTGCCTTTAGGTTGCTCTTAATGCCATACAATGGTTAACACGGCTTTAAGAGCAGCTCTTAATTAGCAGCTCACCCAAATTGCCCATATAATTTAAGCACTGCCTCCATCTTAAGTAATTTTACAGTAGGTCAAAAAATGTTTATCATATAAAGTATTATTAAAGTGTAGGTCTGTGTTAGGAGGATTACTTTATGGTTTGGTTAATGAGTAAGTAATTTATAATTTATTATATTTTTTGTAAAAGTATGGTAGCTTTAACAGCTGCAAGGGGGCTTGTTTTTGTAAAAACAGACGGCATATGTGTAAACGCCAAACATGTGGGGTTGTTCCTAATTTAAAATCAATCATCCTTCATGTTTATCGTAAATTTTATTTAAAGAAAACTCCCCAACCCACACAATAGACCAGTATTTCTAACCAGTGGAAAAGGGCCTGCTAAGGTTTCCAGAAAGGCGAAAACATTATTGATAGGACTGTTCAAATCCCCCTTGTAATGAATGAGTGTAATTTAAAGTTTACCCTACACTCCAATTTTACTGGTTTTGCAATGCAATGTTCTGCTTCCCATCATTTTTCATTCTAAAAAGTTACAGCCTCCTCTGAAAAATGTACAAGCTCTTTACAAGCCTGCATATGCAGAAGGTGGCTTGGGAGTCAGTAGTCAGTCACTGGCAGTTATGTACTTGTGATGAATAGGGATGGCATAGAACTCGAACTCGAACCGAGTTCGAGCCGAATGTTCGAGTTCGAACGGACCCGGACTTCTCGAACTATCTCGGATGCGGACTTTCGATATTCCCGGACTTTCGATGATTTATCGAATGTTCGAACGTTCGAGTATCGAATCCGCGGATAAAATGTACATGGTATCTAGGCGCGAACATCGAATCTGCGAGTAAAGTCCCATTACAGCCTATACGCGAGTACGAATCTGCGAGTAAAATGTCCATGTCACCTCGAACGTTCGAACGCGCTCGAAAGTAGCGCTGTGAGAGTAAAACGATTTTACTTAAGTCCTGGATATTGGAACATGCTCCCCAGACCATTTCCCAGGTCCCACAGCCATTACATTAAGTTACCATTAATATTTTAGTTGTATTTGACTCTAACCTTTCGAACTATTTGCTCCCATAGACTTTAATGGGTCTGTTTTCGAACTTTCGAACTTTTACAATAGTTCGAAAAAGACCGAACTTTCAATAGTTCGACCATCTCTAGTGATGAACATTTCAGGGAATAACAGGTTAGTGTCAAAGAAAAGATTTGTAGCTATTGCAGTTTGGGGATGGAAGGGGAGTAATTAACATGTCTGCAAATTTCTTGTGGGGTATACTTCTTAGGTTTCTATTAATTATTTATTTTAATTAATCGATGACTGAGAAAGCAAGAGATAAATATATACATAAAAAAACAATGTACGTGTTCCCTGAGATATATAAACATATAACACTAGACCAGACTGTATACCTCAAAACTAACTTTCACTTACTGTTTAATGGATGTGGAGATTTTTTTTACAGCTTCAAAAATATGAAATCCAACAACATTACTGCTCTGAGATCAATTAAATTACTGAAATGATCAATTCTTTCTCCTGATCAATTTTAATCAATAAAAGTACCACATAGGCCAATTGATTTTTGATCAGATTTTAGCAGGCATACCTTGTACTGTTGAAAGTTTAAGGCCATTAACCCCCGGTCACTTTCCAATTCTATTGATAAACTCATGAAATTGCCTGGGAGTCTTTTGATGGAATCTGTTTGGCAGTGATCAAATCTGTTTATTGTTACCTAATTGTCCGCACTAAAAACCTCATACCGAATATAGTGAATTGTTTTAATCTGCAAGAAGCAACAAACATGGTAACACTCAAATCCTAAAGTCAATTTTGTATTTGTTATCAGAAATCAGAAGTATATTTATATTTCAGTAAATATTAGTACCATCAACTAGATTTTACAAACATGAGAATAGCTTAAAAAACAACTCTTAAAAATACATATATTATCATTTAAATCTGATAACGGTTGCGCTATAAAATAAACGCATTAATTTTGTCAATAAAAATCTGAAATAGTTGAAAATCCTGTGGATGCATTTGATCCATCTTGATTTTTGTTTTCATTCATTGTAAAAAATATAAGCAATGAATAGTTGGATAGTATTCAAATAGCCAAATGTCAACTAAGGGCAAACTCACAGATAAAGCTATTTAAACGGATCAACTTCAACTGTAATTGTCAGGTGAAAGCTAATAGGCTATTAAATGTTAATGTAATTTATAGGTTAATTTATCAATGAACGTTTTCCCATGTTAAGTGAATCCTGAAGACAGGTATTAGGACCATATTATAAAGGCGCATATCGTGTTTAGTTTCAGATGACTCCTTGTGGTTTAAACCGTTAAACAAATGTACAGTGCATCTACAATTTTTAAAAAAAAATCTAACCATGCTGGCTTAGTTGAAATTTTTACAATAAGAAAAGGACTTACCATCACTATTCCGACTGAAGGTATAATTTCCTTTACAATTTCATCTCCATTTCCTGAATCATCAGCATCAATCAGACTTTCAACTGGGACATTTTGATGAGTTTTAGGACAAGCAAAGTCCTTTTCACTTTGATCCAGAGTAACGCAAATCATAGGAATATGGAAATGGTAAAGTCCCATTGTTAAATGTAGGAATAAACCTGGGATCAACAGGGGATATGTACCCATGAACCAAATGTTGTTAAAGATTTTGATGCTCTGTATTTAGATATAATTGCGGATATCACAGTCAACAAGAAAAAAATGATATGAGGGCAATTGCAATCACTAAGTAGAATTGCATATTTGACTGAGACTCAGATTTCCTGGATTGTCATGAATTTCAGGAAGTGCATGCTGAAGTTATCAGTAACTATAAGGGTAAGTTAACAGTGGATGATAGTGAAGGGATTCCATTGTCCTTTACCATAACCACAATTCTGCCTCAAACATCTCTTTCATGAAAATACGAGATATTCTAATTTCTCCTGTGTATTGGTTAATGATGAAATGTGGTGTTTCTGATTCTTGCAAAAAATGATAAGACAGCCAAGCATTGTGACCAGAGTCAGCATCCACTGCAACCACTTTTGTCACTAGAGACCTTGTTCAGAAGAAAAGGGAACAATCTCAAACACTGTAGAATCCCCAGTATCTATTGATGGATAGAGAATTATTGGTGAATTATCATTCTGATCAATAATGCAAATTCTCATAACAGCAGTACTATTCAAAGATGGAGATCCACTGTCTTTAGCCAAAATGTGGATTTGGAATTCCCTGCTGTTCATAGTCAAATGATTTCTGTGCATAATAATTCCACTTACAGGATTGATAGAAACATAAGATGTTGAGGGAGTTTCTTTGGACTGCTGTCAAAATAGATAGACAAGTTTAGAATTTTCTTCAGAATCCTTATCTATTGCTGTATACTGTAGATTGAGGCACCTGGATGATTATTTTCTGGTACATAGGCAATATAAATAGATTTTCAAATACAGGTGGATTATCATTAAATCTGATATATCCAGTCTTATAGTCTTCTGTAAGACAATGTTGGGGATCCTTTGTCAATAGCTTGAATTGTGATATTATAGTATGAGTTTTTTTCTCTATCCAAAATGCTGTTGTAACAATTTATAGAAATTCCAGTTGATGGCATTAATTTAAAAGGCATGACACCAACAATTTGGCAGTCAACTCACCATTTACTCCAGTCCAGATCATCTACTTCAATTAATGCAACCAAAGTGCCAGGAGCTGAATCCTCAGAGACCGGGGGGTAGTTATTGAAGTAACTGATATCTCTGGAGCATTATCGTTTTCATCTAAATTTGTATTAACAGTGGGTGTGGGTAACCAGGCCCCCATCATCCTTTGCCTCACAGATATTTCATAATTTTTTACTTTTTCAAAATCTAAATGTTCTTTTGTTTTTATCTCCACTTCTAGGATTGATGATAAATGCCTGGATGGCTTGTTTGGATGTAGCACTGAAGGAATAGGTGATTTGTGAATTGACACCTTCATCTTCATCGTTCGCACTGACAGAAATAACTGTTGAATTCAACGGAATACTTTCACTTAAGCTGACTTTGTATATTTTTGTGAAAATATTGGAAAATTTCATTAAAATGTTACAGTGATCTTATAGTGTTTGTCCCAGTTAGCACAGGATTTCCCCCATCAAATGCTGTCAGAACTATTTCATGGATGTTTTGAGCCTCTCTATCCAAAGGTTTTTCTAATACAAGTTCTGGAATAGTGATGGTGCTGGTCTTCATCCCCAGTACAAAATACCCATTAGTGCTGAGTTTATAGTTTTTCAATGAATTGACCCCAGTATCTAGATCTTCAGCTCTTTGTAAAGCAAATCTCACTCTGGTAAGGTGTGCTCACTAATTTCTAATACAATCGATCTTAACAAATCTTGGAGGATTATCATTTATATCCTTAATATCAACCCTAACATGATAAATATTTAGTGGATTTTCAATCACAGCATCAAAGGTTAGAAAACATTCCTCTGCTGCCCCACACAATGGTCTCTCTGTCTTTCTGTCTGCAACATTTAAATTTCCATTTAATGAATTTATACTGAAATATTTCTCTGAAATCTGGGAAACAATACGGAGCTTTCTATGTAAAATTTCCTTAACATTTAATCCAAGATCATTTGCTAGGTTTCCTATTGATGATCCTTTAGCCTTTTTCATAAAGAGTAATGAACCTGGGCAAATCCTGAATGGCAAAGACAGAAAAATAGGAATAAAATCATTACTTGCCCTCTGAATCCTTTGCTTGTCTCTGTCTGTTGGATTTTCTCTCTGCCATCTTTATTTGAAATATCAAAATGAAGTTCCTTGTTTATATGTAACAGAATTTATATCCGACAAAACAGGTAAAATCCACTGGATTATGAGTTTATTAGCAGATGAATCTGCTCTGTGGGAATCTAAACTGGCATAAGACCTTCTTTCCAAAACTGCACTGTGTCTGCTATGTACAGTAGATGAACTAGTGGAGCTCCAGGTTTTCCTAATATTAGTGAACAGCGGCGCTGTGAGGTTCAAATGTGGAACTGCAGATATATTGTAAAGCATTGAAATTCTGTATGATGTATATTTATGTTTGTTATATGGTGAATTGTAAATGGAGAAGCATTACTATTATAAGTATAAATTTTAATATAATATACCTTGATTACGTTTCCTTATATACAAAGTTTTAAGGCAAATACTTTGTGACCAATAATAGAAACAAAACAACTGTGTAACACAAGAGAACATATGTAATATTGTCGTCATTATTTATATATTGCTATGGCAAAGAACACCTTAATAGGGTGTGCGGTAGTTTTGGAACCAAAAATTTCAGCGGTCAAATCTGACACTGAAATTTCACTCAAACTGTTACAATTTCAACCATTAATCAATAATTTTCATGGTTTCGATATAAAATGTAGCTGTTTCTGGAACTGGTTTCAATTGTCAATATTCGAGTACAAAAATTTCCTTTGTCTGTGAAGCCGCAGGAGAAAGTTATCCAGTGGGTTGTGCAACTCTAATCCTAAATATATTTATTATGCCATGTAAAAGGTAATTCATATTAGTAAATATTATCAAGAATATTAAGACTACTTTTTGAATGCAAACTAAATGGCATAACTCTTTAAAATTAAAGTTTCTTTGGGTAGGGCATAAATGTACATGTGTACAAAGCAAACAATTAACCAGCACTGAGTTCAACAGTAAAATAGTTTGCCATTTAAATTTTCGAATCTCTGCCCCTTACTCTGGGAAACCTGGGAGTGAGAAATTACTCCTTAGGGCGATTTACCCAGGAGCCCTGCGGCGCACACCGCTCCTGCCCCTTCATAATGTGCACTAACTGATTTACGCTCAGTTAGCACAATGTGCTTGCTTCTTGGTGGTCTGTGCGCAGATCGAACAGGACTTGCGGGCATGCGTCGCAAACCTATTTACCAGAGGCTGTGCGGCTCTTAAGACATAAGCATTTAATGCCGCTAATAGCTGGCGTTAAATATTTCATCAGGGAGAGATCACCAGAGCCGCACAGCCTCGGTAAATCCAGTACGGTAGATTTGCCCAGAGCAAATGGGTGAATCTCCCTACTTGTTTCCTAGATCTTGTGGGCAATGATGTGAAAGGAAAATACACTCTGGGCTTAAAGTTACTCAGTATAAATATAGTTACAGTATACAGTTAGAACAGGACATATAGCCATATGGATTATGCCCCACACCCCCTCTATATACACCAACCTGCACAAGGAGATAACCAATTATTACATACGTATGTATAGTTAAATAGCAGTGTCTATGTATCTAAGAACACCAAATCCTTTTAAAATCTGTTTCAAGATTCTGCCTATACAACATTTCCAGGCAAATCATTCTCACAACTTACTGCCCTCACTGTGAAGAACCTTTACATTTCTTAATCTGAAATTGCTTGTCCTCAAGTCTATTGGAGTGCCTCAGTTTTCACATGGGATGGATGAGCAGCAGAATTATGGGATGTATGCAGAGCAGAATTATGGGGTGTATGCAGCAGCAGAATTATGGGGTGTATGCAGCAGCAGAATTATGGGATGTATGCAGCAGCAGAATTATGGGATGTATGCAGCAGCAGAATTATGGGATGTATGCCGCAGCAGAATTATGGGATGTATGCAGCAGCAGAATTATGGGGTGTATGCAGCAGCAGAATTATGGGATGTATGCAGCAGCAGAATTATGGATGATGCAGCAGCAGAATTATGGGATGTATGCCACAGCAGAATTATGGGATGTATGCAGCAGACAGAATTATGGGATGTATGCCGCAGCAGAATTATGGGATGTATGCAGCGCAGAATTATGGGATGTATGCCGCAGCAGAATTATGGGATGTATGCAGCAGCCAAAATTATGGGATGTATGCAGCAGCAGAATATGGGATTATGCGCAGCAGAATTATGGGATGTATGCAGCAGCAGAATTATGGGATGTATGCAGCCAGCAGAATTATGGGATGATGCCGCAGCAGAATTATGGGAGTATCACATAAAGGTAAGAAGCTCCAGTTGCACAGATTTTAAGTCCCCATACAAAGCCCTGTTAAGTTTCGGGCTACGAGTTAAACTTAACCAAAGGGGTTTTGTATTGGGTGCACTGCTTTATTTCTAAGAACATTTAAAAATTGCGCAGTGTCCTACAGTGGGTTTTACACAGATTTCAACAATATTGAATCTCCCTGTAAACGTCATAAGGAGACCATTGTCTAGTTCCATATTATTCTGGTTTTGAATGTTCACATATTGTATATGCATCTGTTTAGCAAGACCTATAAATAGCAAAACATAATATTTTGCTCTCCGTTCTACTGGCTTGAGGTAGTTTAAGTAGTTATATGTGTATATATAGTTGTGTGTAAATGTGGCTACACACTATTCCATCAGACGTTCGCGTGTGCCTGAAGAAACGCCTGACTCATTTTTTTTTGCAATTGTAAAATAAATGGACCAGGTGGTACTGTCACAGGCATGTGTGAAGTTAAGAACCGCTATCCGAAAAATGTCTTATCTGTCAAATGACTAACAAGTGTATGGCCAACGTTAGTCTAACCACGCCTCATGGACAAGTAAATTGGTGGGACAGACTTTTTATGAGCTTGAGCATGTGCAGAGGAGGCAGCAGGGGAATTGGCATTCAGTCATTGGTTGTGATGTCAGCAGTCACAGCCATGATTCACTACATGGAGGGAGGGGCCAGCTTATTTTGCCAGAATGGGGACTGTAATTATCCTTAAATATCTGGTTAATAATATATCTAATAATGTGCTGAATATATCAATTTGGATTAGGGAGCAGGTAACTGACAAGTAACTAGGTTTTAGTTTTAAGGGTGGAGATGGCCTTTAATTTCTTAGTATAGAATAGTGAATAGTATAGTATTTGAGGTTGAATAAAGACATATGTCCATCCAGTCCAACACATCCAGCAATATCCTCATTTCCTGCCTAACTGTTAATCCAGAGGAAGGGGAAAAACACCACCAAATTTATGAAGGGGAAAAAAAATCCTTCCTGACTCCAAGTGACAATCGGAAATTTCCCTGGGTCAACTCTACTTTATGTATCAATACCAGTAACTTGTAACATTCCTTGTTTGCAGAAACTCACCCAGCTTTTTTTTTTTTTTTAAACTGACCACTGAACCTGCCATAACAACGTCCACTGGAAGACAGTTCCATAGTTTTAAACTTAAAGGACAATTATACTCACCTTCCCTCCGCTCCTCTTCCTATTGGCCTCGTCTCTGACGGGGAGGAGGGGGCGGAGCCTACCAGAGCAGCGTTGCTCTGAGACTCTGCAGTAGGCTGCGTGAACCCAGGGGTGAGGACTTAGCGGTTCAGGTCCTCACCCTTGGTAAAAGCTAAGGAACAAGGAAGAGGAGCGGAGGGAAGGTGAGTATAATTGTCCTTTAATATTTGGGAACAGATGGTGTTATTGTTAGTCCCACTTTATCCAAAATACTTTTTGTTTAACCCGTTAAGTTCCTGCATCCTAGATTTTGGATTATATAGAATGGATGCTGAAACGTAAAGGGAAACTATAGTGCGTATAAAGTTTTTTTTTTGAAAACAGTTGAAATAAAATGTACCTGAGGCAGGGAGGTAGGATTGGTGTTTTTTACCTCCCAATATCCTTTCTATGAGAAGCAGCAGGACAAAGGAAAATGCTTCTGCCAGTCTTCTTAAATGCTTCAGCACTATCTTTAATATAGAATGGCCCAGGGCCATAACCTGGCAGATGAAAACTGTATGTGCTGTAGCTCCTCAACAAAGCAATATTGGGAGGTGGGAATAATCAATCCTATGTCCTTGCCCCAGGTAGAGGAAAGGACAGAGAATGGTTTCAGGTCTGCAACTAGCATGGATATGGATTTCTCATATTGTGCTATGCCATATGACATTTTGGTACCCAATATATTTTTGCAAGTTTCATTTTTATTGTCAATGAGTATATTATAGTCAGGAGCCTAAAGGGATAGACGGCAGCTACAGACATGATCCTGGGCATGTTTCAAAGGTAGAAGAGAGGTCTATAAAGCTGAGGACCCTTGTTTGGGGAACACAGTATAAATGTAAGTGTCACTATACTCATTGAAACAACTTTATATTTTCTGAAACTACAATTTGAAACAAGTAAAATGGTGGTACTCACATATTTATCTGTGCTTGCTTTGTTATTAAATTATTAATGTTTAGTGAGTTCTCCTAATTCCCCCCACCCTCCCTTACTCACTGCCTTCTTGTAGTGTCTGCGACACTTATAGGTTCTGCACAGCCTCACCATGGACACTGCTCTGATTACACATCTCCCCCTCCCTCCCCCTTTTTCTTTTTTCTGCTGATTCCCTTAAATGTTTTTAGAAAGTGTGGCAGGCAGGCAGGGAAAAATGTAAGGCATGGGTCATATATTATAATATCTGCTTCTGGAGTGACGGGTCTTTCCCTGTAAATGCTGTGATTTCAAATAATGATTTCTCAGAATCTACAGCGCAGATTCAAATCTGAATAAAGTTTTGGAGTAGTGGGATCTTGCTGTATATACCTTGATACCCTTTCAAATGCTGGTCAACACGTCTCTCTTTACAGTGTTTACATATTGCCATAAAAATGGAATTTATTAATAAAAACACACACACAATGTATATTATTAACTGCATATTAGAATTTATTATTATTATTTTCAACAACAAAAAAATCTAGAACAAATTTGTCTATATTTTAATATTTCTATTTGCTTAAAAACCCAAGTAGGAATTTATTTAACCATTTAACACACATTTGCATATAGATTATCTTAGAGTAATTCTTTTACATTCTTTGGATTCTATGCATTTTTCCTCGTTTGTTTCCAACCAGTAAATACTGTACATGGGTCATGTGTTGTGTGACAGGAATGTCATCCCTTATCTTTAAAAGTTTGCAGACCAAAACGGAAATGTACAGGTGCATGTTGCAAGGCCTATATATCACATTGTACCATTTACACGTAATGCTTTTAACAAGCTTTGCTGTGAGACACTCCCTGGTACATTAAGATCTGCTGAAAAGTTCAAAATAACATCTTATATGGGTCGTATTCTAACAGAGGTTCCATACATTGAACTCTAACAGCCAACACTGTGCACCGACCCAGAATGCATTGCATTTTGTTACTACTAAAAAACCAGGAGCATCTTACTTTACATGTTTAGAGACATCTAGCCTCACACATGGATGGATAGAAACTGTTCTTATTCCAGTAACCCCTAAGAAACCATTTTAACCTCAACACTTGCAATGTATAACTTTTAAAAATAATACTGTACCAGTAAACATTTTCCCGCTTATTAAACAGTAAGGCCTAGATGAAAGACACTGCAGAATAGTATTTAAACACTGATCAAGAACATTTTCATACTACACCCATAGAGCTTAAACACGTTTCAGTCATGCCCCAAAAAATGTATGAACCTGCGGGATGCAAAGAAAGAGAACTGTGCTGTACCACCAGCCACCCTGTGCTGTACCATCAACAACCCCGGCCAACCTTATGCGTTTCCACTCATACTGACTACGTAAAGTTCTACGGGATCACCTAAAGATTTGGAATTCTAAACTTTTACCAGTGTTTCGGTTGGACATTTGTTGGCTTTTTTGTACCTATACCAGGAGTAAAATTGTAGACCACATGGTACAGCTTCGGTTACAACAAACAGGAAGGTGCATTTAAAACGGGATATTGTAAAATAGAAAAAATATATAATCTTCAGCTTGTAAATTTCAAACTCCCTGCTGGAGGAATCTCTTAATAACTTTACAAATGTTTGCTTTCTGGTATGAAAGTATTAAATAAAGGCAAGAACAGACTGCATCACAATAAACCTTGTAACAATAAATAGGTATAAAACTTTCAAATAAAGATAGGACATCTTTACATTGCATCGGTAGTTTCTATAAAAATAATCTCTCTGCAGGCTTCACCTGTTAGTGTTTACATGAATAGCACAGGCCCAACCAGTTACTGGTTACCAGGTACTGACAACAAAATATTTGTGACCAGGAAAGGTGAACATAACAAAGAACCTTTACAACAGCCAGTTTAACTTACAACAGTAACAGTCCAAGACCCATGTCAGGTATCCTGGATGCATTTAGCTCACCGTGGTGTGTCAACTTGGGCAAATCCAGTATCAAGACCAATGGAGCAAAGTGCATTCCTGTATACTAGACTTCTATACAAAACCAGAATTGAGACCCCTAAAGAACTTATAATTACATGAAGCGGTAAATCATAAAGAGTTGTAAAGGTTCCTCAATAGAAGGCACAGATAACGTATTTAATACAGATTTGATTTTTCGATTTTGTTGCTACTTTAGCCCTTTGCATTAAGGAGGTCACTGCCCATCTCAAAACCTGGTCCTACAGTTCCCACCACTGTGAGAGATAATTTGAAAGACCCTCTGGCACTTGGTGGGTCGGTTTACAATATTTCAGTCAATGGAATGAATCTCTAGACACGGGGTCCTTCAGACTTTTTATTTCTCTACACATCTACACGCTGGGAATATACAGAAGACGAGCTTCCTCTATGACTATGGGAGAGTCCAGGGCTTTGGTTGTTAGAGATTTCTTCTTTCTTCTTTTCATGCTCTTTCCATGTTTCCAGCATTTGCAGTTTACCCTGCTCTTCTTTCAAGAAAACCTCAACCATGAGGACCTTCTCTCTGTGGATCTGCTCACTGATATCTTTGGGAATATCCGGAATGATCCAGTCAACAAAATCACTCATGAACATGACCAAATTCTGCAAATAAAAATCTGCTATAAGAATGTTTTCCATAGTCTAACAAGACAATACATAGATTTACTAGCACTAAAATATATCCCCAGCCTGAGGGACAATGATCTTCATTTAAAGGGCATGCCCACCATTTTTTTTTCAAACTTTCTTTTTTCTGCATATCTGAATGGGAGGTTATGTACCTTCTGTTCAAGTAAAACTTGCAGGAGAGGAGGAAAAACTTACCTGGATTGATCGAGCGCTGCTGACAGACTCCGACACATCGCCAGTCCTTTCCATTGTGCGCGCAGTGCAAAGGACTCTGGATGTGTCGGAGACACAATCCAGCCGGTGCTGGATTGATCCTTCAGAAAAATTTGGTGGATATAATGTTTATTATTTTGAGAAATGTGCAGTAAGTTTATTTACATCGTGCAAGTTAAGGTAGAATATAAAACTCCACTGATTTTAATCTGTTGGCACTTGCTGCCTTCACTTGAAGTAGAGGGAGCCAATGTAATCGATCCCTCTACAGAGCACCGGAGGTCAGTCAGGTTACTGTATGCGGTTGTCACCTGTTGGCATATATGCAATGGCAGTTACATTGGGGCCGTAATTTATATCACTTGCTGTTCTTATAGTTCACTCATTTCCTGCCAAATACAAAGAATTTTTTTGTGATATTAAAGAGTATCTACAATGGATTTTTTTTTAACTTTGCCTAACTGTAACCAATAATTCTTCCCAATTACCCCTACTTATATATTCAGTCTGAACCATCTTACATTTCAGCTGTCAATCAAGTGCCTTATTATCATAAACTTTTCAGCTGTGTGCAGTTTTTAACTGGAATGTGGAAAGTTGGTATGTGTAAATTGCATAATGGAAAATTCCCCTTTCCAGTGCTGGCTCATAGTGATTACTGAGCAGGCTTGACTCCACAGATAGATAGTCTGGGAGGTGGGGCACTGAGCCTGAACAGAACAAGTACTGGGTTGAAGGCATGCAGCAACTGCTACACATTTATGTATAGATACTACATTTAAACTAATAATAAAAAAACATTCAATAAACCAGGTATATTTACCTGGTCCATTGAATTATGCTTCAGATTAGTTATTTAAAGAAATAGGTGGCAGATCAACCGAAAAAATCTTACAGTAATTGTTGGGATGAATCATTATTTTCAGTAATGGGCAAATTTAAAAAAAAGTGTTCATACCCTTTAAGTGAGGGTGGTATCAGGAAGTCTACTACAGGTACACACAGTAAAGATTTTTGAAAAATGATCTGCAAGATCCTGTCATATTTCAAAGATTGGGCTACACACAGTCCCGAGTGTTCTCCCTATACACAGCATGGGAAGAAAAGCTCGGTACTGTGGGTTTCCCTCGGCCACAGCAAACTCCCTCTATAAGAAGTCTACTGTGGCTGAGGGAAATTTACCTGAACATTCGGCGGCCGCACTCTCGTTCGGAAAAGTGGCCACACACACTGGCGATAGTGCCCAGACACCGTCGATATCAGGGCATTATTGGTACTGTGTGTACCTAGCATTAGAAAACACCTGATCAGTTGCTGCAGATTAATAACATGGGAAAACTGTTGCACCTTTCATTAACAAGTTCCTTATAGAGATGGACTAGAACCCGAGTTCGAGTTGAACTGTCCGAACGGACTCGGACTTCTCAAACTATCCCGGACCGGATTTCTCAGAAATTTCTCGGATTCGCGGCTGTATTTTCAATAATTATCGAAAATGCGATAATTATCATATTTACGGGCCGTTCGCTAACCCTAGACTGTATAATTTGTTTTGGTTAACCTTAGAATGTATCATTCGCTAACCCCCAAAAGTATTGTTCGGTAACCCTCGAAAGTATCGTTCGGTAACCCGCAAATTGGCCGTACCCTCAAATGTAGCTTGTGCAAACCCTGCCAATTGCCTGACGTTCCCCAGACCATTTCCCAGGTGCCACAACCATTTACAGTAAGTTACCATTGTTAGCTTAGCTGTAAATCATCCGGGCTTTTCGAACTATCACTCCCCATTGACTTTAATGGGTCCGAATAATGGGTCCGAATAATGGGTCCAAGTTAGAAAGTTTGAAAACGGACCGGACTTTATGAAGTTCGGACATCTCTAGTGTCTTATATGTGTCAGCAGAACCACCAGAACCTTGGTGACTTCAATTTACCTGAAAAACGATCACAAATGCCAGTCGTGCAGCCAGGACAGACCAATATTCTTTGGTTAGATCATATTTACTAGTGGCCCATGGGGGTTCCCTGTAATCTTTGTACCTAGGCAGCAAAAGGACAGATTTAAAGTAAAATATGCAGGTTAGTGTACAATCTTCCCTACAACTTTATAAGACATATCTACCTGCACACATCAACATTGTATCCAAGAGCCCCTGGATCATTGGGTTCTGTCCCTGGTTTGAAATCGCTGGCATTAAAGTACGAGAGGGTATGGTTGACAAAGCCATGCATGGTGCCATCTGGACTGTACATGTATAGGTACACAAGTCGGGGGATGAAGTCGGAGGTGAAAGAGATGACGAAAGCCTAAGTGGTGATAACAAATATCTGTATTATTCTCGGTCCGTGTCTTTATCAGATGGATCACAGATACAAACATTTCTTTTTTTTTTTAAAGTTGTTTAATTGTTTTTAGTATTTCCCTGTTTTTATTTTCTTTGCGTTTCTTTAATGCAGAGCCACTTTCAACCATTTTCATGCCCTAAGCAAGACTGGTCTTGCCCCTCTCCAAATGCAAGTCGGATAAAGAGCCAGAACATTTCTAATGTTGAAGATCCAATGGACTCCAATTGGCTACCTACCTACGTAGTGAAAAACACCCACCTGCAGGTGAAACTATAGTTTCTGCCACCAACGATTGTTTCGCCTTCTGATCAGGGGCGGTCGTGTCGGCCAAAAAAATTTCCCCCCATTCACGGTTGGCTCCCTGTACTTAGGTTTAGTGAGTCAGCCTCTATCGTAGGGAGTTTAGCAGTCACAAACGTTCTTCCTATACTTTATATATAATTTATATAGGGAGAATGATCATGACTGTGTGTACTGCCATCTGTCAAAGACGATTCTGTCTGTCATCTTGGACAGATTGGTACTGTGTGAACCCCACTTTAAGTCTGTGCACAGATGAAAAAAAAATTATTTTCAATTGAAGCACACAGGAAAACTTTAGCACAAGGGGACCATGTCAGACTGGGGTTATAGGGCCCATCAGAAAATCTGAAGCCAGGGGCCAACTAACCTTAAAAATGTCAATTATCATAGTTGGACAAGTCCCTATCCCTTCCGTTCAGTATACTGTCAGGGAGATTCAATAAAAGTTCTTATCGTTAAAAATGGTGCTAGTTGTGCCCCAACCAACCAGATGTTAGCTTTCAATTGTTAAATACAATCTGATTGGTTGGGGCAAAAGTAGCACAGTTTTTAACAGTAAGAACTTTTATTGGATCTCCCTGTGTGCTTGGCTACTTTTGTTCCACTTTTCAGACACATTTTCTTTACAGAACAATATTCTGAGCGTTAAGGATATTACCACAGTGTAGTTGTAGAATAAATACAAAGCCACATGCAGCCAAGGTGATTAGATTGTATACACACAGGGGGAGGCTACAGTTAACTGGATGGGTAATAACACGTGGCTGTCTGGCTAATATGGATGGTGCCCCCGCAATACACTACTATGTGGCTTACATCGCTTACGCCTAGAACCAGTCCTCTTTTCATGCAGCTTTTCTACCAAAAGGAATACAGAATGCACAGTTAATACATAATCACAACTATTTGATTTAAGACCAGTGCATATTGCAATGGAAGCCACCAAAGTAAATCAAGCAGATGTTTTACATTTCTTTTGTTTTCTCTCTGGATTAGGATTACAGAATCATTAGGAAAAACGGTGTCCTACTTTTCACAGTAAATCCAACAGTCTAAATGATTTTAGGATTAAAATCCCATTATCTTGTGGTTTGCTCTACATTGACAATACGGAGACCGTGGGAGTGCACTGGGGGACAGTAGAGGGAGGTGGAGAAAGCAGAAACTTTGTCTACGGCCCAGTACACACGGGTCTATTTTGACTCTTTCTTTCAGGGCACCAATAAATAAACTGATCACACGTCTAGTGGTGAAAACAAAACATAGCGTTGTCAACATATAAATGCAACCGATTGCGTGGTCCATGAAACACCAAACAATCCGTCCAATCTGGAAATATTTTAGCAATATTGATTGAAATTTTGTGCTAGATAATCAATCAGGCTGAAATATCCTCCAGTGTGTATTGACCCTTAATAATAGTTCATAAAACTAATGTATAGTCATGATTTGTGGGCTGGTGCGCTGGTTGGTGCAGGTGCCTGGCTCTATGCAAGTGTGTGGCACTGTGCAGGTGTATGGCACTGGTACACTGGTCCAGCCTGCCCCCTCACCTGAAAGAAGCCCACCACAAAGAGATAAAGGGGGTGGAGCTGGACCACCTTGCTCAACTGGTAAGAATTGCCGCAATCTTACGGACTCACGGCATTAAGGGCAGTTTAGATCCTCACCCTGGGTACATAATAAGACAGGGGGATGATTTAGGGGTTTAAGTGCCTAAACTTTGGATCTTTACCTGCACTTGCTACAAAAATTCATACATTTAGCACACAAAATGCGGACGTGGCCACCGCATGTCGAAAATGATATATAAACTATTGAACATTGAACACCATATCATGTTTAAACAAATTAAAATAATGACTTTCAGAACTGACAAGTTAGAGTGTGAAGATTGAATTTAGTGCGGAATGTGGAAAGGAAATCAAGAAACAAACAGGGAAAAACTCACGTTGATAATAACAGCCACCTTGCCAACTCCACAGAGGATGTTATACCAGATACCTGGAAAATGAAGGTAAAATAAAAACAATGT
This sequence comes from Hymenochirus boettgeri, assembly GCA_019447015.1. Classification (NCBI taxonomy): domain Eukaryota; kingdom Metazoa; phylum Chordata; class Amphibia; order Anura; family Pipidae; genus Hymenochirus; species Hymenochirus boettgeri. The sequence goes on along the minus strand of CM033471.1, from coordinate 43,193,626 downwards.
AATGTTGGAAATACATTATAAGCTTAAAAGTTAAATAAAGTTTGGGCACTTTGTCTTCAATGTGCATGCGCATAGATCGTCCTCATCGATCCTATTAGAGAGCAGAAGGGGAGGTAGAAGGATCTTCTACCTCCTTAGGGAAGATATACACATTGAAAAAGAAAATCGTTACTCTGGGCACTATAGTGTCTCCTTAAATATAACGTTTAGTCATCCCAAATTTAGTTTGTTATGTGAAAAGTAATAAAGAGAAAAATAAACATATTCCGACATAGTTGATGCACAATTAGTTTTTACTGCTTGAACTTTAAAACACAGCTCTAGAAAATCGTAATTGAGGGTTGCACAAAAGTTTCACCCTAATTATCTAATTAGGTCTGTATGCTCATTATGAATGTTCGTCTGTTGACAACCGCAAAGCTTAATAAAATCTCTTCTGGCTGGTACTCAACAACCACAGGCTTCAAGTGAGAGGATTAGTGGTGAATCCTGGTTTCGATTCTAAGCTGGTGGTCTCAAAATCCGCAGATACAAGGATTTTTTAAAATTTATGAAACTGAAATTTTCATTGTAAATTCGAAAAAAACAAAAAACATCTAAAATTCCTTAGAAAATTTCCATTAGAAAATGGAAAATTTTAATCAAAAAATCGAAAATGCTATGGAAAATTCTAAAAATTCCAATTTCACATTTCCTTTTATTGCACATTTTTTGGAAGACATAATACACAACAGTAACAGTACTAATGACATAAAAAGCAAAATGGTGGATGTCACATCCATAAAATAAAAATTCCAATTTAATTGGATTCTATGAGGATAAAAAAAAACAAAAAACGAAGCTAATGGTTATGAAGCAGACACAGACTATGCAAGATGGAGGTATTTTCTTGCCTTTGTAAATGCCACTGATCACAAAGGAGAACTGTTAGTGTTGTAACTAGGAATCACTGCAAATCCCCCAGCAAAACTATCATGGGGAAAACTAGTGCAGGGGGATTTGGTGAAGGGTTATCCAGTAGGAAATAAAGCCTCAATAAAGCACCGGTGCTTATTAATGTATATATTTATAGGGTGGCACACTCAAGAAAGCTTCAAATAATCTTTTATTCAAGTGCTGAAAAAAACATGTACACAACGTTTGGGGGGATCAAATGCCCCTTCCTCAGGAGTGACCAAACACTAAAAGTGCAGACTATTTATGAGGATATCACATCAATCATAAGTGCAGGGTTTTCTTAAAGTGACAGTGCAGACAAAGTGCTAATTGATATATAAATACTAAAAATGTATAATATTATAACCAACAATGGTGGGGATCCTGCATACAAAGTTAAAATAAACTGGGAGATTCAATAAAAGTTCTTATAATTTAAAATGGTGCTAATTTTGCCCCAACCAATCAGATCTTATTTAACATTTGAAAGCTAACATCTGATTGGTTGTGGAAAAATTAGCACCATTTTAAACGATAAGAACTTTTATTGAATAACCCTGATAGTGTTAAAAATCTATAAAATGACATAAGCCATATATAGTACTAAGATAATGTGATTGTGAACTTGTGTTAAAAATTATGTGAATAAAAAAAGATTAAAATATAACGTGTCTTCATTGATGTCTTAAAAATAGACACCAAGGTAATAAACAATAATTATACAAGGAATATCTTGAGGAACAAACATTCTGTAGCAAGCCTTATGATCAGTTCGCAGAAAGATCCACAAACTGGTATACAGTGTGTACCTGCTTTCCATGTCTCCTCCATTGAATTGTTCACTCCTCACCCACTTTTAGTTCTAATTGGGAGAGTTGTATGGAAGGAAGAAAGAGGCAGGGATAGGGATCTCATGGCTGCTAGTCACAGGGTCACTGTTATAAAGTCTGCAGCAGTTTTTACCTGGCATTTTAGAGCTGTTCTCCTCAGTACTATTAGCTGAGCTCATCCTCCCCCTTCCTTCCTTCACCTTCAGTTCATTTGTAACATTGTATCCAAGTAGAGGGAGCCGAGTTCAGGGTCTCTACTCTCTACAATGTTACAAATTACAGCAGCAGAACAAGGAGAGCAGATCTAACACAGCAAGTAAAAGCTGACAGGGAGATACTAGGGAGAACACGGGCACCCAGTGTTCAACATAGGCACCACCTAGCTGGCCTTATGCCTAAAAACAGTTCCACTCTATTCTTTACATAAAAAGCACTGAGGTATAGCTGCACCCTTTGCACTATGAACATGGCACATTAAGATAAGTACAACGATCTCGGGGTTGGAGGCGAGGAAGGTAAGTACAGAAGTTCACTTCACTTACCTATGTCTTTTGCTCTAGTGGCCACAGGCCTCCTGAGCTCCGTGATGAATTTCTTTGCATCCAGGCGTATTTCAATGATGTTGTTCAGTAATGCAAATAGCGGAGCCAATGGAAACGAAGCCACAAACAGAGTCACAAAACCAAACTGGATAACTGCCAGAAGGAGAAGATAAAACCAGGGTCAATGAGACGGTAGCGGGTGATCAATTCTAATAACGGGAGTCTTGATATTCTCCTTTTTATCGCAACATTTACCAACAACCAAATTATTTCAACTTTACCAACATTTTGTTTTCTGCCGCCTGTTACGGTGGAATTCACCAGTAGGTTAGAGCTCTGCTAGGGCAGGGATTCTCAAACGGTGTGTCTCCAGATGTTTTGAAAACTACATATCCCAGCATTCCTCAACTACATAGGGAGCCAAGGAATGTTGGGGGGCGGCACACCGTTTGAGAATCCCTAGGGCTACAGAAAGGAAACATGGAAATAAAAATGGCCCTGTACTCTTCTCTTAAAGGATGAAGGTAGCGGGGAGACCAACATCATGATGGGAATTATGGACAGTCATGGTTGATTGACAATGCCCCTAATTTTTATAAAATACAAGATTATTAAAAGTCACAAAGGAGCTTGATGGCCATATATAAAATCTTATCAGCCATGAAACTGTAAGGTTGTTAATATATTTTCAGTATTTTGATGTAATCCAGGTTATTACAGTGACCGTAGTACATAAGGTTCTTTATTTCTGGACTGTATGTGCTTTAGTACTATTAATGTAACAAGCTCTTAAGAGATATTCTTCCCTCTTCTTCAGGTCAAGCAGTACAGTACATTTTCCCAGGTAACAATGATCTGCTACTTCACAATAAAAAGGAATCCCTGTACTCTACAGCAGGGGTGCCCAACCTGCCCCGGGTGGGGGGGGGCGTACCTGCTGCACCTCCTAAGCTGCTTAAGTAGCTCCACCCCATTCTTTCCCAGTCTGATTGAATGCCTGACGATTTACCCCAGAGCGCGTGCACATGTATATTGAACAGCCGTTTCCGGTGATAATCGCATATGTGTGTGCGTTTGCTTGGGGATCGTTCGTCAATCTGCCATGGCGGATCGACGAACAACACCCGAGTGAACCTATACATACACGCAATTATTGGCCATCCTATTGGACATGTGTACGGACCTTTACACATGTTCAGCAATCTTATCTATTAGTATAGTGGGATCCAGACCGCCATCTTGCCAAACACCAGGTCATCTCATTTTAGAACTTAACATAAATGATAAGGACACACGTACTCATTTCCATGTACTCTGGTGTGAGACCTGCAAAGGGTTCCAGGTTGTAGTCCACCTCATAACGCTGCTTCTTCTTTAAATGTTCTTCGTGGTCATGAGCAGATTGTCGTCTTGACTTCAAATACCGGATTAGTTTCTTCATCTTTCTAAAGTCATTGAATAACGAGGTAAGAATTAAAGGGCAACGTAAACGTCCCAAAATAATTCCAAAAACCAAGACCAACTTACGGAATCCCAATCTCAAACAGATTGTTCTGAATCAGCTGTTTTCCCAGCATAATGATGCTCAGCTGAATGCACAGTTCCATCAGACAACCACCAGGGGCGCACTAAATACAAAAGGCAGGTTTACAACATTTTCTTCTTTTGTTATGAATGGGGAAAAAAATGCAAACAACCGGGTTTTTAAAATGCCAATGATTTTATTTATTCAATTCAATGCATTATAGTAGGTTTCCCGTTACCATTTAAAGTACTTAGGTGTTAGTAGGAATCACTGAGCCTCCCTACAAAAGTGTGATGGGGCCCCTATCTGAGCTTTATCCCCAGTGGTTTTCTGGGAGGAGGCTGTATCTGTCATAGGAGAAATAAGATGGGGGCCCCTTGGCTTCCAGGCTCCCCTGCGATGGCTCCCCCTGCTCCCCGGTAATTACACCCCTACTTGTACCGACATTATGCCCCCCACATTAAATAGTATAAACCTTGCAGTTACTTACCTCCTCCATTCTAAATGACTGAAATATGTAGTAATAGTCCCCTGGGCGTCCGACAATCCTTGCAAAAAGAAGAAAGTATTGTGGATCATTAACATGAAAATTATTTCTGTTTCCAATGGCAGATTCTAGAGAGCAAAGCAACATTGAGAACACATACCTGCCCTTAAAGAAAGCCACATAAAAGATAGGGGTGTACGCATTCACAAACTTTAGCAGGAAGGCCTTGAAAATTAAACGCTCTTCAAAAGTCTTGTCCGTTTTTGGAACCTCTGTGAAAATATTACAACGTTTCAGATCAAAACTTTGTTATATTGATGCCCATTTATAGAAAATAGGAACTAAAAAAAATATATATATATTCTCATTATCTTTATTAGCAACTTATTTGAAGTTATGACAGGAGCAATAATAATAATAATAATAATAATGAAAATATAATATTAAAAATAAAGGAAATATAACATTGAAACAGCTAAAACTTTATTAAAACAAGCAAGATTTGTTCTATTGAAGCCCATTCACGATCCATTTAATTGGAACTAAAAAAAACTCCAGTGCTTATTATCTCTATTGCCAATTTGGTTGACTTTTCAACAGGAACAAAATAATCTCAAACCATTTGTCAGGAATAAACAACAAGCAACCTCATTGGCAGAATGAAAGCAGAGGACAGTCCATACATAGTTGATGATATGAAAGGGGTAAAAGTAGCTATAATGCCCGCCCCCCTGATTGCTACCCCTACCTACCCTTTCAACATTTACCCAGCACGTATTTACAGCAGGATTGTGCTAGGACCACTGCTCTCTGCGCAGGGGCATGATTGGCTAATAATTATTGTTGGGGATGGCCATCGTGAATAATAATTATTAAGCAGTCATGCCCCTGCGCGGTTGGGCACTTAAACTGTCGGGGGTGATTTAAAAAAAAAAAAAAAGCGAATAATTATAGAAACAAATAGGGAGTTCACTATAGATAATGGTTTTCTTGCAATATACCCCAATTAATAATACACTTCAATTGGTTCATTAAATCAGTATCCATCCAGGAAAAGACCACTATGTAATCAGTAAAGATGACCTAACCAATGGGCTAGAAGAGGAGCACCTACCAATTTGAGTTAGCCAACGGGCAACAGAGCCATACACTTCATCCAGGATCAAAATGACCACCAAGTTGATTATAACTGCTGTCGCTGTGACAGTCACTCTCACATTTGCACGGGCTGTGGGATTGGAACTCATTGCTAGTGCTGCAGCTGTAGATATTCTGTACATTATAACCCCAAACACGATGGCAAAGGTCACCCCGATCTAGTACCAACAAAAAATACAGTTTAAGGCCAATCTATGCACAGAAATTCCTCATATCTATATATAACGGAACCTTAAAGGGAATATTCAGTGGAAAATATAATTATTTTAAAAATTCGTGGTTTATATTATACATACCTATTTATTCTACATATTTTCTTCCATTTAAAAAAAAAATCCTAACAGTAATTTCTACTGCTTTTGGAGGAGTCAAACATGCTCAGATCTCTACTGAGCAACTAAATCAACCCAGGCGCTGGGTCAAGGGCAAAACCATAACGGTCTCTATTAGGGGTCCTGCAAACAGGAAGTCTGTATTTGGGAAGCATTTATTTATACACAGACCCAATGCTAAATGGGCAGGTTAAGGTCATTAGGATGGAAAAATACTGCTCTTTTTTTCTGAAAAGTATGCATGCTTGCACTGAACTTTTCCTTTAAGATTTTACATATATTTCAGTCAACTATGAGGATATTCACCTATTATAACAGCACCACTACTGAATATTTATTAACATGATCTAAAATGGAATAGACACCGGCAGGAACAGTTACCCAAAGCCGCAGCCGCTCTGGGTTGATCTCTCTTACGGAGAAACACTTTTAGTTTTGTAGATCTTGGTAAATCCTGAAGGAAATTATCTCTACAGCAGGTGTTAAATAGTCACGTACTTAGACCTTGTGAAGGCTGCAAGGGTGTCTTTATCGATACCAGTCCAGCAGCCGCGAGCAAGCTGTCGAAGTGCTCTATACTTAGGTGATTAGGTATACTTAGAAGTGAAAATACTCCTAGCCATTTACACCTATAAGCAACACTGTAAACCTGACCCCCTGTGCTGACGTATTTTAACAATCATTAGAAGTAAAACACACCTTGACAATTAAGAACACTTAAAAAAACAAGTTTGGAGAGTTGGACGACTAAACTCTTTTCTTTGTCACATACAGCAAAGGAAAGAACGTACAGTATATTATTTTCTGCAATCTAAGCTTGTGTGGAACTCTATAAATAAAGACTTCCTTTCCGCAAAAGCTCGCTGGAGTCTAAATGGGCAGTAGGATTTGTCAGTCTCATTGATGAGTTCTCCAGGCATCTTAGAATTAGTGTTAGCCTTCTCATTGAATAAGCCCTAGTATTGTGCATAGAAATATCATTATTTCTGTCAATGTTTTTTAGTAAAATATTAAATGATTTGAAGAACTGTCTTTATGAAAGTAAAAAGGGGGGTTAACTCCCTTGCACCACAGGTAGGTGGATGAAATATAGGGTGTGCGGCAAGTTCTATTTCCACTAAAGTTTCACAAAAGGTTTATAGTAAGATCTGCGCTCTTCCCTTCCACACGGATACCCAAAAAAAGGGAAAGAAATATAATATCTGTAACAAATCAATTCAAATCATAACTACGTAATACCATAAATGAAATGAAGAAACCACTTACTGTACATGAAACACTTGTCTTCAATCCAGCCGAGGATACTTTTTAAGGGCATGTGCATATAATAAACATTGATAAAAGCTTTTTCAAGGGTTCTATGGTCCATAGAACTCTTGAAAAAGCTGCAAGAAAACCCTTGAAAAAGCTGCAAGAGACAGCAAAACGCATAGGAAAGCCCAGGGAGAGCCCCGCCTTATATGAACTTGCTATATCATTGATTTCATTGGTTTAAAAAAAACCAAACGGATTATTAAAGCCATACGTCTGCATTTTTTTTACACTTGCATTATATATATATATATATATATATATATATATATATTAGCAAAAGTGTATAGAAGGTATAGAATCTTTACACAGGTATATTTTATACTGTTACTCAGACAGTCACCAGCTTCCAGAGGAACCAAATAAGATAATCCTGCAGGTCTGAGAGTAGATCCTGACAATTCTGCCACACTGTGTGTTTGAAACTAAACATGCTAGGTTAATACTTATCAGTATTCACCATGGCAAGCGGTGATGGTACCTCATATATTATAACAGAAGGTACCTCACAGCATCATGTTATTGTAATAGCATTGCCCTAATAATCTAACGTATAAACAAACATTTCTCATTCCCAGTTTACCTAAAGAAATGGATTTATCCTTTATATACTCTTATACAGATCTAATTGTAAAAAAAATAGCTTCAGAGCAATTTTTAATAACTGATAACTGCTTTTTATTTCAGTATTACAGTAAATCCTTGGTATACCTGCCTGGCTTTACCTCTAAGCAAAAGGCTAAGGACTTGCAAGCGAGCACCTTCATCCCAACCATTAATAGTGGCTGCCAATTCAAATTGTTCTAGCCAATCAGTCCACTCCCTAGTTACTCTATCAAATAGATCAGGTTTAAAAATAGGTTTGGCAATTGGGCCTGGTAGAGCTACGGAGTCCAATTGGGGCATTTCATCTGCTGGTACAAGGACAGGAGGATTTAAATCAGTACTATCAGTAGCAGCCTCCATAGCTTAATACAGAGAACAAACATACAGAGAAAACAGGGAGAATAAATGGTATTACCAGCACCGCTGCCACCAATTTGTACCAGATCACTGCTTTATGGAAGGATTATGGGTAGCATGGCACACAGTGGGATATTCTGGTGGTCTGGCACAAAGCAGACAGTGCACATAACACAGGTTTCCCACATAACATATGCAGTAATTAGGGGTGCCTTTCTATGGTGCACCACTTTCAACATTGACCAGGCCTGTATATTGTGTGTCCTTGTAAGTTGGTGTACACTTATCTGTTATCTTAGAGTTTGTATCCAATAAGGTAAATTTTCTGTCCAATAATTTGTCCTCCCAACAGGTGGTAACAGGATCTTATACACAGGATCTTGTACACAGGGTCTGGTGTTGCAGTGAGTTAATATCACTCCAAAGCACACACCACAATCTACTTTCACTTTCTGTCCTCCTAGCCATAGAGAGCAGGGGTGTCTTGTCTTTTATCACTCACTGATACCACCTGACCAGAAGGCTGGAGGTGGTATATAAGGAGCCTTGGTGTATATGTCCATTACAATACACATCATATCCTGTGTAGCAGACAGAATTTTTTTTGGATAACACTTCCTTTCATATGGAGCAGACACAGGGGTGTGGTTTAATCTGCCATTGGACCATTCCATGTTGAAATAGGGATCTCAGCTTTGTAAGTAAGTTCATGTATTTTGTATATTTTGTGTTGTACCGAATACAAACATCTCAGAGGAGCCCTTAAAACTTGTGGATATCCAGACTGGGCCTTTGTCAAAAGAAGCAGAAGGAAAGAAAAGAACACAAATACCAACAGTGAAGGGAAAAAGCAAGACAGGAGAAAGAACATGGTCATCCCATATGTAGCAGGGGTCTCCGAGAAACTAAGAAGAGTTTTCAAAAAACACCGTATCCCTGTCTGCTTTAAACCGAGCAACACGCTGAGGCAGCAATTGGTACATCCGACAGACCCAATACCGAAACACAAGAAAAGCAACATCATATACGCAGTGCAGTGCAGTGAAGAATGCTCTGATTTGTATGTGGGGGAGACCAAACAACAACTGCATCAACGTATGGCCCAGCACAGAAGAGCCAATTCCTCGGGTCAGGACTCAGCCGTGTACCTGCATCTTAAGGATAAAGGACATACCTTTGAAGATTGTAATGTTAACATATTGGCAAAGGAACGTGACTGGTTCAAGAGAGGTGTTAAGGAGGCTATTTATGTGAAAATAAAGAAACCAAGCCTAAATAGAGGTGGGGGGGTTCGATACCATCTGTCTGCCATGTACAATGCTGTTTTGACACCTTACTCTGGGCATTCCTATAACACCTCTTAGCCACTATCTAATCACGCCCTTAACACTTGGCTGTGATATGCTAATTGGGATTTTCCAGGGTACATAATTGCCACAGATTCTTGTACAAGTCATTCTGAATTGAGAAAGCCAGTCGGATGACTAGTGAAACGTCTTCAAGAACTAAACTTCAAGTCCAGTTGATCTAATTGAATACAACAGATATACCATGACCTGGATGAATGAGAACCTTCACAAGCGCTTTTATCTATATTACATGCACATGTCCCTTGCACTTTTTGCACAATAAATAAAAATATCTTCTGCTGGATTGAAAACAAAAGTGTTGTGGAAGTGCTTTTCTCATTTTATTTATGAGATTACGTAGCAGTGTTTTATTATATCCAAGAAATGTAATAAATTATTAGCATTAAGGGCTAAACAATACAATGCTGTTGAGAAAGTGCTGCCGTAATGCTAAAAAAGAATTACTGGTTCCTAAAGTAATTGGTGAACTTCAGGCTTTTTTAGTCTGAGCAATTAATGAGATTGGATTACGTAAAGAGGTGAGGTTAATTACTAAATACCGTACTTCCCCATATGACATAACTGACCTGTATTGTATCACTGTATATCGTTTATTCTGGGTAACAGTTATCTAAGTATAGCTTGAGTTTCTACTATGAAGCAGCGTCATTCGATTTCATTATTTACATTGCTCGGACAGCCCTGGGATCCAATCAAACTTACCATAAAAATGATGCTAACAAGATTCGTTAGGTAAGCTGGAAACCTGTCCCTCCATGTAAGTTTCTCTTTTTCAGTCTGAAATGTAAGAGAAAGTGTCAATTCTGGGTTCACCTTGTATGGAGACATGAACAGAACCCAATAACACATGATCAGAACCCAATAACATGAACAGAACCCAATAACACATGAACAGAACCCAATAACACATGATAAGAAACCAAATAACATGAACAGAACCCAAATAATATGAACAGAACCCAAATAACATGAACAGAACCCAAATAACATGAACACATACATCCCATAATTCTGCTGCTGCATACATCCCATAATTCTGCTGCGGCATACATCCCATAATTCTGCTGCTGCATACATCCCATAATTCTGCTGCTGCATACATCCCATAATTCTGCTGTGGCATACATCCCATAATTCTGCTGCTGCATACATCCCATAATTCTGCTGCTGCATACATCCCATAATTCTGCTGTGGCATACATCCCATAATTCTGCTGCTGCATACATCCCATAATTCAGCTGCTGCATACACCCCATAATTCTGCTGCTGCATACACCCCATAATTCTGCTGCTGCATACATCCCATAATTCTGCTGCTCCATACATCCCATGTATAAACTTGAGGCACTCCAATAGACTTGAGGACAAGCAATTTCAGATTAAGAAATGTAAATGGTTCTTCACAGTGAGGGCAGTAAAGTTGTAGAATGATTTGCCTGGAAATGTTGTATAGGCAGAATCTTGAAACAGATTTTTAAAAAGGATTTGGTGTTCTTAGATACATAGACACTGCTATTTAACTATACATACGTATGTAAATAATTGGTTATCTCCTTGTGCAGGTTGGTGTATATAGAGGGGGTGTGGGGCATAATCCATATGGCTATATGTCCTGTTCTAACTGTATACTGTAACTATATTTATACTGAGTAACTTTAAGCCCAGAGTGTATTTTCCTTTCACATCATTGCCCACAAGATCTAGGAAACAAGTAGGGAGATTCACCCATTTGCTCTGGGCAAATCTACCGTACTGGATTTACCAGAGGCTGTGCGGCTCTGGGTGAATCTCTCCCTGATGTAAATATTTAACGCCAGCTATTAGCGGCATTAAATGCTTATGTCTTAAGAGCCGCACAGCCTCTGGTAAATAGGTTTGCGACGGCTGTGCAAGTTCCTGTTCTGGATCTCGCGCAGCCACCACAAAGCAAGCCTAACATTGTGCTAACTGAGCGTAAATCAGTTAGTGCGACATTATGAAGGGGCAGGAGCGGTGTGCGCCGGCAGGGCTCCTGGGTAAATCGCCCTTAAGGAGTAATTTCTCACTCCCAGGTTTCCCAGAGTAAGGGGCAGAGATATGCAAAATTTAAATGGCAAAACTATTTTACTGTTGAACTCAGTGCTGGTTAATTGTTTGGCTTTGTACACATGTACATTTAATATGCCCTACACCAAAGAAACTTTAATTTTAAAGAGTTATGCCATTTAGTTTGCATTCAAAAAGTAGTCTTAATATTCTTGATAATATTTACTAATATGAATTACCTTTTACATGGCATAATAAAAATATATTTAGGATTAGAGTTGCACAAACCCACTGGATAACTTTCTGCCTGCGGCTTCACAGAACAAAGGAAATTTTTGACTCCGAATATTGACAATTGAAACCAGTTCCAGAAACAGCTACATTTTATATCGAAACCATGAAAATTATTGATATAATGGTTGAAATTGTAACAGTTTTGAGTGAAATTTCAGTGTCAGATTTGACCGCTGAAATTTTTGGTTCCAAAACTACCGCACATCCCTATTAAGGGTGTTCTTTGCCATAGCAATATATAAATAATGACGACAATATTACATATGTTCTCTTGTGTTACACAGTTGTTTTTGTTTCTATTATTGGTCACAAAGTATTTGCCTTAAAACTATGTATAATAAGGAAACGTAATCAAGGTAATATTATTAAAATATTATTACTTATAATAGTAATGCTTCTCCATTTACAATTCACCATATAACAAACAGTACTAATATTACATACAGAATTTCAATGCTTTACATATTATCTGCAGTTCCACATTTGAACCTCACAGCGCCGCTGTTCACTAATATTAGGAAAACCTGGAGCTCCACTAGTTCATCTACTGTACATAGCAGACACAGTGCAGTTTTGGAAGAAGGTCTTATAGCCAGTTTAGATTCCCACAGAGCAGATTCATCTGCTAATAAACTCATAATCCAGTGGATTTTACCTGTTTTGTCGGATATAAATTCTGTTACATATAAACAAGGAACTTCATTTTGGATATTTCAAATAAAGAATGGCAGAGAGAAAAATCCAACAGACAGAGACAAGCAAAGGATTCAGAGGGCAAGTAATGATTTTATTCCTATTTTTCTGTCTTTGCCATTCAGGATTTGCCCAGGTTCATTACTCTCTTTATGAAGAAATGGCTAAAGGATCATCAATAGGAAACCTAGCAAATGATCTTGGATTAAATGTTAAGGAAATTTTACATAGAAAGCTCCGTATTGTTTCCCGAGTTTCAGAGAAATATTTCAGTATAAATTCATTAAATGGAAATTTAAATGTTGCAGACAGAATAGACAGAGAGACATTGTGTGGGGCAGCAGAGGAATGTTTTCTAACCTTTGATGCTGTGATTGAAAATCCACTAAATATTTATCATGTTAGGGTTGATATTAAGGATATAAATGATAATCCTCCAAGATTTGTTCAAGATACGATTGTATTAGAAATTAGTGAGCACACCTTACCAGGAGTGAGATTTGCTTTACAAAGAGCTGAAGATCTAGATACTGGGGTCAATTCATTGAAAAACTATAAACTCAGCACTAATGGGTATTTTGTACTGGGGATGAAGACCAGCACCATCACTATTCCAGAACTTGTATTAGAAAAACCTTTGGATAGAGAGGCTCAAAACATCCATGAAATAGTTCTGACAGCATTTGATGGGGGAAATCCTGTGCTAACTGGGACAACACTAATTAAGATCACTGTAACAGATTTTAATGATAATTTTCCAATATTTTCACAAGAAATATACAAAGTCAGCTTAAGTGAAAGTATTCCGTTGAATTCAACAGTTATTTCTGTCAGTGCGAACGATGAAGATGAAGGTGTCAATTCACAAATCACCTATTCCTTCAGTGCTACATCCAAACAAGCCATCCAGGCATTTATCATCAATCCTAGAAGTGGAGAAATAAAAACAAAAGAACATTTAGATTTTGAAAAAGTAAAAAATTATGAAATATCTGTGCAGGCAAAGGATGATGGGGGCCTGGTTACCCACACCCAGCTGTTAATACAAATTTTAGATGAAAACGATAATGCTCCAGAGATATCAGTTACTTCAATAACTACCCCGGTCTCTGAGGATTCAGCTCCTGGCACTTTGGTTGCATTAATTGAAGTAGATGATCTGGACTCTGGAGTAAATGGTGAAGTTGACTGCCAAATTGTTGGTGTCATGCCTTTTAAATTAATGCCATCAACTGGGAATTTCTATAAAATTGTTACAACAAGCATTTTGGATAGAGAAAAAACATCATACTATAATATCACAATTCAAGCTATTGACAAAGGATCCCCAACATTGTCTTACAGAAAGACTATAAGACTGGATATATCAGATATTAATGATAATCCACCTGTATTTGAAAAATCTATTTATATTGCCTATGTACCAGAAAATAATCATCCAGGTGCCTCAATCTACAGTATACAAGCAATAGATAAGGATTCTGAAGAAAATTCTAAACTTGTCTATTCTATTATTGACAGCAGTCCAAAAGAAACTCCCTCAACATCTTATGTTTCTATCAATCCTGTAAGTGGAATTATTTATGCACAGAAATCATTTGACTATGAACAGGACAGGGAATTCCAAATCCACATTTTGGCTAAAGACAGTGGATCTCCATCTTTGAATAGTACTGCTGTTATGAGAATTTGCATTATTGATCAGAATGATAATTCACCAATAATTCTCTATCCATCAATAGATACTGGGGATTCTACAGTGTTTGAGATTGTTCCCTTTTCTTCTGAACAAGGTTCTCTAGTGACAAAAGTGGTTGCAGTGGATGCTGACTCTGGTCACAATGCTTGGCTGTCTTATCATTTTTTGCAAGAATCAGAAACACCACATTTCATCATTAACCAATACACAGGAGAAATTAGAATATCTCGTATTTTCCATGAAAGAGATGTTTTGAGGCACAGAATTGTGGTTATGGTAAAGGACAATGGAATCCCTTCACTATCATCCACTGTTACACTTACCCTTATAGTTACTGATAACTTTCAGCATGCACTTCCTGAAATTCATGAGCAATCCAGGAAATCTGAGTCTCAGTCAAATATGCAATTCTACTTAGTGATTGCAATTGCCCTCATATCATTTTTTTTCTTGTTGACTGTGATATCCGCAATTATATCTAAATACAGAGCATCAAAATCTTTAACAACATTTGGTTCAATGGGTACATATCCCCCTGTTGATCCCAGGTTTATTCCTACATTTAACAATGGGACTTTACCATTTCCATATTCCTATGATGTTTGCGTTACTCTGGATCAAAGTGAAAAGGACTTTGCTTGTCCTAAAACTCATCAAAATGTCCCAGTTGAAAGTCTGATTGATGCTGATGATTCAGGAAATGGAGATGAAATTGTAAAGGAAATTATACCTTCAGTCGGAATAGTGATGGTAAGTCCTTTTCTTATTGTAAAAATTTCAACTAAGCCAGCATGGTTAGATTTTTTTTTAAAAAATTGTAGATGCAGCTGTACATTTGTTTAACGGTTTAAACCACAAGGAGTCATCTGAAACTAAACAGCGATACTGCGCCTTTATAAATATGGTCCTAATACTCTGTCTTCAGGATTCACTTAACATGGGAAAACGTTCATTGATAAATTAACCTATAAATTACATTAACATTTAATAGCCTATTAGCTTTCACCTGACAATTACAGTTGAAGTTGATCCGTTTAAATAGCTTTATACTGTGAGTTTGCCCTTATGTTGACATTTGGCTATTTGAATACTATCCAACTATTCATTGCTTATATTTTTTACAATGAATGAAAACAAAAAATCAAGATGGATCAAATGCATCCACAGGATTTTCAACTATTTCAGATTTTTATTGACAAAATTAATGCGTTTAAGTTTATAGCGCAACCGTTATCAGATTTAATGATAAAATATATGTATTTTTAAGAGTTGTTTTTTAAAGCTATTCTCATGGTTTGTAAAATCTAGTTGATGGTACATAATATTTACTGAAATATAAATATACTTCTGATTTCTGATTAACAAATACAAAATTGACTTTAAGGATTTGAGTGTTACCATGTTTGTTGCTTCTTGCAGATTAAAAGACAATTCACTATATTCTGGTATGAGGTTTTTAGTGCTGACAATTAGGTAACAATAAACAGATTTGATCACTGCCAAAAACAGATTCCATCAAAAGACTCCCAGGCAATTTCATGAGTTTATCAATAGAATTGGAAAGTGACCGGGGGTTAATGGCCTTAAACTTTCAACAGTACAAGGTATGCCTGCTAAAATCTGATCAAAAATCAATTGGCCTATGTGGTACTTTTATTGATTAAAATTGATCAGGAGAAGAAATTGATCATTTCAGTAATTTAAAATTGATCTCAGGCAGTAATGTTGTTGGATTTCATAATTTTTGAAGCTGTAAAAAAAATCTCCACATCCATTAAACAGTAAGTTGAGAAGTTAGTTTTGAGGTATACAGTCTGGTCTAGTGTTTATATGTTTATATATCTCAGGGAACACGTACATTGTTTTTTTATGTATATATTTATCTCTTGCTTTCTCAGTCATCGATTAATTAAAATAAATAATTAATAGAAACCTAAGAAGTATACCCCACAAGAAAATTTGCAGACATGTTAATTACTCCCCTTCCATCCCCAAACTGCAATAGCTACAAATCTTTTATCTTTGACACTAACCTGTTATTCCCTGAAATGTTCATCACTAGAGATGGTCGAACTATTGAAAGTTCGGTCCATTTTCGAACTATTGTAAAAGTTCGAAAGTTCGAAAACAGACCCATTAAAGTCTATGGGAGGCAAATAGTTCGAAAGGTTAGAGTCAAATACAACTAAAATATTAATGGTAACTTAATGTAAATGGCTGTGGGACCTGGGAAATGGTCTGGGGAGCATGTTCCAATATCCAGGACTTAAGTAAAATCGATTTTACTCTCACACGCGCTACTTTCGAGCGCGTTCGAACGTTCGAGGTGACATGGACATTTTACTCGCAGATTCGATACTCGCGTATAGGCTGTAATGGAGACTTTACTCGCAGATTCGATGTTCGCGCCTAGATACCATGTACATTTTACTCGCGGATTCGATACTCGAACGTTCGAACATTCGATAAATCATCGAAAGTCCGGGAAATATCGAAAGTCCGCATCCGAGATAGTTCGAGAAGTCCGGGTCCGTTCGAACTCGAACAGTTCGGCTCGAACTCGGGTTCGAGTTCGAGTTCTATGCCATCCCTATTCATCACAAGTACATAACTGCCAGTGACTGACTACTGACTCCCAAGCCACCTTCTTGCATATGCAGGCTTGTAAAGAGCTTGTACATTTTTCAGAGGAGGCTGTAAACTTTTTAGAATGAAAAATGATGGGAAGCAGAACATTGCATTGCAAAACCAGTTAAAATTGGAGTGTAGGGTAAACTTTAAATTACACTCAACTTCATTACAAGGGGGGATTTGAACAGTCCTATCAATAATGTTTTCGACCTTTCTGGAAACCTTAGCAGGCCCTTTTCCACTGGTTAAGAAATACTGGTCTATTGTGTGGGGTTGGGGAGTTTTCTTTAAATAAAATTTTACGATAAACATGAAGGATGATTGATTTTAAATTAGGAACAACCCAACATGTTTGGCGTTTACACATATTGCCGTCTGTGGTTTTACAAAAACAAGCCCCCTTGCAGCTGTTAAAGCTACCATACTTTTACAAAAAATATAATAAATTATAAATTACTTCATTAACCAAACCATAAAGTAATCCTCCTAACACAGACCTACACTTTAATAATACTTTATAATGATAAACATTTTTTGACCTACTGTAAAATTACTTAAGATGGAGGCAGTGCTTAAATTATATGGGGCAATTTAGGGTGAGCTGCTAATTAAGAGCTGCTCTTAAAGCCGTGTTAACCATTGTATGGCATTAAGAGCAACCTAAAGGCAGTTGCGGCAGTGCACAAAAAGAGAGTTTCGCAACCACCACAACAAATGCACCAAGCCAATTGCCAACTGCTTTTTAGAATGGAATCTTTAACTGTAGCAAATAGTTGGTGTTAACATTTCAGAAAGGGTTAACCTAATTTGCGATGCATACAGAGCCACTATTGGCTTGGTGCATTGCCCAATAAGGGCAATAGAGAGCATAGTAATAACTTATTGTGAATTTTTGATAGATTACTCTTGTATGGACCTCTCGTGTTTACTTATCCTTACCTACCAAAATGTTTTTAGTCTAATATAAAAATCAATGTGTATGCAGTATTTCACACATTCACTACAATGTTTTGTAAATGATTTTTAAAATCTTTTGCATTTTCTTAAACAGTAGTCACATATAAAATATATCAAATATTTGTTAAATTGCCTACTTATTAATAAAAATGAACAAAACTGTCAAGTTTCATTCCAACAAAGGTTATGCAGAACCTAGTAAAGTTGTGAAAATCTGATTCAAACCCAGTCGAATCCGAATTTTTTAATTTTCAATCTCAATTTAAAATTTCTGAACAGTTTTCCCAATCTAATTTTCAGATTTTCCCCAAAAAAATTCTGTTATGCAATAATTATTCTGAGTTTTAACAATTTTAAAAAATCTGTCAGATTTCCGATTCCAAACCAGATTTCTTTCTAAACTGGGACACATCACTACTATTAATAATTAAACATTCTTTTAATGACTAATATTTAATTCACTTTAGAAAAGACTTGCCACTGTACTTTACTTTTTAATATTTTGTGTATTGTTGCATAAAAGTTTAGTTCTTGAAGACGTTTCACTAGTCATCCGACTGGCTTACTCAATTCAGAATGACTTGAACACGAATCTGTTGGCAATTAAGTACTCTGGCATCTTCAAGAAATAAACTTTAACAGATATACCATGACCTGGATGACTGAGAATCTTTACAAGCATTTTGTGTACTTAGATTACTAAGTACTAACTATTTACTTTTGGTCACCAGTTAATGAAAAAGTGACATTATTTTTAAAATCTTCATTATCTGCAGTTCCACAACTGAGCCTCAGAGCGCCGCTGTTCACCAATGTTAGCAAATCTTAGAGGTCTATTGCCACTTTTATAAAGCAGACACAATACAGATTCATTCAGATACAAATGATTCTGGATTATCATAGCAAGTATTTAACTGCTCCTAAAGAGGAAGATTTTTACCTATTGCCTATTGGATTACAAATATACCAAGAAGCATCATTATTTTGGACATTTCTTATACAAAGGATATTTGAGATGAAAATCCAACTAGCACAAACGTATAAGAGAATTAGATGGCAAGTATTTTTTTTACAATATTTCTGTCTTTGCCATTCAGTATTTGCTCAGATTCACTATTCTGTATTTGAAGAGATGCAGAAAGGTTCATCTATAGGAAACCTAACAAATGATCTTGGATTGAATGTTAAAGAAATTTCACACAGAAACCTCCGTATTGTTTCTGAGGTCTCAGAGAAATATTTTAGCATAAATGTTGGAAATGGAAATCTTAATGTTGCAGACAGAATAGACAGAGAAACATTGTGTGGGGCAGCAGAGGAATGTTTTCTAACCTTTGATGCAGTGATTGAGAATCCACTAAATATTTATCATGTTAGGGTTAATATAAAAGATATAAATGACAATCCTCCAAGATTTGTACAAGAGGCAATAGAGTTAGAAATTAGTGAATTCACTTTACTAGGAACAAGATTTGTTTTGCAAAATGCTGAAGATCTGGATATTGGAATAAATTCACTACTGACATATAGACTTAGTCCAAATAAACATTTTGTACTGGGGGAGAAGACCAGCACTGATGGCAGAACATTTCCAGAACTTGTATTAGAAACAAGTCTAGATTGTGAAATACAAAGCAAACATGAACTTACCATAACAGCTTATGATGGGGGAAATCCAGTACAGACAGGTCATACACTAATTAGGATTACTGTTCTAGATTTCAATGATAATTTCCCTATATTTACAAAAGAAGTATATAAAGTGAGCATCCTGGAAAATATCCCATTCAATTCTTCTGTTCTTCATGTTAATGCAACTGATAAAGATACAGGGATCAATGCACAAATCTCCTACTCATTTAGCACAGCAGCAAAAAATGTTCTTGGTGTGTTTACTATTAATCCCCAAAATGGCGAAATTACAATAAAAGGATCTGTGGATTATGAAGAGGTGAAACACTATGAAATATCTGTAAAAGCCCAGGATGGTGGTGGCCTAGTCTCTCATGCCAAGGTCTTAATAGAGATCATAGATCAAAATGACAACGCTCCAGAAATCTCAGTTACTTCAATAACTACCCCAATTTCTGAGGAATCTGCACCTGGCACTACTGTAGCCCTAGTTAAAACCCATGACATTGACTCTGGGGAAAATGGTGAGGTTGATTGTCAGATTAAAGGTGTAGTACCTTTTAAACTATTGCCATCATCTAGAACTTTTTTAAAAATTGTAACAACAGGTACGCTGGACAGAGAAAAAAGCCCATATTATAATATCACCATTCAAGCAACTGACCGAGGATTCCCTCCGCTGTCTATGGAAATAAGCATCATATTAGATGTTTCAGATATAAATGACAATCCGCCTGTTTTTGAAAATATAAATAATGTTGTTTATATACAAGAAAACAATCAGCCTGGAGCCTCAATATACAGTATCCAAGCAACAGATAAGGACAGTGAAGACAATTCTAAACTTATTTATGTTATTGTTAACAGCAGTACAGAAGACCACACCTCAACCAACCATATTTCCATTAATCCAGTAACTGGAGTTATTTACGCACAGCAATCATTTGATTATGAACAGGATAGAGAATTCCAAATTCAGATCATGGCCAAAGACAATGGATTTCCATGTCTAAACAGCAGTGCTCTTTTGAAAATATATATCGTTGACCAGAATGACAATGCCCCAATAATTCTCTACCCATCACCAGATGCTTCTGCAGTGTTCGAGATGGTTCCTTTTGCCTCTGAACAAGATTTGCTTGTGACTAAAGTGGTTGCAGTGGATTCTGACTCAGGTCACAATGGTTGGCTTTCTTACCATTTTTTACAAGAATCAGAAACATCCCATTTTATCATTGATCAATATACAGGAGAGGTCAGAACATCCAGAAACTTCCAAGAAAAAAAATATTTGAGACACAGAATTGTGGTCATGGTAAAAGACAATGGGAACCCCTCTCTCTCTGCCACAGTTACATTAAATCTTGTAGTTGGCAATGATTTTCACCATGTTCTTCCTGAACTTAATGATCCATTATCTAACAAATCAGACTACCGGTCAAATATTCAGATTTACCTAGTAATTGCCATAGCACTGATAACTTTTCTTTTCATGTTGACTGTCATATGTGCAATCATATCTAAATACAGAGAATCGAGATCTCCAGTTTGTTCGTTTAGTTCATATCCCCAGATTGATTCCAGGTTTATTTCTAATTTTAATAATGGGACTTTACCATTTCCATACTCTTATGATGTTTGCGTATCACTGGACCCAAGTGAAAGGGACTTTACTCTTAGACCTCACCATAAAGTCCCTGTAGAAAACTTAATTGATGCTTATGATTCAGGAATTGGCAATGAAAGTATAAAAGAAACTGTACCTTCTGCTGTCATTACTGAGGTGAGTTGCTGTTTTTTCCATTAATTGCTTAACATAACTGGAAACATTTTAATATGAAGCTTATAAAAGTTTTCTTTTTTCAACTGAATATTCTAATATTTAAATAACACATGCAAAATTCCATCATCAGACATTATTAGACAATAGCAATCTTAGGTGGTTCTCATAAGGCTGCGCTGATCAAATAGGGCAACTGTAGCCTCTGAACAACTTATGTTGTACCTTTAAAATGAACTATTAAACACAACTTTAAGGTTTAACAATATTAACTTCCTTGTCTTGACGCCATGGGACCAGTCTCTGTCTGCATTAATAGGCCTCCCTCAATTTTTTTAAGCTAGTACAGTTACTTCTTGTCTTTCTAAGCATTAAGTCTTAAGTGAGCATGCTCAGAACCCGATAACAAGGGGGAGCAAAGGGTCAAGTGATGCCACTGAAGCTATGGGAAACAGTATGGCTAGTTACACAGAAGGCAATATTGCATTATTTCCGTTCAATCAGGTTGAAATATTAAAGGTACTTTTTTGCCGCAAATGGACTAGTTAGAGGAAAGCTTGATTGGACATGTCGGTACTCTCCCCATTATCTTCCTCAGTCTTGATAAAGGTACTGGGAAGAGTTTCGAAAGATTTACATCTAATAGATATATATATTTTTAAATCGATTGTGCCTGGATCTCTTTTGCTACTATATTAGTTTGTATTTATCTAGAGGCACCTGGTGTAAGTTTTGGAATGAGTGCACATGGAAGATGAATATATGATCATTGTCGCTACTGCAAATTTTGATGTAATGTAGCTTTAGTACAAGTCACCTTGAAATCAATGTCATAATTGCATGTTGTACCTTTACATTTTTGCAAGTGGGTATGATCTGAGAGGAGTAGAGATGGCTGAACCTCAAAAGTTCGGTCAGTTTTCGAACTTTTGAACTATATGGAAAGTTCAAAAGCTCGAAAACGGACCTATTAAAGTCAATAGGAGTCAAACAGTTCAAAAAGTTCTAATGAAATACAATTAAAATATCAATGGTAAGTTAATGTAAATGGCAGTGGGACCTGGGAAATGGTCTGGGGAATACGTTTAAATATACAGAACTATACAAAAATCAATTTTATTCTCACGCGCGGTACTTTGGAGCTCCCGCGTTCGATTTTCGATAATTAGCCCATATACGATTCAAACATTCGATAATTATCCCATAAACAATTCAAACATTCAATAATTATCCCATAAACGATTCGAAGATTGTTCGATTTTTGAATTTGATAATTAGCGAATGTTCGGGATAATTATCAAAAGTTCAAAAGTCTGAGAAATCCGGGTCTGGGATAGTTCGAGAAGTCCGAGTCTGGTCGACCTCGATAAGTTTGTCGCGAACTTGGGTTTGTGTTCTAGTCCATCTCTGAGTGGGGTTTGTATCTAGGTAGGGCTGTAGTAAAGCCTGTGTATTGTTAAGGTAGAGAAACAGGCTGCTTTTTTTTTTTTTACTTTCTGGTATTGTAACTGCATTCCTGGTATTGCTCAAGTAATTGCTCTTTATGGCTATAATTCCTGCTATAATTTCACCTATTATCTACAACATCTGTTTATATTGTTGTACATTTTCATTTCCCATAGCAATAAAAGGCCAAACGGATTTAAATAGATTAATGGAAAATATAGAAAATTCTAACAAAGGTAAAAAAAAACAAAAACCTTAGTCTTAAAGATAAATTAGAAATATGATTAATATATTATTGGAATGTCCCATTAAACCCCTCTTATTAGATTACTGAATTCTGACCCAGATCCAAGGTTAGAAAACAAGATCTCATATTTTTATGTCAAAGAATCTGGTTTCATTGTTAATAGATTTGTCAAACTACATTTTATCTCTGTTCTTTTTTTAAAATAGATCCTGTGAAATGCTTACTAACTGGGGACAAGAAATAGACTGTCATGGACTGGATTTTTGTCAGAAAGATGCCTATTGTAATGTATGGTAAAATGCATTACCAAATAACATGGTAGAAAGAGGGCCCCTTTCTTAGAAAATTAGAGGCTTTCTAAATTTAAGAATTACATGTTAAAATAAAAAGGGTTCTGGGTTCACAAACCAGTTTCCATACTCATATCCTAACTACTCACACCATTTCCTAATGTTTTTACACTTTTATTACTGTTTTTTCTGTTGACTGTGAATAATGTAATTGCTTGTAAGTATTGCAAGTATGGGTTCAATATAATCCTGTACAATCACTATTGTAGGCATTAAATACTCATTGCGTAGGAGAATTTTTACTGTAGATTACAGTTTAACAAGTAGAGCCTGTGTTTGTGGTTAGTTCTAGGCATGGCTTAAATGTCATTCATTGCTCTTTACAGAAAGCCCAAAAACTTTTCTATTTAATGGACTGTTAAAGAAATAAAGCTTCTCTCTGTAAATAGTAAATTCAGACAGATACCATACAATTTTTAGAATTATTGACTTCAGCCTTTCTTTCTTAAATGGCACATGCTCCGTATTCCATGTACCCAATGATTATCAATTTCTGTTAATTCACAATATATCATTATACAAATATGTACTTTATACTTTTTAACATCAATTATGGTCACCAATTCTAAAATAGTTAGTTATTTTGACTTTAAATATTATCTGCAGTTCCACAGTTGTGCCTCAAAGCGCCGCTGTTCACTAATGTTTGGAAACCTTGGACTTTCTTTAAAACCTTCATGAAGCAAATACAGCACAGATTTGAGAGGAGGAATCAAAATCACTGTAGATTCTTAAACAGAGGACATATAAGCTGATGGTCTCTTAAGGAAGTGGATTTTACCTGGATTGTCTGCTTATTACAGGATTAAAAATAAAGTTAGTAGGTTCTGGATATTTCACATACAGCCTACAGGAAGATGAAAATCCAACAAACACAGATATTCGTTGGATTCAGATGGCAAGTAATGATTCCATTTCTATTGTTCTGTCTTTGTCATTCAGTCTCTGCTCAGATTCACTACTCCATTTATGAAGAAATGCAAAAAGGTTCATCAATAGGAAACCTAGCAAATGATCTTGGATTGAATATAAAGGAGATTTCACTTAGGAAACTTCGTATTGTTTCTCGATTATCAGAGAAATATTTCAGTATAAATATATTAAATGGAAATTTAAATGTTGCAGACAGAATAGACAGAGAGACATTGTGTGGGGCAGCAGAGGAATGTTTTCTAACCTTTGATGCTGTGATTGAGAATCCTCTTAATGTTTACCATGTTAGGGTTGATATTAAGGATATAAATGATAATCCTCCAAGGTTTGTTAAAGAAGAAATAGAATTAGAGATTAGTGAATCAACTTTACCAGGAGTGAGATTTGTTATACAAAATGCTGAAGATCGTGATAAAGGAATTAATTCTCTGCTAAAATATAAACTAAGTGCAAATAAGTATTTTGAACTGGGGGAGAAAACCAGCACTGATGGGAGAAAACTACCAGAACTTGTATTAGAGACAAGTTTAGATCGAGAGACTCAAAGTTACTATGAATTTACCTTAACAGCTTCTGATGGTGGGAACCCTGTACAAACAGGAACAACTCTAATTAAGATTACGGTTATTGATTTTAATGACAATTTTCCTATTTTTACACAAGAAGTTTACAAACTGAGCATATCAGAAAATATTCCACTGAATTCTCCTGTCCTGTGTGTTAATGCGAGTGACAAAGATACAGGAACCAATGCACAAATCACCTATTCGTTTAGCACAACCTCGGAAAATGTGCTTCACGTATTTGCAATCAATAAAATAACTGGACAAATAACAAATAAGGGTGTGGTCAATTATGAAGATTCAAAATACTATGATATCTCTGTACAAGCTCAGGATGGGGGTGGCCTAGTCACACACGCCAAGGTTTTACTGGAAATTTTAGATGAAAACGACAACACCCCAGAAATATATGTTACCTCAATAACTACCCCAATCTCTGAGGATTCTGCCATTGGTACCGTGGTGGCTTTGATTGAGGCCCATGACACAGATTCTGGGGGAAATGGTGAGGTTGACTGTCAGATTATAGGAGCGATGCCTTTTAAATTATTATCAACATCTGGAAACTTCTACAAGATCATCATAAAAAACCCTTTAGACAGAGAAAAAACCTCCTGTTATAATATCACAATTAAAGCAACTGACAAAGGTTCTCCTCCGCTGTCTTTTGAAAAAACAATCAGACTGGACATTTCAGATGTTAATGACAATTTACCTAAATTTGAAAAATCAAGCTATACAGTCTTTGTTCATGAAAATAATCAACCAGGAGCTTCAATTTACAGTATCCAAGCCTTGGACAGGGATGCTGAAGAAAATGCTAAACTTGTTTATTCAATTATAAGCAATGATACAGAACAGCTTCCTTCATATGTTTCCATCAACCCGGTAAGTGGAGTCATTTATGCACAGCGACCCTTTGATTATGAACAGGACAAAGAATTCCAAATCCAAGTAATGGCTAAAGACAGTGGATCTCCGTCTCTCAACAGCAGCACAGTTGTAAAGATTCATGTAATCGATCAGAATGATAATTCACCAACAATTCTTTATCCATCCCCAGATGCTGGTTCGACACTGTATGAGATTGTTCCTTTCTCTTCCAAACAGGGTTCTCTGGTGACTAAAGTGGTTGCAGTGGATGCAGACTCTGGTCACAATGGTTGGCTGTCATATTACTCTTTGCAAGATTCAGATACATCATTTTTTATCATTGATACCTATACAGGAGAAGTCAAAACATCTCGTACTTTTCAAGAAAGAGATGTTTCGAGGCACAGAGTTGTGGTCATGGTAAAGGACAATGGAAACCCTCCTCTCTCCTCTACAGTTACTTTGAATATTGTAATTGCTGATCATTTTCAGCATGTGCTTCCTGATCTTTCTAACCAATCCAGGAAATTAGAGACTCAGACAAATATACAAATCTACCTGGTAATCGCAATCGCCTTGATTTCTTTCCTGTTTATGTTGACTGTGATATTGGCAATCATATCCAAATACAGAGAATCAAAATCTTCAACATCCTTTAGTTCAGTGAGCGCATATCCCCCAATGGATCCCAGGTTTCTTCCTAAATTTAATAATGGAACTTTACCATTCCCATACTCTTATGATGTTTGTGTAACTCTGGATCCAAGTGAAAGGGACTTTGCTTATCTTAAACCTCCTCACAATGTCCCAGTTGAAAGTCTGATTGATGCTGATGATTCGGGAATTGGAAATAACAGTTTAAAAGAAACCGTACATTCAGTAGACATAGTGCAGGTTAGTCATTTAAATATACAATATTATTGTGAATAAACAAGTGGTTTTAGTTTACAGTTCTTAAAGAGGATTGTACCTGCAATGTTTTAAAAAATGAATCTCTCACAAATAAGGTTGTTTCTCTCTAGACTTGAAATGTGCTTGAACTGATTATAGTTTATAAGAGGGTCAGTGAATGCAAGGATATGGTTATAAAAGCTGAAATTGCAAAAATAATACACTACATATAAACATATTTCCAGATTATTTAATGGTTGATACAAATATTTGCCTGTGTTATTAATCAGGAACAACCAAACAGATATAATCAGATGTTATCTTCTCTGTGCAGTGGACCACTAAAAACATCTGATTGTAACTCCAATGTAACTTCTAATACCCTAATATTTTACAATAGGGGTACATTATTAACTATATTTTTAATAGTTTTATTTTATATATATATATATTTTTTTTTTTTTTTTTTTAAGATTTAAAGGGCATGGCCAGTGAAAAAAAACGTTTGATAGAAATGCAGAGCACCCCCTCAAAACCCACTTTCGCATTATAATGAAATGCCAAAGATACCAATGAAGGGACTTGCCTTACCTGGTTCCTCACTGCTCCCCCTCTGCTCTACAGTGGCTCTATTCCCTGTTGACATCACCCCAATTGCCTGACTGCCGTGACCAGGAAGTACAGTAGAGCGGCTGTCAGCGTAGAGCCGCACTGCTCCTCTTTTTGCTCAAAACAAGCTTGAAACAGGAGTAGAGGGCGGCGAGGAACCGGGTCAGGTAAGACCGTAAGACCCTTCAGGGGAATATTTGGCATTTCATTAAAATGCAAAACTGGGGTTTTGGAGGGTGTTCTGCATTTCTATCAAAAGTTTTTTTTTCCCACTGGACATGCCCTTTAAATAAAAGTGATTTATATTTATGTTTTGTTGGTAGCATATTTTAAACTGCAGCACTCTTTGGTGTTATAACCATAATTTCACTCCAAATGCAAAATTTAAATAGTTTATTATTCTATCCAATTCTCACAAAATTACAGGGTTATTTAATAAAAGTTCTTATCCTTTAAAATTCTTTAAAATGGTGCTAATTTTGCCCCAACCAATCAGATCTTATTTAACATTTGAAAGCTAACACCTGATTGGTTGGGGCAAAATTAGCATTTTAAACTATTAGAACTTTTATTGAATAACCCTGTTTATTTTTTTTCCTAAATAGGGGCATGTAGAAGTTTGGTCCAGAACTTGAACTACTGGTTATGTTGTTGAAATGTTATCTGTCAAAACTACCATTGAAATTTCAACATGAAACCAAAATCAAAAAATATAATGGTCAAAACCGGGCTTCAATGCTGAAATTTCACAATTTAAATGTGGGCTTTCTGTTTCAACTGACGTTATAACCTTGCACTGTTTCTGCAAACTCACTGGCAGAACAAACCGTGGTGGGTGTGTCCATCTCTGCTCCTATAATTGGTTACTTTTTACCAGTTACATCCTGTGATTTAATCTTGGGAAAGTATTATCATACCTATATCTGTTCAAATACTACAATGCGTCATAGTAATAATCATGTAAGATTTATTAAAAAGAATAGCACTTCCTCCAATATCATATGAAATCTACATTCTGCAATGCTATACATCAGTCAATGTTTTAAAATTGTGGTGGATGCACTTACAGAAGCAGAACAACCCCATATTCCAGTCAACATTTGTTACATGCATATATGTAACCCACATTAACAAAACTGCAGCAGCTATTTATTTTAATAGTGTGACATCATGCTAAACAATTTCAGATGATGTGTTTAGAAAAAAAGGCAAGTATGTGTGATGTAACAGAATATGAACAGTTGAAATAAGCATGATATTTATATAGAATATACAATGTCACTGATACGTTTTTTATTTATGTTCTTTAATACAGGGAACCTATTAAATTTCTGAAACTCTGAAATAATTCGAGCCAGATTGAATCGTAATTTTTGAATTTCCAATCGTACACTTTGAATATTCAATATACTTTTTGGATTTTAAATAGAAATTTGCAATTTCCGAATGGCATTTTTAAGTTTTTGATTTTCCAATTTTTTTTTAACAAAAGCTTATATTTGTTAAAAAAAAATAGGCAATGACATCAGTGTCTACCAATTTAGTAGCTAAGAACCTGTAATAATAAAATACACTTCAACAGGTCGAAAGCACATTTTCTGACTTTTTACTCAGAAACTGCTTATTGAAACAACCTTTAGTCGAAATCCCCCCAAAATGTTATTTTTTGGGAGTTCCTAATAATTGGGCTAAAGGCCTTTTGATATCAAGCAGGTCTGTGTGTCACGGTTCTTTCTTTACTTTTGCACAGGTGAATCTTAGATCAGAAATTTGTTCTCTACTCTATAGTCCAAATGCAATTTATACTTCAATAATCAAAATGAATTTATTTTTGTAGTGAGCTTGCAAAGGTTCTCATTCATCCAGGTCATGGTATACCTTTATTATTCAGTTTGATCAATTGAACTTAAAGTTTAGTTTATTTTGCTAGTCATTTTACCAGCTTTCTCAATTCAGTAGGACTAGAATCTGTTCTTATATACCCTGGAATGTTTTTCAGTCATTTTGCAAATGAAGTGCAAATACAGTGCAATACTGTGCAATGCAAATATAAAGGGTAAATCTCACCCTTACGTAAGTATTTAATGGCAGCTATCTCTTACAATACATATGCAGCCACTTCAACCTGGGGGTTAAAGTCGCACTAACTAATAGTAAACCAGTTAGCATGACTTTAGCCCCTAAGGAGAGCTCTCTATAAATGAGTCTGATATTGCTTTGGCAAGGCATGAACAGTGAGGGGTACTGCAAAATCATTGTGCAGTACATTTTAGTAATGTTTTAAGTGTTGGGTAAAATGTTAAATGCTGGTTAATATTTTTGTAGCAAGGAATAAATACGTTTATTTTTATGATACAATTCATATGCTCCCCATTAACAAGCTACCATATACAGAATGAGTATTATAAATATTATACTTAGTGAAAGTACAATACACACTAAATAGCATCCTATTGCACATTAAATTCAATTTAAATTGCTGATTTGCTAAACCAAGTATAATTCCTTTTTCTAAAATAACCAGGATATATCTACTATGTATTCTAAATCTGCAGTTCCCCAGTTGGGCCTCACAGCGCCGCTGTTCACTAATGTTAGAAAACTGTGGAGTTCCATTGGAACCTCCATGAAGCAGACACAGTACAGATTTGTAAGAAGGAGTCAAAATCATTCTGGATTCTAACATAGGAGGATATATATACTAATGGTCTCTTAAGGAAGTGGATTTACCCTGGATTGCCTGCTAATTTTTGGATTATATCTTCCTTCTGGACTTTTCAAATACAGAACAAAGGAAAACAAAGATGAAAATCCAACAAACACAGATATTGAGAGGATTTAGATGGCAAGTAATGATTCCATTTATATTGTTCTGTCTTTACCAGACAGTTTCTGCTCAGGTTCACTATTCTGTTTATGAAGAAATGCAAAAAGGTTCATCAATAGGAAACCTAGCAAATGATCTTGGATTGAATATTAAGGAGATTTCACTTAGGAAACTTCGTATTGTTTCTCGATTATCAGAGAAATATTTCAGTATAAATGTATTGAATGGAAATTTAAATGTTGCAGACAGAATAGACAGGGAGACATTGTGTGGGACAGCAGAGGAATGTTCCCTAACCTTTGATGCTGTGATTGAGAATCCACTAAATATTTATCATGTTAGGGTTGATATTAAGGATATAAATGATAATGCTCCAAGATTTGTTAAAGAAGCAATAGAGTTAGAGATTAGTGAACGCACCTCACCAGGAGAGAGATTTGTTATACAAAATGCTGAAGATATGGATTTTGGAGTCAATTCTCAGCTGAAATATAAACTTAGTAAAAATAAACATTTTGTACTGGGGGAGAAGACCAGCACTGATGGCAGAACATTTCCAGAAATTGTATTGGAGACAAGTCTAGATCGGGAAATGCAAAGCAACTTTGAACTTAGCTTAACAGCTTATGATGGTGGGAATCCGGTACAGACAGGTGAAATTCTAATTAGGGTAACTGTAATGGATTTCAATGATAACCCTCCAATATTTACACAAGACGTGTACATGGTGAGCATACCAGAAAATTTACCATTGAATTCTACTGTTCTCTGTGTTAATGCGAGTGATAAAGATGCAGGGATCAATGCACAAATCACCTACTCATTTGGCACAACTGCAAAACATGTGCTTCGTATATTTGATATTAATCCCCAAAATGGCAAAATTACAACAAAAGGAATTGTGGATTATGAAGAAGTAAAACACTATGATATTTCTGTACAAGCTCAGGATGGGGGTGGGCTAGTCTCACATGCCAAGGTCTTACTGGAAATTATAGATAAAAATGACAATATTCCAGAAATATCAGTTACCTCAATAACTACCCCAATCACTGAGGATTCTGCACCTGATACTGTGGTGGCTTTAATTGAAGCGCATGACCTGGACTCTGGAGAAAATGGTGAGATTGACTGTCAGATTATAGGTGTGGTACCTTTTAAATTAGTGTCATCATTTGGGAACTTTTACAAAATTGTTACAACAAGAACCTTGGACAGAGAAATAAGCTCCCATTACGATATTACAATTCAATCAACAGACAAAGGTTCTCCTGCACTGTCTTCTAAAAAATCCATCAGAGTGGACATTTTAGATATTAATGACAATCCACCTGTATTTGAAAAATCAACGTATATTGCTTATGTTCCAGAAAACAATCAACCTGGAGCCTCAATATTCAGTATTCATGCACTTGATATTGACTCTGAAGAAAATGCTAGACTTTTGTATTCTATTATTGACAGTAATAAGAATGAACTTTCTTCGACCTTACCTATTTCCATCAATCCAGTAACTGGAACAATTTATGC
Organism: Hymenochirus boettgeri; assembly: GCA_019447015.1. Taxonomy (NCBI): domain Eukaryota; kingdom Metazoa; phylum Chordata; class Amphibia; order Anura; family Pipidae; genus Hymenochirus; species Hymenochirus boettgeri. Next base: position 43,162,191 of record CM033471.1, on the reverse strand, counting down.
ACAGCGATCCTTTGATTATGAGCAAGATAGAGAATTTCAAATCCAAATTATAGCCAAAGATAATGGTTCTCCTTCTCTTAACAGCAGCACAACTGTCAAGATATGTGTTACTGATCAAAATGATAACTCACCGATAATTCTTTATCCATCATTTGATGTTGGTAGCCCTACAGTATATGAGATGGTTCCTTTTTCTTCTGTACAAGGTTCTGTAGTGACTAAAGTGGTTGCGGTAGATGCTGACTCTGGTCATAATGCCTGGCTCTCTTATCATTTTCTGCAAGACTCAGAATCATCCCAATTTATCATTGATCCCTATACAGGAGAGGTCAGAACATCTCGTAATTTTCAAGAAAAAGATGGTTTGAGACACAAAGTTGTGGTCATGGTAAAGGATAATGGAAACCCACCTCTCTCAGCCACTGTTACTTTGAATATTGTAGTTGCTGATCATTTTCATAGTGCACTTCCTGAACATAGTAACCAATCCAGGAAATCAGACTCTCAGTCGAATATTCAAATCTACCTTGTTATTGCCATAGCATTGATATCATTTCTTTTCATGTTGACTGTGATATGTGCAATCATATCTAAATACAGAGAATCGAAATCTCCAACATACTTTAATTCAAATACATACCCCCCAATTGACCCCAGGTTTTTTTCTAAATTTAATACTGGTACCTTGCCACTTCCTTATGCCTATGATGTTTGTGTATCTCTGGATCCAAGTGAAAGGGACTTTTCTTCTCTAAAACCACATCACAATGTCCCAGTTGAAAGTCTGATTGATGCTGATGATTCAGGAGTTGGAAATGAAAATGAAACTGTACCGTCTGCTGGCTTAGTGCAGGTTAGTTGTAATGTGATACCTCACTGTATATTTATTGGATGCTTTTAGATGGTCTTTTTTTACAATTAATTTAAAATGCCACTTACAAGTTAACTCATAGGGGTTGACATATTTATGTAAGTCAGAAAATTGATATTTTGTACATTTTGATATTGGCATTGCTGGGCCAAAGTTAGCAACAGCAAAGTAACATTGGTGCTTATTTAATATGAATTGCACAATCTTGCCTGTGGTTTTAATCTGTTGCAACCAATGAGATGTTACCAAATGCTTTCTAACTGTAGCAGACCAGTATATCTGTTGTATTCAATTAGATCAACTGGACTTGAAGTTTAGTTCTTGAAGATGTTTCGCTAGTCATCTGACTGGCTTTCTCAATTCAGAATGACTTGTACAAGAATCTGTGGCAAGTCATTCTGAATTGAGAAAGCCAGTCGGATGACTAGCGAAACGTCTTCAAGAACTAAACTTCAATTCCAGTTGATCTAATTGAATACAACAGATATACCATGACCTGGATGAATGAGAACCTTCACAAGCATGTAGCAGACCAGGAAAAAAACAACAATCAACTAATTGGTTGAGCCAAGTCAACTGCATGAGCAAAGTTTTGCACCTCTTACTAAATGAGCCTGAATATGTTTAAAACTGCAAATTTATCATTTTATTTTAAAGATAACATTCCATTTGGACCCAGAAATGACAGTGTTCAAACTAGATTACTATTTTATAAAATAATTCTGCCACATTATTATTAAGTTATGTGGAGCTAAATAGAAAGATCAATCAATAGGTCTGAATTGCTGCATAATTTAATTTTTTTCCCTCAGAACTCCTGTTAATTTTGATGTTGTTTGAGAGTGTGAGTTTCATGCAAGTTGGCATTATATTATTTCCCTTCTCTGAAACTTATAACGGTTATGGTTTAACACAACAGAGAATATCAAGCAATCTGTCTAAAATATAATTTGTTTTTATAGTCTTTTCTTCCATCATGGCTTGGTTGCTCTTGGACTTGCAGTGTCTGATATATTTAAACCTCTGTATATTTTACACATAGAAATGTCAGGAATGTGGGTTTTTTATATAATCAATCTTCCAATTACCGGACAGTGGCCAAAAATATCGGTACAGGTAGAATAGGAAATGCACAAGTTTAATAGGCCAATCTACTTATTATTAAGTTTTGTGCTACATTGAGCATTTCATGCTACTCTTTTGAGAATGTTGCAGGCCCCATGCTAACCAGATACTACATCAGATAGACTAAGTTTTTTTTTTACTTATTTGGATGATAGGGTCGTTTGTAACATTGCCCTCAATATGTACATTGGTTGTGTGTAACACTTTAAATGTGAAATACTCACATTGAAATTGAAAACTGCTGCAATTAAAAGTGCAGATACAGAAATGTAATAATGTTAAAGATGCATGCTCACTGTAGAGAACATTAATAAATAAGTAAGATCTTCATTAAGCATATAAAGCAGAAGTCAACTCTGTGTCCTTGTAAAAATGAGTTTTGTTGACAGGATTAGATAATATTTTATAGCAGTATTATGACATAACGTACCCTGTAACTTCACATCATTGTGTGGTTTTATTCAATTGTTACATTAAATTACAAAAATGATTTCCTTTTAATTATTTTTACTACCAATTACACAATTTTTTCAAGGACTTGGGCTTGGTACACACAGGTTGATATTTTGGCCTGGGGGACCACCCGGTGCAATATTTTGTTTGGTCAGGCCAAAATATAACCCAGGTTTTTCTCCATGACTGATTTTTTTAGGCAGGATAGAATCAGGTCAATCAGCCATGTGGCTATTTTTCTATCAACAGACTACCAAGCAAATAGGTAAATAAAAAGATTTGTTTGTCAGTATTTGGTGCATTAGAATGAAGCTTTTGGACCATTATTCATCAGAAAACTGTCCACTTTCCCATCCCCCTAAATGTTTTAATACCAGTAATTCTCAATATTTTTTAATTCTACAAAATTATCCAGCCCACTCTTGTAGCTATTCAATAAACTTGTAATTTCCACATCTGCTGGAAGACAGTTCCACTCTTTTCACTGTAAAGAAACCTTTCCTAACCTGATGATGAAACTTATTTTCTTTTAATGTTAGGATGTTTAACAATGTCTATGTGTCCTTTGAAATAACCTATAACAAGCCCTAACTAGTCTAATCTGTCTGCATGGTCTGGCACCTCCATTCCCCTTCAGTGAACTCTTTCCATTAACAAAATGTCCCTTTTATATATGTAGTAAAAAGTAGAGAACTGTGATACTTTTAATGGACTAACAGTTTATTTTAGTAGACAAGCTTTTGATGGATCTACCCTCTTCCTCAGGTCAGAGCAGTACTGATTAAAAGAAACGTAAACAGAAAGTAAGGAGTTAATTCTAATAATAATACTAATAATACCGCAAAACAATTTTTATTTTTACCTTTTATATATGGGATTCCAAAACTGCACTGCATATTCCAAATGAGGCCTTATCAGTGCTTTGTAAAGAGTCCATTGCACTGATCATAAATGATGACATATGTACATACCTCAGCACCATTTGTAAGAATATAAGTTACAAGTAGAGATGTTCAAAACTGATGAGTTTCGTCCCGATTCGAAAATGGACCCTTAGAAGTCTATGGGAGAAAAAAAATCTAAAGTTTCTATCGATTTTAAGGATGAAATAGTAATAGTAGGTTACTGTAAATAACACAGGGACCTGGAGAATGGTCTGGGGAACCCGTAAATATAACCAAAACTCATTTAAAAACTATCTTTCCTCTCGATCGGGCTGTTTTCGAGCTTCCGCATTCTATTTTCGAGGGTTACTGTAATCGAAAGCTACTTTCGAGGGTTACTGATATTACAAATTCGAGGGTTACAGAAATTGGCTTGCACATTCGAGGGTTACCGAAATCGAATGCTATTTTCGAGGGTTACCGATATTACAAATTCGAGGGGTACCGAAATCGGCTTGTACATTTGAGGGTTACCGAAATCTAACGCTACTTTCGAGGATTACTGATATTAAAACCTTTTTCTACTAATTTTCATTTTCGATAATCATCTACTTTCGATAATCATCTACTTTCGATTTTGATAATCATCTACTTTCGATTTCGATAATCATCTACTTTCGATTTCGATAATTATCGAATTTTCTATAAAAAAATGGAAACTCTGAAAATTCGGGTTTCGTAAATTCCGGGAGTTCCGAAAGTTTTGTCACGATTTCAAAACCCTTGGATTCGATTTGAAGCTGGGTTCTATTAGAACCCGCAGTACATCTCTATTTACAAGATATTTATGGTTCCTTTGTAATATACAGGTATATACTGATAATGAGCTGGGAGATCTAAGCTGTGGCTCTATCATATAAGCATTGTCAAATTTAAAGCAACAACATTTAAATACCATAACAGCTTGAAAAATCAGCATTCCATGAGTGAAAGGAAATTGAACATACACACTGCAAATGATCTTTTGATATGGAAAAGTATTTATTACTCATTGATACTGGGTGTGATTTTCTTCCATTTGTGGTTACTTAATAAGCACACTTGTTGTGCTGATATTTCACTTTTTATAATGAACTAAACTACTGCCAAAATATCACAGACAATCGCTATGGTTTTCTATTTATTATAAATATGTAGAACTCTATTTTATTGGAATTATGAAGTCTAGCTTCCTACATTCCTGTATAAAGAACAATTCTCTATCATTATATAATATTAACCATGGCACATTATAAAGTAAAACCATAATATTCTGGCAAGGATTTATGGCAAAGTATGATATGGTTATCAAAATAAAACCACCATATAACAACATTTAATTTAGAAAGTAGTCAAAATTATTTATAAATAATTTTATAACCTTGAGCAAAACTACTAAATTACATTGTGTTTATTCTAGGAAATATTAAAATGTTATTAATAAAATCAAGCATAATCATACTGTAGTTATTTTGAAGAGCCTCATATTGCACACTGCAGTTCCACATTTAAACCTCAGAGCGCCACTGTTCACTAATGTTAAGAAAACTTGGAGTTCCAATGGAACCTCCATAAACCAGACACAGTACTCATACAGCTTACAATGATTAAAATCATTGAAGATTCTAGCTGAGAGGAAAGTAAAGCTGGTGGTCTTTTATGGAAGTGGATTTTACCTAAATTTAACTGGATTACAAATTTAAGATCTTCATTTAGACTTACAGAATAAAGCAAGAAAAATATGAAAATCCAAGAATTACAGAAATTCAGAGGATTCAGATGGCAAGTAATGATTTCATTTCTATTGTTCTGTCTTTGTCATTCAGTCTCTGCTCAGATTCACTACTCCATTTATGAAGAAATGCAAAAAGGTTCATCAATAGGAAATCTAGCAAATGATCTTGGATTAAATATCAAGGATATTTCACTTAGGAAACTTCGCCATGTTTCTAGATTATCAGAGAAATATTTTAGTATTAATATAATAAATGGAAATTTAAATGTTGCAGACAGAATAGACAGAGAGACATTGTGTGGGACAGCAGAGGAATGTTTTCTAACCTTTGATGCTGTGATTGAGAATCCACTAAATATTTATCATGTTAAGGTTGATATCAAGGATATAAATGATAATGCTCCAAGATTTATTAAAGAGTCGATAGAGTTAGAGATTAGTGAGTCCACATCTGCAGGAACAAGATTTGTTTTACAAAATGCAGAAGATTTGGATATAGGAATAAATTCTCTATTGAAATATAAACTCAGTAAAAATAATCATTTTGTTTTGGGAGAGAAGACCAGCACTGATGGCAGAACATTTCCAGAACTTGTTTTGGAAACAAGTTTAGATCGTGAAATGCAAAACATCCATGAACTTACCTTAACTGCATATGATGGTGGAAATCCTGTCCAAATGGGAACCATTCTAATTAAGATCACAGTTACTGATTTTAATGACAACTATCCTTTTTTTACAAGAGATGTATATAAAATGAGCATAACTGAAAATATTCCATTGAATTCTTTTGTTCTTCGTGTTAATGCAAGTGATAAAGATGCAGGGATCAATGCACAAATCACCTACTCATTTAGCACAACTGCACAAAATGTTCTTCGTGTTTTTTCTATCAATCACAATAATGGAGAAATTACAACAAAGGGAACTGTGGATTATGAAGAGGCAAAACACTATGATATATCTGTACAAGCCCAGGATGGTGGAGGCCTAGTCTCTCATGCTAAGGTTTTAATTGAAATTATTGATGAAAATGATAACATTCCAGAGATATCAGTTACCTCAATAACTACCCCAATCTCAGAGGATTCTGCACCTGGTACTATGGTGGCTTTAATTGAAGCACATGACCTGGACTCTGGAGAAAATGGTGACGTTGACTGTCAGATTATAGGTGTGGTACCTTTTAAATTAGTGTCATCATTTGGGAACTTTTATAAAATTGTTACATTAAATGCATTAGACAAAGAGAAAAGCTCTCATTATAATATTACAATTAAGGCAACAGACAAAGGTTCTCCTTCACTGTCTTTTACAAAATCCATCAGACTGGATATTTCAGATGTAAATGATAATTCACCTGAATTTGAAAAATCAATTTATGTTGTCTATGTTCAAGAAAATAATCAACCAGGAGCTTCAATATACAATATCCAAGCATTAGACAATGACACTGAAGAAAATGGAAAACTTGTGTATTCTATAATCAACAGTAATAAGGAAGATCTTCATTTAGTCTTACCTATATCCATCAATCCGGCAACTGGAACTATTTATGCACAGCGATCCTTTGATTATGAACAAGACAGAGAATTCCAAGTCCAAATCATGGCCAAAGATAGTGGATCACCTTCTCTTAACAGCACTGCAATTGTAAAGATATGTGTCATTGATCAGAATGATAATTCACCAACAATTCTTTATCCATCATCAGATGTTACTGGCTCTACAGCGTATGAGATGGTTCCTCTCTCTGCTAAACAAGGTTCTCTAGTGACTAAAGTGGTAGCGGTGGATGCTGATTCTGGTCACAATGGTTGGCTCTCTTATCATTTTTTACAAGACTCAGAAACATCACATTTTATTATTGATCAATATACAGGGGAGGTCAGAACATCTCACATATTTCAAGAAAAAGATTTTTTGAGGCACAAAACTGTGGTCATCGTTAGAGATAATGGAATTCCATCTTTATCAGCCACAGTTACATTAACTTTAATAGTTGGTGATAATTTTCATCATGTGCTCCCTGAACTTAGTAACCGATATAGAAAATCAGAAACTCAATCAAATATACAGATTTACTTGGTAGTCGCTATAGCATTGATATCTTTTCTGTTTGTGTTAACTGTGATATCTGCAATCATATTGAAATATAGAGAATCAAAATCTTCATCATCATTTACTTCAATTAGAGGATATCCCCAAATTGATCCCGGGTTTCTCCCTTCATTAAATAATGGGACTTTACCATTCCCATTCTCTTATGATGTTTGTGTAACTCTGGATCCAAGTGAAAGGGACTTTTCTTCTCTTAAACCCCATCACAATGTTCCAATTGAAAGTCTGATTGATGCTGATGATTCAGGAATTGGGAATGAAAGTGTAAAGGAACTTGTGCCTTCTCCTGGTATTGTTCAGGTTAGTCATGCTAATGTGAAATAAAAACATTTTTTGAACAGATTAAATTGGTCCATTATATATTGTGCTCTCTTCATTTTTTTAGCAGTAACTTTATTTAATACAAGATAGAATTATTCACGCAGTCATAGAAACCTGTATCTGTACAGCATATACTTTGCATTTTTGCTAGTAAAATGTTTTTACCAATTTTAATAAATTATTAGATAAATGGATTTCTAAAGGTGGCCATACACATTGCTGATACTTGACTTGAACATAGTATAGTATAGTATTTGAGGTTGAATAAAGACATACGTCTATCCAGTCCAACCCATCTAGCAATATTCTCATTTCCTGCCTAACTGTTGATCCAGAGGAAGGCAAAAAAAACCCACCAAATTTATGAAGGGGGAAAAAATTCCTTCCTGACTCCAAGTGGCAATCGGAATTTTCCCTGGATCAACTCTACTTTATGTATCAATACCAGTAACTTGCAACATTTCTTGTTTGCAGAAACTCATCCAGACTTTTTTTTAAACTGACCAATGAACCTGCCATAACAACGTCCACTGGAAGACAGTTCCATAGCTTTACCGTTCTCACAGTGAAAAACCCTTTCCCAACTTGAAGCCTAAACCTTTTTTCTTCAAGTTTTAAGGGATGTCCTCGTGTCCTCTGACATGTTCTATAGGAGAACAATGCCCCAGATAGTTTATTGTATGGCCCATTAATGTATTTATACACAGTAATCATATCCCCACGCAAGCGCCTTTTCTCCAGCGTACATAATTGTAACTTTTCCAGTTTCTCTTCATATTCAAGCTCCTCCAAACCCCTTATTAATTTAGTTGCCCTTCTCTGAACCCTTTCCATTTCAAAGATGTCCTTTTTGTACACTGGATTCCAAAATTGCACTGCATATTCCAAATGAGGCCTTACCAATGCTTTGTAAAGAGGGAGAATTAAATTTTCCTCCCTTAAATCCATACCTCTCTTTATACAAGACATTACCATGCTGGCTGTGGCTGTTGCCGCCTGGCATTGCTTGCTACCTTTAAGTTTGTTATCCACCAAAACTCCAAGATCCCTTTTCAACAGGGATTCACTTAACACAGAGCCATTTATAGTATAAGTAGCACAAGGATTTTAAGTCCAAAATGCATCAACTTACATTTATCAACATTGAATCTCATCTGCCACTTAGCCGCCCAATGTGTCAATGTGCCCAATGTGACAATCTATCTAGATGTGCAATGATTGCACATCCTCTGAAGTTTTTAATGGTCAACAAAGTTTTGTGTCCTCAGCAAACACAGAAACCTTGCTGACAATACCCACTTCCAAATCATTAATAAATAGATTAAATAGAAGTGGCCCCAAAACAGAATCCTGTGGCACCCCACTTAGCACTTTAGTCCATAATGATGAAGCCCCATTTACAACTACTCTCTGCATCCTATTCATTAACCAATTTTCTATCCATGCACAAATGTGCCTCCCCAGACCAACAGAACTTAGCTTATACATTAGTCGCCTATGGGGGACTGTATCAAAAGCCTTTGCAAAATCCAAGTAAACTACATCTACTGCTATACCAGAGTCTAAATTTCTACTTACTTCCTCATAAAAGCCAAGCAAGTTAGTTTGACAAGATCTATTCTTCCTAAATCCATTCATGTGATATTTGAGATTTATTAAAACCATATTTATGCCAAGTTAATGTTCTTGTTATATAGCTAGATAATTAAACCAGCCTCATTTTTGACTAGAAGAAATGTACTTTATTTATTTTAATAGACTGGAACACTCCAAATACAGTTCTACCTGTAGAGAATGAGGCCTGCAATGCATTAAAACTAAATTGCAGAAAATACTGGCATGTTCAAAATACATTTCAGGTTTAGATCTGCACATTTAAATTTGCTACCAATATAAATAGCACTAATGTCATATTTAACATGCTATACTTTGCAATTAATTAAATTAATTAAAGGGAATAGGCCTGCAGTGGACATATTTGTACAGTAGCTAGCACTAGGAGTCTGGTAATTGTAGATCTGTAAGAAGTATATTGCAACTAATACTTTCCATGTTAATAGATTATCGGGGGAGATTCAATATTGCCGGCCGCGTTACTTACCTTAGCCTGATCCCGCAATACAATACCTGATGTAAACGAGATTACGTCAGATATTACATCGCGGGATTTGGCTAAGGTAAGAGCGTGGGTTTAACACCTCCCACACACTAGCATTAAGTTTTGTGCTACCAAGTAGCGCAAAAACTTACGCTTCGGGTTTTGGATCTATAGCATGGCGCTATTTCCAAAAACATTTTGAAATGGCGCTGTGCTCTAAAATCCGTCTAAAACCCATGTTAACCTGAAATTTCTTCGGGTTAATGTGGGTTTTAGACGGAAAAGGCCTATATTGAATCTCCCCCTATGTATTTTTTGTGTTCTTTTTTTTCTGATAAGGCTCTGAATATATTTAGCAGTTCTTTTAAATATTTATCAATTCACTTCAAGCCCTTCTTTAAAGATCTTCCCATTGAAAACCAAAGTACCTTGTAAAAACCTGCACAAGCACAGGCAAAACGTACACATGACTTGTAGATAAACCAGTGGGTAGACTTAAACCTAGAACTCATGGTTGCAAAATATCAGTGCTAAATACTAAGCCACCATGCTGCCCCGTTAAATAGCTAAGTATTTGAATTTTGTTTGAAATTGGTTTGTTATAGAGGTCAATGCTATTTTATAGTTACAGTTTAACATCCCCTGAAAGCTGGTCAGAAATGTTCCATCAATATTTTAGTTGAAGCATATTAAAATATTGACTTTCAGTGGAAGAAATAGTTCAGGGAAGTATGCATGATTATTTAGAATCAGACATGATAACTGTTTATAACATAACTATACATATTAGATGCAGTTCCATGGTTGTGCCTCAGAGCGCCGCTGTTTACTCATATTAAAAACCTTGGAGATCCATTGGCACTTCCATGAAACAGTAACAGTACAGATTTGTAAGGAGGAACCAAAATCACTGTAGATTCTATCACAGAGGATATAGAAGCTGATGGTCTGTTAAGGAAGTAGGGTTTACCTGGATTGACTGTCACCTTTTGGATTAAAAATACAGCTAAAAGCTTCAATTTGGACATTTCACAGTATAAAGAACTAAAATGAAAATTCAACAAAAAAAGAAATTCAGAGGATTCAGATGGCAAGTAATGATTTCATTTGTATTGTTCTGTCTTTGTCACTCAGTCTCTGCTCAGATACAGTACTCCATGTATGAAGAAATGCAAAAAGGCTCATCAATAGGCAACCTAATAAATGATCTTGGATTAAATATTAAGGAGATTTCACTTAGGAAACTTCGTATTGTTTCTCGATTATCAGAGAAATATTTCAGTATAAATATATTAAATGGAAATTTAAATGTTGCAGACAGAATAGACAGAGAGACATTGTGTGGGGCAGCAGAGGAATGTTTTCTAACCTTTGATGCTGTGATTGAAAATCCACTTAATATTTATCATGTTAGGGTTAATATTAAGGATATAAATGATAATGCTCCAAGATTTATCCAGGAGACAATTAATTTAGAAATTAATGAACGAACTTTGCCAGGAGAGAGATTTGTAATAGAAAATGCAGAAGATCTGGATATAGGTATCAATTCTTTTCTGAAATATAAATTAAGTTCAAATAAACATTTTGTACTGGGGGAGAAGACCAGCACTGATGGCAGAACATTTCCAGAACTTGTATTAGAGAAAAGTTTAGATCGTGAACTGCAAAACAAACATGAACTTACCTTAACAGCTTATGATGGAGGAAATCCGGTACAGACAAGTGAAATTCTAATTAGGGTAACTGTAATGGATTTCAATGATAACCCTCCAATATTCACACAAGAAGTATACAAGGTGATTATACCAGAAAATTTACCATTGAATTCTACTGTTCTCCGTGTCAATGCGAGTGATAAAGATGCAGGTATCAATGCACAAATCACCTACTCAATTGCGAAAACAGTGCAACATATATTTACTATCCAAAAAATAAATGGAGAAATTACAACTAAGGGTGCTATAAATTTTGAGGAGGCAAAATATTATGATATATCTGTACAAGCCCAGGATGGCGGTGGCCTAATCTCACATGCCAAGGTTTTAATTGAAATTATAGATGAAAATGACAATGTTCCGGAGATATCAGTTACCTCAATAACAACCCCAATCTCTGAGAATTCTGAACCTGGTACTATGGTGGCTTTAATCGAAGCACATGATTTTGATTCTGGAGAGAATGGTGAAGTTGGCTGTGAGATCCTTGGGGTGATACCATTCAAATTACTGACATCATCAGGGAACTTCTACAAAATTGTTACAATAAACTCTTTGGACAGAGAAAAAAACACAAATTATAATATAACAATTCAAGCAACAGACAAAGGTTCTCCTCAATTATCCTTCAGAAAAACTATAAGAGTTGACATTTCAGATGTAAACGATAATTCACCTGAATTTAAAAAATCCAACTATGTTGCTTACATTCCAGAAAATAATCAACCAGGAGCTTCAATATACAGTATCCAAGCATTCGATAATGATGATGAAGAAAATGGAAACATTGTGTATTCTATAATCAACAGTAATAAGGAAGAGCTTTATCCAGCCTTACCTATATCCATTAATCCAGTAACTGGAACTATTTATGCACAGCGATCCTTTGATTATGAACAAGACAAAGAATTCCAAGTCCAAATCATGGCCAAAGATAGTGGATCACCTTCTCTTAACAGTACTGCAATTGTAAAGATATGTGTCATTGATCAGAATGATAATTCACCAACCATTCTTTATCCATCATCAGATATTACTGGTTCTACAGCATATGAGATGGTTCCTCTGTCTGCTAAACAAGGTTCTCTAGTGACTAAAGTGGTAGCGGTGGATGCTGATTCTGGTCACAATGGTTGGCTCTCTTATCATTTTTTACAAGACTCAGAAACATCACATTTTATTATTGATCAATATACAGGGGAGGTCAGAACATCTCGCATATTTCAAGAAAAAGATTTTTTGAGGCACAAAACTGTGGTCATCGTTAGAGATAATGGAATTCCATCTTTATCAGCCACAGTTACATTAACTTTAATTGTTGGTGATAATTTTCATCATGTGCTCCCTGAACTTAGTAACCAATTTAGAAAATCAGAAACTCAATCAAATATACAGATTTACTTGGTAGTTGCTATAGCATTGATATCTTTTCTGTTTGTGTTAACTGTGATATCTGCAATCATATCAAAGTATAGAGAATCAAAATCTTCATCATCATTTACTTCAATTAGAAGATATCCCCAAGTTGATCCAAGGTTTATCCCTTCATTAAATGATGGGACTTTACCATTCCCATTCTCTTATGATGTTTGTGTAACTCTGGATCCAAGTGAAAAGGATTTTTCTTCTCTTAAACCCCATCACAATGTTCCAGTTGAAACTCTAATTGATGCTGAGAATTCTGGAATTGGAAATGAAATTGCGAAAGAAACTGTATCTTCTGGTAGTATTCTGCAGGTTGGTTGTTTTAATATTATAAAATAAAATATTGGATGGTTTTGCTTGTAAGCATGATGTCACATTTACAGTGAACATTTGCTCAGGTTTATCAGAACCCAGGAGAAGGATTTCATAATAGCAATTTAACAAAGATGAATGTTGTAATGTAAGAATTAGGTAAACTGCAGTTCCTTTAAAAAGAAAAAAAAGTAAAAGCATATTCCTTTAGGATCAGACATAAAATATTGTTCATAAATTGGTTATGTTTGTGTGACTAAAATGTTGAATATTTCCTTGTTATGTTCATAATTCAATTACTTACCTACTTTAAAGAGCATCTATAGTGGGAAAATAAACTTTTTTTCTTTCTTTCTATGAGTTCTATAATTCCCCCCAACCACAAGAGAGGGAAACTGTATTTTCTTAAGTTTCCCTCTCTGTCCTGAGATACACAAGTTAGAAGAATACGTGATTGCATTCCTCTACTCCTACTTGTACTGTCAATCAAATCTGTGACGTGACCCTCTTGCCTGCTCAAGTCCCTCCCTCCTCCATGCACTATAACAAACATAGAGATAAAAGCATTAGCAGGGGGAGAGAGGTAGCTTTGATGGCAGAGATAAGGCTGCACTTGACCCACCTTCTTGATAGATTTCATTGATTGATGATGGGTCACAAAGAGAGAGATCATATTTTAGCAGTACACTGAGAGATCCGTGTCTCCAGGACAGCTTGCTTTCTATTGGCCCTTGTGCGTGGGTGTGTTTTTCAGGATGTTTTAACTCCTCATGCACATGATAAGCTTTTTGGTTAGCCGGAGTTGTGACATGGAGGAGGTAACAGAGGGGAGGGGGAAGGGGGAGAGTGCTGCACAGAGATCTAACACCACGGAAAAACAAAGTCACTGACAGAGGTAGGATAAGGCAGCACAGAGTACATGATTTTAACTTTGCAATGGGCCAATGTGTTTTTTTCACTATAGATGCCCTTTAAATACTTAATGTATATTTTATACAACCCTTGCACACTGAATGCTTTTAAAATTTACCTTTTAAAATTAATTTTCTTCACCACTTTTAAGGAAAACTAAAGCAAATCCCTCCCCCTCTTAAATAGAGCATGTCCACCCCCAAAACTAAAATTTGACCCACTGCTAGTCCCACTGTGTAGTGTTAAAAATCCTTACCTTTCTCCTCTGCTCCAAATGGTTGTCCTGCAGTGCCTATTCAAAGTCCAGGAAGCGGAAGAGTAGAAGCCTTTCTATGTGTAAAAAAGGTATCTGCCCTTTCCCTGGATCCCTCGTCTTTACACTTCACGTTTAACAAACTACTAAAATAATGGTTTTAAACGCTTTAAATAATATACAATATACAACTATATATGTAATGAATGGCAAATAGAGACAGCTTAACAGAAAAGGTATTATGCAAATTAATGTGTTTTTAATGGAGTAATGAACATTTTCTTTTAAGTGATTAGTTCCAGTTTTAACCTAGTTTTCTATTTGGAACTGACAGTTTTGAAAAACTATATTTGAAAAATCAGAAATTGCGATCTAAAATTGACCTCACTTGGTGCGTTTTTATTGCGGGTCAGTAATTTTAAGTGGTTTCTTTAGTGTCCAAATTTACTACCAGTAAATGACTAAGTAGATTTCACAGAATGAAATTCACCAGTTTCTTTCATGTCTTATGTTGAGCTACATAAACTGTAAAGCACACAAATACACACATCTTTGTTTGTTTCGCATATTATGTAGCTTAACATTAGCATGTTATGGTTTGGTATAGTATGGTATGAACATTTGTCATACCAAAATATTTAAATGGAGGTATGTGTTATTGTAGTCTAAGATGAAGTTTTGCACTCTGTTCTTTCTAATATGAGCTCTCCAAGCGGTCTTTCTTTAAAAGTATATACTTTATTCCCAAACTAAAAAAAACATCCACATGCTTGACACATTTCAAACGTTAACCACCTATGATTATGAACGTGGTTAGTGTTTAAAACAAATTAGGCTTGTAGTTTTTAATGTTTTGTGAATAAAATACAAACTTTTAAAAGAAGACAGCTTGGAGAGCTAGTGTTAGAAAGAGTGGAGTATGAGACTTCCTTCCTCATAGACAACATTAGTACTTGCAGATCAAGCCACAGGTCTGGGGCAGTCTAGCACCCGGACCACCACACCATAACAGTGAGTATATTACCCTATATAAGGATAATTACAAAGAGTCACTGACAGGGATGGCTATATGATGCTTGCAAAAGGTCTGAAGGGTTAATACACCTTTAGATTAAAAAGTGAGTGTAAATATATAAGGATACAGGGAGACTTACATACTGTAGGGGTCAGCTCGGAAGATAATCTGGTTATTGTTTATCTAATTAACTCTTAATAGGTAGGTGTTATTACTTACACATTCTTTGCATCGTTTTATATGTATTTGGAATTCTAATTCCTTTTCAAAACAAAATCTTATTAACCTTGACCTCACTTGGTGCGTTTTTATTGCGGGTCAGTAATTTTAAGTGGTTTCTTTAGTGTCCAAATTTACTACCAGTAAATGACTGAGGCTCTGTGTTTGGCGTGTGTGTGTTATGATCAATGTGTTTGGCCTGTGTGTTATAATCATTTATAGATACTTTCTATACCTGAAACAAAGTCTTTCCAAGTTTCAGGAATAAAATTATTACTAATGTGAACATTGTTATTTTCATGTCACAGAAAAAAATGTTTGGTTTAAATGAAAACACAAGTCTAACCAAATCTATTATATTGTTAAAAAAATATTAATTCCAATACCACGTGTTATTATCACATTTATAAAAAAAAAATGGTATTTTTACTAGGCACTTTATCTGCAGTTCTACATTTGTGCCTCAGAGCGCCGCTGTTCACTAATGTTAAGAAACCTTGGAGTTCTATTGGAACCTCCAAGAGCAGACACAGCACAGATTTGTAAGGAGGAATCAAAAGCATTCTGGATTTTTACATTGAGAATATACAAGCTGACGGTCTCTTGTGGATGTAGATTTTTCCTGGATTTAAATTTCAGCTTCTGGATATAAGCAAAAATACAAATCTAGCAAAAACAGGCAGGAGTGGATTTTATCTGTATTGGATACAACCTATTATATATGAATGCTGCTTACCAGTTTATTATAAACATTTCAAATTCAATACAGTAGAGGAAAAAGAAAGATGGACATCCAACAAACCCAGACATTTAGAGGATTCAGATGGCAAGTAATGATTTCATTTCTATTGTTCTGTCTTTGTCATTCAGTCTCTGCTGAGATACATTACTCCATTTTTGAAGAAATGCAAAAAGGTTCATCAATAGGAAACCTAGCAAATGATCTTGGACTGAATATTAAGGAAATTTCACTTAGGAAACTTCGTATTGTCTCTGAGCTTTCAGCAAAGTATTTTAGTGTTAATACTGGAAATGGACATTTAAATGTTGCAGACAGAATAGACAGAGAGACATTGTGTGGGGCAACAGAGGAATGTTTTCTAACCTTTGATGCAGTGATTGAGAATCCACTAAATATTTATCATGTTAGGGTTGGTATTAAGGATATAAATGATAATCCTCCAAGATTTATTAAAGATGCAATAGCGTTAGAGATTAGTGAACGCACCTCACCAGGAGAGAGATTTGTTATACAAAATGCTGAAGATCTGGATATTGGAATAAATTCTCAGCTGAAATATAAACTCAGTGAAAATAAACACTTTATTCTGGGGGAGAAGACCAGCACTGATGGCAGAACATTTCCAGAACTTGTATTGGAGACAAGTCTAGATCGGGAAATGCAGAGCAAACTTGAATTTACCGTAACAGTTTCTGATGGTGGAAATCCGGTACAGACAGGTGAAACACTAATAAAGATAAATGTTCTTGATTGGAATGATAATTATCCTATATTTTCTCAAGAAGTTTACAAAGTGAGTATATCTGAAAATATCCCATTAAATTTTACTGTTCTTAGCGTTAAAGCGAGTGATAAAGATACAGGGATCAATGCACAAATCACCTACTCATTTAGTACAACAGCAAAAAATGTGCTTGGTGTGTTTACGATTAATCCCAGAAATGGAGAAATTACAACAATAGGATCTGTGGATTATGAAGAGGTAAAACACTATGATATATCTGTACAAGCTAAGGATGGGGGTGGGCTAGTCTCACACGCCAAAGTCCTACTAGAAATTATAGATGAAAATGACAATATTCCGGAGATATCAGTTACTTCAATAACTACCCCAATTCCTGAGGATTCTGCACCTGGAACTGTTGTAGCTTTAATTAAAGCACATGACTTGGATTCTGGAGAGAATGGTGAAGTTGACTGTCACATTGTTGGTGTAATACCCTTTAAATTAATATTGTCATCTGGAAAATTCTATAAAATTGTTACAACCAACACCTTGGACAGAGAAAGAACATCACATTACAATATCACTATTCAAGCCACTGACAAGGGATCTACTCCCCTTTTGTTTCAAAAAACTCTTAGACTGGAGATTTCTGATGTAAATGACAATGCACCTCAATTTGAAAAGTCATCCTATGTTATCTACATTCCAGAGAATAATCAACCAGGGTCCTCAATATACAGTATTCGGGCACTAGACAATGATGCTGAGGAAAATGCTAAACTTGTGTATTCCATTATCAGCAGTAATACAGAAGAGCTGGTTGGGGCCCCACCAATTTCCATTAATCCAGTAACTGGAGCCATTTATGCACAGCGACCCTTTGATTATGAACAGGAAAGGCTATTTCAAATAGAAGTCATTGCCAAAGATAATGGGGTCCCTTCATTAAACAGCAGTGCAACTGTTAAGATATGTGTGGTTGATCAGAATGATAACTCCCCAGTCATTCTTTATCCCCCGCAGGATGTCGGTGGCTCGGCAGTGTATGAAATGGTCCCTTTCTCTTCTCAGCAAGGCTCATTAGTAACTAAAGTGGTTGCAGTGGATGCTGACTCTGGACACAATGCTTGGCTCTCATATAATTTCTTGCAGAACTCAGAAACATTCTATTTTGTTATTGATCAATATACAGGAGAGGTCAGAACATCTCACAATTTTATAGAGAAAGATAATTTAAGGCACAGAGTTGTGGTTATGGTAAAGGACAATGGAAAACCTCAACTTTCAGCAACTGTTACTTTAAGTATTGCAGTTGCTGATAATTTTCAGCATGTTCTCCCAGAGGTCACAGAATTTAAGAAATCAGAGTCTCAGACAAATATCCAAATGTACCTGGTAATTGCCATTGCACTGATATCTTTTCTCTTCATGTTGACTGTGATATCTGCAATAATATCTAAATACAGAGAATCCAAACCATCAACATCATTTAGTTCAATGAGCACATATCCCCCAATGGATCCCAGGTTTATTTCTAATTTTAATACTGGTACTTTACCATTCCCATACTCTTATGATGTTTGTGTTACACTGGATCCAAGTGAAAGGGACTTTGCTTATCTTAAACCTCCTCACAATGTCCCAGTTGAAAGTTTGATTGATGCTGATGATTCGGGAACTGGCAATGAAACTGTGAAAGAAACTGTACCTTTTGCTGCCACAGTACAGGTAAGTGATTATAATGTGGTAAACTAATACTTAGATTTTAAGGGTGAAGTGTGACCTCCATAAAAGTGTCCTTCATTTAAAGGCCCTTACCTTTCAAATTAGCACAGGATCATATAAACTTTGTTACTGGCACTGCCTGGTGTAACATCCCCGGACCTTGCCCCCCTCGCCTGTGCCCAATGCAAAAGCAACTCACCGGAGTCTTTACAGCTTTTAAAGAGAGAAGTTCTCTGCACTGGTACTGATTAACTAGCATACTGGGAAGTCTAAACCTGTTTCTTTGTGCCTAACTTAAACCTAAGCAAAGGCATGCAATATGTATTTTACCTGTGTCAGTGACTTTAAAAAGAAAAATGTTTGTGGTATGCATTGGTAATTAACAGCTATCAGTGTCACAACTGGGAGGAGAGAATGTGCAAGCAGGAAGTTAACTCTGAATTGGCTACCGACATGATCCTGGGATTATTTGAAAGGTAACTGAGATGTCTGTAAAATGAATGTAACTTGTATATAGTTCTTAGTTCCTGGTACCATAATTTTTTTAATTCAAGGTGCAACAGGTGCTGTATACCTAATGGGTAAATTTAGTATTTGTTTTAACTGTTTAGCAGAAACTGTTACTACTACTACACATTGTAAATAAGAAAGAAGATTATGGATGTTTGAGAACTGATCTCTCCTAGTCATTAAAGCATGGTTATGTTACTAGCTTAGTTGGTCTTAGCAAGTTTTAGCTTTCCTTTTGGGGGCAAGATGGGAATATATCAGGTTACCTTGCATGAGACTTTAGATCCATAACTACAATAGCATTAAGTATATGTTATTTAAATCAAAGGAATTTCAAAAACCTTAATCAGTAATAACCAATAACAATCTTCTTATTTTCGGCCTGTGATATTACCACAATCCACAATGCTCCCTTGTTACGGATACACCAATATTGGTATGAGAAAGATGTGGGTGACATGATGAAGAACATAAGAACTGTAAATTGTTACACAGTAAAAGTCATTTAGTTCTATTTGTCGCATGAAGTATACGCAATATTTTCTACTTTACTGTATTTCGATGTATTTTCGATGTTAATTTTTTTTAATTTCTACTTTTAAAGACCCTAGTCCCCGCGGCCCAGACTCATTTTTCACAGCCCGCAAGGAGCCATGGGTGGGTGTGAAAAGCTGCGAGTCAGGGGCGTTCCAGGAGCGTAACCAGGTAGGCCGGGGGTAGAGCTTCTCCCAGTGGCCTGCTCACAGATCTCAGTGCTGCTAGTGAGGCCCCCAGCATTAGCTGGGTTGGGCACCCCTGCCTTATTCACTGCAAGTCTATAAACTATTACAAGGAAATTGTGCCTGAGTTATTTTATAGTAGAGTATTTCCTCCTTAATGCTTTTTTATTTAGAGATTCTTTTCATAAAATCAAAAAACATCTTAATTTCTACAATAGTATTAGGGCATGTAAAATAATAAACACCCAAACTTTGTTTTTGGTGGCAGTTGGTTTTAATGTCTGCTTAGGCTAAATAATCACTTGACTGTGGGATAAAAACTATTTTTCAGCATATTATTTCTTGAACTTCAATTGTAAAGCCTTTTTTGTGGAGGGCCAGCTTAAAGCTTTGTTATTCTGGACATATTGAGAGATGACAAAACTAATTATAAGATGCAATTTTGCTTGAATAAGTAGGATAAGACGGCAACAAAGTGTCCAATCCCACGATCACTACAGCAGGCGGAGGTCTGGAGGAGTATATTTTTTGTATTTTACCAATCCCATGAATGACCAACTAATGCAGTCAGTCTTGGGAATGGTTGGTTTTGACCAAAAATTTCCAGTGGTTGTTATTGGCTCCATATACTTTGTTATGGTGAGCCAGTAAGGCTATAGTTCCCAAGCTGCTTATCATATTCTGATAGTGGAGCCCCCAAAACCTTAAGATTGTTATACTCACACTGGCCGAAACTGCACACAAAGCTAATTATTTAGCTTGACCCCTGCATCAGATACTAGCAAACTCCTTTCACTTCCTGGTTGTCACAGCCTGATGTCACGGCCAATGACTAATAAGTTACCTGGAGGCTTATTCATGGAGAGCAGCTAATCTGAGCATGTGTGATAGCGAATTGCCTGAGATTGTGCTGAATAACTAGCTCTGGGCAGTGTGAAAATAAATGTACAATCTACATCTACAATCTACAATCTAAATGTTGTAGGGGCTTCTCTATCAGAATATCAAATGTCATTTGGTGTTGGACATGCCCTTTAAGTAGAGGTAAACATTATTCACTTACCATTCTTTTCTCAAACTAGGTTGTAAAGCACAAAAAAAATTTTTTTTTAAATATTGTTTTAAAAAGTGTTTTCTACTTTCAGTAAAAATAAATTCCTACCTATAAAATCTATAATTACCACAGTTAAGTTTTACCTCATTTGTTTCTTAATGCATTTAAGATTTTTACAAAATCCTATCATTTTTGACATTGCAAGGTGCTGTGTAAAATAAGATGAAATTAGCAAATGGGATCACTTTTAAATATAAGGGAATGTGCAAAACTATTTTTATATAGTTTATAATATAATATAGTGTAAAATTTGTAAATTAGCTTAACTTTACTACTTCTGCAATTCCATAGTTGTGCCTCAGAGCGCCGCTGTTCACTAATCTTAGCAAACCTTGGAGTTTCATTGGTACATTCATGAAGCAGACACAGTACAGATTATTGTAGATTCTCACACAGAGCATATAGAAGCTAATGAAGTGGATTTTACCAGGAATCATATGTTACCCATTGGATTACAAATAAATAGCTTTATTTTGGATATTCCACCTGAAGAATTAAGGAAGACTAAGATGAAAACACAACAAACAAAGATATTCAGAGGAATCAGATGGCAAGTAATGATTTCATTTCTATTGTGCCTTCTTTGTCATTCAGTCTCTGCTCAGATTCACTACTCCATTTATGAAGAAATACCAAAAGGTTCATCAATAGGAAATCTAGCAAATGATCTTGGAATTAATACTAGGGATATTTCACTTAGGAAACTTCGAATTGTTTCCCGATCTTCAGAAAAATATTTTAGTGTAAATTTAGTAAATGGATATGTAAATGTTGCAGACAGAATAGACAGAGAGACATTGTGCGAGGCAGCAGAGGAATGTTTTCTAACCTTTGATGCTGTGATTGAGAATCCACTAAATATTTATCATGTTAGGGTTGATATTAAGGATATAAATGATAATCCTCCAAGATTTACAAAAGAGGAAATAGAGTTGAAAATTAATGAATACTCCTCACCAGGTGTGAGATTTGAGGTACAAAATGCTGAAGATCTGGATATAGGAATAAATTCTCAGCTGAAATATAAACTCAGTGAAAATAAACACTTTGTATTGGGGGAGAAGACCAGCACTGATGGCAGAACATTTCCAGAACTTGTATTGGAGACAAGTCTAGATCGGGAAATGCAGAGCAAACTTGAACTTACCATAACAGCTTATGATGGTGGAAATCCGGTACAGACAGGTGAAACACTAATTAAAATTACTGTTATTGATTGGAATGATAATTATCCTATATTTACACAAGAAGTTTATAAAGTGAGTATATCTGAAAATATCCCATTAAATTCAACTGTTCTTATTGTGAAGGCAAATGATAAAGATTTAAGCAGCAATGCACAAATCGCATATTCATTTAGCACATCTACAAAAAATGTGCTTCGTATGTTTGCTATCAATCCCGAAAATGGAGAAATTACAACAAAAGCAACTGTGGATTATGAAAAGGCAAAAAATTTCAATATATCTGTACAAGCTAAGGATGGGGGTGGCCTAGTCTCACATGCCAAAGTCTTACTGGAAATTATAGATGAAAATGACAACATTCCGGAGATATCTGTTACCTCAATAACTACCACAATTTCTGAGGATTCTCCCCCTGGCACTGTGGTGGCTTTAATTGAAGCACATGACCTGGACTCTGGTGAAAATGGTGAGGTTGACTGTCAGATCACAGGTGTAGTACCATTTAAATTGCTGTCATCTTCTGGAAACTTTTACAGAATAATTACAACAAGCAACTTGGACAGAGAAATAAACTCCCATTACAATATTACAATCCAAGCAACTGATAATGGTTTTCCTCAACTGTCTTGTAAAAAAACAATCAAAGTGGATATTTCAGATGTTAATGATAATTCACCTGTTTTCGGAAAGTCAATTTATGTTGCCTATGTTCCAGAAAATAATCAAGCAGGAGCCTCAATCTACAGTATCCAAGCGCTGGACAATGATGCTGAAGAAAATGCTAAACTTGTGTATTTCATTATTGACAATGATGCAAAAGAATTTCCTTCCAGTTTGCCGATTTCTATTAATCCAGTAACTGGAGTTATTTATGCACAACAGTCTTTTGATTATGAAAAGGAGAGAGAATTTATAATCCAAGTTTTGGCCAAAGATAATGGATCTCCTTCTCTAAACAGTAGCACAACTGTCAATATATGTGTCATTGATCAAAATGATAATTCACCAAAAATTCTTTATCCATCACCAGATGATGATGGTTCTGCAGTGTATGAGATGGTTCCCTTTTCTTCTCAGCAAGGTTCTCTTGTGACTAAAGTGGTTGCGGTGGATGCTGACTCTGGTCACAATGCTTGGCTCTCTTATCATTTTCTGCAAGAAACATCACATTTTTTGATCGATCAATTTACAGGAGAGGTCAGAACATCTCATGCTTTGCAAGAAAAAGATGTTTTCAGGCATAGAGTTGGGGTTATAGTAAAGGACAATGGAAGCCCCACACGGTCAGCCACTGTTATGTTGAATCTTGTAGTTGCTGATAATTATCAGCATGGTCTTCCTGAACTTAGTAACCAATCGAAGAAATCAGAAACTCAGACAAATATACAAATCTATTTAGTAATCGCCATAGCATTAATATCTTTTCTTTTCATGTTAACCGTGATATCTGCAATCATATCAAAGTATAGAGAATCAAAATCCTCAACATCTTTTAGTTCAATTAGCACATATCCCCCAATGGATCCCAGATTTATTTCTACATTTAATAATGGGACTTTACCACTCCCATACTCTTATGATGTTTGTGTAACATTAGATCCAAGTGAAAGGGATTTTTCCTTTCTTAAACCACATCACAATGTTCCAGTTGAAAGTCTGATTGATGCTGATGATTCCGGAATTGGGAACGAAGATTCAAAAGAAACTACACATACTGCAGACATAGTGCAGGTTGGTTATTAGAATATTATAAAAGAAACTTGCATTTGAGGAGTGTTTTTCAATTTAATACAATCCTTTCTACATTTGTTCTATAACATTTTACTTGTACAGTATTTACAGCCTAGGTGTAACAATTATAAGGGTTACACTATCAGTATAGTAAACATTTCAATAATCATATGTTCAGCTTTTAAATTTAAATTAAGAATATAAAAAAAAACAGTTTAATATTTTGTAAAAAAAACAACCCCTTGTATTTTCTATATTACATTGTATTTGTATTAAATGGGACTAAAGGGTTAATCTGCTCTTCATGTAACCCTGCATGAAGATTAAAGAATTATACCCTGCATGGCTGTATGCAGTAGATCTAGAAAAAAAAACTTACAAATTGCAGTTTCTGTCTATTCCTACCCCCTTAACCAATGTTAAAGTGGACCAACCTATAGGAAAGGGCACTGTGCTGGGATCATAGATGGTACAACCGTGGCTTGATGTTCTAGTGGAGTGCGCAGGAGCTGTGTTTTTTTCTGTATGTTTTCTTACTATCTTCTGTTCTTATAGGGCTAATTATATTGCTTTTTGGGTTACTCTGGGTACAGAAAATTGAAGGGAGAGACAGATCAACCCTTTAGTTCCCCTTTAAGTGAAAGATAAGTTAAATGTATTCTGTGTTGGGTTCTTGGTGGTTTTCCTGGTATGGCACAAATTAAATGAAGGATTTGTCTCAAAATTCCCAAGTTCATGAAATAATAGGGCATTTTCCTTTTTGTCAATGCTGGATGGCAGAGAATGGAATCTGTGTAAGCTATTATAAAACACATCTGCTTACCTTTTGGTATTAACTTACCTTTTATGTACATGGCTGCAATCCATTTTGTGTATGCATGCTACATCTTTCATAAGGAGTACCTATTGCACATTCGTGTTTTTACATGTTCTATTACTGTTAAATTATGGATTCTACAAGAGGAAGTTTTCAATGTAATATGTATTTTTAATATTTGCAAGTTGTACTTACGCTTGTGTTTTCATCAGTTTGTTGCTGTTTAATTTTTGTGGAGCTGTGGTGGTTTTTGTCTTGCATGAAACTCAGCTATGTAGCTTGGTGGCCATTACCAGGAAGTAAACCATTGCTGGTCCAATAATAATGGTTGTTGCTTGTGTATTGATGTATTCAAACACTTTAATATTTCTTTATTGTGAATTTTTGTATTTTTTTGAGCTTACTAAGTTTTAAGATGCTTTCAGTTATAAAGATTTCAGAGTGCTGCATTAAAACTGTGATCACTAAAGTCTGTTATCTCGAAAATCTGCTATGCCTGTTGACTTGTTGATTATATTTGCACCACCATTATGGGATTTAAGTCGCATCATAACAGATTAACAGGGAGATGAAATATAGAGCACTATAGCCCAAGTTTAAGCAAAAACCATATGTGATATTGGGTAAAGGTGGGTTTTCTAGTGGTTCTGCAGGGCCTGCACTGTTTCCTTTTGTGCAGGGAATCCGATGCAAAAACTTAAGCATTAAATTTTGAGCTATGTATAGCAAAATGTATGTTTTAAATTGGGGCCTAGCCGGTGAAGCTTACCTGATGTACTCTTGCAATGCAGTGATGGCCAATAATTATTAGTGTATTGCGGGAGTGAGGCTATGCAAGTTGCATCATCTACCACAATTACATCTCCCTGTATGTTTCCTTGAGTTTAATTTAGAGTTATTAAGTTAAAACCAAATGTGTGTTCATTGTGACAATAGCTCATCATGGCCTTAGTAACAGCAGCCAAAAAGTGATTGCAAATTTCACAGGGCAGCACTAGCTGATGCTAAACTTTAGCAAACATTTCTGAAGTGAATTAAATATAAAGCTATCAGTTTTCAAATGAAATACTATAAATATGAGGATTTTTTTTGAATGGAAAAATAATATGCTCAGTATAATGAAATAAACTAATGATAATGTTTATTACAAATCTTAAGTCTGTCATAGAAAAACTCCAATGGTCAATAATAAGAATATTAAGATTGTGTAGCTGTTAAGTCATCACTGAATATTAACATGGCCGACAAATATATCACATAAAACTATTTTAGCTTTAGTTAGGTCTGTCAAGTATTTTCTTTATTGATGGTGGCTCTATTTTTATAAAGTCTTGCATCTGTTTGTATTGGCCCTCGTACAAATCTATAAAACTTGTGATACATGCAAATAAGCCTGATAGAAAGTGCTACTAGCAGCAGTTTGGAAAGAAGATGATTTATGTTTAGATTTTATTTATCTTAACCATTCAACCAGCATTTTTTGTAACACAGACTATTGTGAACAGATTTTTGGGAACATTAATGACATGTACATTATCAATATGAGTACATCCTTAGGAGTAGCAGGGATTGAGAGGAGGAACAGACAGCTTGGTTAACTTGTTATTTTGTTTTTTGGCTGCCAAGAAGGGTACTGACTTCCCAGAAAAAGGAATTAATATAAGGAAACTTAAAATTAGGGTTTTTAAACTTGCAGATAAAGGATTTAATTATTTACTTCTTGGAATTGGAATTATTTTAAGTTTTATTTCTACTTACCCTTTTGTACTCAAAGATGAATGTTTTTAAAAATTTTAAAGTTTAAAGAAAACTAATTTGTTAATATTAGTTTAAAGCAATTACAAGAATATATTTACTATATATGACTTTTAAATTTCAATAATACTTCTTGTTCAGGATT
This sequence comes from Hymenochirus boettgeri, assembly GCA_019447015.1. Taxonomy (NCBI): domain Eukaryota; kingdom Metazoa; phylum Chordata; class Amphibia; order Anura; family Pipidae; genus Hymenochirus; species Hymenochirus boettgeri. The sequence continues at coordinate 43,135,518 of CM033471.1, read as the reverse complement.
TTATTTATCAAAACAGTATAACTTCACAGGATATATAGTGTAGTTTTCCAAATATTTATGATCCCCATTTATAAAACTGCTAGAAATAAGTTTATATGTAACAATTGGTTTAATCCTTTTAATCAAGAATCCTCACCATCTCTAAAATATCCACTGTTGGAATATTTGCTATACAATTCATGTGTAGTTCCACAGTTGAGCCTCACAGCGCCGCTGTTCACTAATGTTAGGAAATCTTGGAGTTCTATTGGTACTTCAATAAAACAGACACTGTACAGATTTGTTGGGGAGGGATCAAATTCATTGTACATTTTCACACAGAGGATAATCAAGCTCATTGCTGTTACCCGAAGAAAGTGGATTTTACTTGGTTTGTCTGCTACATATTGCCTTACAAATACAAAGTGCTTCATTCTGGACATAAATACAAATACAAATCTAAGGAAATCTAAGATGAAAATTCAAAAAACACAGATATTCATTGGATTCAGATGGCAAGTAATGATTTCATTTCTATTGTTCTGTCTTTGTCATTCAGTCTCTGCTCAGATACATTACTCCATGTATGAAGAAATGCAAAAAGGTTCATCAATAGGAAACCTAGTAAATGATCTTGGATTGAATATTAAGGAGATTTCATTTAGGAGACTTCGTATTGTTTCTCGATTATCAGAGAAATATTTTAGTGTTAACTTAGAAAATGGACATTTAAATGTTGCAGATAGAATAGACAGAGAGACACTGTGTGGGACAGCAGAGGAATGTTTTCTAGCCTTTGATGCTGTGATTGAGAATCCTCTTAATGTTTACCATGTTAGGGTTGATATCAAGGATACAAATGACAATCCTCCAAGATTTGTTCATGAGATAGTTGATCTAGAAATTAGTGAACATTCAATGCCCGGAATAAGATTTGTTATTCAAAATGCAGAAGATCTTGACATGGGTGTAAATTCTTTGCTGAAATATAAACTCAGTGAAAATAAACACTTTGTACTGGGGGAGAAGACCAGCACTGATGGCAGAACATTTCCAGAACTTGTATTGGAGACATGTTTAGATCGTGAAATGCTAAGCAAACTTGAACTTACCATAACAGCTTATGATGGTGGGAATCCAGTACAGACAGGAACAGCTCTAATTAGGATTACTGTTACTGATTTCAATGACAATTATCCATTATTCACACAAGAAGTTTACAAAGTGAGTATACCAGAAAACATACCATTAAATTCAACAGTTCTTATTGTTAAAGCAAGTGATAAAGATACAGGGATTAATGCACAAATCACCTACTCTTTCAGCACAACTGCAAAAAATGTTCTACGTACATTCAATATCAACCCCACAAATGGGGAAATTACAACAAAAGGAACTGTGGATTATGAGGAGGTAAAACACTTTGATATTTCTGTACAAGCTCAGGATGGCGGTGGCCTAGTCTCACATGCCAAAGTCTTAATAGAAATTTTAGATGAAAATGATAACATTCCAGGGATATCTGTTACCTCAGTAACTACCCCAATCTCTGAGCATTCTCCCCCTGGCACTGTGGTGGCTTTAATTGAAGCACATGACCTAGACTCTGGAGAAAATGGTGAGGTTGACTGTCAGATTATAGGTGTAATACCATTTAAATTACTGTCATCATCTGGGAACTTTTATAAAATTGTTACAACGGGCACCTTGGACAGAGAACAAAATTTACAATATAATATTACTGTTCAAGCTGTTGACAAAGGGTCTCCTCCATTGTCTTTTACAAAATCTATTAGAATGGACATTTCAGATGTGAATGACAATTCACCTTTGTTTGAAAAATCAGTCTATTTTGCACATGTACCAGAAAATAATCAACCAGGAGCCTCAATATATAGTGTCCAAGCTATGGATTATGATTCTGAAGAAAATGCCAAACTTACCTATTCTATTATTAGCAGCAATCCAGAAGTATTTTCCGCAGCTGCATATATTTCCATTAATCCAATAACTGGAGTTATTTACACACAGCGATCTTTTGATTATGAGCAAGAAACAGAATTTCAAGTCGAAGTAATGGCCAAAGACTGTGGATCTCCATCTCTAAATAGCAGCACAACAGTCAAGATATACGTCATCGATGAAAATGATAATTCACCAATAATTCTGTATCCATCACCAGATTTTGGCGTGTCTTTAGTTTACGAGCTGGTACCATTTTCTTCTGAAATAGGTTCTCTAGTGACTAAAGTGGTTGCAGTGGATGCTGACTCTGGTCACAATTCCTGGCTCTCTTATCATTTTTTACAAGAGTCAGAAACAAGTTATTTTTCTATCGATCACTATACAGGAGAAATTAGAACATTGCGCATTCTGCAAGAAAGAAATGTTTTAAGAGTTGTAGTTGTAGTAAAGGACAATGGAAACCCACCTCTCTCAGCCACTGTTACCTTGAATCTTGTTTTTGGGGATACTTTTCAGCATGTGCTTCCTGAACTTAGTAACCAGTCCAGGAATTCAGAGCCTCAGTCAAATATGCAAATATACTTAGTAATTGCCATTGCAGTGATATCTTTTCTTTTCCTGTTGACAGTAATATCTGCAATCATATCAAAGTATAGAGAATCAAAATCTTCAACATCATTTAGTTCAATTAATACATGTCCTACTATTGATCCCCGGTTTTTACCTAAATATAATACTGGGACTTTACCATTTCCATATTCTTATGATGTTTGCGTATCTCTAGATCCAAGTGAAAAAGACTTTGCGTTTATAAAATCTTATCACAATGTCCCAGTTGAAAGTCTGATTGATGCTGATGATTCAGGAATTGGGGATGAAAATCTAAAAGAATCCACACCTGGTGCTGGAGTAGAGCAGGTTAGTCATTGTAAGTCAGTGCAAAACATTCATTGTAAAACATTATTCATGCCATTTACAAATTGAGCAAACAAAGGATATCAGTTTAGTTTAGTTTTCTTAATTGTTATAAGTTTGTTTTGTATTATTATACGGTGTTACTATAATCCTAATGTGTAATATTTTCTATGGTATGTTTCCCTATCAACATAACTGCAGGCAGGTGTCCAGGGGGTAGCAGATTATAAGAGAGATTCAATAAAAGTTCTTATCGTTTAAAATGGTGCTAATTTTGCCCCAGCCAATAAGATCTTATTTAACACCTGAAAGCTAATATCTAATTGGTTGGGGCAATATTAGCACCATTTTAAATAATAAAAAATTCATTGAATCTCCCTGTATGTTACCTAACAAAAAAATTAAACAGAAGGTTTTGTTTTTATTATTTATGTTCAGAACAGAAATATCTTCTGGGTGTTTTTACATTAGCAAAAGAAATCCAGGGTGAATCCAGGGCGTCCCAACAACAACATTTTGGGACGCCCTGTCCCCTCGCACCCCGTAACGTTGTTGTTGTTGTTTTCACAATTAAAACTTTGGATTCACCATTGTAGTGTACTCCCCTATAATTTATTTTGCTATAAGAATTTTCTGGCCCTAGGAGTGGAGGGCAGGGGGACTGCACCTACTGATTTGTCTGTCTAAAAGCCAACAGCGGTGTGCTGGAGTGTTGCTTGGACTGTATTGAGTGATTTTACATTAATTTACTTTAAAAAATGCACTTTTGTGTTTCTGACTTAAATGTTCTGGTTTTGCTTGTCTTTTTTCCAGCTTTTAAAAATGAAATTCCACTACAGTGTCTTGTGGTACAAAACATGATTCTCCTTTATATATGTCCTATAGTCTTGCAAGGGTTTTGGATGGCCTTTAGAATTTCATACCCCAACTTTTCATTTGATTAAAGCTACAAAACAGGGTTAGAAAAGATGATGTACATTGCATTATAAGACAAGGTATTATATTTCTATACTAATGTTTACAATGCAGAGTTTCTCTATGGATCACATGTGTTTGTTGCTTTAATATGCAATTCAATATTGCGCCCCAATCCTCAAGTACTTAAAAAGTACTAGTGGACTCAACAAAGATAAGTGCATAATAGCAGTATTGCAGGTTATGCAAATCAGCAGTTGGGGTTAGAACCACAATTATACAATACCAAACAGGGTCTACCAGGGGATCCGCTTATGGGAGGCTATTAAAAAACAATGTTCAACCAGACACGTTTTGTCCAAATGTACAGACTTCATCAGTTTCATCATAGCGATGTGACTAAAGCCTCTAAATTTTGCTGCTTATGGCATCATGCATAGCGATTAACAGCACACCTATTAATATATCGCTGATCAGCATTTAATATGCAATTCTCTAGATCTTCGTGGCACATGCAATATAAGCCAAACTATTATATAACTAATGTTATCACTTGCAGTTATTTAATGCATGTTATATTTTTATCATGGCAGAAATACTTTAACAGAAACTAAGCAAAATTAGGTTAGTTTAGTCTTTATTAAGTTGAAGGTGCTTACATAGTATACTAAGCAGATGTCTCACAGGAGCATATTTTAAAGCAAACGTATAAAGATAAAAGAGACTCCTTTGCACCACAGGTAGCTGTATGTTTAGTGGAGCTTAGGATGTGCAAGTTCTGGTTTCTCTGTGGTTTTTGTATAAAAGTTAAATATTGGTAAGAACATTTTTGCACCGAATAAAGTCTGCTCTGTTGGACTGAAGACCATGCTGTTTCATGTAAGTGCCTATTCACTTAGATTTATGGTATAAATTATTAGTAAATTTGAATAAATTTTTAAAACTGATATTATATTATCTCTCTTTTCTGGGTATCCGTATGGAAGGAAAGAGCTTTAGTTAGAGTTATTACCAATATTTAACTTTTATAACTTAAACCATTCGTAATTTGTACTCTATACTTGTTTACCGCAAACACACAAAATTGCAAAAACCTAGAAAATATATTTCCACACACAATTGCACATTTTTTTTTATTTATTTAGTCAATAATGGAAAGGTACTGTACATATCTATGTAAACCAGATATAGTGTTTCTGAGCTCAAATTAAAGGGCTCAATTACCCAGAATTCTTTAAAAAAGCTTAAGTCGTGCTAACGGATATTGAATTACCCAGCGGCGGCTGCACAGTTATCGTAAATGGGACCCACGCAGCCGGCGCAAGGTATTTAAAAGGTTTGCGGTAGTTTAACACCAGTAAATAGCTAGCCTTAAAGTCGCGCTCGGATTTACCTCGAGTCACAAATTGGGTATTGAATACTGGAAATGAAGGCCCTAAGTATGTAGGTTTTTATGTTTCAGATTGCATTCTTCCATGGAATTCTAAAACTTTAGAAAAACTTTTGTAGACAAAATTTTAAAAATTTGGAAACATTTTTTGAAACCCACTGTAAATATCTCATGTTTTTAATAATTTATTAACTTTTATTCTGCATAACAAATCATTTAGTAACTTTCAAAACAGGTTTGCTTGAAAATAATAGTAAAATCACCAAACTGCAGTTCTCAATTTAGACACAGTGTGCCGCTCTTGGCCAGTAAGGTGAAAAACCTTCTGTTGATAATAATTCCATCATCTGAGCTGTGTAGATTGTGGAAAAGACATTTAGTTCATCTTGGATCTTCATGTGGAAGCTACAAATCTGAGAGGATTATTTTCATAATTTGTACTATTTCTGCTTTGGATGTAAAGGGTTTACTTTACCTGAAGGTAGAAGAATTCTCAGTAGTCACAATGTTTCTCCAGAGAATCAAAGAAAGGAATGAGAGGACAATAACATGGCAAGTAGTTTATTTCCTTTTATTCTGTTGTTTGTACAAGACAATCACTGCTCAGATTCAATATTCAATTCCAGAAGAAACAAAGAAAGGCTTTTTAGTAGGAAACCTTGCTAAGGATCTGGGTTTAAACATTCAGGATTTAGTACTGAGAAAATTCCATATTTCATCTGTCACAGCAGAACATTTCTTTAATGTGAATGTAGAGAATGGAAACCTCTATGTAGCAGAGAGAATAGACAGAGAGTCAGTTTGTGAAATGACAACTGTTTGCTTAATGACCTTTGAAGCTGTGGTTGAAAATCCATTAAATGTTTTCTCTGTAGAAGTTGAGATTCAGGATATAAATGATAATCCACCAAGATTTTCTAAAACTACTATGAACTTTGAAATAACAGAATTAACTCATCCTGGAACTCACTTTGTCCTTAGCAATGCTGTAGATCCTGACATTGGTGTCAATTCATTACAGGCTTACAAAATCAGTGAAAATGAATATTTTAAACTGAATGAAAAGACAAGTAAAGATGGAAGAAAATATCCAGAATTAGTCCTGGAAAGACCTTTAGATCGAGAAAAACAATCAGGTCTGGAAATCACATTAACAGCTGTAGATGGTGGTAACCCTGTAAAGACAGGAACAGCTCTAATTAAAATTCTTATTAGTGATATCAATGACAACGCCCCTGTATTTTCAGAAGAATTGTTTCAAGTAAGCATGATTGAAACTGCACCAGTGAACTCTCTGGTTATTCGTATGAACGCCACTGATGAAGATGAAGGTATAAATGGACAAATTACATATTCATTTAGCCATATCACAAAACATGCTCAGCAGATATTCACAATTGATTCTCAAAATGGTGAAATCAGGACACAACAGGAACTAGATTTTGAAATAACGAAGGCCTATGAAATGACCGTGGAAGCACAAGATGGAGGGGGCCTATTTTCTCACGCTAAGTTAATCATATATATTGTAGATGCAAATGACAACGCACCTGAGATTATTTTGACATCAGTGTCCAGTTCCATTTATGAAGATTCTTTACCAGGCACAGTAATAGCTTTGGTTAACATTCGCGATGTAGATTCTGGAGACAATGGAAAAGTCCAATGTGGAATAACAGATCCTATGCGTTTTGAAATAACAGCCTCATCAGGCAACTATTTCAGACTGCTCACTACAAGTATGTTGGACAGAGAAGAAAAACATGAATACAACATTACTATTAAGGCAGAAGACAAAGGTTCTCCACCCCTATCCACCACCAAAACAATTAGGCTATTAATCTTAGATGTGAATGACAATCCCCCTGTATTTGATCAGAGTAGATATGTTGCTTATATTCCTGAAAATAATCCATCAGGCTCATCAGTATTTCAAGTGCATGCCTCAGATCCTGATATGGATGACAATGGCAAAATTATCTATTCAATTATTAATGAAAATGCAGATTCCGTATTATCTTATATTTCCATTAATTCCATGTCAGGAGTTCTATATGCACAACGACCATTTGATTATGAACATCAGAGAGAATTTGATATGAAAATAATGTCTAGAGACAATGGATCTCCTTCATTAAGTAGCTTCACTACAGTTACAATCTGCATTACAGATCAAAATGACAATTCTCCAAAAATTCTTTATCCTTCTATTGGATCAGAAGGTTCAGCTGTGTTTGAAATAGTTCCTCGGTCTTCAAATAAAGGGGATCTTGTAGCTAAAGTGGTGGCAGTGGATGCTGATTCTGGTCACAATGCTTGGCTGTCATATCAGTTCCTACAAACTTCAGATCTTTTCCCTTTCACCATTGGTCAGTACACTGGGGAAATCAGAACTCTGAGAACTTTTCAAGACAGAGAGATATTGAAACATAAAGTTGCAGTCTTGGTGAGAGATAACGGGAGCCCTTCAAGATCAGCTACTATAAACTTAAACTTCATTGTTGCAGACAATTTTCAACAAGAGGTTCCAGAGATAAACTCACAATTACAGAACTTGGATCCCCAGGCAAATGTAGACATTTATTTGGTTGTAGCTCTGGCTTTGATTTCATTTCTCTTTACTCTGACTGTCATGCTGGTAATAATAATTAAATGTAGAAGGACAACGTATGCAAAGCCATTCGGATCTGTAACAACTGGTTTGTATTCTGAAGTCGGAGCCAGGGTTCCAGCCAATTTTAATAATGCAACACTGACTTTTCCATACTCCTATGATGTTTGTGTAGCGCTGGACTCGACAGAAAACGAATTTGCTTTTCTGAAACCTATTCAGAATGTTCCAACAGAAAATCTATTGGACACAGATGATTCTGGCCTTGGAAATAACACGCCTAACGACTCTTCTTCTAGTGATATAAGTAAAGAGGTGAGCTGTAAAGTGATATAAGTGAAGATGTAAAGTCTCTTTTTTTATGCATTTGATTGACTAATTCACATGTGTCAAATTCAAGGCCTGCAGGCCAAACCCGACCCTTCGTACCTTTGTTTGTGGCCCCCGGTGACTGTACAGCATCCAAGACTTACTACATTGCTATCCATTTGTGCAGTCCCAAGTAGTGACGTAACTATAGATCTGCCTGCTTAGACATAACAATGAACTCTTTTTAAACAGCTGATCACACGCACCTTTACTAAGACAGCTGATCGCAATATCTAGCAGGCATATCTATATAGTTATGATGCTGCTTGTGACTGCACAAATGGATAGCAGTGTACTAAGGTTTGGATACAAATCTTACAGACAAACTCATTTTTGATCTACAGACAGATGTGTAAGACTCATAGTAGAAATGTTTTTTTTCTAGCTATGGAAACACCTGGATCTGAGGGCACAATCAAAGCCCAGGTGCCCTTTTCTTAATGAACAACAAAGGGTGGCAGAGAAAGGTGGCTTTGGTGATGCAATAAAATAATTAAGAGTAGTAGCTTTTCATAGTCATAATTGTAGATCCTTTTCTAGAAAGGGACGTTTAGGTGCAGAATTATTATATTTGCACAGAAGCAAATAAAATGAGTAAAAAGTGTTACTCTGAGGTGCTTGTCAGCAATGAGTACACTCCAATTCCTATACTTGTATGTTTCAGGTTTAAGCAATCAGTAAGTGCTTAACATACCTAACTGAAGAGCCACCTGTTTACAATATTTTTTTCATCACAGAAAATGACTCCTCCTTTTCCAGTTGTATTCTCCCACAGGAAGCACAAAGTAGCTGAAATTGAGGATCCCTCCCTCTCCCTCTCTCTCTCTTCCTGGATGAATGACAGTTAACATGTTTAAGCTCCACATGTGTGATTTTGTCTGTAGTTTCCACCAACAAAATTTTGAAAATTTCAGGTCGAAACTCCAGTACATCACTAATCAAGAGATACACTGTAAAAAAAAATTTATCAGCAGTTTCTGGAGGAAATACATTTTATTACCATTTTATTCACTATAAATATATAACAACCAGTAAGATTATTACTAACATACTAATTGGCAATATACAAAGGCTACTAAGATTCCTAATGGTTTGAAAGGAACCTAAAGGTTATAGGCATACTGTTATATTTTAGCATTGACATATATACGGGACAATGCTATATCGTCCGCTTTTTATTAGTTTGTTTTTACTAATTTAGCACCGGCCTCACCCACACTTTATGGAAATATCGCTGCATAGCCTATGTAAAATAGGCCAAGTTAAATTTTGCATTACATTGTAGCGCCAAACTTAATGTTTTATGAATGGAGGCACGACCTGTGTGGCTTACCTGACCAGGATCCCACGTTTGTCTCGCAAAGGGATTAATAGCATTGCGGTCAGGTAAGATGCGATGGTCACATTACAATATCAGCCCCATAGTGTGGTGTCTTTATTTCTGCAAATAATCTGCTTTACTTTTTCATCTCATTTTTGCCATATAAATATGTTTATATATCAGTCACAAATGTACTGGCTCCCCATGGTTCCTTAGGCAGTACATGTGAATTGTATAATGTTTAAATGGGAACAAAATGCTGCTAAAACCTATTAATGCATTTGTAGTGTAAACTTTAAGCACATAGTGGCAATGACTGTTCAGTCTTTTATACATGGAAAGCTGTATATGTCATATTCAATGGGATATGAATGTAAGCTGCATATGTAAGCAAGGGGGTATGTATAAAATGCAAAAAAGTTGTAACCTATTAGCAACACCAGTATGACTTGCTGTGAATGTGCCTCATAGTTAATATTTATTATTATTGATTTATATAGCGCCAACATGTTCCGTGGTGCTTTACAATTACATATTCATACATTACATGTTATACAAAGTCATACATATTACATACACAGGTAATACATAATATAAGTAAACAGAGTAATGAGTTTCTTACAGCAATACCGTGATACAATAGGATGGAGGACCCTGCCCAAAGAGCTTACAGACTAGAGAATATGGGGGAGTTGAGAATGGATTGAAGCAGTGCCAGGCGGTTGTTTGGTAAACCACACAGGAGTGTGTTAAAGTAGTCTAGCCGGGATATGATTAGGGCATGGACTAGGACTTCGAGAGGAAGGGTCGAATGCGGGAGATGTTTTTGAGTTGGAGCCGGCAGCAAATATACATGAGGTTTTAAGGAAAGATCGTAATCTAGCGTTATTCCCTGGCAGCGGACCTGAGGAGATGGGTGTGTTGTTAATATTAATAGTAAGACTAGGGAGCGGAACAGATCAGGAGGGTGGGAAAAGGACAAGTTCAGTCTTAGTGCAGAGATGGCACTAAGGCAGCCAGGGACCTGGGATGTTAGTGTAGGGAGATCCGGGGCAGAAATGTAAATTTGGGTATCGTCCGCATACAGGTGATACTGAAACCCAAATGAACTAATGAGTTGTCCAAGGCCATGGGTGTAGATGGAGAAAAGAAGAGGACCGAGTACTGAACCTTGCGGGACCCCCACAGGGAGGGGACAAGGAGTGGAGCTAGTTTTAGAGTGAAAAATACTAAAGGTCCTACCAGAGAGATAGGAAGATAGCCAAGAAAGTGCAGTGTCCTAGATACCTAAGGAGGCCTGGATCTGAAGAAATAGAAGGTGATCAACAGTATCAAAAGCAGAGGACAGATCAAGAAGAATGAGCAAAGAGTAGTGTCCTTTATATTTAGCACTAAGTAAATCATTGGTCACTTTAGTGAGGGCAGTTTCCGTGGAGTGGTTAGGGCGGAAGCCTGACTGGAGGTGGTCAAAGAGAGAGTTAGCAGACAGGTGATTAACCAGGTCAGCATAGACATGTCTTTCCAGTAGTTTGGAAACAAAAGGGAGAAGGGAGACAGGCCGGTAGTTGGAAAGAGCAGACGGGTCAAGGGGGGGGTTTAGGTATAGGGGATAAAATGGCATGTTTAAATATAGAGGGAAAAATACCAGTGGATAGGGACAAGTTAAAGAGAGAGGGCTGTATTTATAGTGAAATCAGAAATTACTGGTATCTTGTCTTATTTGCTGACATCATTATTATACAATCACGTTGTTAAGAAATAATGAAAGAGCTGTAAAATTTTTATTTTCTGACCACAATGCTATTTTGCAACTCAGTCATATAATACGCTTGTAGCTTTATTATATCTTGTTGTCTCCAATAAGCTGTCGGGTTGGTTGCATCAAAATATTGATGGTACCTCTTTAAATTTCTGACCTACAGAGTAACAATTAGTTTATCAATTAGTCTGTTGGATGGGAATATCAGGGTGGGATTGGTCTACGTGCACGAGTCCTGAAGTTTGCATTACAGTTTCAGCATCTGTCCCCAGGTCTCTGGGTTTTATTAGTGTTAGAATTTTATTAGAGGTTTTACCATCTTTACTACAAACACCTGATAATATCACCATATCATAACATATTCATACTGATGGCAGCTCTGAGAGTCACAAGTGATTCATAATCTAGCCATGTGCTTTGCTGTTTAGAAATAAAGACACCATGTTTTATATTTTAAAAAACCCTAGGTTACATTCAATAGTAGTGTTCCAGTTCCTATCCCACCGTGTCGGTTCATATTGACTCCTATGCCTTGTTCTGGGCATCAAGAAAAACACAACATAATGTGGAGTAGTATAAGAACTCTCACAACCCATAAGGTGTGTAAATAACAAAGATGCATTTTATTGTTGATTCACACTCAACAAGTTTAAGACAGCAAGGACCTACATGTGAGAAAGGACCTTGTTGTATGAAAAAATGTTGGGTTCTGAGAGTTCTTATACTACTCCACATTACGATATGTTGTTCTTATTACTAGTTTACATTTCCACTCACTTTACAGGCTACATTGTAGCATGAAACTTAACATGTAATGGAGGGGCGATAATCTACACATAGTCAACGCATCTTACCTAAGTAAAGGGTATTACTGCAGTGCGGGATCTTGACAGGTAAGTAACACATCATATTGCATCTCCCTGACAGTGTTTAAAACATCTTTTGAGTGTCATTATATCAAAAGGGGATAGACAGCTAGTAGCCCTCCAGAAGTTCCCAGAAGAGTCCCAGTGATAATTGCTGTCCTCTGCCATTGCTGAACACTTGTCAGGAATGCTGGGAGTTGTAGTTTTCATATATATTGTGGGCTACTGGTTGCCTATCCGATTTATGATGTTTTTTCCTTGAACACAATGAGTAAAATTCAAAACCTGCAATTCTTGGTTGAGACACAGTGTGCGCTGTTGACCAGTAAGGTGGAAAACCCAGTAACTGAGATTAATTTATGTTCCCAATAGTCAGGCTGTGCAGATTGAAAAGACATTCATTTTCATATTGTATCCTCTTGTTCACAAGCTACAACCCTGAGAGTATTTGATTTGATTTAATTCTGGACCTAAAGGATTTTACTTTTAACAACATCCAGGATTTTATTGGTGACATGGTTTTCCAGAGCATTCAAGAAACAAGGACTGTATGGGAATTAAATGGCAAGTAGTTTATTTCCTTTTATTTGTTGTTTGTACAAGACAATCACTGCTCAGCTTCAATATTCATTCCTGAAGAAGCAAAGAAAGGCTTTTTAGTAGGAAACCTTGCTAAGGATCTGGGTTTAAACATTCAGGATCTAGCACTGAGAAAATCCATATTTCATCTCTTAATGCACAGCATTTCTTTAAGTGAATCTGGAGGATGGAAACCCTTATGTAGCAGAGAGAATAGACAGAGAGACAGTTTGTGAAATGACAACAATTTGTTCTCTGAGACTCAAAGCTGTGGTTGAAAATCCATTGAATGTTTTCCCTGTAGAAAGTTGAGATTCAGGATATAAATGAAATCCACCAAGCTTTCCTAAAACTACTATGAATTTTGAATAAAAGAATTAACTCAGCCTGGAACTCGCTTTGTCCTGGGTATGCTCTAGATCCTGACATTGGTGCCAATTCACTGCAAAGTTACAAAATCAGTGAAAATGAATATTTTAAGCTGAATGAAAAAACTAGTATAGATGGAAGAAAATACCCAGAATTAGTCCTGGAAAGACCTTTAGATCGAGAAAAAACAATCAACTCTGGAAATCATGTTAACAGCGTTGGATGGTGGGAACCCTGTAAAAAACAGAACAGCTAAACTAAAAATATTATTACTGATATTAATGACAATGCCCCTGTATTTTCAAATGAGTTGTACCAAGTAGCCCTAATTGAAAATGCACCAGTGAATACTCTGGTTATTCGTATGAATGCTACTGATGAAGATGAAGGTATAAATGACACATCCATCATATTCTTTATAATATCACAAAACATGCACAAAAAATATTCACAATTGATCCTCAAACTGGTGAAATAAGGACTAAAGGTGAATTAGATTTTGAGACAACAAAGGCCTATGAAATAATTGTGGAAGCTCAAGATGGAGGCAGACTATTTTCTCATGCAAAGGTGGTCATACAAATTGTAGATACAAATGACAATGTACCTGAAATCCTTTTATCATCTGTATCAAGCTCTATTCCTGAGAATTCTTTACCTGGTACAGTTATTGCTCTTATTAGTGTTCAAGATATAGATTCTGGAGAGAATGGAGAAGCACAATGTCAGATTACAGATCAATGCCCTTTGAAATAATGTCATCATCTAACAACTATTATAGACTGATCACTACAACTACCTTGGACAGAGAAGAAACACATGGATACAACATTACAATTAAAGCTACAGACAGAGGTTCACCACCACTATCTACCACCAAAACAATAAGTCTGGAGATTTTAGATGTGAATGACAATCCCCCTGCTTTTGACCAAACACAATATGTTGTATATATTACAGAAAATAACCCATCTGGTTCGTCAATATTCAAAGTCCAAGCTTCAGATTCTGATCTTGGTGATAATGCTAAAATTAGTTATTCAATTGTTTATAATGATTCAGATGAATTGTCTTATATTTCCATTAATTCCTTAACAGGAGCCTTATATGCACAACGACCATTTGATTATGAACAGTTAAGGGAATTCAATGTACAAGTGCTAGCTAAAGACAATGGATCTCCATCTTTAAATAGTTCTAGCACAGTAAAAATATGTATTACAGATCAGAATGACAATTCTCCTAAAATTGTATATCCGTCTAGTGGATCAGATGGTTCAACTGTGTTTGAAATTGTTCCTCGGTCTTCAAATAAAGGGGATCTTGTTGCCAAAGTGGTTGCAGTGGATGCATTCTGGACACAATGCTTGGCTGTCATACCAACTTCTACAAGATCCACCTTATTTTACCATTGGCCATTATTCTGGTGAAATAAGAACTTTATGTACCTTTCAAGACAAAGAGATGTTGAAACATAAATAAGAACTTTATGTACCTTTCAAGACAAAGAGATGTTGAAACATAAATCTATCATCTTGGTGAAAGACAATGGGAACCCTCCAAGATCTGCTACTATAACCTTAACCCTTAAGACAATGGGAACCCTCCAAGATCTGCTACTATAACCTTAACCCTTATTGTTGCTGAAAACTTTCAACAAGAGGTTTCAGACATAAACTCACAATTACAGAACTCAGATCCCCAAATTAATTTACTGTGTATTGGGCTTTCTATGGGTCTGTGTATTGGACTTTCTATGGGTCTGTGTATGGGACTTTCTATGGGGCTGTGTATGGGACTTTCTATGCCATCTAGTGGATCAGATAGTTCAACTGTGTATGAAATGGTTCCTCCATCTTCAAATAAAGGGGATCTTGTTGCCAAAGTGGTTGCAGTGGATGCCTTTCAAGGCAAAGAGATGTTGAAACATAAAACTATTGTCTTGGTGAAAGACAGTGGGAACCCTCCAAGATCTGCTACTATAACCTTAACTCTTATTGTTGTCAAATATTGAATGTACCTAGATAGCTCAAACAGAAGGAGTGGGACAGGCCAGAGGAAAGACCAAAAGAGAGGGGGAGGGGGGGCTCTTTACACTTTTCCTTACCCTACATACTCACCACTTATTTATCAATTAGTCCTTTTGGATTGGGAATTTTCCGGTTGTGATTGGTCCTACGTGCACTTTTCCGAAGTTTTGCATTAACAGTTTTCATCAATGCATCTGTCCCCAGTTCTCTGGGTTTTTATTACGTGTTAGAATTTTATTAGAGGTTTTACCATCTTTACTACCAAACACCGATAATATCCACACCATCGTCATCACAAGATTCATATACTGATGGCAGCTCTGAGAAGTCACAATTGGGATTCATAATCCTAGCCATGTGCTTTGCTGTTTAAAATAACGACACCATGGTTGTTTTATATTTTAAAAAACCCCTATGGTCTTCATACTTCTTCTCCTCCCTCATCGTGGCGGCGGTGGAGGCGGGGATTCTGCTTTCTCTCATCTGTTCCATTTCCTATCTCCCCCGTCGTCCGGTTTCATTGTACCTCCTATCCTTGTTCCTGGCATCAAGACAAAACACAACAAAATGGTGAATGATAATAATACCTACTCAAAACCCCTAAGTGATGTAAATACCAAGATGCCTTTATAAGTGTTGATTCACACTCACATTTTTAAAAGTAACAGCAAGGTACCTACATGGAGACAGGACCTTGTTGTCATGAAACATTTTGGGTCTGAGAGTTCTTAGACTACTCCGCACTTACGATATGTTTTCCCCTTATTACTAGTTTTCCATTTCCACTCACTTTACAGCTTACATTGTAGCCATGAAACCGTTAACATGTAAATGGAGCGGGGCGAAATCCTCACATATGTCCAACCAGCATCTTACCTAATTAAAGGGTAATTAACTTTGCAGGTTGCGGGGACTCGGACCAGGTAAAGTTAACACATCAATATTGCATCTCCTGACAGTGGGTTTTAAAAAAACTCTTTTGAGTGTGTCATTATATCCAAAAGGGGATATACAGCTTAGTTAGCCCTCCGAAAGTTCCCAGAAGAGCCCAGGATATTTTGTCTGTCCCTCTTGCTAGTGCTGAACACTTGTCAGGAATGCTGGGAGTTTGTAGTTTCATATTATTGTGGGCTACTGGTTGCCTATCGCCCTGATTTATGATGTTTTTTTTTCTTCCTTGAACCATGAGTACAATCAAACCTGCATTTCTTGGTTTTGAGAACACAGTTGGCCCGCTGTTGACCAGTAAGGTGGAAAACCCCGTAACTGAGATTACTTTATGTTCCCCAGATAGTCAGCTGTGCAGATTGGAAAGACATGGTCATTTTTGCCATATTGTATCCTCCTTGTTCACAGCTAAACCCTGGGATCGTAGTTGATTTTGATTTAATTCTTGGACCTAACAGGATTTTACTTTTACAACATCCCAGGATTTTTATTTGGTGACAATGTTTTCCAGAGCATTCAAGAAACAAGGACGTATGGAGAATTAAAAATGGCAAGTATGTTTTTATTTCCTTTATTCTTTGTTTTTGTACAGACAATCACGGCTCAGCTTCAATATTTCAAATTCCTGAAGAAGCAAAGAAAGGCTTTTTAGTAGGAAACCTTGCTAAGGATCTGGGTTAAACTTCACGGATCTAGCACTGAGAAAATTCCATTTTCATCTCTTAATGCACAGCATTTCTTAATGTGAATCTGGAGGATACAACCTCTATGTAGCAGAGATAATAGACAGAGAGACCGTTTGTGAAATGACAACAATTTGTTCTCTGAGACTCAAAGCTGTGTGTTGAAACTCCATTGAACTGTTTTCCCTGTAAAGTTGAGATTCAGGATATAAATGATAATCCACCAAGCTTTCCTAAAACTACTATGAATTTTTGAATAACAAATTACTCAGCCTGGAACTCGCTTTGTCCTGGGTATGCTCTAGATCCTGACATTGGTGCCAATTCACTGCAAAGTTCAAAATAGTGAAAATGAATATTTTAAAGCTGAATGAAAAAACTAGTATAGATGGAAGTTAAATACTCTCTCTAGAATTAGTCCATGAAAACCTTTTAGATCGAGAAAAACAATCAACTCTGGAATCAGTTAACAGCGTTGGATGGTGGGTAACCCTGTAAAAACAGGAACAGCTAAACTTCAAATAATTATATTACTGATATTAATGACACTGCCCCTGTATTTTCAAATGAGTTGTACCAAAGTGCCCTAATTGAAAATCAACCAGTGGAATACTCTGGTTATTCGTATGAATGCTACTGATTGAAGAGATAAGGTTAAATGGCACATATCACATATCTTTTTATCATATCACAAAACATGCACAACAAAAATATTCACAATTGATCCTCAACTGGTGAAAAAGGACTAAAGGTGAATTAGATTTTGAGACAACAAGGCCTATGAAATAATGGTGGAAGCTCAAAGATTGAGGCAGACTATTTTTCTCATGCAAGGTGGTCATACAAATTGTAAGATACAAATGACAATGTACCTGAAATCCTTTATCATCTGTTATCAAAGCTCTATTCCTGAGAATTCTTTACCTGGTACAGTTATTGGCTCTTATTAGTGTTCAAGATATAGATTCTGGAGAGAATGGAGAAGCACAATGTCATATTACAGATACAATGCCCTTTGAAATAATGTCATCATCTACAACTATTATAGACTGATCACTACAACTTACCTTGGACAGAGAAGAAACACATGGATATACAACATTACAATTAAAGCTACAGACAGGGTTCACCACACTATCTCCACCAAAACATAAGTCTGCAGATTTTAGATGTGAATGCAATCCCCTGCCTTTTTGACCAAACACAATATTTGTAATATATTACGAAAATAACCCTCTGGTTCGTCATATTCACAAGTCCAAGCTTCAGATTCTGAATCTTGGTGATAATGCTAAAATTTATTTATCAATTGTTTATAATGATTCAGATGAGTTTTCTGTATTGTCTTATATTTCCATTAATTCCTTAACAGGAGCCCTTATATGCCAACGACCATTTGATTATGAACAGTTAAGGGAATTCAATGTACATTGCTAGCTAAAGACAATGGATCTCCATCTTTAAATAGTTCTAGCACAGTAAAAATATGTATTACAGATCAGAATGACAATTCTCGCTAAATTTTTATCCGTCTAGTGATCAGAGGTTCAACTGTGTTTGAAATTTTTCCTCGTCTTCAAATAAGGGGATCTTTGTTGCCAAAGTGTTGCAGTGGATGCCTGATTCCTGGACACAATGCTTGGCTGTCACTACCAACTTCTACAAGATCCCACTTATTTTAAACCATTGGCCATTATTCTGGTGAAAATAAGAACTTTATGTACCTTTCAAGACAAAGAGATTTGAAACATAAATCTTATCATCTTGGTGAAGACAATGGGAACCCCTCCAAGATCTGCTACTATAACCTTAACCCTTATTGTTGCTGAAAACTTTCAACAAGAGGTTTCACGACATAAACTCACAATTACAGAACTCAATCCCCCAATTAATTTAGACATTTATTTGGTAGCAGCTTGGGTTTTAATTTCTTTTCTATTTTATTTCTGACTGTCATGCTGCTAATTTTAATGAAATGTAGAAGGACAACTCATGCAAAGCCATTTGGATCTGTACCGTTGGTTTTGTATTCTTGAAGCAGAACCCAGATTCGCCAGCCAACTTTAAATAATGCCAACACTGCCTCTTCCATAACTCCTATGATGTTTGTGTAGCCCTGGACTCCACAGAAAATGAATTTGCATTTCTAAAGACCACTCAGAATGTTCCAACATAAAACCTAAATAGCACAGATATTCCGGGACTTGGAAATAACACAATAAATGATTCTGATATGAGTAAAGAGGTGAGCTGTTATGTTTTAAAACTGATTGCAAATGGATCAGGATTTAAAGGGAACTAATTACAATTATTTAAAAGAGTATAAGATATAGATTTAAAAGTTCTTTTGTCAGTGTATTGACACGACATTTGAAATTCTTGGATGTATCCATTATAATTTGAATAATTCATTGAAATAATCAGGGGCGTAGCTGCAGAGGCTCCCCCCTCGCATGATTGGAGGCTGGGCAACTGATGGTGTTTATTGATGAAACATATACATAATCAGCCGTTTAAAAGAGTTCTTAAGAGAAGTTTTTTAATGAAGGTTTTTTAAACAGCTGATCACTCATAAGTTTCATTCATCTTGCATCACTGTTTTAAAAACGCTGATCATGAGGTTATGGGCTTGCGGCGGGCCATCTACCTGACCATCGCGAGGAGGCAAGGGCGGTAGTTAGCCACTGGAAAATATATAGTTTTTTTTCTTAATAGGAAGTACCTTTTCACCTTATTTTAAATGGACTGTTTAGTTTAATTGAAAGTATGAAATGCTTCACCTTACATTCTCATTCACAAAAAAACACTATTACTTTATGTAGTATCTTTGATGCAGAAGAATGAAGAAAGAATGGAATGATGTTTACAAGGAAAGAATGAATTTTTGTTTTTATAAAATGGTGCTATTACAAAGTTATAGGACTTGTAAAGTTTGAAAGTTTACCCAAACCAACCCACCCCTACAAACACAATTCTTTCTAATCCATATTGTACTACTTGTTTATGGTAAAATGTCAGTTTTTACTGGAAAAAGAGTTTTAAAATATTGTATTTAGACTCTTTGCTCTCTTTTCCCACATCCAGTTTGCATACCCCTTCCATATTATGCATGGCAGATGTGGCTTAATGAGTTTCACTCTATGGGTCATAAGTGATAAAGTGTTGGTTTGCAAGCTAGACTCCTCTTTAAAGCACAGAAGTTCTGTATGTCCTTAGTGATAGAGAGGTGGTTCGCAAGCCTTATGTATTATACAGAACAATACCAAGGCAACTTCAGCTACATCAATATGGTCTAACTTTAGCAGAACTTGTTTTTTGTGTGTGTTTACTTGCCATTTTTTATCAATATAAGGGAGGGTTTGTATATGGACAGGTAGTGTTGAAAACGCCATGCTATTTACAGGGATTAAACGTGTTTAGTCAACTGCAATCCTCTTTGGTTTAGTACCTTCTGCAAATATGCGGTGTATGTCTATGATGCATATACATTATGTTTTTGCACTGTTATAATCAGGTACTACACCTGTAGAAAAGGATATTTTCTATAATAATATAATGCTGTCTATACTTGAGTAATAAGCCAAGAAATTAAGTATAAAATCATTCTGAAATCTCGCATCAGCCATCCTGCTACTACTACTCTGGGTCCTGGCCTGATCTGGAAAGCTTGAAGAGCAGCCTGGACAAAAACAACCGCCCTGGGAAACACAAATCTGTACCCTGTAATACAGAATCCTCTTGATTTTTGGTGGGTAGGCAATTTGTTTTTTATCCTGCTCACTCATAAATCATCCAGACTGCAAGGGAATGGGAAAAAATACAGAAATAACAGGATTCAACATAATTATCTGTTGTAAAGGTGTTTTCATTCATCCAGGGTCATGGTATATCTGTTGTATTCAATTAGATCAACTGGACTTGAAGTTAATTTCTTGAAACGTTTCACTAGTCATTCACCGACTGGCTTCTTCTCAATTCAGAATGACTTGTACAAATCTGTGGCAATTAATGTACCCCGGAAAATTCCAATTTAACACTTGGTATGATATGTTGTGATATTTGCAATATGCTAATTGGTGATTTTTTCCAGGGTACATAATTGCCACAGATTCTTGACAAGTCATTCTGAATTGAGAAAGCCAGCCAGATGACTAGTGAAACGTCTTCAAGAACTACATTTCAAGTCCAGTTGATCTAATTGAATACAACAGATATCAATAATTTATACTCAGGCTGCACGTTAAGGTATGTGGGCACATCTGTGTATGGGGCTTTGTGTAAGGCTGTGTAATTGGACTTTCCATGGGGCTGTGTATGGGACTTTCTATGGGAGTGTGTATGGGATCCTTTTTTTGTATGGGACTGTGTATGGGACTTTTCTGGGGCAGTGTAATGGGAACCTTTCTATAGGGCTGTGTAATGGGACTTTTAATGGGGCTGTGTAATGGGACTTTTTTGGGCTGTGTATGGGACTTTTCTTTGGGGCTGTGTATGGGGACTTTCTATGGGGCTGGTTGTATGGGACTTCTCCTATGGGGCTAATATGGACTACTTTCTTGACTGTGTATTGGAACTTTCTATGGGTTAGACTTCTATGGGGCTGTGTATGGGAACTTTCTATGGGCTGTGTAATGGGGAACTTTTCTATGGGGCTGTTATTGGACTTTCTAATGGGGTCCTGTGTATGGGAACTTTCTATGGGGCTGTGTATGGGACCTTACATGGCAAAATTTCACAACCGAAATCAAAAAATAGAATATAAAAACATTTAAATGGCAAACTATTGAATTTAAAAACTGATACGGCATCTCTGTTTCCTAGCCCATTTATTTTTTATTTTAGATTTTACCCTTCAAAGTCTTTATTTTAAACTCCATAAAAGTGAATAACCATAAAAGAAGAAAAAAAAGGTAAACCATAGTAGTATATATATACTAATAATCTATAACAACACATCCCTTTCCCCTTTCTCCCCCAGAATGGCTTCCAATAACATCAAACTCAATTCTCTTCTGTAACTTTGTCCCCTTGGCCTTTTTTTCCTTAATTACACAATTGCCCTATGTTTTGCTGAAATTGTATTATGTGTATTGTTTAATGAGGCCTGTAAGCCTTTCCATATTTTGCAATAATTATATGTGCTGTCTAACACTCATTATCCATGGGGACCCATTGCTTTTCCAAATTGATATTAGGCACCCTGGCTTTTGTAAAGGTATGGTTGCATAGAAATCTACCCAAACCAGGGTCCTGAGTTTTGTTTGTATAGAAGGTCCTAATATGGCCTTTTTGGAGAGTGAGTGGCATCCCCCTGGTGCCAGTAGTTTTGTTAAATAATGTTTGTACTATTTCCCAATATGTATTATATGGACCTTTTCCCAAATATATTAAAATATCACACTCCCAACCATCTGTCCTGAGACAGAAGGATAAATTGAAGTGTAATTTTGGCAATGTGTTGTAAGAACCATGAAAGAATATCATTTTTATATATTTTCTTTATATAATGTATATATTGGTGTTTGGGAGCATTTTGCCATATATCATCACCCCATGTTTCTGGGGATTATCTGCTTTCCCTAGGACCTCTCTCTCATTGTCTCCATATATTGTGTTGCACAGTGGGTCGCCTGGGAAAACATAAGCTCCCAGTGAACGTGGATGTAAGGTGACAGAGTTTGAAGAGTAGTAGAAAAAGCTTTATTTAGAGTCCATTTTATGTGTGATATATTGAAATGGATTAAGCTTTCTGTCCATTGAAATCTAATATGTCTCTAAACAGGACATATCTCTCTCCAGCCAAACTCTGTGGCAATGACCTCACACATATTTTGAAGATCTGGCTTACTAATAAAGGTGTAAAGGCTGATGCCTAAGTGATCAAGTTTATATGTTTGTTACAGATATGCCAGAATCTTTTATGGATTGTAATAGCATGTAAACATGTTTTATGTGGTTCTTGTTTATCTGATGTGTTTTGTGTAGTGTGACTACACTACACAACCACATCATAATTTTTTATTTCTAATCCCATCTTAGTTTGGGGATTAGGTGTATGCCAATGGAGGTATGGTGTAATTGGATGCCTGATAGTAATTTTAATATATATCCTTACAATGAGAGGAGACTTTTTTTTGCTACATATAGGAAAAATTAAGTTGAAGTAGGTTGGTTTTTGTGATGGGCATATTTTGGTGGATGGCCTCTGGTTTAGTTGTTCAGTTTTATAATCCTGATAGGAGTATAGAATGCTGGAGTCTCTGTATGTTTTAGGAGTTTTTACTGTTTCTATAGGCTAGAGTTAGTATTCTCTAAATCTCTCTGCTATTTTCTGTTGGTTTATGGGGGTGCCAGTTTTTTAATATATGACTGATGGCATTGTTTTGGCTAACCTGTGCTTTTTAATTTTCTGGCAAAACATGTTTGGTTTGTTTGCCCCCATCCGTAATATTTCTTGGCATAGCCATGTTAAAGATTTTTCAACGCCTTCGAGCTTGGTTTAGCTTTGGAATTGGTAACTTGGGGGATATTAGGTTGGGTTATATAGGGTCCCTTTTCCTTTGGGTAATTGATCTGTATGGTCTGTCAGATGTTATTTTTTTGTTTTTTTAATTATGGATGCCTATTGGATTCAGTGGCCCCCAATTACTGCTTTGTGGGCATCCCATAGAACCATGTAGGTACTACTGACCCCACATCCTTCTTCAAAAATATTGGGTTGAAAAGCCCTTAAATAGATTACTTTGATATATGGGTTTTAATAGGGTGTTCATTTAGCTGTCAGTGTCTATTTCTGCAAATGATTGGTTTATATAATTAATCATTATTAAGTTTTTGCCCTCGAGTTTTATATTGTTTTATTAAGACTTTAAAGCTTAAACCACCTTTCAATTGTGTATTGACTGAGAACAAACACCCCATCATATACTGCTGATTAGATCTCCTTACTTTTGAGTTTGTGTTGTGCCATAGAAAAACTACTATTAAGAAGTGAGAGGGCATTAGAATGTAGATATGCTAAGAAATTAGATCAATTAATAGTTAAGTTAGTGCATACAAAAATTCAAAATTCAAAATTTCATATAGCATGGGATATTTATTTTACACTAACAAAAGCTCAATCCTTCTTTTTATCTTTTCTGAAAACTGTTGCATAATACAACAACTCATAATATAATTCGAATTGAGGATAGAGATATGATCCGGGTCCAAATTAGACCCAACAAGAATCCCCTCAGTACCAAAATCTGAACTTTCAGTATGAAACCAGATGGAAGGAAATATTATGGAACAAAGTTTTTGGTCTAGAAAAACGTTATTAAATTTGGATGTTAATAGAAAATTAGTAGATGAAGAAAATTCATGTTTCTTATTTACTGTATTTCTATTTTGATCTTAGATGTTTCTGTAAGTTTATAAACACATAAAACAATATGGGATTTCAGAAAAGACTATGACTAATGGGGTGATCCCCCAAAAGTGTCAGATAATGGACTCTGAATCTTGTGCTAATAGTTTTAATGCTATGTTGATCTAAATAAAGTTGTTGAAAGGACCCAGAAGTGCAGTCTGTCTCCTTATCTGGTTTTAGAAAAGGACTAAAGTTGTATAACGCCTGTATGAACAAAAGCAATAATTTTAATATTAAAATACATGGAATCAATTTATTTTACAAAAAACATTTTAAAATATTTATTTTTGGCATAATTCCTTTTTGTAATATTTAAAAGAAATGTTTTTAAAATTATATAAAATATCTTAAATTATGAATTAAAAAAAGAACTTAAATCAAATGTGAAACCTTTACATGGATGGAGCATTGGATTAGCATTATAATTATATTTCAATATATTTCAAAACAAATTGAACATGAACACTCTCCGTTTTCGTATATTTCTGATATATAGCTAGCAACAGGAAGTAAGTTATATATATATAAAAAGCACATATCAAGAAAATATAAAATGCTCAAATTATTTACAAACCTCCAACAAGTAGAAATCACTAGGAATACATAATAATCAAAATAATTTTCAAATAAACAATTACACATTTTTTCACTGTGTAAAAAAAAAAATGTTTTTTTGATCACAAAACCTGCAATTCTTGTTAAGAGCACAGTGTGCCGCTTTGTTGACCCATAGTTGGGAAACCCATTAACTGAAGTCATTTTATGTTCCCAATAGTCAGGCTGTGCAGATTGAAAAGACATTCATTTTCAAAATTGTATCCTCTTGTTCACAGCTACAACCCTGAAAGTATTTGATTTGATTTAATTCTTTGGACCTAAAGGATTTTACTTTTCACAACATCCAGGATTTTTATTGGTGACAATGGTTTTCCATAGCATTCAAAACAGGACTGTATGGGATGAAATGGCAAGTAGTTTTTTGTTCCTTTATTCTTTGTTGTTTGTCAAGACAATCACTGCTCAGCTTCACATATTCATTCCTGAAGGAAGAGAAAGAAAGGCTTTTTAGTAGGAAACCTTGCTAAGGATCTGGGTTTTAAACATTCAGGATCTAGCACTGAGAAATTTTCCATATTTCAATCTATTAATGTCACAGCATTTCTTTAATGTGAATCTGGAGGATGGAAACCTCTATGTTAGCAGAGAGAATAGACCAGAGACAGTTTGTGAAATACAAAACAATTGTTCTCTGAGACTCAAAGCTGTGGTTTGGAATCCATTGAATGTTTTTCCCAATAAGTTGAGATTCAGGATAATAATGATAATCCACCAAGCGTTTCTAAAACACTATGAATTTTGAAATAACAGAATTAAACTCAGTCCTGGAACTCGCTTTGGTCCTTAGCAATGCTGATGGATACTGACATTGTGTGTCAATTCACTGCAAAGTTTACAAATCAGTGAAAATGAATATTTTAAGCTGAATGTAAAAAACTAGTATAGTGGAAGAAAATATCCAGAATTAGTCCTGGAAAGACCTTTAGATCGAGAAAAACACAATCAACTCTGGAAATCATGTTAACAGCGTTTGATGGTGTAACCACCCTGTAAAATCGGAACAGCTAAACTCAATATAATTTTTACTGATATTAATGACAATGCCCCTGTATTTTCAAATGAGTTGTAACCAAGTAAGCCCTAATGAAAATGCACCAGTGAATACTACCTGGTTATTCCGTATGAATCTACTGATGAGATGAAGTATAAATGGACACATCACAATATTCTTTTAGCTATATCACAAAACATGCACAAAAATATTCACAATTGACCTCAACTGGTGAAATAAGGCTAAAGTGAACTAGATTTTTGAGACAACAAAGCCTCATGAAATAACCATAGAACTCAAGTGAGGTGGGCTAATTTTCTCATGCAAAAGTGGTCATACAAAATTGTAGCACAATGGACATGCCCCTGAAAATCCTTTAATCATCTGTATCAAGCTCTATTCCTGAAAAATTCTTTACCAGGTACGTGATTGTGCTCTTATTTAATGTTCAAGATATAGATTTTGGAGAGAATGGAGAAGCACACCATGTCAGATTACAGATCCATGCCCTTTGAATAAATTTCCTCATCTAACAACTATTCATCAGACTGACCTACACCACAACTACGTAACTACCTTGACAGAAAAAACACATGGATACAACATTACAATTAAAGCTACAGACAGAGGTTTCACCACCACTGTCTACTACCAAAACAATTAATCTGGATTTTTTGATGTGAATGACAATTCCCCTGTTTTTGACCAAAATCAGTAGATGTGTATAATTACAGAAAATAACCCATCTGG
Organism: Hymenochirus boettgeri; assembly: GCA_019447015.1. NCBI lineage: Eukaryota > Metazoa > Chordata > Amphibia > Anura > Pipidae > Hymenochirus > Hymenochirus boettgeri. Next base: position 43,109,049 of record CM033471.1, on the reverse strand, counting down.
TTCGGTCAATATACAAAGTCCAAGCTTCCAGATTCTGATCTTGGTGATAATGCTAAAATTAGTTTCCTCGTTAATTAAAAATACAGATGATTTTCATGTATTGTCTTATATTCTCCATTTAATACCTTAACTGGAATCTTATAATGCCAACGACCATTTGATTTGAACAGTTAAGGAATTTCAATGTACAAGTGCTAGCTAAAGACAATGGATCTCCATCTTTAAATAGTACTGCCATAGTTACAATATATATTAATAGATCATCGAATGAACAATTCTCCTAAAATTTTATATCCATCTAGTGGATCGTAGTTTCAACTGTGTATGAAATGGTTTCCTCATCTTCAATAAAGGGGATCTTGTTCCAAAGTGTTTGCAGTGATGCTGTCCTGGACACAATAGCTGTGGGCTGTCCATACCAACTTCTACAAGATCCATCTTTATTTTAACCATTTGGCCATTATTCTGGTGAAATAAGAACTTTATGTACCTTTTCAAGGCCAAGGAGATGTTGAAACACTAAAACTATTGTCCTTGGTGAGACAGTGGGAACCCTCCCAAGATCTGCTACTTAAAACCTTACACTCTTATTGTTTTATGCCTGAAACTTTCCACAAGAGGTGATCCAGACATAACTCCTCCCAGACATAAACTCACAATTACAGAACTCAGATCCCCAAATTAATTTAGACATTTATTTGGTAGCAGCCTTGGGTTTAATTTCTTTTCTATTTATTCTGACTGTCATGCTGCTAATTTTAATGAAATGTAGAAGGACAACTCATGCAAAGCCATTTGGATCTGTAACCGGTGGTTTGTATTCTGAAGCAGGAGCAAGGTTTCCAGCCAACTTTAATAATGCAACACTGACTCTTCCATACTCCTATGATGTTTGTGTAGCCCTGGACTCCACAGAAAATGAATTTGCATTTCTGAAGACCACTCAGAATGTTCCAACAGAAAACCTAATAGACACAGATGATTCGGGACTTGGAAATAACACAATAAATGATTCTGATATGAGTAAAGAGGTGAGCTGTTAAATGTTTTAAGAGACTTGGTGAAACTTTCAAAACTTTTTGCAAATGCATCTGAATTTAAAGGGAACTGATTTCAAGTGCTTATTTTTTAAGATAAAGATGTGAAACATAATTTTGTAAGTGTCTTTACACAACATAGGATATTATTGGATTTACCCATTATAATTTGAACAATTCATTGAAATAATAATAATAATGTTCTTTCTTATTATAAAGTAACCTATTTCACCTTATTTAAAGGGACTGTTTAGTTTAATAAGGTATGAAATGTTTCACTTAAGAGTCTCATTTACAAAAAAATCACTTTTGCTTCATGTAGTATCTTTTAAGCAGTGAAATGATAGTTTGGAAAAGGAGATTGATGTTAATAGGAAAATCAGATAATTTTACAAATTTGTGATTAGTTATAGAGCTAGTAAAATCTAAATGTTTACCCAAACCAACCCACTCCTACAAGCACCATCCCATCAAAACATATTGAATTATTTGTGTATGGCATAATGAAAGTACTTACTGGATTAAGGTTTTTAATATCTTGCATTCAGACTCTTTGCTCTCATTTTCCACACCAACTTGCATACCATAATGGGCATGGCAGATGTTAAAAATAACTTTGCAAGTTTCACCATGTGGGTCCTTAGTGATATTGAAATGGTATGTCATAGACATGTAGAATTTATCAGATGTATCACATGGCAGTTGAGCTGGATATCATATAGAATCTTACCAAGGTAACTTGGAATGTGAGATTTATTAGTTTAGTTCTTGCTACATCTGTATGGTCTGACCTTACCGGAAGTTGTATTTGCACATGTTGTAGTATCTCCTCAACTATTTCTGTAATGGTGCATAAAAAACATATTTTATATACTCTTTGCCATTAATATATATTTACATTTCACTTTGTTTTTAATATGTTTTCATTTTAAAAAGGCTTTTAAGTTTTTTGGGTATTTTTTTTAAACCCACAGTCATCGCTATTTAAACAAGCTATTTTTCAACCAATACTAGACAATACACATTAATTTGTTACATTAACACAATAATACAAAACATATGTAACAAAATTGTGGATTCATAGTTCAAACCAAATCTGTAATGTTTTAGTATCATGTTAGATTGATCTCTATATTTTTTTTCTCTCTTATTTTTTCTTATTAAAATGCTTTTGCAGGAATGCAATATAGTTCCAGTTTAGTTACGACACTTGCATTTTTGGATACACATTAACCTCTAACTTTAATACAGCCAACTTTATTGGTTTAAAATAAGTTAATCAATAGACTATGTCACTGATTTGCCACAAAAAAAAAACATTTAAAAAATATTGATTTTAAAAATTACAGTGAAAATAAATTTCAGAATTATTGATTAATTCTCCCCATGAAAATGGTTGTTCTTTATAAATATCTTCTTAATGTTACATGTTGAGGTTTGTATTAAGACTTTTTAGGTAAAGCCACCTTCCAGATGTACTGACACGGAGGAACATAATTATAAAGGGATGGAATCATTTTCTTGCAATACTGTGGCTTCAACGATTGGATTTTGCATGAAAGTGATCATACAATTATGATCACTTTCCTAATTGTACGATTACCTATCCAATACCTTTGGGGTACTCTAGTATTGCATGGCCGCGTGGTTATAAATGTATGGCTGCGGCCTTCTACAATAACCTGTGATATCAGAAGTTTCCAAAACCGAATATGGCCCAGAGAAACACTTCATTACTTAGTGCGATTGGGCCAAGTGTAAGCACTAGCATTAAGGAATCAAGTGTGAGTCGAACACATGTTATTATACAAGTTTGCGTTTTGCCATGGAAATATTACTATTAAGAAGTAGAGGGCATTATAAATGTAGATATGATAAGGAAATATATTAAATTATAGCTGTATTAGTGCATTTAAAACATTCAAAAAAATCTGTCTAGTATGTGAATAGGTGATACTATTTATTTGAGTATTACTTTGTTATGTGGCAAGATATAAAGTTTAACAAAAGTGAAAAAGAACATGATATCATTTGAGGTGAGGGTGAGGTTATAAACAAACAGTGAAGATATTAGATGGCTACAAGGAAGCAACTATTCTAGAAATCATTTTTGGTCAATAATTCAGTTACAAATGAAAATGTTGAGATAAATTATTAGCAAATCAGTAGATGAAGATGAAGTAAACTTTAGATATAACTTATGAGTGACTTTGCTAACTTTAAAAACACAAAATAAAGACAACGGAATTTTTGAAAAGGACTAAACTTGTATATCAGGTGCATTAACTTTGTCTTTTTGAAGCAACACTTATGCCAGATAGGCTTGCATGTTTTTAGTACAAAGTACACAAAAGAAATTCTTTTAATATTAAAATACATTAATTGCAATTTATTTTACAAACACGTTTTACGGGGAGATTCAATAAAAGTTCTTATCGTTAAAAATGGTGCTTATTTTGCCCCAACCAATCAGATGTTAATTAACATTTGAAAGCTAACATCTAATTGGTTGGGGCAAAATTAAGAACTTTTATTGAATCTCCCTGACTGTTATAATTTAGAATTAAAAAAATATACATTTCAAAAATCTAAAAATAAATTCAAATATGAAACATTTGCAGTGTATGCAGCTATAGATTGCTGCAATGTTCTTTAGCTCCAAAGTTGTCAATAGAGTTGCTGAGCTGATGCCATACAAATGGGGTCCTAGGGACATATTTATAATCTTTTGTTACTGAGACATTGCACTTGATAATTAAAGCCGTTCCAATAGAATTCATGAGTTACTTGATATCTGAAATAATTCTGCATTAGAACACAGAAGTACCAAAGCAATAAATATTGGCATCTTTTGCACCATTGCTGCTAATATTGGCAATATGCGTAAAATGGTTTGCAATATTTTGCACTGGATTTCAATACAAATGAATCCGAACCCTTTCATTGTAATTGAAATGATATGCTATCTTACTAACTTTATCCATAGGAGGACCCCACTTATTTTTAAAAGCCTCTTATTCACTTTAAAGTTTTAGCATAAGAATTAAAATGTGACCTAAAAGTAACATCTATTGGTAAAAACTAGATTCACAACAATTTTCTTTATATTCAAATATATATCTAACATATTTGAAAACATGTTTGGCATTTTAAGCAAAAAGTATATAAATAATAAGTGGAATAATTTATAAAAAGAAACACAGAAGATTTTTGAAAGCCAAAAGACTACAATAAGCAGAAATCATCTGCAATTCTTGGTTGAGACACAGTGTGCCGCTGTTGACCAGTAAGGTGGAAAACCCAGTAACTGAGATTAATTTATGTTCCCAATAGTCAGGCTGTGCAGATTGAAAAGACATTCATTTTCATATTGTATCCTCTTGTTCACAAGCTACAACCCTGAGAGTATTTGATTTGATTTAATTCTTGGACCTAAAGGATTTTACTTTTAACAACATCCAGGATTTTAATTGGTGACAATGGTTTTCCAGAGCATTCAAGAAACAAGGACTGTATGGAGAATGAAATGGCAAGTAGTTTATTTCCTTTTATTCTGTTGTTTGTACAAGACAATCACTGCTCAGCTTCAATATTCAATTCCTGAAGAAGAAAAGAAAGGCTTTTTAGTAGGAAACCTTGCTAAGGATCTGGGTTTAAACATTCAGGATCTAGCACTGAGAAAATTCCATATTTCATCTATTAATGTACAGCATTTCTTTAATGTGAATCTGGAGGATGGAAACCTCTATGTAGCAGAGAGAATAGACAGAGAGACAGTTTGTGAAATGACAACAATTTGTTCTCTGAGACTCAAAGCTGTGGTTGAAAATCCATTGAATGTTTTCCCAATAGAAGTTGAGATTCAGGATATAAATGATAATCCACCAAGCTTTCCTAAAACTACTATGAATTTTGAAATAACAGAATTAACTCAGCCTGGAACTCGCTTTGTCCTGGGTAATGCTCTAGATCCTGACATTGGTGTCAATTCACTGCAAAGTTACAAAATCAGTGAAAATGAATATTTTAAGCTGAATGAAAAAACTAGTATAGATGGAAGAAAATATCCAGAATTAGTCCTGGAAAGACCTTTAGATCGAGAAAAACAATCAACTCTGGAAATCATGTTAACAGCGTTGGATGGTGGTAACCCTGTAAAATCAGGAACAGCTAAACTCAATATAATTATTACTGATATTAATGACAATGCCCCTGTATTTTCAAATGAGTTGTACCAAGTAGCCCTAATTGAAAATGCACCAGTGAATACTCTGGTTATTCGTATGAATGCTACTGATGAAGATGAAGGTATAAATGGACACATCACATATTCTTTTAGCTATATCACAAAACATGCACAAAAAATATTCACAATTGATCCTCAAACTGGTGAAATAAGGACTAAAGGTGAACTAGATTTTGAGACAACAAAGGCCTATGAAATAACCATAGAAGCTCAAGATGGAGGTGGGCTATTTTCTCATGCAAAGGTGGTCATACAAATTGTAGACACAAATGACAATGCCCCTGAAATCCTTTTATCATCTGTATCAAGCTCTATTCCTGAGAATTCTTTACCTGGTACAGTGATTGCTCTTATTAATGTTCAAGATATAGATTTTGGAGAGAATGGAGAAGCACAATGTCAGATTACAGATCCAATGCCCTTTGAAATAATTTCCTCATCTAACAACTATTACAGACTGATCACTACAACTACCTTGGACAGAGAAAAAACACATGGATACAACATTACAATTAAAGCTACAGACAGAGGTTCACCACCACTGTCTACTACCAAAACAATTAATCTGGATATTTTAGATGTGAATGACAATTCCCCTGTTTTTGACCAAAATCAGTATATTGTATATATTACAGAAAATAACCCATCTGGTTCGTCAATATTCAAAGTCCAAGCTTCAGATTCTGATCTTGGTGATAATGCTAAAATTAGTTATTCAATCGTTAATAAAAATACAGATGATTTTCCTGTATTGTCTTATATTTCCATTAATACCTTAACTGGAATCTTATATGCACAACGACCATTTGATTATGAACAGTTAAGGGAATTCAATGTACAAGTGCTAGCTAAAGACAATGGATCTCCATCTTTAAATAGTTCTACTACAGTTGCAATATGTATTACAGATCAGAATGACAATTCTCCTACAATTCTATATCCATCTAGTGGATCAGATGGTTCAGCTGTGTTTGAAATGGTTCCTCGGTCTTCAAATAAAGGGGACCTTGTAGCTAAAGTGGTTGCAGTGGATGCAGATTCTGGACACAATGCTTGGCTATCCTATCAGTTCCTACAAGTTCCAGATCTATCTCCCTTTTCCATTGGCGTAAATACTGGGGAAATCAGAACTCTGAGAACATTTCACGACAAAGACATATTGAAATATAAGGTGGTTGTATTGGTAAAGGACAATGGGAACCCTCCAAAATCTGCTACTATAACATTAAACTTAATTGTTGCTGAACATTTTCAACAAGAGGTTCAAGAAATAAAGTCACAATTACAGAACTCAGATTCTCAGACAAATGTGGACATTTATTTGGTAGCAGTTTTGGCTTTGATTTCATTTCTATTTATTCTGACTGTCATGCTGGTAATCATAATGAAATGCAAAAGGACAACTCATGGAAAACCATCTGGATCCATAACAACTGGTTTGTACTCGGAAGCAGGACCCAGATTTCCAGCCAACTTTAATAATGCAACACTGACTCTTCCATACTCCTATGATGTTTGTGTAGCACTGGACTCCACAGAAAATGAATTTGCATTTCTGAAGGCCATTCAGAATGTTCCAACTGAAAACCTAATAGACACAGATGACTCGGGCATTGAAAGGAACACAATTAATGATCCCTCTTCTTTTGACATAAATAAAGAGGTGAGCTGTTAAGTTTTTTAAACTATCATCAATGAGGAGTGATAGTTTGAAAAGTTTAGATGATATCAGTGATGTTCCTCAGACCATTTCCCAGGTGCCACGGTCATTTACAGTAAGTTACCAGTCATTTCATTTATCACCAAAACCTCTTTAAACACTTAAACACTTCTTACTTCATGTAGACTACTGTCGGGTTTGCATTTGAGGGTTACTGCCAATTCAAGGGTTACCGAACGATACTTTCAAGGGTTACTGAAAAAAGAACTATATATTCGAGGGCTACTGAAAGTCAAAGGCTACATTCGAGGGTTAGCAAACAATACATTCTAAGGTTAGCTAAAAAGGAACCATACATTCGGGGGTTAACAAAAACGAACAATATATTTGAGTGTTAGCAAAAACGAACATTACATTCGAGGGTTACCGAAAGTCAAAGGCTACATTTGAGGGTTAGAGAATGATACATTCTAGGGTTAGTAAAAAGGAACCATACATTTGAGGGTTACCGAAAGTGGATAATACTTTCGATGGTTATTGAAAACGAACATTACATTCGAGGGTCACTAATAAGGATGCATAAAGAAGAAATCGATTCAAATGATCTAAAATAATAAATAAGGTATAGATATAAATGTAACATATATGTTGTATATGTTTAAAAGGCATGTTACCATTCACTAGCAGTGTGAGTTTGCTGCCTGCCATTGGCGCAATTTGTAGTTTCATAATCTTGCAGTCTGACTTCTCTTTTCATCTAATTTTTAGACCTGTAATTTTTAGAAACTGTTGCAAATCCCTCTTTTTCTTGCAGCAAGCAAGTATAGTATGCTATATTATACTAAGCAGCTCTTGGTACATTGCCCTGTTGGTCTTTTAATTACAAGGTATTGGTATTAATACATATACTGTAGTACTGTACTTCTAGTTTATCCAGGGATCCTTTCCGATTACCATTTAGAGTCAGGAAGGAATTTGTTTCCCCTTTCCAAACATTTTTTCTCTCCTTCCTTTGGATCAACTGTTAGAGGTAGAACTCATGAATAGGCTAACACAGTGAAACTATGAATGACTGGACACCCCAGCAAAATTATGATGGTGCCCTCTCTCTGCTTCTGTTTTGAGGGAGGAGGCTGTATCTGTCATAGGAAAAATAAGAAGATGGGCCCCACTGGCTCCTGGGCCACAATTCTGTTGCAGGGTCTGTTCCTCTGGTTGTTAAGCCCCTGGACTAAAAATGTTGAATTAGATCAATGTATGTCTTTATTCAACCTCATCACTCATACATTAAATAAAATAGGGAGAGAATACAGCTTTGCAGCTCCCCTTTAAGCATATGCAAATAAGGAACAGAGATTTCTGGGTAATTTCCATGTTTCCATGGCAGCTTTCAGGAAAACTATTCCTTTAAAAAGTTTTTTTTACAGTATTACACAAGCTAAATGCAAAACCAGAGTGTCAACTACAGACTGGTTTCAGCTTTATTGAGCCATCATCACTGTAGTGCAGGCCTCTGGTTTTGCAGTGTGAAGCGCCTATAGACAGATGTCACTAATACATTAAATAAAGTAGGGAGAGAATAAAGCTTTGCAGCTCCCCTTTAAGCATAACCTCCTTAGTAATAATATTAATAAGGATTGTAAGAAAGCAATTCAGCTAGAAGTACATATATCTAAACAAAGCAAGACCAGCCCCAAAATTTTGATTTACGGATATCAATAGTAACAAATATAAGGACAGAGAATATTGGATGATTAAATAATGTGGCAGAGGTTACAGAGGATACTGAGAAAGCAAATATGCTTAACCAATTTTCCCTCTCTGTATACATTATAGAGCAACCTAGTCCTATATAGCAGAGACTTTAGTAATTAGAATGGTATAAAAGAAGAATATCTAGTCTGGCTGACAGAGGGTAAGGCAGAGATACAATAAGACGTATTTAATATCAATAAAAATCCTGGACCCAATACTTCCAAGTGTCTTATAAGGGCTAAGTTCCATTTTATCTAGACCATTGTTCCATAAATTTTCAGATTCACTTTTTTCCGTAGATGTGCCACTGGATTGGAAAAAGCTGATGTAATACCAATAAGGCTAGTCAATCATAGCCTGGTAAATATAATTATAGACCTGTAGTTTTAACATCAGTGGTGGGAAAGATACTGGAAACTTTGTAATGTAATATTATTATGTCTCAAGGACTGATCTTATACGGTAAGTAGTATTCAGCATGATTTATAATAAATAAATCTTGTGTAACAATTTTGCTTGTTTTTTCTGAAAATGTGAGTAAGTAATTAGATTTTGGCATAATAGTGGATGTAGTAAACTTCGATTATGCTAAGGCTGTTGATATTGTGCCACATGGGTGGTTTAAGTGTGAATTAAGGTCTATTTGCCTTGAACACATTTGTACATGGATGGAGAATTTGTTGATGGATCCCACACAGAGATTAGTTGTCAATGGAGCTTCATCTATGTGGACTATCGTTTATAAAGTATCTCAAAGTTGAGAGCAAAGCCAGTGTTTTTGCTGATTATACAAAACTATTTAGAGCATTGGAAACTTTGAATAATGTGCAATTGTTGCAGGCAGATCTAGATAGATTATCAAAATGTCAGGAAAGTGGCAGATAAGATTCAACTTTGATAAATGTAAGGTGATGCATTTTGGTTCTAACACCTTCTGTTGCCTATACTATAAATGGCTCTGTTTTTTGGGACTAGAGAATACGATAAACACACTGCCTATTCTAGTTAGATATTTACTGGTGCTTTGTAAAGTGGTAGAATGATATATCTATTCTATACCATACTTCTTTTTATGTTGGGGCAAAAGTGCTAAAAGAAGCAAAGATCTTAAATAATTCTAATTGCAGTTAGGAGACACAAGTATGAACCATGCCCTTTCAGGAGATCATTGGATTTGCTTTTGCAATTTGGAATAATCTAAGAATGACTTTTACTTTCTTTACTTTTTTAAAATAACACTGTTCAAAAAGTGAATATCATTCCATTGGTATTGCTACTTTTTTAAGGTAAAAAAATGGTCATTGTTCATTTGGTTGATACTACTGTAGGTACGTAGCTATCTATTGGAATCCATTATTTTAATACAGATAGAATGTGTTTATGATCAATGCAATTAAACTTGGTCTATTTATTGTTCACATTAAGAAGAGCCTATTTAATGAAATGGAAAGATATTAAAAAGTCAATGCATGCAGGTGAAACAATTAACTGTCTGGGGTTACGCAGAGACTGATATTTCTCTCTCAGTGAATGACAGGTATAGGAATCATAACATCCATGGGCGATAAAATTTGTATCTTTTCTAAAGTATAGTCAAAAGCTGGGGGGGGAAATGAATTATTTTATAATATATTAAACATTATTTTGCATTTTAATTCAAAAAATTAACCTGAATAATAAAATAGAAGGTATTAGATTATTATAACCAAATTAGATTGCAGTAACTACGGTTCATGCCAAGGAGATATTAGTCAAAACAGCTAAAACAACTTTCGAGTATCACAATTAATATGTTCATTATGTATAAAAGATAAAAATCCTGGAACTGCAATTCTTACTTGGGACACAGTGTGCCACTGTTGGCCAATAAGGTGGAAAACCCAGTAATAGAGATTCAGTTACCAACAGTGAGGCTGTGTAGATTGTGGAAAAGACATTTATTCTCATATCGTATACCCTTGCACATGCTACAGACCTTAGTGGATTTGTTTGATTTCCTTAATTCTGTATCGGACTTAACAAATTTAAAGGATTTTGGTCAGCAACAATGGTTTTCCAGAAAATCAAAGGGAAAGAGACTTTGTGGACAGTAAAATGGCAAGTAATTCAATTTCTTTTATTCTGTTGTTTGTACCAAACAATCACTGCTCAGCTTCACTATTCAATTCCTGAAGAGGAAAAGAAAGGATACATGATAGGAAACATTGCTAAGGATCTGGGTTTAAACATTCAAGATCTAGAAAGGAGAAAACTCCATATTTCATCTGCCACTGCACAGCATTTCTTTAATGTGAATGTAGAGAATGGAAACCTCTATGTAGCAGAGAGAATAGACAGAGAGTCAGTTTGTGAAATGACAACTATTTGCTTAATAACCTTTGAAGCTGTGGTTGAAAATCCATTGAATGTTTTCTCTGTAGAAGTTGAGATTCAGGATATAAATGATAATCCACCAAGCTTTCCTAAAACTACTATGAATTTTGAAATAACAGAATTAACTCATCCTGGAACTCGCTTTGTCCTGGGTAATGCTCTAGATCCTGACATTGGTGTCAATTCACTGCAAAGTTACAAAATCAGTAAAAATGAATATTTTATATTAAATGAAAAAACTAGCAGTGATGGAAGAAAATATCCAGAATTAGTCCTGGAAAGACCTTTAGATCGAGAAAAAAAATCACATCTTGAACTCATTCTAACAGCTTTGGATGGTGGTAGCCCTGTAAAAACAGGAACAGCTCTAATTAAAATCTCTGTAAGTGATATCAATGATAATTCCCCCGTTTTTTCAAAGGACCTGTACAAAGTAAACATTGCTGAAAATGCACCAGTAAAAACTTTAGTTATTAAAATGAACGCCACTGATGAAGATGAAGGTATAAATGGACATATAACATATTCTTTTAACTATATCACAAAACATGCTCGCCAAGTTTTCACAATTGATCCTCAAACAGGTGAAATAAGGACAAAAGGTGATTTAGATTTTGAAACAACAAAGGCCTATGAAATAATTGTGGAAGCTCAAGATGGAGGCGGACTATTTTCTCATGCTAAGGTGGTCATACAAATTGTAGATGCAAATGACAATGCACCTGAAATCCTTTTATCATCAGTATCAAGCTCTATTCCTGAGAATTCTTTACCTGGCACAGTGATTGCTCTTATAAATATTCAAGATTTAGATTCTGGAGATAATGGAGATGTGTATTGTCAAATTACAAATCCAATTCCTTTTAATATATCATCTTCATCTAGCAAATATTTCAGACTGCTTACTACAAGTATGTTAGATCGAGAAGAAGCACATGGATACAACATTAGTATTAGGGCTACAGACAGAGGTTCTCCACCATTGTCTACTATTAAAACAATAAGGCTAGAGGTTTTGGATATAAATGATAATCCACCTGTTTTTGAAGAAAGTCAGTATGTTGTATATATTTCAGAAAACAATCCATCAGGATCCTCAATATTCCAAGTGGGAGCTTCAGATTCCGATCTGGATAACAATGCTAAAATAAGTTATTCAATTTTGAATAAAAATACAGATGAATTTTCTATATTATCTTATGTTTCCATTAATTCCTTATCAGGTGTCCTTTATGCCCAGCGAATGTTTGATTATGAACAATTAAGGGAATTCAATGTACAAGTGCTAGCTAAAGACAATGGATCTCCATCTTTAAATAGTTCTACCACAGTTACAATATGTATCATAGATCAGAATGACAACTCTCCTACAATTTTATATCCTCCTCTCAGAGCAGATGGTTCAGCTGTGTTTGAAATAGTCTCTCGATATTCAAATAAAGGGAATCTTGTAGCTAAAGTGGTTGCAGTAGATGCTGATTCTGGACACAATGCTTGGCTGTCATATCAGTTCCTACAAGTTCCAGATTTGTCTCCCTTTTCCATTGGCGAACATACTGGGGAAATCAGAACTCTGAGAATATTTCAAGACAGAGAGATATTGAAGCATAAAACAGTTGTTTTGGTGAAGGACAATGGGAACCCTCCAAAATCTGCTACTATAACATTAAACCTAATTGTTGCTGAAAATTTTCAACAAGAGGTTCCAGAAATAAAGTCCCAATTAGAGAACTCAGATCCCCAAATGAATTTAGACATTTACTTGGTAGTAGCGTTGGGTTTAATTTCATTTCTTTTCATTCTGACTGTCATGCTGGTAATCATAATGAAATGTAGAAGAAGAACGCATGCAAAACCCTTTGGATCTATAACAACTGGTTTGTATTCTGAAGCAGGACCCAGATTTCCACCCAACTTTAATAATGCAACACTGACTTTACCATATTCCTATGATGTTTGTGTAGCACTAGATTCAAGAGAAAAGGAATTTGAATTTCTCAAACCCACTCAAAATGTTCCAATAGAAAACTTAATAGACACAGATGATTCTGGCTTTGGTGATAATGCAGCTCGTGTTTCTTCTTTGTCTGATATGAATATAGAGGTGAGTCTTTTAAATGTTTAATAATTTAAGAATACATTTTAAAGGGGAAATAAAAATGCCCACCCCCACATTTAAAATCAATACTTACCTTGTCCACCCAACCACAAAACCCAGAGGTCATTATACGTACTTACATCTCTTTTGCCTTTAAAGCTCCTGTTTGTGTCATTCAAGGCTGTGATTCCTCAATTGCAGCTGTTTAAGTTCTATAATAGCTCCTTAAACTTGCAGAGGAGGTGAGAACTGGAGAAGCCAGCACTGGTGGAGAGAAGCAGGTGGAAGGAGATTCAGGTACCGCAAGTAGCGGTATGAAGATGAAGATATAAGGATTTCAGGGGGTAGAGGGTGGAGAAAGTAAGTTTTGATTTTGAAGATGAACATATTTGAAACAATTTCCAAATTGCCTAAACAGTAAATACATTATATTTCAAAATTAAAAAGGATCTGCGTTATTCACTTTAAATTAATATTAAGCTCTTTTATTTATGGATTAATATATATGTAGATATATGTTTTTATTGGCTAATATGGCTATCAATCAGTTATGTTAATTCACACAGCAAGGTGATAAGTAGGAATGGACTAGAACTCGAACCTGAGTTGGAGCCAAACCTTATGGGTTTGGATGACCTCGAATTATTTAGAACTCGCCGAACTATGAACTTTTTTGTTTTCTTGCGAACGTATTTTCGATAATTTTCAAAAATTTGAGGATAACCCTCGAATTTTGTGCTCCACAACCCTAGAATGTGTTATTCTGAACATTCTAGGGTTCTCGTCTAATTCGAGGGTTACTAGACGCTACATTCGAGGATTAACAAATGCTACATTCAAGGGTTATCGCAAATTTGAGGATTACTGAATGGTAGCATTTGGTTACCCTTGAATGAAGCATTTGGTAACCCTCAAATGTAGCGTCCAGTAATCCTCGAATTTGTGATAACCTTTGGATGTACCGAAAACTCAATGTGGAAGCCTGACGTGAATAAAGTAACTATTTAAAGAAGATTTGGTGATATATATGTGTTCCCCAGACCATTTCCCAGGTGATTGAGCCATTTACAGTAAATTACCTTGCTATTTTATCTGTATTTTATTAGAACTTTCTGAACTTTTTTCTCCCATAGACTTTAATAGGTTTGTTTTTCTAAACTATAGAACATTAGAACTTTTACTGAAGTTCCATAGTTTGAAACAAACTTTAGGACGTTCAGCCATCTCTAGTGATAAGAGGTGTAGATAAGGATAGTTGTTAACATCCAACAAAGGAATAGTCTTCAAATGTTGTGTTGCATGTCACATGCATGCATGTCACATGTTGTGTTGCATGCATCTATTGATGTTTTCATAGAAGTATTGACTTATTTACCAAAAGGCAGTATATGGGCCTATTTGATTGAACACTGGAACTGGTAAGTTTGGTCTGCAGTTGAGTGGAATCTTTACTTTATATGCTTCTGAATTGCTGCATAAAGATTCTGCTGCATTCTCAAATTTTTTTTTTTTAAACTAACCCTTTTTTAAACCTATTCCAGGCATCCACAGTTCTATCCTCCTTATTACAAAAACTTCCAATATTGCTTTATTTCCAAGATGTCATTATAAATATATTGCATTTATATTACCAGGTGTGCTACCTTCCTATACAGAGATGCAAAGTTGTACATCTTTATAAAAAAGATGCATTAAATAGTATTTTCACTTTTCAGTAAACAATATTCTATCAAGTTAATAAGGTACCATTCGCTTCTATTAGTGTATCGTTGGTTTGAAGGGAAAATGTTGGTTTCAAATTGTCAAAGAATTACAGTTCTTAAAAATATTTAATTAGAAAGCAAATATGATTTCATGTTAGTTCTTGCTTAGACCAGAAAAATGGATCATATCAATTTTAATGAACTCTTGATCTTTAACAGTTTTCTAAAAAAGGTGAAATTGCATGCTATAATGTTTGATGACAATACATTTTGGGGCATATTTAAAACAATAGGAGCCAAAATGCAGACAGGAACAGTAACTGTTACTTGTTCAGGGACAAGTGTGAAACTATGATAGAAGCCACATAGTAGCAAAAGTGGAAACTTATCATCCTTATGCTTTTTTCCTGGTACTAGCATGAACTGGACTCCAGAAAGTAGCAATGATAACATTGGTTTTACTTTAATTAAGTTTGTTACTGTTAACAAATATGTTAACATTTTGAGATACTATCAGGGTTATTCAATAAAAGTTCTTATTGCTTAAAATGGTGCTAATTTTTCCCCAACCAATTAGATGTTAGCTTTCAAATGTTAAATAAGATCTGATTGGTTGGGGCAAAATAAGCACCATTTTAAACGATAAGAACTTTTATTGAATAACCCTGCATATATGTACATAATTATACCTCATCCATCTAGGGGCAAGGAAAAGAAATATATACTCTAACATCAAAGTGGCCATTAAAAAGGGTGTGTGTAGCTAAAATAGGGGTGCAATGTGCTTCCCACTGCTGATGATAATCCTTTTAGGGGTCCCTCCCTTGAAAATCCTGTGCTTGCCCCTGGTTTGGATAATAAGTAAAATAATTTTACTATCCATCTGCAATGGTTGTTTTGGAGTTGATCAAGGGATATTTTCAATTGCCACTTGGAGTTAGGAATGAATTTTCGCCTTTATACTGGTTTTTATTTTGCCTTCCACTGAAACAACTGATTGGAAGGATAATGTGGGTATTGCTGAGTAGGTTGGATTAGATGGACTTCTGTATTTATTCAACCTTTAAATACTATACTATACTATACTATACTATACTATACTATACTATACTGTACCCATCATGACATTCAGCTGACTTGAAGTATGTTTATTTATATTGTGAAATGGCATACATAATGTCTTGCAGAAGTAAACATTTTATTCTGATCATGGACTATTTGAGAGAACGGATAAATGGCAATTCTCAATATATGTCATTTAAACCCCAATAAGCAAATATTCATTGTTAACATTTTAAATGGACAGACCTTGTACATTGTGAAAATATAATGATTAAAATATCTCTATTTGTAACCTCTGAATCTCCCCCAATGGCTTCCATATTCAACACACATCCATACTCTCAAGTTTAACATTGAACTGACCTTGTTATCACCATCTACCAGGGGTGGGCAATTAAATTTCACCGGGGACCGCATTTAAAACTTGGATTGTTGTGAAGGGCCAATACTCAGTTCTCATTAAAGAAATTGCAAAACTGGATTTTATAAAAAGATTACATTAACATATCTAGCTCATTGATTATTTTGCTATTATTAGTTGCAATTTTTAATAGATCCATTCCATCAAATTCAATGAATCAACATTTTTCTATAAAAATAAACTTAATAAAAATAAACCCATTATCCAGCCTGAGACAAATAATGTTGTGATTTTTGGGGTTAAACGGCTGCATGTGGCCTCTGGGCCTTACTTTGCCCGAGTCTGATCTAGACTAACATACAACTAAGGAAAGGGGTCACAAGTAATGGCTTGTGAATAATAAACAAATGCTACAATTTCTAATAATTATTATTTGTCCTCTTTGAACCATAGTAGCCTTTTCCATTGTACACACAATTCCCAGTCCCTTCATAACAACGTTTTTGAATGCTTGGTATTGAGGATGTAGTTACTGTATTGCTCAATGAATGAGGTTTTTGTTGTAGTTTAAATACTAGTTTGTTATTTAAATTCTCTTGGTGATTTCTCTTTAGAGTTGAGTGCCAGTTTCTAAACAAACCTGCAGGGAGATTCAATAAAAGTTCTTATCATTTAAAATGGTGCTAATTTTGCCCCAACCAATCAGATCTTATTTAACATTTGAAAGCTAACATCTGATTGGTTGGGGCAAAATTAGCACCATTTTTAACGATAAGAACTTTTATTGAATAACCCTGCTGGTTTCTTACAATATCTAGAATATACACATTAGGATTTATTATCCTTATTACTTATTATAGGGAACATATTTATTTATGTTCAATTGAATCAGAATCCCAACTTTTACTATAACAACATTTGTTGTCCGGAAATTGAAAGCCAGGTATAAACAGTGATGTAGTCAGCCAGTTCACTTTGTGGGGTTCCTTTGCATTTTTATTTTGTGCAAACCACAACACACAACTTTGTACAGAACCTTTGTCAAGTGTGAGATGGGCAAAGTGTTGGCTAGTGGAGTTTACAACCCAACCCAGTTTACATTTAAATAGTAATAGCCCACACAAATATATGGTTATTTTAAAAAAGCGCATTGTTTATAAGTTATCAGTTATTGGTTATTGCAGTAAGTTCCAGGATGTATACCTTTTTTTGTTGCAATATATATCACAAGGATTATTTATTAGAGATTACATTTTTTTCTCTTTTTTTATTAATGTACGAATACATTCAGAGATTGCAGTTCTTAGTTTAGACACAGTGTGCCGCTGTTGGCCAGTAAGGTGGAAAACCCAGTGATGGAGATTCTAAGACATTCAAAATAGTCAAGCAGCACAGGCAGTGGGGAACATTCATTTTCAGATTGGATATTCATGTTCACAAGCTTTTAAAGAAGAGTGGATTTGCTTTCTGGTTTTTCTCTTGGATATTAAACTTTTTATTACAAATAAATCTAAAGGGATTTCAGGTGATGGCAATGGTTGTGGAAATCAAACAAAGAAGGACCGGGAGGACAGAGATATGGCAAGTAGTTTATTTCCTTTTATTCTGTTGTTTGTACAAGACAATCACTGCTCAGCTCCACTATTCAATTCCAGAAGAGGAAAAGAATGGTTACATGATAGGGAACATTGCTAAGGATCTGGGTTTAAACATTAAGGATCTAGCACCAAGAAAATTTTACATTGTATCTGTTACTGCACAGCATTTCTTTAATGTGAATCTTGAAGATGGAAACCTCTATGTAGCAGACCGAATAGACAGAGAGTCAGTTTGTGAAATGACAACAGTTTGTTTACTGAAGTTTGAAGCTGTGGTGGAAAATCCTTTAAATGTCTTTCCAGTAGAAGTTGAGATTCAGGATATAAATGATAATCCACCAAGCTTTTCCAGGAGCACCATGAATTTTGACATCATGGAAGTGACACCCCCTGGGACTCGTTTTGCACTGAGCAATGCTGTAGATCCTGATACTGGAATGAATTCATTGCAAATGTATAAAATCACTGAAAATCAGCATTTTAAATTGAACGTGAAAACCAGCAGTGATGGCAGAAAAATCCCAGAATTGGTCTTAGAGAGGCCTTTGGATAGAGAGAAGCAATCAGCTCTTGAAATAATCTTAATAGCATTAGATGGGGGTAACCCTGTGAAAACAGGAACAGCCACAATCAAAATCAGTGTTAGTGATTTTAATGACAATTCACCAGTGTTTTCAAAAGAGCTTTACCAGGTAACCATGACTGAAAGTGCACCAGTTGACACTCTGGTTATTTGCCTAAATGCCACTGATGAAGATGACGGTATAAATGGGCATATTACCTATTCATTTAGTCATATCTCAAAAAATGCCCAGCAAATATTCACACTTGATTCTCAGACGGGTGAAATAAGGACAAAGGGGAAACTAGATTTTGAAATAACAAAGGCCTATGAAATGAATGTGGAAGCGCAAGATGGAGGCGGCCTGTTTTCACAAGCTAAGGTTGTCATCCAAATCATTGATAAAAATGACAATGCTCCGGAGATAATTCTGACATCACTGTCCGACTCTATTTCTGAAGATTCTTTACCAGGAACAGTAATAGCTTTGATTAATGTTCGAGATGTAGACTCTGGTGAAAATGGAAAAGTCCATTGTGAATTAATTGATCCATTGCCTTTTGAAATAACAACCTCATCTAGCAACCATTTCCGACTTCTCACTACAAGAACCTTGGACAGAGAAGAAATACATGAATACAACATTACTATTAAGGCTACAGACAGAGGTTCTCCAACACTAACCACCTACAAAACCATTAGCCTGAAGATACAAGATGTAAATGACAATCCACCATTTTTTGATCAAAGCAAATATGTTGTTTACGTTCCAGAAAACGAGCCTTCAGGCACCTCATTATTCCAAGTACAAGCCTCAGATCCTGATATAGGTGAAAATGCTAAAACAATTTATTCTTTCTTTAATAAACATACAGATGATTTACCGATATTGTCTTATATTTCCATTAATTCCATAACTGGAGTTCTCTATGCACAACGACCATTTGACTATGAACAATTCAGGGAATTCAGCATTCAAGTGATGGCTAAAGACAATGGATCTCCGCCTTTAAATAGTACAACCACTGTTAAAATCTGCATTACAGATCAAAATGACAATTCACCTAAAATCCTGTATCCATCTACTGGATCAGACGGTTCAGCGTTGTTTGAAATGGTTCCTCATTCCTCAAATAAAGGGGATCTTGTGGCTAAAGTGGTGGCAGTGGATGCAGATTCCGGACACAATGCTTGGCTGTCATATCAATTTGTAAACAGGTTAGAGTTATCCCCCTTTATCATTGGCAAACACACTGGGGAGATCAGAACTTTACGTGAATTTCAAGAAACAGATATCATTAATCACAAGCTAATAGTCTTGGTGAGGGACAACGGAAACCCACCTTTATCAGCTACTATAAATCTAAATCTTGTGGTTGCAGAAAACTTTCATCAGGACTTCCCCAAATTAAACAAAAAGTTGAAGAACTCAGATCCTCAGTCGAGTTTAGACATTTACTTAGTAGTAGCCTTGGCTCTGATCTCATTTCTATTTACTCTGACTGTCATGCTGGCAATCATATTGAAATGCAGAAAGTCTAACCATAGAAACAATTTTGGACCTGCACCAACTGGCTTGTACACTGAAGCCGGACCAAGGTTTCCAACTAACTTCAATAATGCAACACTGACTCTTCCATACTCCTATGATGTCTGCGTAGCCCTGGATTCAACTGAAAATGAATTTGCTTTTCTCAAACCCATTCAGAATGTTCCAATAGAAAACTTAATAGACACAGATGATTCCGGCATTGGAAATAATTCACTTAATGGTTCTTCTTCATCAAACGATAAGCAGGTGAGGTTATTCCAAACTGATCACCCATGATTTCAATTGATTTAATGTGTATGAGCTGTTAAAGGAGAGTGGAAGCCAATTAATAAATGTATTGTGGACTTAATCTTGCATCATCAAATCTTTGATGCTCCCTTCCTTCCTGTTTCCCATGGTTCTTTGCTGCTGGGAATGCAAGCCCTATTTAAGTCTACAGGGCTGGTGTCAAATAAAGATTTTCTGACAGGGAAGTGTTACAAGAAGCAGAGTATCTTGGGAAGAAGAGGAGGAGCAGTCCCAATAAACATGTGAATGTTTAGGTAGCCAATAGAATTTCTAAGGTTTAAAGTATAGCAGCAAAGATCCGCACAACACAGGAAATCACCTGAAATTAATTCATTACACTTTCATTTTTCTTTAGGAATTTGAAAGTTTTTGGTATTTAGCAATATATTTGATTTTATTTTGTGTTAGTTTAGTTTCCCAGCACTTTTGTTTAGTATTTTAGGCCTTCTGCTTGTTCATACACTACTTGCATACTGTAATAGTGGGTTGGATTTCAAGTTTGGCATCAACACTTTTCTTTACCTCTGCTCTAAAAGCCATCAATGTTAAGAACTTAGTTTACTTTTACAGCCAACATAAATTTCCTGTATAATTGGATGAAAGGAAACTACTGCTGGATATCAGGTCAAATCTGGCAGAGGACTTCGGAGAGAAAGCCAGAAATGGGATTAGTACATTTTGTGAAAAACACGTAATCATATACCTATATTTTAACAGACACATTTTTAGCTTTTAAGAAATGTTCTCTTATGGTACCTATAAAGTTTTCAAGAACTTTAGTTTATAAAATAATCTCATTTGGTATTTAAAATGAATCCTTTATTTTGATATACATATAAGCATTGTTTTGGGACTTGTAGCTAAAGTCGGACAAGCCCAAAATGACCTGATGTATAGCCAAATAACATTACAGGCCTTAATTTAGCCAAAATATTTTCCATTGCTATCGGGTTTATTCTGTTCTTAATGCGTGGGTGCTACTGACATGTTTTCAAACAACTGTTAAATCTTTCGCTTAAATACATTTATAAGATTCCTTTGTTTCTATAAGGGAATTTATTTGACTTTTTTATTATTCAAGACTATCAAATTTGTTTGTTTGTTTGTTTTTCTAGTTTCAGAAAATAGTACAATACTGATTAATAAAGCTTTATTCACTGGCTTTGGTTTGTAGTGAGGAAGAACAAAATATTACCGGTAGTAGTAATCCTAATAAACAATATTGCAGTAGTGGATCTGCTGTACAGTTTTGATTTCTACAAATATCAAGCGAATGTTTAGAATAAAAGGAGAAATACTGGTAAGGAAAATATCATGTGCTCCTTCCAGTGGCGTAGCTAGATATCACAGGGCCCCATAGCAAGATTTTAGATGGGCCCCCCTACATAAAAATCAGTTTGGTGCAGTTCAACCTAACCCGACCAAACTGCAGAAATGTTATTTAAAGGGCATGTCCACCCTCCTAAGAAAAATTTCACCTCACAGAGTTCTCGTTTTACTTAAACCTGGGGGCATCTTTGAAAGGTTTAAATAAAACAAAAATGGGGTTGTGGGGCTGAACTTCATGAGGTAACAATGTTCTTAGGAGGGTGGACATGCCTGCAGGGGACCTGGATGGGCCCCTTTCAGCTCTGGGCCCCATAGCAACTGGTATGGTTGCTATAGTGATTCCTACACCCATGTCTCCATCTGTAGCTGTACTTATAGCTGCATTCTATGACATATTGTTCATGACATGACAACCATTAGCCCTGTGTTGCAGCTGTAAAAAAAATTCCCAGGAGTCTTGGCTCTTATGTGAATTAAAATTAAAAATTCACAAATGATCTGCACATGTGGGGATTTGGGATATTATCAGATGAGTAGAAAATTTGCATACTGGATTTCTTAGCCTTTCATTTAATATTTAAGCTTTTGTCAATAGGAGAATGTTCGTACACTATTATTTAGTAAATCTGCATTTACTGTTATCTTTATTCAGACTACCTGGTAGTGGTGAGTTCCGGTTTCAAAATGAACCTGGTTTAGATGCGGAATGGCCGTTTTTTAATATATGCGAAATGTGACGGAATTTTCTAAACTTCTAATATTAGAGAATTTGATTGAATAATTGCATTTAGAATTTGAAACATTGAAATTAAATTGGGTTTGAAACACATTTCTGGAACTTAGTTATGTTTGTGGAGCTGCTGTTGGAACAAAATTCACCAGTTTCATTCATCTCTACATCCTGGTTTATCTAAAGACCAGACAATATTAAAAGATGTCATATTTGTCCAGGAGACTGATGTGCAAATATATATCTGGAACTATTGGAAATTATTATCTTTTTGTACAGTACTGTCAGGGAGATGTAATAAAAGTTCTTATCTTTAAAATGGTGCTAATTTTGCCCCAACCAATCAGATTTTATTTACCATTTGAAAGCTAACATCTGATTTTATATAAATATATATATATTGAATTTGATCACATGGCTGTTTTTTTTCCTAGAAAGAATGATATTACAGTCTATGGTTTCTTGAAATAAAACGTATGTCTGGTGTAAAGATATACGGGTTATATTTACAGTTCTGATTGGAAGATTGGAAGAATGGTCTGTGTTAGTAGGATATTAAACTGCCAACAACTGATGTAGAATGGGATGCAGAGACATACTAGAAAGAACCACTAGATGGCAGAATTATGTCTTTCCATTTGGGCAATGACTTTTATAATAAAAATGCATTAACCCCCCCCCCACACACACACACACACAAACACACACACACACACAAATAACACTCAGGGATGTGCACCTCTCTCATGTTGTTGATGGTGTTTCAGTGAAAGTTCTTTTTTTGTAACTTGGAGAAATACTGTAGTATCAGAAGAATTTTCAGTTTCAGAAACATGACAAGGTAGCTTTAATATTGGTTGTGTTGATATTCAGTCTTTGGTTGTCACCTTAACTAATCCGAGACGGGTCAAAATCTTTTGTATGAAATATTGCTCATTTACAGCCAAAGGTCGGTATGTTCAATCCGTATGATGCAAAATAAAATTGTTACTGAGAATCTGAATTTGTTTCACCAGGAAATAGAGATTTTTTCATGTAAAGGTTAACTCTATCAACATATGATAATAAAGAAGAAATAGCAGCCATCTGTTCCATACTTCCCTTGGAAAGTGTTCAGGATTTTGATGATGGATTTAATTCTATTAGTGGATATGAAACAATGATTGACGTTTCTCTGTACGGAACTCAGACAGGGCAATGCACCTTTATCTGCAGCCCAGTGCTATAACCCCTTTAATCCAATAGGCTGAAAGCAGCTTCTGATACAATGGGATTTACCACAAACTTTTGCAAAAGTTGATAATACCGACATTTTGCAGTTTTTGCCAGCTGTGTGGATGTCTTTTGCCATATCCGCGCAGCCAGTGCAAACCCCATAATGGTAGTCTCCATACAAGTGACATTTATTAAAAAGAATACATTCCTACCTTTAAATCAACTCTAGCATCATGCTTCTAGCTACAATTTATGCAAACTTATAGCAGTCTAAGGGGTGGTGTTTCCAGTGATGTGTGATCACCATTGCTCTGCCCCCCTGCCCACTGGCACTGAGCATGCCCAGTTCAATCCAATTGCTGTAGCTGCCTTTAAATAGCTTCAGAAAAGTTCCTTTTTTGGGAGGGGGGACCAAAAATTGATTGGTCCAAAAATTTTATGTTTTTTCAATCTTATTCTGCCAACATTAGATCATAATATCGATTGTAGTATGATAGCTAAAGATGATTGGTTAAATGATTGTAGTACTTTCTAAAATTCTGATTAAATGGAAATGTAACCTTCCAATAGGTGACACTAACTAAAGAATAAAATGTAGAACGTTATACATGGAATTCTATGTACAATTAACTTTGTATATCTGTCTATCAAGGTATAGGTTGTAGTTACAATTGCAATAACCTTTTAAAGTGTGTGGTCAGCTTTAGGGTAGATTAATTTATATTTACTGTATGTATAAGAAATGCATTAATACATTTTTCAAAGTGAAGATCATAGCTTGATGTCGATTCGAGTCTATCTATCTATCTATTATACCAGTATGTGTGCACTCAGCCTTCCAATAGATTCCAAATGCAATTTCAGGATGCCCAGGTGCTTGTGCTAGACTGATAATACCAAACCAGGATATAATTGCAAAGCACTCTCGGGTCTGCACACTGGATTAATAAATCTATTTTTTGCACAAGACCCAAGAGTGCTCTGCAATTATATCCTGGTTTGGTATCTATCATCTATCTGTCTGTCTGTCTGTCTGTCTGTCTATCTATCATCTATCGATCGATCGATCTATCTATCTATCTATCTATCTATCTATCTATCTATCTATCATTGTATGTTTATTTTACATGTCTGTGTTTTCTCTCCTACTGTTCATTTTTCCCACTTTGCATTTATAACAAAAGGTGATTTATAAAAAAGCAGAACAAAGGCAGACAGTCTGCTCATCGTTTCAGCCTATTGGAAGATAAAGTCATTTTATGCTGTTTCTGCCAGCAATCCAGTTCAGGGAGTATCTTAGTAATGCTAAGTGCATAATTTTCCTGGGCTGGAACAGACTCACATTCTGGAAGGAGCTTTTCCCTAATGGGATTTTCAGTAAAACCTTGAGGCTCTGTGTCAGATGTCATTTTATTCTTGAAGTAATTGCTACAACAAACTACAGTACAGTGATCTTGACCTAGTAAGAGGAAAACATATTATTAGTTAATAAACTTAAAATTGTAAAGAATCTGTTCATATAATAATTCTAAAATACAAATACTAGGTTACTAAAATGACTGGATTGATGGTCTCAAATAGCTGGTCAGGATACTGGATATAGTTCTATAGTTCTACAACCTGATTGACAGTTACTAATTCCCATGTCTGCTGCACATTTTGGTAACTTTCCCTTTAGGACTCCATATGTTCACTGTACTGTGGGTCTTGTGCGTTATGATAATGAACAGGAAATAAATTAAATACCTGGAAATAATAACCTGGAAAGCCTTAACCACTTCTTTTAGAGTGTCATCCTCATCATATACAGTTTATAACATGTATATATGTTTCTGTGGCTTGTGGTCGGTGGCAAGGCATTCCAGAATAATTAGACTGATTGTCCAGAAAGCAAGGAAATGGCAAAATAACAATATTGTTTTACATTTTCCATGAAATATGTGTGTGTCTTTGTGTCTTTGTGTGTGTGTGTGTGTGTGTGTGTGTGTGTGTTTGTGTGTGTGTGTGTTGGGAGGAGGGCACTGCTTCTTCAAAAATGAAATTCTTCAAAAATGAAATTCTGGTCCCTTGATCATTTAAATTTATTTGTTTTGTTAATAGTTATTTTGTTGATCTTTATAGATATTGATTAAGATGATAATCACATATAAATAACTAAAGCACCCTTCATTGTAGAAATTAAAATCATATTACTACTCTTACTCGTATTATTACTCTTTCATATCTTGCTAGAAACCTGAATCTCTCGGGAATTAAATCTTCGAATTGCTGTATTGACTGATTGACATCATTTTCTATCTTTGTCTTTAAGAGAAATAGTTATTACAGTAAATGATGTCTGGTAGTTTAACAGCAAATCACAGTACAAAGGATGAAATCATAGCACTGATTCTAATAGAAAATTTGATGTAAAATGTACTTCTCTACTAATACATAAGAAGGGATTTGTACCGTTTATGGATTTGTAGAAAATATGGGCTTGGAAAAAAATACAAGGAGACATTTATTAACCACCTCCAGTGACCAACATTGGCAAAAGGCTGGGCAAAGAGCCTAGAATAAGAAAAGCAAAGCTTTGCCTTTAAATAATGTGTGTGTGTTCATTATATTTATTATAGTTTAGATCAGAAGCTTTAGATGTTCTACGTATCAACAGCAAGAAGCAAAACAAGGCTTACAACTCATAATCTGATAATTGTGGTTAAATTCAGCATTTCAAATTTGGAGCCAGCAGGCTCAGTTGTTCAATGTAAACAAATGTGATATTAGCTGTACCAAATGGGTACATATGGAACTGTATTATATCATGTTTTGCATTACATGTTATTGGTAAAGTAGAATGATTGTCCAGGGTTTCTGGAGGGAATTACTTTGTTGGGCCCCAGCTCACATAGATCTAGATTTAAGGTTTAAATATTAAAAATAATATATGCTGTCTTTGCATAAAAGAGCATTGGGGCAACCTTTCTATTAAATGTGTATTTTTTGCAGCATGATTTTAAGTAGTTAATTGCAGTGGCTACACAAGTTTCACAAAAGTCATCATCCCTACAGCCCCCTTAAGCTGTTGTGTGGGACTTTTTATTGGCAGATTATAGCAGGTGTTAAAGTCAGAGAGAGAGGTGAATCACAATCCAAAGCTTTAAATAAGTCACTTTGTTGATATTTGCTGATCTTTGATATAATAAATACATACCCAACAACGGTCCCCAGTCTGCTCCAGAGTCCTGATGATGCTTGCAAAGGACTAATCTTACAAACTTACATGCAACGATTGGATGATCTCAATATGGTATTGGGATTGGTTTTGTCTCAATGAATAAATTGGACCAAGTGTCATATTTTTAGCTGCACCCAACACAATCATCATATAATATTAGGATATCGAAATATCATAAACCTGTATGTATGGCAACCATTAGCCTTTCTGAAAAAAACAATCAATATTGCCTGTCTGACAATATGCCACAGTATCAATCTTGCTTTATATTTATAGTTATGTTACAATGTGGTTTTTTTTTTAGCACAAATAACTTGCAGTGCTAATTAATAAATGGAAATAAGGTTTAATAATAAGAGAATTTGGGTGATTCCCTATGTAATCACAACTATGTTTGTTAACACTGCGGGTACTTAGTTATATGAAATGAGTGGGTGCTGATCATCCTCTAATTTCCTAGCTCTTTTACTGCTGGTTATATTTTTCCCATGGGATATTGAATGAGATGCATTGGATTCCCTTTAATGTTTAAATTAGTGTTTTTTTTATTTAAAAATTAAGCTTTTTTATGTGATTATTTCTTTAAAACACCTAAAAAGTATTTGTTATTCGACATTTGTATATTTTACAATGAATCAATGTAATTAAGATAAAATTGTGAGGAGCATCATTTACAAACACTGTTCTGTTTCTCTCAACAGGCACAACCTAACCAAGACTGGCGCCTGGCACAGGCTCAAAGACCAGGACCAAGTGGGTGAGTGAGTTATATCCCAGGTAGATTAGCACAACACTGTTACACTGCCATTCTATAAGGCTCCCATATAGCATCTGGTAAAATATATTTTAATGTTTGGAACTTTCCTACTGAGACTTTCATCATTATTCATTTATATCTGTCTTGTTTTCTGGGACATTAGGATGCAAGTTACCCTACACTAATTCAGTAATTATGTGCTGGGAGATATAATACATACCCTCACCGCTCCTCTTCTTTCCGGGTTCACTAAGCGTAATTTACTGCATCGCAAGAAGAGCAAAGGGTAGTGCCACAATTTTAAAGGGGTTTATTTTCATGCTACTAAGTTACGCCTAAATCAACGCAAGATATTTTACATCAGGTGTATGTGCCATTAATGAAAAATGGTACAGGACCCAGAAAATTGAAGTTAAACCTACGCTAACCCAATATTACATCGGGAAGGATGGGTTAAACTCCATTTACCCAATATTACATCTCCCTGTTAGTTTTAGAAGAGGAACAAAGTGGGCTGAATGCATTACACTGTGACTTGGTTTCAATGTGTAAACTGTGATTCCTTGTTTGTTAAATAAAGTAAAATTAACTCCAGCAAAGAAATAGTTAAAATGTGTGCGTAAGCACCTCCCACCATTTTTATGGCGCTCCATC
The DNA here is from genome assembly GCA_019447015.1 of Hymenochirus boettgeri. Lineage (NCBI taxonomy): Eukaryota > Metazoa > Chordata > Amphibia > Anura > Pipidae > Hymenochirus > Hymenochirus boettgeri. The sequence goes on along the minus strand of CM033471.1, from coordinate 43,080,849 downwards.
CCAGATGGCGAAATATGTCTCAGGGGAAACCCAAGATTGCAGCCATTTTTGTAAAGGTGCAGTATCGCAAACTTGCAATACTACAAATATACCGCCATTAATATTGTTAAGTACCAGTTACAATCCTTTCTTTTACTGTGATCATAATATAACAGCTGCGGTACAAAATAGAATAACACAACACACTTTAATGACCATGGAGGTACAGCCACGTTGTTAGCGGTCATTATAAACATTATAAACATAAACGTGGGTTTAAAAACATACATCCCTATATTATGATAAATCCGGTATAGTTTGTATTTGTTGCTTGGTTGGATTTTACATTGGTTGCAATGGTAAACACATGTGGGTTTTTATGAAGTTGTTAATTGTGAAGGTTACCCAGCTGAAGCAGTTTGCTGCCTAAGTTGATTTCATTGTGGAACCTTTTGTGTAGGTTATGGATTTATTAAGAGGATGAGTAGGTTGCAATTTGCTTTTCCAATGAACAGAATTTGCCAATCTTCCACCTACCTTCTGAACTGTGTTGTGTGACTTTTACTATGTTGTTATCTATCAGAGTGGGTTGGAGTTCAGAGACACCGATGGGAACAAACTAGGATTGTATTCATTTTCTTATATAGAGCTACAAGTACTGCAGCACTAAACATTTATTAATCCATTAACAAATGATCCTTACAATCTAAGCACTTTATCTTAACCTCGTAGAACATGTCTGTATAAAAGTGGGGGGAATCAGAGTGGCTCGAGAAAACCACAGGGAGAACATTTGAACCCAGGACTCCAGAGCTGAAGGGCATCAATGTTAACCACTGAGTCACTGAGACCCCCTCACCCAACAATTCTAAAAGTTTAATATTATAAGCAGATGCCAACTAGAGATGGCCAAAACTCATAAGTAAAGATTATAAAAGGAATATTGTCTTATTGGACCATTGTTGTCAGCGGTGTTAATTAGGGATCTGTCTTGTTTCCATTGCTTTTATTTAGAAATAACCTTGAAATTATTCATATCTGTGTGTTTGTTAATTATCCAAAATGAGGTGAATGAGGCAATCATTTTGTAGTAGTGATTTCAAATGGGAAAATATGGTAGGATAGATTGAAGTGGGATTTCTTTTCTCTGGAGAAGATGTGCTTGTAACTTTTCAGGGGTTATGATACCTTTTTTATAAATATGTCAGATAGAAGGCATTATATAAAGGGACCGGAACCTATCATTTTCACTCATAGCAGCCTACATAGGCTTCTCTGTCATTAACTTTCTAAAGAACACAGGGCCAGTTTTCTGTCTGTTCCTGGCAATATAAAGAGCTTAACAATAAACTGCTATCCCTGGCCAATAAGGCTTGGTCCTGTGATTTGAGGGAAACCGTTTTACAACTGAGAGATAGAAGGAGATTCTTTTACTTTCGTGGCTCACATAGTAATTACCTACAGTATGTCGTGTTTTGTTACTGTAGTTGTAGGTTTACCAGAGGTTCTCGGTATGTGGGACGTAGTATGAAATGTTATAGGACGTAAATTTGAGTTTTTTTAAATGAACATAAGGATTGGTGCTATATATGTGCTGATTAAAAAACGCCATAAAGTAAATAATTGTTTTTACTGGGACATCAAAGACAACTAATGAACAATGCCTGCAAATCAGCCTTTTGTATTTCTATGGATTACAATGCTCCTAGATCATTTATTGATGACCAAACTGCCTGGATTGTATAGCTCTGTATTCTACAAGCATGCTTGCTACATATCAGACACATGGATTCCACGTGTCCTAAACCTGTTTTCAAGAAAACGGCTTTGCTTTATAAGCATGATCAAGCTATTAAAATAAGCTGTATAAATTCATCTAGTATGACTGAAAATATAGCAAAAATGTACTTATTTCCATGTCATATTAAGATTCTTTGAATTTTCTGTTGAGCTCACTAGATCTTTTATAGTGTGTGCTTGTTGTTTGACAGAAAACTTAAAGGACGTATACACCCTTATTTTTACTCACCTTATGTCATTCTACTATTATTATTATTATTGTGGATTTACGTAGCACCAACATCTTCTGTGGCGCTTTACAGTTGCATTAATATACATGAGGAAAACATACATGTTACATACAAGGGTAGTGCAGGTAATACAAAGTGCAAATTATTTAAATGCTGGTCCATAAGGTGAAGCAGATCAGTCGCTGTAACTAAGTTGTCAGTAGATTACTTTTTTCTTATCATTTGTAAGTAGTAGATTTCTTCACTTTTTCCAGTCTTGCGGATTGTATTTCATTGAGATCTCATTCTAGCTGAGTGTCAGTGCTTAATTGGGTAATTAACAAAAATGTTGAGCCGGATTAATCTGCTTTGGAGGTTTTATTCACCTTCAGATAGTGAAGGTTTCATTTACTTTCAGATACTGTAGATACAATTGAGAAATGCATTTCACAGAGCTGTGCTAACATCAGGTTCCCATCATTATCCTCCTCCTGCATCTCTGTACAATCAGGCCTATGTAACAAAAGTACTTATTGTCAAAAATGGTGCTAATTTTGCTTTCAAATGTTAAATAATATTTAATTGGCTGGGGCAAAATTAGCACCATTTTTGACAATAAGAACTTTTGTTACATAGGGCTGTATTTATAAAGGCACGGTATTGCTTTTTAGTTATAGGGCTGTTAAAGGGCATGTCCACCCCCAAAACTATAATCCCCCCACTACTGGCCCCATCATGTAGTGTAGTTTAATACTTACCTCACATCCCAGCTCCATCTGGTTCTCCTGTAGTCCCCCCCCAAAGTCCCAAAAACTGCCCACCAGGAGGATAGCAGAGTCCATATAGGACTCTGCCTCCTACCTGGCCTCCGGGAGAAGTTTGGCATGCGTACTGCAGCCCTTCTCCCCCTCCCTCCCCCTCATTTTCCCTCCCGATTAGGATTCCCTCCCCCTAGTGTAAAACCCTTTTGCTATAATAATCCCCCTGTCCCCCCAGCCCCCACCGCTATGTTTATTTTATTAGAAAGTGCCCCAAACATTACTTACCTCCCCTCTTTCCTCCGCCGCACTGAATGGCCGGCAGCCGCGTCCATGATTAGCTGCCGCTCAGCCAATCACAGACACGACTGCCGGTCCCGCCCCTCTGCTTGCATTTTCTCACAAGCAGAGGGCCGGCAGCGCGGCGGAGGAAAGAGGGGAGGTAAGTAAAGTTTGTGGCACTTTCTAATAATAAAAATATAGCGGTTGGGGCTGGGGGGACAGGGGGATTGTTATAGCAAATTTATTTCAAGGGTGGACATACCCTTTAATGCTCGTTGTTACGATTGTAAAATTATAATACCGATCGTAAATTTATGATACTGGTCGTAAATAAATGATATCGTTCATAAATTAAAGATATTTATTGTAAATTAATGATATCGTTTGTAAAATAACGATAGCGGTTGTAAAATAATGTTATCGTTCTTTAACGATACCGCACCTTTCTAAATATGGCCATAGGCCTGTATGTTTCTATGAGTGTAACTATTAAAGGATGTTAAACAGGGTAAATCTCTGGGTAAATCTTGCATACGCAATTTAATATCGCATTTGCACACGTGGGTAAATCCCAAAAGGGATTTACCCACAGTGTGATTTTAAAATCATGCACTAAGACGCATGAAATATTGAATCTTTTACGTAAATAATATGGAAAGTCACCACTTGGCGTGACTTTAACTCCAAATACCTGCCCGGTGCTGGTGGGTAGAGTATGCAGATGGAATGCAATCTGTGAGAGCCAGTAAAGTGATTTGAAGGAGATTTGGGCAGATTGTATTTGCAGATCAATCCAGCTCCACATTTTTGTTAATTACTGAATTAAGCTCTGACACATTGACACAGCAAGACAGTAGAAAGACATAAGGTGAGTGAAAAAAGGGTGAACATGTCTTTTAAACAGGAAGTACTGCATTGCTTTAGATGTCAAAAATGTGATCACATAAAAGGCACAGAAAAAAACAATCCAAATGAATTGAAAATGCTGTTGGGCAGGTTTTTGTATCATTTTGCACAATTAGGTTAAAATTCTAAATGCAAGAAAAGGAGGAAAGTCCTAGGTCACAGGTTTGTTAATTGTTATTTCCATTGACACTTGGTTTGTGCCTCACTGAAAATGAATTTGGTCTCTTTAGAACTCAGCCAACAGAGGAATCTGGAGTTTGGCCAAACAACCAGTTTGAAACCGAGAGACTTCAAGCTATGATTTTGGCTTCTGCAAATGGTCAGTTTTCATCATGGTAAATGCGCAAGTTGTTTTCTGAAAACATTTTTATTCAACTCATGAAACGGGGCCAAAAGAGAAAACGGTTTGTTTCTTAATAATGTGTTCGCGATGTAACATTCACAGAGATCCTATCTAATTATTAATAATATGCACTTGGTATGAAATATCCTCCAATAACTAAAGTGCATATGGATTGTTCCCATTAATAACTGATAATCAACTGCTCTGAGCATTTATGTTTATTATGATATCAGATAGTCTCATATAAATATATATTATTATTAAACATTCCTATTCACATTCATAGAGAAAATGCTAAACACAAACCAGTATCAATTGTCATTTTACATGACCAATGGCCAAGGTTCAAGCAGGAGCCAAAAGAAGTTGGTGAGAATACATGTGAGGCCTTTTACATAGTGAGGATCCCAATTTAGTAAGGATTACCCGATTTGAGTAATGATGGCCAATTCTCCCTCCTGCAAATGGAAGTTAAAGAATATGTACCATGTAAAAACAACTTTAGCTTACTGGATAGCTGTGGCTTTAAATATAAATGTGCATTAAATTATTCCAATTTTTTGTTCTACTCCCCTCCCATAGCCTACCTTTCCTCCTTGAATGTTGCTGACTGAAATATAATAAATATAAGCCACAGCTATCCAGTAAGCTAAAGCTGTTTTTACAGTGAACATATCCTTTAAGTTCCTAGGAAGCAGTTCACTTCCCACTAACAACAAAACATCTGTACATAGAAGCCTTTGTTCTCACCCACACACATTACAATATTATAAAGGGAATTAATGCAGGCTTTAAAAAAAGAAACACTTTTTACAGAATTACAAGTAACACTAACGGGGAGATTCAATAATGGGTCTCCCGTTACTTACCTTAGCCCGATCCCGCGATACAATAACTGACGTAAGCGAGATTACGTCAGTTATTGCATCGCGGGATCGGGCTAAGGTAAAGAGCGGGACTTTAATGCTCCAGAAGCCGTAGCGTTAAGTTTCACGCTACAAAGTTTCAAAGTAGCGCAAAACTTAACACTACGGGTTTTGGATCGTTAGCACATCGCTATTTCCAAAAACATTCGGAAATGGCGCTGTGCTCGAAAATCCGTCCAAAACCCACATTAACCCAAATTTTTTTAGGGTTAATGTGGGTTTTAGACAAAAAAGGGCCATATTGAATCTCCCCCCTTAATTTGTTACCATTGCCAAATTCCATAGCAGATTCCAATGAAATCACTCAGTAAATTGCTGTGATTGGTGCACACACTTCCAGATGGATTTCACTATATAGTACCACTATAGTACTACAAAGTACTACAAGATAACTGTTTAGCACATCTTGTTAATATTTGCTGAAATACACTTTGACTTTGTGGTAGTTGATGATCAATAGTCTTTAAATATACCAACAAATGACTGAAGACCAAACTGCACACATTCTAGGTTTGTGTTTTTTACCACAAGTGATTGATATAAAATAAGGAGGAAGAGCCATGGCTATTGGTGTTAAATCACTAATTTCACAGCCCCTCGCCAACACGGCACTTCTCCTGTCACTTTGAAAACAGCACAGTTACCACTAATATGATTGGCAGTTTTCAAATTCCATTGATAAATCAAGCTTGAAAGACAATAATTATGAGCTGAATAAGAGATGTTCCCTTTTACCTTATAATTACTAGTTATCCCTGTGAATGTTACAATAAAACCTTTTTCTAAGAGCTGTTAACTACAACTTGAAGTTTCTCCCTGGCTTTCATTAACTAGCTGTTGTTGTTGTTAAACATGTACACCTAGTGTTCTTGTTTTTTAACATGAACTTTTTTCTATTGCAGAAGCTGCTGAAGGAAGCGGAGCCCTCGTGGAAGGAACGGGAACAATGGGACTCAGTGCCCGATATGGACCTCAATTTACTCTTCAGCATTTACCCGACTACAGACAGAACATCTACATTCCAGGGACAACATCAACACTCACCAACGCTGCTGGGAAACGTGACGGGAAGGCAGCTGCACCTTCAGGAGGAAACAAGAAGAAATCTGGCAAAAAGGAAAAGAAGTAAACCTATAATGTAGTTAACACCAATAGGAACGTAACTCCACGAGAACATCCCATAGCTAAAATCCCAGAGATCTACTGAATGTTCTGTGATGCAAAGAGTGATAATGAAAATAAGAAATTGGAACTTGTGTGAGTAATTATATAAGTACTAGGAGCGAGTTATCCTACTAGTAATGATTATGGGTCCACTATTAATGTTGAGAGTACCCTGTGTGTGCCCTGTCAATAATAGCTAATATTTTGAAGACACATTGTTATATTTTGCAAACTTACTTGTTAGCCTTTAAAATATTCTCTTTTTTTTTACACACTATTCAGATTTAACTTCCCTCCGTACCATGGATGTTCTCCCATATATTGAGATGGGACTTCATCCAATGTATGTAATTATTACTACATAGTTATTTATCATTTATACACATTAGGTTTACAGTGTTGGGCTGGCTCACCAGCATACCAGGGAAATTTCCAGAGGTACCAGCCCCCATGCAACAATAAAAACAGGAAAAGTGAGGCGAATGGATAGTATGAAATAGTATAAAACGTAAGGATTCAGGAAGATTGACACACGTTTAAATATGTGAAAAAGAAGGGGGGAAATGTAAATGTTGAATGGGCCCTTTAATCCTTCCTGATGGGCCTCAACGCCCCAATTCTTCATTGGGAGTTTGCTAAACAGAAATTGGCCCGTAGTCTAAATTATTCCTCTATTTAAAAACATAATGATATTTTATTTCTGACACTGTGGAAGTTTTTATGCTGCAATATTTCTTTAGAACGTCTCTAGAACTTGTTCTGGGCGCTGCTGCTTACAGAATGACCACTGATTCTGCATACGTGTGTACATACGTGTGTGGTCGTATAAGTCACACAAATGTGTCTACAAAATTGTGCCCGTTTTGTGCAGTGCATATTCTAATCCTGTGGATGATATAGGCATCTAACTAAAAGGAGGAAAGTGGAATCACTGAAAGACTTATCTGGACCTGAGAAATATTTTATTGAAACCTGCTATGCACATACATTTCGGTTGGGGTAAATTTTTTTGCTGTGCTCTCTCAGACTAATTGATTGAATATTTTATATTTTTCCATATATAGCTGCATGACGTTTCTTCACTCAGCGCCAAAATTTTCACAAACTGATGCCGATTTAAATGCATGTGTGTGCATTCAGCATGGGGTTGTTCATTCTTTATAAGGAATGTAAAAGGAGTGAGCCTGTTTGTTGCAGGTCAAATCTATAGAGCTAGAATGATAATAAGTAGGTCAGGGAGGGAGGGAGAGTGGGTTGGCAGACAGTGGTTTGCCACGCATCACATGACAATTAATCATCCTATTGATCTTGCCATCTGACAGTTGAGTAAGTGCTTAGATATACCGCAAACCCAAGTTTTATATGGATAAAAATATGATGTTAGAATAAAGACTTTTGTGAATAATGAGATTAGCAGGCAGTTCAGTTTAGAATCAAGAAGACAACTAGGAATGTTGTGGTTTATCTTATGAGATCAGATAAAACTGCACAGTCTTACACAACTTTTCCAGGGATGTGTCAGTGAAAGAGAATAAAAAAGGAGAGATGAACAGATTGCTTTGGCATACTTGAGCTACTGTGATGCCATTTTGAACCGGCACCAATATACATCCATAAGGATGGCTCCCATGACTATACAAGAGATGTATCAGTACTGAAAGAAAGAGTACACGACAGGAAATATCTAGTTGAAAATTACAAAAAAGATGGATGTGCACATAAATGTTTAATCTCCCTTAGCGACATGTAGATATTTCAAATTATCTGTTTAAGTAACATTTTTTTTTTTTCAAAGTTCCATTGAAAGCCAGTGATCCTTACTTTCCTTGGTTTGTGTGTTTGTTTGAGAGGGTAGGGTCATTTCAGTGACAATGTCTGATGCATGTCTGATATGTTCCGTGTCTCAGTACAGTGGAAGGAATAGCCCTTTTTACTATTGCAGTAAGATATGATCAGATATTGTCACTGAATAGATTATATAGATATTTAGATTATATTTTAATTTATTTTCTAAAGTCTCTGACACCAACGGGGCTTATATGACTAAATGGTAGGTAGTGAATTAATTATACAATTTTGACTTAGAGTTTTATGAAAGCTTTATACATTATCTTCTGCTTCCTATGCCACCTCTATGAACACCTTAACGGTGACAAACAAGGATTAAATATATTTAGGGTTATTATACATTGGGACAGTTTACCCCAGTTCTGTGAAACATAATAACCAACCAGCAGATTGTTTTTCCTATACTGTATTAGTTATAATAACAAAAGAATACATCTGATTGTAAGACAACAAGAAAAGGTACTGAGTATAGCACCACATACTGGCCAATGAGACCTGTTATTCTAACAATACAAAAGTGAATGATGGTGGTTAACAGAACAAACTTTGGGCATCCTTTGTTCCCAATAATAAACTCAAATATCTCTTGTTATCCTCACCCAGAGTGCACTAATGACGTTTCACTGCTGTTGAAGTAAGTATTAGGAATGCCATTTTAGTCATTTTTCAGTAGAGCATATTTTGTTATTGATTTTTAATTTGAAATAGAACTTTCATTGTAGTTTAGCTGGTGATGTAAATAGTATTGTGATCCTTTCATTCCTGTAACTTGTGAACAGCAGTAATTTAATTCCTTATGTATCTATCCTTGTGGTTTGTGATATAAATGTACAATCTTAAATACACCTGTTCTTTCAATGTGTCCAATTCTGATCTGTATTATATATTATAAATATGCTTTCAACCTTCTTCTATACGTATAGACTAAATGTCAACATATGACAAGCAAGTTTTATACTCTGATATTTATATTGCTTTCCTTTGAAAAAACAAATAAAATGTTTTATTTGAAAAAAATAAATAAATACCCACGTGGAATTGTTTTGTCATTGCTATGATTTCTAACCAATTACATATTTTAAGTAAATTAAAAAAGTGGATTATTAAAAATTTAATTAAAAATATGTTTACCTTTAAGAATATTTCACATGTATATGTTTCTTAACACTGGGCAAGTGTGTTAAAGGCAAAGCAAAGTCTACAATAACCAATCAGATGTGTCCAGTTTTATAGACACAGTTGATTAAAGAAGAAAGCATATCAGGGCATGATTTTATCTTAGTTTTACACATCTATCAATTATTTATGTTTGTGACGGTTCATCCAGGTCATGGTTAGAGATGTCCGAACTTCGCAAAATCCGGTCCGCTCGAGGATTTTCGGAAAAAATTTGAAAATTCGAAAATCCGCGAGCGGACCTGTTAAAAGGAAAAATATCCTTGAAATTACGAGATTTCTCGTAATTTCGAAAATTTTCAAAAATATGTATTTTCGAAAATACGAGTAATCCTCGTAATTTCGAAAATTTTCGAAAATACGTATGTACGGAAATAAGAGAAATCCTTGTATTTTCGAAAATTCCGAGAAATTCCGAGAAATCCGCGGTTCAGAAGTTCGGAAGGCGGAAAATCCGGAAAAATCCGCCGTTCGCGAACGGGATAAATACGCGGCGGATCCGGGTTCGGATCCGCGAACCGGCCATCCCTAGTCATGGTATATCTGTTGTATTTAGTTAGGTCCACTGGGCTATTCATCTGACTGGCTTTCTCACTTTAGAAAGTTTTTTGAATTCTGAATTGAGAAAGACAGTCAGATGACTAGTAGAGATGGGCAAAACTGCTAGGTTTCGTTCTGTTTTTGGATCTCGGGAAAATTCCAAAGATCCGAAAACGGAAATTTCAATTTTTATTGAATGTTTGAGGCTATTTCGAAAATAGCCTTAAACGTTCGATAATCCCCGAAAATACAATCAGAAACTATTTTCGAGTTTCCATTCAATCGTATTTCAAAAATAGCCTTGAACGTTCGATAAAAATCAAAAACTCGCTCCGAATTCCCAAAATTTGAACAATCTGTCCAGTTTTGGACGGAACATTTGGATTTCAGAACAACTGAATACCACAGACACATCAATTATTTATTGCCACCAAAAATATTTATTCCAATTACATACAATTATCCATCAATTTCCTGTTCATCACTGATCCTAAATAAGTTTAAGGGTCACTATACTAATGCAGTAACGGACTGCACTATTGTCATTAGATACTATTATTTCTGACATTTGGATGCTATTGTCAATAAAATGGAGGGCAGACAGAGATCTGTCAGTTACTGCACACAGATTGGATGCCTTTTTTAGAATGGAACCTTCCATTACCAAGGACAGGTACATATGGACTCCACTACAACAAGACAAAAGCATTTCATTAAGAAGAAATAGTTCAGTGACTAATTGATTGTTTTCATTATCATTCATACACTACAATCAATATACTAAGATCAGGAAAGTTAGGGGGAAAAGCAATAAATACATCATGTTGGAAAACACACTAAACTATAATAGTAATCTAGTATATTTTCCAATGAGACAAGCAAGACAAATAGAAGTGTTTTTCCTTTGCACTCAAAATACAATAATGCACAGCCTGTAGGAATGTCGGAAAGATGAAATGTACATCCTTGGTTATTAATGTCTTTTCCTTCCTAGCAGAGGGATCTTACATCCCATGGGCAGTTACCATTAAAGAGTTGAAACAATAGAAATGTTATAGTAAAGCTTATTTGTAAATAAAATACTGGTATAATTGGTTTAAGGTATTTTAAGGCCATATCCTGATCATGGATACATAATAAAGAGTTAAACTGGCCATACATGGCTTATTGAAAGACCAATTTCAAAGACTTTAGTAAAATTGTATCATTCAAGCCTACATATCTAGATGGATCTACACAGACATCTAACTCTGCACATCAAATGATCCACTCGTAGCCCTTTACACGTGTGTAGTGGTGCAACTAGTTATAAATGCTGTTACAATAAGTGGTGTCATGGTTGTGTCAATTATTACTTAAACATGCTGGAATCCAGAGCATCCCTTCAAGATCCCTTTAAAGTTATTTCTAGTGCATGGTCACAGAGACAAGCTGCTCTGATTACCAAAACTGAGGAAAGAAAAAACTGAACTTAGGGGCATATTTATAAAGGGCCAAAAACAGCGCCCAAAAATTACCGCCGCACATCGCGGCCGCGAAAATAGGGCACCTTGAAGGTGGTGAAGTAAAACGCCCAATATTAGCGATGCGTAACAGTTACTGCCGCTTTATAAATAGAAGCGGCGGTAACTGTTCCCATAGGTGCAGAAAGTTAACGATTCGTTAACTTTTCGTGTCCGTTTTCCGGCCATTAATAAATAGCGGAAAACGTGATTTTTGTGAAAATGACGGGAATAACGGCCTCAAAAAGTTAACAAACCTTTATAAATATGCCCCCAGGTAATAAAGGAGGACATGTTGTGTATAACTATATATGTATATATGAATGCAGATTTATTGTTCTAAACCAAACTTTTATACAACAAAACCAGGGAGCCTTTACTAGCAAAGCATTAGCACAATAAAAGTTATTTTGGTACAATATGTTTTGAACAAAAATAGCTGACATCAGCACAAAACAGAAGCCATTTGTACTCATGCCACCTATTGGACCCTGGAACTCATTACACATTTATTTACATTGATGCAAAAATAAAATGTATTTTTATTGTTCTGCTGAGAACTACTGTATATTGCTAATAGTGATTATAATATGATGGTTAGGGGTTATTCATTTCTTTAGTGAACCACCTCCAAGTGGAGTAAATATAACATCTCCATATGTAGAATTTCAGAGAAATTAGTCATAGGATTTCTTTCGTGTTCATTGCTTAAACAAATTTACTTTTGCATTCTATACTTCCAACTCTATACCACATCTACATGTTCTTGAACCATATTGTCTACTTTGTCTTATGCAACTAGTAGTTTATTGTGCTAAATGCCCCACAGATGTCTTTTTAAATTTCCTTTAGATTTTTTTTGTTTTGCTTGAGGTTGTGACCACATTCCAGAAGTCACTATGGGAATCCATTTTATCTACAGCGGTCCATCTGGTCTCTAAAGGACCAACAGATGGCACAATTATTTAACAGGATGACCCAATGACAAAAGTATTGCTTAGCATAGTAATACAACATATTTCCTGGTTATTGCAAATATTTCTATCAACATTTTAATATATTAGACTAAATATTAGAATGCATTTAAAGTGTATTTATCTGATTTGTGTTTTTTTGGGGGTTTTTTTAGTCCTCAAATATTTTTGCAATATAGTCACTGGTGGAGAAGAAATATAATTGCAATTTTTAAGTGAAAAAAAGTTTGAATGTGATATTGTTCTTGGTCCACAGTACAAGGAAATCAAACTAGATTAACATTAGACACAATAGATGCAATTCGATTTCCCCTGTTAGTATTGCCCCCAAGTTATTATTATTGCTCAAGAAATCTTTTAAAGAGTTTTCGAAATTTTATCTTGGTTATGGATCAAAAGTTATCCAACATCAAATTCCACTAATCCACTAATGATACATTTACAGGGAGAGTCAATAAAAGTTCTTAACGTTAAAAATGTGTTTAAAAAAGTGCCCCAACAATCAGATCTTATTTAACTGGCACCATTTTAACAATTAGAACTTTTATTAAATAACCTTGAGTATCTTTAGATATTAGCAAGTCAGCCTGTCTGAGGAAGAGACATTGCTTATCCTAGAATGGAGATAAAAACAGATAGCCACAGAGAACTCGCTGACCTGCATTTTCATTAGGATATTAATATTGAAACCAAACAGCATGAGAAGGAAGTGGATCCGTTTATATCAAAATTTATTCTGCTTTCGATTCGGCAAAATTAAAATAAAAAGGTTTCAATGGCTTTATTCAACATTGATTTTCCCACGAGCAACGTTTTTTACCTGATATTGTGATGAAAAATACACAGTCAGTTATTCAAAACAATTATGAAGACAACATTGTTTTTTTATTGCTTAGTTAAAATGTGGGATTTCAATAGTTAATAAAATAAATAATAGGTATATTGCTTTTAAAGGAGAATTAAATGTGAAAAAAACAGTGAGGGGTTATTTGTACTTGTATAGGATTGGTGCTTGTTCATTTTATCAATAGTCGGTTGTAGTGGCAATCCCCTCCAAATATAGACAGAAACCAGGTCATGTGAGTGGCTATGGAACTTTAGATCTCCTGTCTGGTTACCGTATATACTCGAGTATAAACCGACCCGAGTATAAACCGAGGTACCCAATTTCACCTAAAAATCCTAATAAAAGTTGTTGACTCGAGTATAAACCGATGGTAGAAACTTGGCATTCAAGATGTTTGGAAACTACAACTCCCAGCTAATAAAGCATGCTGGGAGTTGTAGTTCCCAAACATCTTGAATGCCCCCCTCACCCTCCCACCCAGTTCAGTTTGTACCTGTCTCTTCTCCCTGTGGTCTCTTCTCCCTGTGGGCTCTCCTCCATCCAAGGTAGGTGCGGTATCCTGAGCATTGCAGGTAAGTAATCCTGAGCATTCCGGCAGCCGCGCAATCTTTCTGTGTACTGGCGTGCCGGCAGGTAATGTGTGGTATCCATCTTGCAGGTAAGGTGCAGGTAAGTAATCCTGAGCATTCCGGCAGCCGCGCAATCTTTCTGTGTACTGGCGTGCCGGCTGACGTCACTGCCCGGCGCCCCAGTACAGAAAGATCGTGCGGCTGCCGGAATGCTCAGGTAAGGTACTGACTCGAGTATAAACCGAGTCTGAGTTTTCAGGCTGATTTTTCAGCCTGAAAAACTCGGTTTATACTCGAGTATATACGGTACATTCTACTGGCTCCCAAAGACTAGACAACAAAAGTAGCAATCCTGGATAACTCCTGGGTCAGTAATCCATCACAGGTTTTATATATACACACATATATTCATCCTAAAACAGTTATTATGTAAATGTTATTTTTCTGTTTTTTAGAAAAAGGTTTACCTAATTTGGCTTGCCAGTGAAAAGTCTGCCTGAACTAGCTCTCAGCTGCCTGAATTCGAGCAGCTGTATTAAATATTTACATTCAGTTGCTCAGACATACTGTTTCTGCCCTCCAGCTATCAAAAACATGGGGCTGCTTTTAAGCACATGAACCTGAGCCAACTGTAATGAATCTATAATGTATGTAAGTTAGTTTGGGTTTTCCGAACTCGTGAACTTAGTTTCGATAATTTTTTAATTCGAATTTAGTAACCCTTGAAAATAGACTTCAGTTGCGGTAACCCTTAAATGGATCATTCGATTTCAGTAACCCTCAAATGTAGAGGTCGATTTTGTGTAGTCAAATGTAGCCTTCGATTTCTGTAATCCTTGAATGTATTGTTCTGTAACCCTAAAATTGGCCATAACCCGCGAATGTAGCATGCGGAAACCTGACAATAGCCCGATCGTGAGGAAAGTTAGTGTTTAAACAAGTTTTGGTAATAGTGATATGTTCCCCAGACCATTTCCCAGGTGCCACAGCCATTTACAGTAAGTTACCATTGTTATTTTATCTGTATTTAATAAGAACTTTTCAAACTATTTTTGCTAACATTGCAATTGCAGCAACACATACAATTGCGTTTCCGTTTGCGATATGCAATCGCATGCAATTTCGTATCAACAGGAGAAATCGCATTTGCGCAAACACATGGGAAATGCACACATGCCCTTAAGGTCTGTAAGACATCACAATTTGCTCCTGGAAGGATTTAAATATTAACCCTGGAAAGACTATGTTACTATTGGTGATATGAACCACATTTGCAGTTATTGTCATGCTAAGAAATTTAAAGCAGAGCCTCCTGGAATGTGACCACGCTCCCAGATATTGCTGTAATGGCCACACCCCCAAACATCACGGTCATGCTCATATCCCAACCATAAAGGCCACGCCCCCAAAGATAACTGCCATGCATTGCAATCATGACCCCAAATGTTGTGACCACGCTACCAGATATTGTGGTCACCCCGCAACCCCCCTAAAACATTATGGTCCTCCCCCATACATCATGGCCACACCCCCAAACACCCCAGGTCTGTTCCTGAATCACACCCACATACACAAACATTTTGTGCATGCCCCCAAACATCACAGGCACACCCCCAAACACCACACCCCTAAATGGCACTCCCACGCTTTGAAACAGCGTGGCCATGTCCCCAAATATTGCAACCACCAAATGTCACGTCCAAGCCTCCTGGACACCACAACATCACAGACACAACCCAGTCTGTCCACACCCTAGAATGCAATGCCCCTACCCACCGTAATATCACAGACATGCCCCATCCACCTATTCAACCCGGGATGGTTGGGGGGTATGGTACACAAGAATTACCTGCATTACCTGGACTTAAGCACCAGACACACACTGCCCACATGTCACACACTTCACAGACAGTTACAACTAAAAGAAGAAAGACATCATGGCACTTTCATAGCCAATATAAAGTGGTCCTTGAGCAAGGATAAAGTGTCAATATAAAGTGGTTCTTGAGCAAGGATAAAGTGTTAAAGTGCAAACAAGGTGACATACTGTTAACAAATGTGCAAAAAATAGAGCACGCTTAATAAAAACACACAGAGCTCAGACAGCGCAACAGAATGAAGCCTGACTTTAACAACACAGACAAAAAGCGTCACATGATCAGAGACACTGAAGTGCTGCGATATTGCCAGTCACTCAAGTGCTGCGATATTCAGTTGCAATCAACATGTTTTCCCAACGGCAAATTCCATGTAGCATGTTCACCACAACATTTGTATATTTACGCTCCAAGTGGAAAAACTGATAATGTTTTATATAAGGTTTTGCAATAAACACGTGTGTTATACGTCCCTCAAGCAATGTCACCCCCTCAACCCATAACTATAAAATACATGACGTACATTACCAACTGTGCACTTCTTTTCCCGCCTGTCTCTCCCATCTAAGCCAAACACACATCTGCACGTAAAAAATACTTTACCCACAAGTGTACACGGGCAACGCCGGGTACAACTGCTAGTTACATTTAATTGGAACTTTATAAAGTTCCAGTAGTGGGGAGAATTTAGTTTTGGGGTGGACATGCCCTTTAAAGAGGTCTACCCTTTGCCATCCAAACAGCCCTAATCAAGGCATAGACTCCACTTAACCTTCTCTACACATCTGAAGTTATGCTGTGGTATCTGGACCCAAGCTATCAGTAACCAAATCTGACTTATTTTTACCAGTACATCAAACAGACATTCTATTGGGATCTAGATAATTTCTTAGACTGGAAACATTCCACAAGACCTGAAGGGTGTCTGCCTTTTACATAAAAGGTCTCTGCTTCTAACACATTAAATAGAACAATAACTAGTAAACTCCCCACTCCAGATGACAGAACCAGAACACTAAAAAATTATACAGCTCTATTTCATTCTACTGTAATACTATAATGCTATAATAGTCCAGGCATAAAGGTCCGTGCACAGACAAGAAAAGTATCCAAAGTTACTCGCTGAGGTATAGAAGATGTGGATTAGTGCTGGCACAGGTAGGGACTAGCACCCAAACGTATTTCACCACTGAATATGGGCTTTCTCAATAGCTCTCTTGCCATGCATCTCGCTGTATTCTTTATATAGAGTCTGGCAAAGAAATCATGGACATCTCTACTTTTTACAATCTCCTAATGTATAGTGACATTTTACACTGCCTGAAGTATGGAAGGATGCATGCTGCAAGAAGCATGTCTTCCCATAGGGCCTGTTGCTGGTTGAGGAAAAGGGTGACTAAACAAAAAACATAGCAGGACTTTGTAAGTTGATTTAATGGATAATGTCTGTACAGGATGAAGACCTAGAACTTTAGGTCCCTAGAACAATTAGAAAAGGGCTGCATGTTGGGCATACTTGCTTTAATCTATGGCAATAACCTGGTTAGAAGAAAGAAGTTTAATCTTCAGGTTAGGAAAGTTTAGGAAAGGTTTCTTTACAGTGAGAATGGTGAAACTTCCAGTTCATTGAATAGCTTTAAAAGTGGGCTGGATAATATGTAATACATATACTGTAGTTCTGGTTCATCCAGGGATACTTTCCGATTGCCATTTGGAGCCAGGAAGGATTTTCTTCCAGCTGTGATTCTTTTGCCTTCCTCTGGATCAACTATGAAGTAGGGTTAATGAGTAGGCTGGAATAGATGGACATAAGTCTTTATTTAACCTCAAATACAATATTACTATGTCTACTGGTCTCTACTGACAGGCTAGAGAATAAACCAATGCTGGTTTGGAGGGGGGGGGGAATATTTTGCCACACGTGGCCAAGTAAGATTATGCCATTGTCTGAAATTTACAGACACGTCCAATCCATTTTTTTTTCTATATTTGTAAAAATCAGATGAAAAAATTCAGTTGCAATGACAATGTTCACTGATATTTTCATACGATCTTCTGACTAGGTGATTCAGTCTAAATTTTTCACCACAATCAACTTTATTCATCTGATTGTCATTTGGTTGAAAAAAAGGATTTGGGGGGGATTTTAGCCCAGGCTACCCTAAAATGACATTGGCCCCTTAAAGTTTTTTCTTTTTAATACGAACTACAACTCCCATCAGCCGCTAACAGCACTATATCTTCATTAAAAAAAGTTATGATAACAATTGTTGCCTTGATTTTTTTTCATAAGGATAATCTAGAAAGAATTTCAGTACAATGTAAATGAAGATTTTTTTAATGTAAAGTACAGCAGCTTTTGTCTTCTCTATCAACGTATTTTCTGTGTGTCTGGAGGCTGAATCCTTTTTAGAGCGTTCACACCTTCACACGAAGGTCTCTATTTATTAGTTCCAGTACCGGGGTTTTACAAATAGATTTCTGTAGCTTTCATCACCCATTTTTTATGTTTTTAGTGGGGCCCAAATCTAAGGCTGTGTACACACAAACAGATGTTTAGAGAGCTGATACCCAGCATGGTTTCTTTTTACTGATGTCTTCCCTTAAGCCTCATACACACCCCTGATAGTCTTCTCTTGTGTTATCCTTTCTTTATTTCTCCTCTATTTCTCCTCTATTGTGTTCACCGCTATATTTTTAATGTAAGAAACTTCCCCAAACATTACTTACCTTCCCTCTTTCCTCCACCGCATTGCCCGGCCCTCTACTTGTGCGACAGTGCAAGCAGAGGGGCGGAACCGTCAGCCTCGTCTGTGATTGGCTGAGAGGCAGCCAATCACGGACGCAGCTGCCGGTAGATCTGAACAGTGGGGAAAAGAGGGAAGGTAAGTAAAAATCAGGGAAGTTTCTTACATTAAAAATATAGAGGTTGGGGCTGGGGGACTAAGCCCTACACTATATAAAATAGGTTTGTAGTTAGGGGGTGGGAGTCCAAAACGGGAGGGAGAGGGAGGGGGAGAATGGCTGCAGTGCACATGCCAAACTTCTCCTGGAGGAAGGATAGGAGAGTCCTATATGGACTCTGATATCCTCCTGGTGGGCAGTTTTTTGGGACTTTGGGGGGGGTGGTGGGGGATACTGGAGAAACCAGTTGGAGCTGGGTATGTGAGTGAAGATTTTTTTTACCACAGAGTCTGAGGGCCAGTGGGGGGTGGGGAATGGATTATAGGTTTGGGGGTGGACATCCCTTTATTGATTTATGCCTTCAATGTCTTTTACTTTTCATTTTTCTGTTTCTTTACTCTGCTGTTCTCTCTGTTCTACGCTCTTTCATTTTATGTTCTGATTCTTCGTCTCTTACTGTTCTCTTATTTCTGCACTTTTATATTTTGTTCCTTCTGTTTCTGTTACTTTGTGCCGTCTCTTCTTGTAATGTTCCTCTCGTAGTTTTTTTTCTTTTATTTTGTGGTTGTCTCGTCTTTTGTTTCTTCTCCTCTTTCTCTTCTGTTGTGTTTATTTAGTTCTCGTTAGTTACTCCATGCTGGTTTTCTCTTCTGCTGCTGTTCTAATTCTTTTTTTATCTTTTAATATCTAGAGTTCTCACTCCCTTGTCAATGTCTGTTCTTTTTGTACTGTTCTCCTTCTTGTCCGCTACATAGTGACAGCCATAATTGCCCATGCTCATGTATGTCGTTTCCCTAAATAAACATTGTTGCCTACTGTCATGATTACAGAAAGAGACTGGTGTTTTGTGATTGGCGGACTTCAGATGGCACACAGAGAGCTGCATACACAGATGTTGCAGATGCGACACAAGAGCTGTCATTACACCCAGAGTTTCAGATGCACACAGAGAGCTGCATTACACAGAGTTGTCAGTGCACCAGCAGAGTAGCTCATTATACAGAGTTGAAGATTGCACCACGAGAGCTGGCATTTACACCGACTAGCAGAGCTGCACCACAGAGATTGCATCACTCAGGACTTTCAGATTCACGCAGAAGAGACTGATTACAAGAAGTGCAGAGCACACAGAGAGCTTGTAGCGATTACACATGAGTTTTGCAGGTGCATCCCGAGAGTGCATTACACAGGGTGGTCAGATGCACACAGAGAGCTGCATTACAAGGCGGTTGCAGATGCCACACAGAGAGCTGCATTACACAGAGTTGCAGATGAAGCCACCGAGAGCTGATTACAGAGCTTGCAGATGCCCCACAAATGAGCAGCTCGCATTGACACAGAGTTGCTCAGCATGCAATACAGAAGATGATCGCGCATCCAGAGTTGCAGATGCACACAGAGCTGTTTACCAGAGTTGCAGATGCTCCACAGATTCGACGCTGCTTACACAGAGTTGCAGCTGAGCACCAGCGAGCCCCTTGCATTACACAGAGTTGCAGATACACACAGAGAGTGCATTACAGTTGCACGACGTGACCTAGCGCTGCATCAAAGTGATTGAACACAGAGAGCTGCATACCACAAGTTTGCAATCGCACACGAGAGCTCGCATTACACAGAGATTGCCAGATTGCCCACTGAGAGAGCTGCATAATACTAAGACGTTTCAGATGCACACAGAGAGCTGCCATTACCGAGTTGCAGATGCACACAGTATGATGTGCCTACGCAGTGTTGCAGATGCAAACGAGAGATCGGTGCCATTACCACATTTGCAGATTGCACCAGAGAGCTGCCATTACACAGAGTTTGCAGACACGGAGGTGCTTGCAATCACTCACAGAGAGCTGCATTACACAGAGTTGCAGATGCGCACACAGAGCTGCATTACACAGGGACTAGCAGATGCACACATGAGAGCTGCCTTACACAGGTTTGCAGCCATGCACCACGAGATTGTGCTTACAAATGAGTTGCAGATGTCACATACGAGAGCTGATCTACCAGAGTGGCCAGATGCCGTAGCAGAGTGTACTTACACAGGTCTGCAAGGACACGCAGTAGAGCTTGCATTACAATTGTTTCAGATGCAGCAGAGAGCTGAATACAACGAGTTGCGATGACACACAGAGCAGCTGCCATACAGAGTTGCAGATGCACACTGAGAGCTGCATTAGCAACACAGAGTTTGGATTGCACAAGAGGCCTGCATTACACAGAGTTGCAGGATGCACAAGTAGTAGCTGCATTACACAGAGTTGCAGATGCACACAGAGAGCTGCATCACTCAGAGTTTCAAACACATGCAGAGATTTGCACCACTCAGGCTTGCAGATGCACACAGAGCTGCATTACACAGACTAGCAGATGCATGTAGAGAGCCGCATCACACAGTTGCAGAAGCATGCAGAGAGCTGCATCACACAGACTCGCATATTGAAGTGTTGACTTCATAATGAATTATTTTAATTCCAGTTTTCAATCCTCTATATTTAGAGTTTTCCACCTCTAATCCACTTACAGATGCATGCGGTTTATTAGGTGATGATCAAGACTTCTGTTTTTTGAAAGGTGTAAAATCTTGTTTGCATTGTATGTACTCAATCCATTTTACGCTAGCTATGTGCATATTAAGAGGATGGCTCCCTATGCTGAAGAACAAAGCAGTGGCAAGTATGTGCCCGCAATTTAACCTGCAACCATTAAGCTTAAATGAAATAAATGTGAAACATCCAGCCAAAAGAAAGTGATCACCCAGAACCGTCCACAAATGTAACATGTGATCAAAGTTCTTTTTTTTGTCATCTAGTTTCTTTCCGAAGAGTAAAAGAATCTCTCACAACAGCATATTTGTTAGAATTATACTAAGAGTACACACAAGATGACCCACACATTGCATGAAGCAACATTTATATAAACACAGTCATTAAAATTATAAAAAGAAGCAACTCACTGGAAAGACCCTCCAATGAAGGTACTCATAGACAACATACAGTATGGTATATCTACAACAACGAACAGTGATACCAAAGACCTGGGTGGCCTGGCACTCCCAAAAATACAGTTGTACTATTGGGCATCCTAGCTCAGATACCTACAATGCTGGGTCGATCCCTTAAAGACCCCAAATGAATCAGACTATATGATGCTACAATACATCAGAGGCCCATACATGGCATATCTAGAGGCCCCTACATAAAATAGGTCAGTCACAAAAAATCTGGTACCAGACCAACCGCTTGATGGGCCTAACCAGATTATACACACATACGCCATTATGGAATAACAAACTCCTTCCCAAACTACAAGGACTGCCGGAGACGCTATGGGAAACATTTGGGGTCAGCAAACTGGGAGATCTTATACAGGACTCTGTAATTATACCCTTTCAGAACCTACAAGAAAAACACAAACTACCCAACTCAACACACTACCGATACCAACAAATCAGACATGCAATTAGGAAATACACCTTACAACTCCCTAATGGCCCTACTAAACATCCCGTTATTGGAGTGATACGTAGGTACTCCAAGGTATGATCTCCAAACTCTATACTTCTCTTATACAAGTTAAATCACAAGCATGCGTTGACACAATCAAGGCCAAATTGTCAACATATTTACAAGATCTAGATGGTGAACAATGGTCAGAAATTGTAAGCTCCCATACATATGCCTCACCAGCAATAAACAACAAGATGATACAGTTCAAAATAAACCACCAAGCCTGGAGCTGTCCCAAAATCTCCAAATTCTGGGAAGAAGTGATCCAGTTCCTAACCCAACTCTCACCCATCCCCAACAAAATTCATTAGCACTATGTATATTCGGAGTGACGGACTAAGAAATGTGGTCTAGTCACAAACTAATGTTCATACAAGCAGCTCAGTTCTACACATGTAAAACAATCACTCTGAGATAGATGTACCATGAATGCCCAAAGGTGAAGACTTGGATTAGATTAATAAATAGAGATCAGCCCCTTCTACAATTCATATATAAACATAGGAAATGCCCGGACAAATAAAAAAAAATCTGGGGAACATGAACCGACTCTACACTCGCCATACTCTAAATAGAAACGCGGAGTGTGGGTGGAGGACTGGGGATGGCAAACGAACCATCCAAAAGGTATAACGATATTTATGCATTATCAATACACAGAGACAAATTGTTGATTGTTGAAATAGTTTGATTTAATATATACAATACAGTGATTAAAATCACCAACAAATATTTGTAAGTTAAGAATAAGCTTTAATATATGTATATAACATGTAATGTAATATGAAAATGTTATGAATCTCCTGATATTCAGAACTCTAAAATGACACTAATATGAATAATGCAAATGTCAAGATGTAACAGTACAATATTGGTGAAAACAAATAAATGGAATTAAAAATATATATATATATATTGAACTAAAAAAATTGTAAAAAGGACTGTGGACACATTTGATCTTTTAAAATTAGTGGAAAAACACAAACATCCAAAGACACTACAGAGGAAAATGTAAGGATCATTGTTATCCTGCGTACTATTCAACACCAATTAAAGAAATTCCTTTACCAGTGGAAAAGAAGCAACTAAATATTACCCTTGAATCTGATCATCCTGTTGATACTGATGTGCTAGAAGCAAATACAGTATAAATCCTCTTGATGAAATTGTTGAAAGTTCTTTACAGATAAGTGAAGGTTCATCATTTCAACAAGACAATAGTTTAAGTTCTTCGTCAAACAGTGAACAGGATTCTATTTAGCAAACAATGGACCCAGTACTTTTGTTTTTGATGAGTGTCTGGAAGAACTACTGCTCAAAGTCCAATGCCAACATTATGTGTATCCTAATTGTACTGAACAAATAATAATAATAATAATCATACGTGTTGATAAAAGAACAGAAGGAGCAATGCTTGTTGTTAATATAGTATTGTATAGTATTTGATGTTGAATACGCCCATCTAGTCCAACCTACTGAGCAATACCCACATTTCCTGGCTAACTGTTGATCCAAGTGGTAATTGGAAATATCCCTGGATCAACTGTACTTTATGTATCAATACCGTTACCTGCAGCATTCCTTGTTTTCAGAAACCCATCCAGCTACCATCCAAATATCTAACTTAATTGTCAAGATGGCCACAAAGCTTTTAATTGGAAAAGTTCCCCAAAGAAACCAAGAGTAGCTTTTATAAATATATTGATATCTTTCTTAGATCATCATTCAAAAATAGTATAGTTAAGTATTTGAGGTTGAATAAAGACATACATCCATCCAGTCCAACCCATCTACCAATATCCTCATTTCCTGCCTAACTGTTGATCCAGAGGAAGGCAAAAGTAAATGAAATCCATAAAAATGTTCACATCTGTTTCCTGCTATAGACCAGGGCTTCTCAATGGGTTTGCCGGGCTACACTGGTGTGCCTCAGAAATTTGGTAGTGAAATTTTTTTTTACCAGTATAAATTACATTTTTATCATTGTGTACTCTAAAAATATATATTATGATACAATTTCAACACATTCAATGTAATGTAATTTTGCGCTACATTGATTTAAATGCAATATACACCATAAAGATCATAAAATATGGTTGTCCAACATCATGAACTCCGGTGTGAAACCTGATGGGAAAAAAATGGGAAAAAGTCTTTAAATGTGGAAATACATGGTAGGCCAGTGGTTATCTGCGGAGATGGCCAGTTTGATAGTTCAGGTCATTCTGTAAAATGTTGTGTTTATCCCACTATAAACATCAAGATACAGAAGATTATTACTTACCAAATTTAACAGGTCTTTAAATCTATGGCAATGGAAAAAAACTGCCTTTCAGACGTGTCTTGATAATTTTATAGTAGACAATGTGGATGTCCAAATTGAGATTTAAAATATTTTTTTCCATAGCAGATCTACAAAACAGTTATGGAAGCTCATGTTTATGATATTTTGTGTGATGCACTAAACATAATGTCTGGAGGAATGACCTTTAATGTAGTAATGAGCGTACGTAATGGCCGTTGGGTCGGGCCCCCGCGATCACACGAGTGTATGAAGCTTTAGATATTAGATGTTCAGCTATTATCTTTAGTGCCGGCGATTTCTCACCTTCCACTGTTCCTGCGATGGTCCCGTCTGCATATCGGTCACAAAAGAAACGTTGCGTGAACATCGGAGGATTATAACGTATGGGCACCTTAAGAGTTTGATTCATATGTCATTATTGTTTTAACTTACACACCTATATATTGTAGAAGTGCTATTTATCTGGCTAAAAATGAATACACAAAAACAAACAACATCAAAAAAAGTCATTATTACTTTTTGGCCAATAGCAAAAAAACTATTGTGTTTATAGAGCTTTAATAATTAAAATGTCTGATTTTCTTTCTATGTTTGATTTTTTACATATTTTCTCCTTGTTAGTGAATCACTATCAAATCCTAATTAGAGGATACTGACCCACCCACAGCAATATATTTATATTCTGGATTTATTCACAAACCTAGAAGATCATTTGTTTTATTTTTATAAAATTAAGTTAAGCGCTCTCACTGGTCAGCTGATTTCCTGTCCTGGGTCTCCCCCTGGAGGATGATCTTGGTATCTTTAAACAAGTTTAAAGGAGAAGTTCAGTTTGTTACTATGAAAATAAAATACTGCTGGCTCATCCTTAAGCTGCCTCTCTAAAAACCAAGATTTAATATGCCCGAAAATACACTATTAAAAAAACCTCTCCCATATCAGCACATCTGGCAGCTCTGGCAAAGAAGAATAAAGGAGGTATTTATTGCACTCATATACCATAGTAACATTGCAATTGTAATTGAGGTTGAATAAAGACATATATCCATCTAGTCCAACCTTTATACCCTCTACATTAACCCTACCTAAGGCTGGGTACACATGGAGGGACTTTTTGTCCCGACCAAGCGCGATACGAGCGAGCGCTCGGCCGGGACAAATGTCCGTTGGTCGCGGCAAATTCGACCGTGGACGCATTTATGAGCAATTGATCGTGCGGTCCCATAGGGAACTGCACAATCGATCGGAATTTACTGACAAATCCGATCGTTCGTTCGGCCAATTTGGCCGAACAAACGATCGATGTCGGTCGTGGCCGCCCGCCCCACACCAGCCAATATTTTCAGGGAATCGGTCGGTCGGACGAAAATATTGGCTGGTGTGTACCCAGTCTAACAGTTGATCCAGGCTAGAGGGGTGGGAGGGTGAGAAATCCTGACTCCAAATGGCAATATATTAATACCAGTAATTCTCAATATTTTTTAGTTTTAGAAACTTGTCCAGGCCATTTTTAAAGCTATTCAATGAACTTACCATTACAACATCTGCTGGAAGACAGTTCCACAGTTTCGCCGTTCTCACTGTAAAGAAACCCTTCCTAACCTGAAGATGAAACTTCTTTTCTTCCAACCTTAAAGGATGTCCACATGTCCTCTGAAATTACCTATTAAGGAATAATGCACCAGAGAGTTTATTGTATGGCCCATTAATATATTTGTATAAAGTGGTCATATCCCCACACAAACGTCGCTTTTCTAATGTAAACAGACCTAACTTGTCTAATCTGCCTGCATAGTCAAGCCCCTCCATTCCCCTTATTAATTTAGTTGCCCTTCTCTGAACTGTTTCCATTTCCAAGATGTCCCTTTTGTATATGGGATTCCAAAACTGCACAGCATATTCCAAATGAGGCCAGTGGATTGTAAAGAGACACATTACCATGTCCTTGAGAATACTCTCTCATATAATACACATTGCAGGTCCCACTGTGAGCACTGGAGGACAAATAAAGAACAATAGGGCCTCCCCATAGGGAACTGCATGATCGATCTGGATTTTCCGACACGTCCGTTCGTCCGATCGGCTGAAAATAGCTTCTGGTTTGTACCCAGCCGTAAGCTGGGATAAAGCCTCAATACCGGGATTTGGTATCTATACCATCTATGCCATAAATGTTACACTGATGAGTAAATATTAGAGGGTAAATAATATGCAATATATAATTCTTTTCACAACTCAAAGAATAACTAGTGTCCGGGTACAATGAACTATGTGCGTAATATTTGATGTTGAAGCCTAAATATTGAACATATACTTTAGATTCCTGTTTTTTTTGATTGTTGCTGCGAATTTTTGCCCAATCAATATGTTGCCAGCAGTTCTGGTTTTCTTGGTGCTTACTGGCTTAGGGAGCAAGGTTAAATATCAACATTTCACTCAGATTTTAATACACCTCTACAGGTAACTCACTTGTAAGGAATGTATTTCCCAGTGACATTTAGCTGACCCATAATTCCATATGCAGGAGTACATTGTTTCTTTTTTGGAAAGTCATGGGCTGTATTTATTTAAGGATTGATATTTGAACTAACTAATAACGATTCTTTGTTGTGGCACTGGTTCATCGATACTGCTAGTAGTGGTATTTGTTCGACCACATTGTTACAATGCAGACATAAAATTACACTTTTGTGGTTGTCAGTGTTTTAGGACCTCATTGTACAGTTATACTACACCCGGTAAAATAATATAACAAAAATGTGTTTATTAGCAGAACACCCCCCAAAACCTAGACCTCGCTATGTTTAGACTTTTAAAATTAAATCTCAGCCAATTATTTTCGCGGCTGACGGTTGAGCCCCTTCTGCTTTCTTCCAAGCATGGGAGCGAAGGGAAAACGGCTGGTAAGTATGTCCAGAGGCCAATTTCAAAAGTATAAACACAGTAGACACATTTTTGTTGGAGGGGTGGACTTGCCCTTACTTTTTTAGCTGTAAATCAAGTGCTGTATTGTGATAAACTCTTTTAGTGTGCAGTTACGGGCAAAAGTTGGTATGTGTTAAATGCATTGTGGGAAATTCCCTCTCCCAATGCTGACTCATAAAGATTACTAAGCATGCTTGCCCACACAGTGAGTCATGCCTGATAAAGGGAACATCGGTTATAAGCAGAAGGTGAATGCTTAGTACTGGATTGAAGGCATGCAGCAACACAACACATCAAAGTATGTGCTACTTACATGTATTTAATTATAGATTAAAACATCAAGTAATTTTACATACCCTTTAACCTGAAGTGAACAAACTAGTGTTGTTGCTCTATGGAAAAAAATAATTAGCATTTTGGATAGGTTTAACTTATTCAGACCCAGTTTGTCATTGGATTATGATTTGCATTGAGAATCCCTTTCTGTCAGTATATTTCCCGCAGCAGGTTAAAAACATTAACAAAGGAAATTTCAGTTTCATTTTGTTCTACTGCCACCCTTTCCCTCCAACACATTTTCCTTGCTTACTATACAGATGTCTCTTTAATATAGCACAGCCCATTTATTATCTAAAGCAGATGGCAGGAAGCAAGTTTATCATATCTGGGCATCAATCAGGGAACACGATAAAGGACTCAAGTGAATGGGTCTTTGTGACTGTGACTCACTGAGCATCCTGCTTGCTGCCAGTTATAGAATGTTTCTGAAACACAGCAGATTCACCAAACAATGCTGTACTTCCACCCAGCAGTTAAAAGGCTATTTTGAGAAACAGCTTTGCACTTTCTACAGAGATTCACCAGTAAAACTACTCACAGTAGAATTAGAATAGTTTTTGAGAGCAAGGAACTTGATTGACAGCCGAAATATAAGAAGTTTTAGAATGGATATATCTAAAGAAATAGGGGTCAGATTAACAAAAAGTTGTTAATTTTGCATATGACTGATTGTTACATACAGTGCATTGACCTTTTAACAGTCAGCAATAGAAAAAAATATAACGTGAATAGGATGGAAATATACTGACATGTCTGATCACTGGGCTTGATTGATTTTGACACAATATTGGTCATTGAAAAATGAGATCAACTTGAAACCTGACAAATAAACTGGACTCGGCAATCGGTCTGCAAAAATAGTGTCTGGTGTGTACCAGGCTTAATCAGAGTTTAGCACTGCTTGGCTTCAGAAATATGTTTTCCCCGTGTCTGATAGGATGACACGGCATTGTACTGAGCTGGACCCACTTGAGTGACAGCCATCTTCTCAAGCAAAACCCTAAGCAGGGGTGTTACTACCAGGGGGAGCAACCACAGGGGACCCTAGGAGTCAAGGGCACCCAATCTTCTTATTTTACCTATGACAGGTATAGCCTCCTCCCAGAAAACCACTGTGGGTGAAGCACGGATAGGGGCCCCATCATAGCTTTAATAGGGGGCTCAGTGATTCTTACAGTAGTTACGCCAGAAAAACATAGATAAAGTAGCTATATTTGCAGATTCCACTTTCACTTGACACCTTGCTAGTTTAATAATCCCATGTATAGTTAGATTAGCTGTAGTACTATTTGAATTGGAAAGGCCATTTCTGAAACTCTGCTCACTAGAAAAAATAGGGTTGCCCAGCTAGTAAATCCATGCAAAAATACTGGCTTGACTGCTATACAATAAATTGAGTGTTAAGCCACACTTCTAGCTCCACAGCACATATAGGGGTGTACTTGGGAGGGACTAGAATGTAGAATGTGAGTGCGGCGATCGATGAAGTAATACATGAGTGAGTTCCCATGAACAAGTGCTTTGGATTTTCCTGAACTTGCCGTTTAAGGACCTCATTACATGGCAATCACCTAAACTCCATTTAGGACTACATAGTTCTCCTTTAAAAGCATGGTGCATGAAAGCAGACATAATATTTGTAATAAAATAATAAATAAGTTCATCTGCAATAAGAAGAAATGTATTTCTATGATCTCTTATTCATGTGATTATCTAACTCCTTCTGCATGTTCACGTCTCTGAACACCCACAACTCTAGTTGAATTAACATTTAATTTCACATATTCATCTGAATCTCTTTGTGTATTTAATGTATTGCAGTTTCTATTTTTAGATCTGATGTGGTGGTTCCAGCATAATTAGATTGATTTAAATGGATTTGCTATTCATGGGAAAGGAGGATGATTCAGCCTGTTTTTTACATCACAATTATTGCGGTTTTCTTCTGCTGTTTCTTAATGTGAATTGGGTATTCAAGGGAGATTGTACTAGGCTATACATTATTCATGATGGCTGCTATACTGTATTCTGTGCTGTACAGTAGTATTCCAGTATCCTGCACACACACATACAGTTTACATGGCGTATAAATAGACTTATCTTCATAATGTATTTGTTAACAGACAAACAAACAATATTTACTCAAGGTAAATCATTCCCAGGAATAGTTTAGAGAATTGGAACGCAGGGGCCTTAACCCACGTTGTTAGACATTACCGAAACTGCAGGTTTATACTGGGCACATGGGAGATTTATGAAGCCGCAGTAAATTACCAAAGTTTTATTTAACCCACCGTGGTCACAAAATATTGGGGAGGTCAGTAAAATAAGCACGGTGTAAAATACCTTAAAAACCGTTTTTATTTGTAAATGTTACAATGTCGGTGTGGTATTGCAATAATGGGTTAAGTTATGAGGACACAACAAATAGTTAATTATCAAAGGACAACTTCACTGACCAAATCCTCGCTCCACCATTAGAAAGTACCCAGGGTGAGGACCTCATCCCTGGGTTCACTTTCTTATTCTAGATTGGTACGCCGATCCTGAAATGCGGCAGCAACTGGGCCAATGAGGAGACGCACTCTGAAAGACGCCTGTCTACTCATTGGCCATTTCATGAACGCGGAAGTGGGACTTTAGGTGAGTAAATCTAAAGTTAGAAAGTGAAACCGTGCCATCTGTAGTACCCAGGGTGAGGACCTAAAGTGCACTTTACAGATGTCCTATTACAGATGGCAGGAGGGGGGTCTAGATGAGTATAATTGTCCTTTAAATGTGTGTTAGACCAAGCTGGAAATAAGGGAATTAGTTAATACAGCCACATTTTAGGGCCACTTACTTGATGCAGTATCTCCTCTCTTTTAAAAGTAAACAAAGATCTGATTAAAAAACCCAAAGGTGTGTGTCTTACAATCCCAGGCTTAAACATGATTATGTCATAGGCCTAGGTCAGCCTATGTATTGTACATTACAGAAATAACCATAGCAGATATCAGAGAGATTCAATAAAAGTTCATATCATTAAAAATGGTGCTAATTTTGCCCCAACTAATCTGATGTTATTTAACATTTGAAAGCTAACATCTGATTGGTTGGGGCACAATTAGCACCTTTTTTAACAATAAGAAATTTTTTGAATAACCCAAATAGTTCGTTAAATTTCGATCTAAGCACAGAAAGGAAATTGCTGAAAACTCCCCATTTTGTGAGCAACACATTTTTAGCTTATAGATGTGAGTCACTAACGTAGGCTTGGGATTGTGTGTTCCCAGTTAATAATGTTCCCAAAATAAAAAAAACAAAATCCCCCCCATTACATGTCCACACTTCCAGCAGCTAAAATCAGTTTGCAGCCGTGCTTCCCTCTCTTAGATATCACACAGCAAAGATGAGTGCTAAAAGCCTGCCTCCTAGACGGCCCAGGGCCATGATTAACATAACACTTGTTATTGGCTGGTGGGAATGTCTGTTACAACCTCTTTCCTCCTCCTCTGCCATTTAATCAAACTTGAAATGCCCTGTTGCTAGGATACAGCCTACATAATCAAGCTGATAAAGCATGGGTGGAGGAGTGTCTTCTCGCATGCTAGCTTTGAGTGACAGTTAAGCTGGGTACACACACTAATGATAAAGCCCCGATACCGTCGGATCCGGCAGTATCGGGGCTTTATCGTTATGTGTGTACGCTTGTTTCCCGAACGAGCGCCCGGCCGCCAAACGATCGGGTCGGCCGAACGCTCGTTCGGGAAAGGCCGAAAATTTCCGACGGCCGCGCTAGACACCCTATAGAGGAGTCTAGCGCGGCCGATGGAAACACACAGTCCCGAGCGTTCTCCTTATGAAGTTCATAGGGAGAACGCCTGGGACTGTGTGTATGCAGATCTTTGAAAGATGGCAGACAGGATCTTGCAAGTCCTGTCTTTCATCTTTCAGAAATCTGGACTGTGTGTACCTAGCTTTAGAGGCAGATAGAATCGTTACGCCCCCTTCACAGCATGGCTAATTGAAGACAGAGAGAGGCTAGAAATCAGGAAATAAATGTATGGAGAGGGCTGTATACCTTTACTCTTTTTAAAGCAATTTTTAAAAAAATGCATTGAGACAATACAGTTTAAATATGCATTTCTCCCACTAAAACAAAACAAATGGCAGATAGGTAAAAATATATAACTGTATCTGTCTAATCTGCAATGTAAACATTAGATATTTTAAACCTTCATCAGTCCGAGATCCTACTTTCGTGTGCCTTTAATTTAGCAGATCGTTATAACGTTTGCAGGACTGTTTAAATACAGATTATTACCATCTTTAAGGGAAATGCAATATTCCGTGCCAAGGTTAAAATAAGAGCAAACCCCATGCATATTGATGTAATATCGGGTTAGCAAGGGTTTTGTATGAATTTTTAACATGGTGCAAGCCATTCAATAAATTTAGTAATAATAATTTTTTTTTTGCACCTAAATTAAAGCCTTTTCAGTTGTGGCTTTAAAGCCGTGCAAAATGTCGCCACTTATCACTCGCAGTCACATGATGCAATAAAATAGTAGCTACTGCAATACACTCCAGTGGCAACCACCTGGCACCGTTTCAATCATTCTCAACTATGCTGCCTGGCTCATTCATTTTTCTTCTCACTTCTCTAATGCCTCTCCTCTCTGTCAGTCCCTCCACTGGTTGCCCATCATGCAAAGGATCCAGTTCAAACTGCTTACCTTATCCTATAAAGCACTATCCAACACAGCCCCTCCATATATCTCAGAGCTGATCCAGCGATACCGTCCCAGGCGCAACCTCTGCTCCGCAAACGATACCCTCCTCTCATCCACCTTGGTCACCACTTCCCATGCCCGCATTCAGGACTTTACTCGTGCTGCCCCTCTGCTCTGGAACTCCCTTCCTCCATCTGTCCGTCACCATCCCTTAACACCTTCAAATGTAACCTTAAAACCCACCTCTTTAAGCTAGCATATAACCTGGCCTAAACATTACCCCATTACTACCCAATATGATTCAACCTGCCTTTCACACTCCACTGCCAATCTATTTACAGCCTACCGACTCCTACAACATTATGTTTCACCTCATATCCTCTAGTCTGTAAGCTCTTTGGGCAGGGTCCTCTCTCCTATTGTATCACGGTATTGCTGTAAGAAACTCATCACTCAGTTTACTCGTATTTTGTATTACCTGTGTATGTAATATGTATGACTTTGTATAACATGTATTACCCTGTATGTAATGTATGACTGTGTAATTGTAAAGTGCCACGGAAGATGTTGGCGCTATATAAATCAATAATAAGAAGAATAAAAGTGCAGGTCAGTTGCGATAGGAAAATTCCTGCATCAGGTTGGGTACCCACATGTTACCTGCTTTGTGGGTCGGGTTCAGGTAAACTGCAGTGAGTTTAATGGCTTTCGAGTGCCGTTCAGGTAGATGGGTGTGGGTTGGGTCACGTAGCAGGTGCGGGTTTGTTTAATTTTGGGTTGGTTGCAGGTCTGACTAATTGCAGGTCGGGCCAGGGGTGTTTATGGAACCCACCAGCAAAGCAGGTCGGGTGTGCAGGAATCTTTATAGGCTTCATTAAAGAAATGTAATTCAGCAATCGTAAGGTCTGTTTTCCAGCTGTCATTCTTTGCTTTGCAGAAATACAGTTAATATGGAAATAAAGATTTGCTTACTAGCAGGAGAGATGGTTTTGATGAATCTGTGGATACATAAATTAAATCCACAATGTTAAGTAAACTAGTAACGGATGCTAATGCAGGTGTTGGATTTCTAAATATAGAGCCCAGTACACAGAATAACAAAAACACACACACCATTTTAATAATGTAGATCATTCTGCATGTTTAGCTGAGGAACAGACAGATTTGCAATGCAGCTTCACCTTGTAACCATAAATAATTAATTGGAACCTTGGCAAAAGCTTTGATGACAGAAAGAGCAAAGTAATAAAACCAATGTAACCACACGGCACGGAAACCGTCCTATGAACCTAGTAATCCCAATCAATGCATCACCCATCCCATAGCTAATGGAGCAGAATGAACAGCAGTGAGTCATCGAGAACCAGCAGCAGTGATTTTCCATCAGTTGAGAGTCAGAGCACGAACTCTGCAGAGGAAAAAAACCATCAATAGCTTTTGTTAGATTGAGGAAAGTTAGGAGAGCTATTAAAGGAGAAGTAAAATCTAATAATAAGGTTAATTTAGCTAATTTTACAATGCAATAAGCTAGAATTTTAACCTTACTCCTGGGAGATAGGCAGCTGGCAATGTTTGCATAGTATGTACTGTAATCTTACTGCATATGTTAACTAAAATGAATTGGCAGGTGATGTGTTAACATTTTATTTAGAGAAGATTGAGCTGGATTTATCTGTATTCATTATTATGCCAGCAAAATGTTTTTTATTTATTAAAATTTGCCAACCAAAGTAATGGACAGAAATTTTCTGTACAAAAAGAGACCAGACAGGGATGCCCACTCTCCTGCATTGCTTGCATTAGCCATGTAACCTGAAGCATCCACATATAGAGGAAATAATGTCCCGCCGGCCTTTTTTAAATTCGTTTTATTAAGTGACATAGTAAAAAACAACACAGGGGCACTTCTAGGGTTTTTGCTGCCTGAGAAAAAATTTTGAATACCGCTCTTGATTATTTCCAGGCGTGGCACAAAGTTAAATTGGGTGTGTCTTTGCCCGTGGTTTGTTGGTGGGCGTGGATGAAAATTTACGATTTTGAACTTCCTATGTATTAAACAGTTCCTCAGACTGTCAATTAGCAATAATGTAAATGACTAGAAACAGATATTACATCCCTTTCTCAAACAGCTTGTGTTGCCACTACCATATTGTTCCTTTCAGGTTTTTATTGCTCAAATCAATGTAATTTATTTTATAGCCTGTGCTATACATGTTGGTGCAACTGTTACAATACATTAGAAATGCCGTACTTTCTGTAGTATAAAAGATTTTAGCCAAAAGATTTGTAAGCCTGCCACCATGTCAAGGTAGACTCTTTCAGCAGGGCCCTAACTAACCGAACTAGTCTAATCTAGTCTAACAAGCTAACTAAAGCTAACCTTACCAAATAAAATGATTTTAATAACATCATATCTGTTACTAGGGAAAATTATTTTTTTTCTTGACCGGCCAAGGAAAAAAACATTTTCCCCTACTACTGCCTGTCTGCCACCTTTCTGCTTCAGTGCAGGGGTGCCGATTGAGACAAATGTCTCACTCTGCCTATTGGTAGATGTGGCCCTGAAACAACATTATACATTTTGTAATCCAAATAAATTTTTTCTTTAAATTGTTGCATATTAGTTTATTCAGATTGCTAGTATATTGTCACACGGTGATTATTCTAGTAATTTTAAAACATTAACTTTTGATGGAATCTATTCGTAAAAAGAGTAACCTGCTGCTTATACTGTTATTACAAATTTCA
Source organism: Hymenochirus boettgeri (assembly GCA_019447015.1). Classification (NCBI taxonomy): domain Eukaryota; kingdom Metazoa; phylum Chordata; class Amphibia; order Anura; family Pipidae; genus Hymenochirus; species Hymenochirus boettgeri. Next base: position 43,045,707 of record CM033471.1, on the reverse strand, counting down.
ATAAACATTTTTGAAGAAACATTTGTTTTATGGTATTATTCTAGCATTGTATTTATCGCTATATTCAGTTGGTAGAATGGTTAAGGACAATTATAACTCAACCTTCCCTCCACTCCTCTCTTTGGTCAGTACTTTTACCCAGGGCGAGGATCTGAACCGCTAGGTCCTCACCTCTGGATTTGCGTAACTTGCAGCATAGCCTTACTGACACGCTGCTCTGGAAGGCTCCACCCCCTCCTCCCCATCGGTGATGAGGCCAATAGGAACGCTCTGGAATGAGAGTGCCTTCCTATTGGCCTTGTCGCGCAAGGAGAGGAGGGCGCGGAGCCTACCGGAGCAATATGTCAGTAAGGCTATGCTGCAAGTTACGCAAATCCAGAGGTGAGGACCTAGCGGTTCAGGTCCTCACCCTGGGTAAAAGGTACTGACCAAGAAAGTGTAGGATGAGGTAGGAGTGTAAGGTGAGTATAATTGTCCTTTAAGAGATGGTCAGGGGAGCATTGGACCAGTTGTCCCAAATTGTATTAAATTTGCTGGGGCAGGCTCTGTGCACATATATTATTTTCTCTTACGGGAGAACATTATTTATTAGTTTAATCCAATTTTCGATCATTGGTGGGGTCGGGCCATCCATTTTAGCACTATTTCTTTTCGGGCAAAGAAAAGCGCTTCTCTCAGAAAGATTATTTCTATTTATTTCTGAGTCAAGTATTCCAAGAATACAGATTTTCCCCCCAATTTCCACAGAGGATTGTACAAGTGTGGATAGTAGATGTACCACCTCGGTCCAGAACTGATGTACCTGAGGGCATTCCCATATTAGGTGCCAAAAGTTGACATTTGCATTCTTGCATTTCGGCCACAATATCTCTCCTTTTTTGTGATATAGCGTAGTCTATTAGGAGATAGATTCCGAGGATATATCTGGGATAAATCTCTGCCATTTACCAATAAGTTTTGGGTATCCACCTTTGTATAAATTAATCTTGAATATAAACAAGAGATTAGTCCCTGGGCACCTTGTGTTCGTAGGATACCTATCATCGGATGTGTTGAAATAGTTATACCCCATACGCAGTTCCTCGAATGGGTATATTGTGTTATTGTGTATAATGTCTCAGAGTTGTTCGACTCCCTTAGCCTGCTACTCCTTTGCGGATATAAGATTTTTGAGTTATTATTATTTTGGATTTATATAGCGCTAACATTTTCTGTAGCACTTTACAATTACATGTATACATTTATATCAGGCCCTGCCCCAAAGAGCTTACAATCTAAGCGCATTTATTTGCCACATACAACCTAGCCACATACAACCTATCAGTATGTCTTTATGATTGTGGGGGAAACCAGAGTGCCCGTAGGAAACCCACACAAGCACAGGGAGAACATACAAACTCCTTGCAGAGGCATCCAATCAAACTCAGGACTTCAGCGCTGCAAGGCATCAATGCTAACCACTGAGCCACCGTGCTGCCCAGTTGAGTTGGGGGAATATATTATTATTTCAGAGAGAAATTGTCTCTGGAGTTTCATTGTGGCTAAGTGAGGAGTTGGTTTCCACCCAAACTTTTAGCGCCTGTTGGTGTAGGCAGGTACGTTTCCGCTCTGCATGTCCTTCTGGGTAGCAGAGAAAAGTAATGAATTCAACTTTTAGATATTGTGTTAACATTAATTCTGCCATTGGGGGTTCAGTGTCTGCTTTTGCCTAGATGCAGTTGTACCGGAGCCGACTTGCTAAGTAATACAATCTGAGGTTAGATAATGCAAGTCCTGCTTGGTCTTTAGGGCATTCTTGTGCAGAGAGTTTAGCTCTACCAGCCACCCAGAGAAATGACACCAGAAGTCTGATTAAGCGCTTGAAAAAGGTCTTAGGTATGTATACCACTGAGTGTGAGATCATATATAAAATTTTTGGGATCAATACAATTTTTATCAAATTTATCTTACCCAAAAGGTTTAGAGGAATATTCCTCCAGTGGATCTTTCGTTATTTTTATCCCCATGTATATAAAATGTGGTACCGTTTCCAGTGGGTATGATAGCATTATAGAGTGGTCAGCAATATCATCAATACAGTATAAGCAGGATTTCTCCCAATTTATATATAGTCCTGCATGTAGGCTAAAAGTATTTATGAGATTAACCAAGGCATGTAATGGTGTTTCAGGGCTTTCTAAACATATCAACATGTCATCTGCATATAAAGCTAATGATTCTTTATAGGGACCCAATTGAAAGCCTCACATTTCTGTGTTTGCTCTGATCTGTAAGGCTTCGAGAGCTATAGCAAAAAGTAATGGAGAGGACAACCTTGTCTAGTGTCCCATGATAGATTAAATACAGTTGAGGGTCTGGCGTTAACAGTTATATGAGCTGTAGGTTTTTTATATAGGATCTTTACCCAATTGATAAAAGTTGTGCCAAAACCAAATCTGTATAAACATGTCCATAGAAACTCCCATTCAATTGAGTTGAAAGCCTTTTGGGCATCTAGGGAGACCATTACTCTACGACCAGCATTGTCATCGTTTAACGGAGTTTGGATTAGAGCATTTCTTATATTTGTGGAGATCGATCTCCCTGGTATAAAACCAGTATGGTTGTAGTGGATGGTCAGTTATGGTTCCTTGTAGTCTTTTTGCTAGGATCTTAATCACTATTAAGAAGTGATATTGGCCTGTAGGAGGTGCATTTTGTTGGGTCTTTCCCCTGTTTGGGTAATACTATTATGTTAGCTTCATAAAATGTATTTTGGAGGTATCCAACTTTAATTGCTTCTTGGTATACCTCTAATAAATGATCTACAATTTCGGATTGGTAATTTTTGTAAACCTCGTTGGGTTTACTTGGATTATACTTGGTTATTTGGATTCATATAGTGTGGAATAGAAGGTTTTAAAGGATTCTAGGATGTTGGTAGTGTCTGTGACTAGTCCTTTGTCTGGATCATTTATAGCCACTATTGTTTGGATCTGATTAACTTGGCGGGTTAAAGCTACAAGGAGTTTGGCTGATAGTTTGCCATTCTCATAGAAGGATTGTCTTTGGAAAAATTGTTTCGGATTAGCTTTTTCTCATAACATAGTGTTATATTGTCTTTGCAAGATTAGCCAATTGTTTTGGAGTTCTTTGGTTGAGTTTAAGCTATATAGTTGCTCTGCTTCTTGCATTTGCTTGGCTAGGGTGTCCTCCTCTAGTCTTGCTGATTTCTTTATATGTGATATCGTGTGGAGGCACCCTCTAAGGAAAGCTTTAAAGCAATCGCATTTTGTGAATATATGAGTGTTTGATGAATTTTCTTCCCAGAATAGCTCAATTTGTTCTGGTATAATATCGGGTTGGTGTATAAGGGTTAGCCAAAATGGGTGTATTCTCCAGGGTTTGGTAGATCTGGGTTCGTCAATGTGTCTTATTGTCAGTAGGAGTGGTGAATGGTCGGTGCTTTACTGAGTAGCAGGTAAATTCTTTGTCGTGTGGGTGCTTATGTCTCCAAGCGTCTATCCATCCCATATCATGCATATAATTTTAAAGTAGCGCAGTTAAGGGTTGGTAGACGTTTGTCTTGGGTGCAGTCTATCGATTTGCTGGTTCAGTAATATGTTGAAATCACCCATACAGTTTTGGCATGTGGGTATTTGGCTATAAAGGGCATCAGGTTATAAAATATGTTCTATATGTTATAGAATATTTTTAACTTTCAGTATACGATATCTTACTGTATTGCGTATGAGAAGCGTTACCCCTCTGGAGTATGCAGAGTGGTAGCTGTGTGCTGCCCAGCCGACCCATCTTTTCTGTAAAAGTCTTATTCTAGGGCTCAGTAGGTGACTGTCGAGTAAACCTATTATATCTGGTGAATACTTTTGTATAAAGTTGAATACTAGTGTTCTCTTAATAGAGCTATTTAGCCCACGGGTGTTCCAGGCCATAAGGGTAAGGTAAGTCATTTAGAAATTTTGCTTATGGGCCAAGATTAACCCTAGGGTTTCCTGTTTATTTGGGAGTTCAAGGTACAGGTGACTTATTGTACTGTATCTAAGGTGTATTAAAACCATTTTACAGCATGTTACCTTTCCTAGTAAAACATTCATCATACAAGTAGCATTAACAAATTCCGAATTTCCCTCCCCCTCCCTAGTACCTTGAACTGTACACCTTAGGATCCCCAAACACATTAATTAAACAACAAAAGAATGTAACTTTTCGGGGTGTTTTCAACAAAAGAATTTTATGTGTTCTTATTCAACAAGTTTGGCGGTTATGTAAATTATTACCACTGCTTGGTGGGTTGTTAACCACATGAGGATTTTTTATGACCAGTTTGCTTTATACTTATTGGATTTGTACGTCCGGGTTGGCGTGATGGTGAGAGGGTTCCTGGCAGTTTGTTGCGATAGAGTTCAAATATGCCGAGTGACTTGAGGTTATTATATATGATTATTGTTGGCTGTTGAGGTCTGGGATTTGAGTCTTGAACAAATATTAAGCTGTGTAAAATTGCCTGTTTTTATCTGTTAGGTGGTCTGTTTGCCACAGTTTCCACTCAGTTCATGGACTCCATAGGGTTGTCAAATATTTGCTTTCTTGACCTTGCATCACTTTGAGTTTGGCTGGATACAGCATTGCATAGTTTTTCCCTCTTTGCCTTAGTTGTCTTTTAACCTCTAGGAAGGTGGCTCTGCGTTTTTGGAGATCTATTAGAAAGTCAGCGAAGATCATTATGGTTGAATTTTTCGAGTTTTAAGCTCTCCTTTTTGGCGTGCCAGACACAATATACAGTCTCGGTCTCTGCTATTAAGGAGCCATGCTATTATCGGTCACGGCTACTTCCAATTGGCGGGAGGATTGCGGAAATTCGGTGTGCACATTCAATTACAAATGTTTGTGATAGTTCAGAATTATCGAATTGGGTTTTAATCCATGTTTCTATAAAGTTCTCAGGGGATCTTTGCTGAGATCCTTCAGGGAATCCCACAAACCATAGATTTTGTCATCTGTTTTCCAGATCATCATGTTTTTGTTGCTGGGTTTGTACCAGTGTTTTTAGTTGGGATATTTCTGCTGACATCGGGGTTAACAGTGTCTTCTAGGGCGGAGACTCTGTTTTCTGCTTGCCATATTCTGTCTGAGTTTCTGCATGTTCTGCCTGAGCAGACTCACTTCTGTTTTTAACTGTTCCATTGCCACCATTATGGATATATTCCCCTCCTTAATAGCTAAAATAATTAGAGTCTTACCTGTTGCAGGGTAGGTGGGTCGGTGGTGCCTTGGTTTTGTGGGTTCATTGGATTGCCGAGCGGTTCATCCTGGTGTGTAGGCTTTTTAGTTGAAGCTGTCACAGCCTCATGTGTCTGGGCGCCATCTTGTGCCGGTTCGTGCGCAAAGTGCAAGAGCTGCTCGGTCACAGCCGCCTCTCTTTGTCCTTGGTCATCTCCACGGGTTTGGGCGAGTTGGTTCCAGTGCGGTTTTTGCCTCTCTGTGATCACAGCTTTGCAAGGGACTGTGCAGGATTACTGTAGCAGTGGAGCTTCTCCTATATGCGTCCTACCATGCCGCCATCTTGGACACGCCCCCCGAGACTGGTCTTTTTAAAGATGATTTACTTCTCACTATTTCCTCCTCCCTAGTGTTCCACCATTTGGAGAAATTGTACCACTCCACTGGACTGGTTCAGAAATCATCTATTTAATTCTGCAAGTTTCTGGCTTTTCCTGAATTGTGCAGCCCTCCTACAATGTGTGTCCTGTACAGTTCTACATAGTTTTACATGCTCAGTGGGTTTTCTAGCTCACCACACCCACTACCTGAACTGTAAAGTAACTACTGGATGACCTGCTTATGCCCTCTGTGTAATCAACAATGAAGAGTCAGAGAAGGCACCAGAAACTAATAATCAACAATCAATTTTAGGCTTATTTAGATTTTATTTTTCTTGACGTTGACATTAAAGAAGCTTTATGTTTCAATTTTCAAGTTAAAAATGAAATCTATAAATCCTAGAGAGCGATTACCTGCACCTACAACTTACTAGCTTGAATCAACAGCTGGTATCGTGTGCTGGTAGATGATTTATTTTGCTGGACAGAAATTTAGTTTCTCTTCATGGAGTGGCTAGCTGAAGGCCTCTATACACTCCATATTTAAGGCAATCTTAGTATATGATTACTAAACTGTTATTCTACTTCCTTCTGCTGCATTTTACCCCAGCAACAGTGGCTCCCATTTTATATCTCAAAGAAATTGTTTCTGGTACCCAGTACTAGTGCTGTGAAAAATGCAGGTTTATTGGTTTATTATGGCTTGAGAAAGGATGAGGTAAGTCTGAAACATGTAGTATGCATGTTAGGAATAAACCTGCATTTTTCACAGAACTAGTTTGGTTATTGTATATTTCAGCAGCAACTATTTGTGTGAGGTATGGGAACCGGAAAAGTGGATACCGTGGGTGAGACATGTACTATGAACTTCCTAGATAACCAGACTTGTATACATTCGCTCACATCCAAAACATTTTGTCTCATTTAGAAAGGGCTGAATCTACCCTAAGGGCTAGGCCACACTATCGCGTTTTTTCTTGCATTTGCGCATGCGTTTGCGTATGCCATTGCGCTTGCGTTTTTTTCAGTTTATTGAAAACGCGACAAAGCACCGAAAACGCACGTTTTCGGGTGCGTTGTGATTGCGATTTTCGTTACGCATTTTTATTCGCAATCGCATGCATTTTCCTATACTTTACGAAAAAACGCTTGCCCAAACCCAACCACAATGAGATTGCGTTTGCAGAGCAGTGTGGCCGTGCCCTTAACACTTAAAAAATCCGACCTTACAAGACTTCAACAGGCAATAACCAAATTTATTTGGCACAACAAATGTCCTAGCATTAAGAAAGATTATTTGGCTCAACATAAACATAAATCAGGAGGTTTTGGCCTACCGATCCAACATAAATACTATGAGGCTGCTAGACTAGCACAGACAACCCGATGGGCTCAAGGTACCCATGGAACCAATTGGGTAGATTTAGAAAACGAGCTATCAACGCCCAGAAATGTTTATTCAATCTTATGGACATCCCTAGCTAAAAGACATTTCACTACCTCTTATCTAACACCTAATGTACATTATAACCAAAAATTCTGGGACAAGTGCAACTCATCAAACCATCTTATTCCCACAGCTCCAATGCACTTCCCTTCTTTTATAACCCGTCTTTTCCTCCGGGCCTGTCCGCCCCATACGCAGAGTACTGGTGTCAAAAAGGGGTTTATAGACTCAACGACATTTGCCATCACAACCACTCCATCTTATCTTGGCAAAATATACAACCTATACTTCACCTAGATAACACAATACACACAATTAACTCAGTTCTTGAATACATTCCTACAAGACTCCACACAACACAATCCCTCCAAATACGAGATATTACGCGCCAGTACAACTAATTTTAAAGGTTGAATCACAAATGTATACTCAATATTATAGCATTCCTCTCAAGAGGTTAAATTCTTACCAGTAAATAAATGGGAAACAAGATTAGAGATGCAATTAACTGAATTTCAATGGCAACAGATTTTCTCTCATTCCTCTAGATGTAAAGTATCGCGGCGAAGAGTTCAAATCCCGGCCTACGGGGAAGGGGGCAGAGAGGGGCTGCTGGGAAGGGGTTGTGCCGCAGTTCGTTACATTCACCCGGCAGAGGGCGGGATCTACGCCCCCCCGTGCTGGCGGCGGATGCGACCACCTGTGGCACAACCCCTTCCCAGCATCCCCTCTCATCCCCCTTCCCTGTACACTCGCTGGGGGGGAGGGACCCGCAAGCGAGGGCACTGATAAGTGCCTTTTGGGGCTTAAGAGGTCCAGCAGCTCGAACCGGGACCCCCCCTCCCCGGCCCTCAGAAGGGCCATTGCAGCCATGATAAGGGCCTTTTGGGGTTTAAGGGGTCCCTCAGCTCCTACTGGGACCCCTCTCCCCGGGACTTACAAGTGCCCTTGCAGCCGTAACAAGGGCCTTTGTTGGTGGTCCTGCAGCTCAAAACAGGTCCCCCATTGGTTCTTAGAAGAGCCCTTGGGCATGCCTTCTTTCTTCCCAGCCGGCGACACCAACTCTGCTGATCTCGCTAACTCCAGGGGATGTCACTGTGACTGCCATTGACACCTCCAGCGCTGGCGACATTAACGTAGTTGATGTTGCCGACATCTTGATCCAAAGTTTTCTTTCTTCTCAAAGCTATTCCAAAATAAGAAAAGAACACCTCTAAGCACTCTACGCTATAAAACCCAAAAAGTGTAATACTGTGGCCTAGCGTACAAAAACACATTATTTTATTGGCAGAATCATAACATAAGACACATATAAAGTGTGATAAAGTGCAAAAGTGGAATATAAAAATATATATAAAAACATGATTGAAGACAAATTGAGGATAAGTGCAGTTGAGGAAGTAACAATAGCACTGGAGATAATTGTAAATGTAATGAAAGTCAGTGCCCGGGCTAAGATAATCCCTTGCAGCTATCGATGGTCACTCAGGACTCAATAGGTGCCCACTCTGGGCTTCAGTCACAAGAAAATAAACAGTCCGATCAATACCGATGGAAAATCAAAAAGCGATAGCTCCGGACTACACCGTTCCCAACTTCCCGTGTTATTAACATTGATTGGGGTATGTTCGCCATAAGTATAAACGCTGCACCTTACCGTCACCCGGTAAATGTTCAAGTTTGTTCCGGTGGTCGGATACATATAAATATATAATATAAATACAGCAGTCTAGGGGCACCAAAAATCTCCAGCGTCTGTCCAGATAACAACATCTGTTATGATTCTGCCAATAAAATAATGTGTGTTTGTACGCTGGGCGATAGTATTACAGTATTTGGGTTTTATAGTGTGGAGTGCTTAGAGGGGTTATTATTCTTAATTTGGAATAGCCCTAGCACCCCTAGCACAACCTGTATTCCCGTGAGGGATGGGTTTTTCGCTGGTCCCAATGATATAATTAGCTGTTGCACCTCCCCCCCGTGATTGATTTTTCTTTCTTCTCAGCCAGCGACACCAACTCCGCTGATGTCGCCAATACTAGGCGATGTCACTGTGGCCACCAGTGATATGTAAGTGGGCCTGTCTCTTGGGCAGCTGTATCTCTCTCTAGAGCTCCACTGGTTTCTATCTCAAATTCCCCTAAGATTACACCTGTCTGCCTCAATTAAGGAAAAGATTATTCAAAGTGATTACATTGATTTGATTTTTCTTATTCTATCAGTTAAATGTTTTAAAACAGAGAGGATGATGTGGACAGAAAGAGCCCTGTAGCTTGCACTCTCTCAAACTGGCTTTAAAGCCTTTTGCATTTATGCCAATATCCTTAGTACTAAAAAATGCATCTCAGTCCATTACTTTGTAAGCATACTGATAACATTCTAGAAGGGAAGTTATGGAGGTTTGGTTTTTTTACAAAGATAAATTTCATCAAAAATGGCAGTACATCCATTGATTGGGTGCATAGAGGGAGATGCCAGCTTACTTTGTAACTTGCATTTGTAACCAGATATTTAAGGATAATTATTGTTCTCAATCTGGCAAAGTGCAAAATATATCTGTTGGGTTTGGGGGCAGCTAACTGACAATTGCCACGTGCCCTTTAAGGTAGGGGTTCCCAACCTAAGTCACACTGGGGGGCGCACTGGTGGCCCTTCATGCAGTGAACTTTATGAAGTTCGGCCATCTCTACATGACGCAAAGTAATTTTTTCATTATACACACTTTAAAACAAAAAACTGGTCAACTGTCAGTTACCTGCCCCCAACCGAAATATTTTGGACTTTATTACCTTTATTAGTAACCAGATATTTAAGGATTATTACTGTCCCCATTATGGCAGAGTAACCTGGCCCCTCTCTCTCTCTATGCAGTGAATCAAGACAGCAGCTGCCGACATCACAACTGGGGCCGGAATTACCATAAGGCCATGGCCTAGGGGAGGGATGTCAAACTCAATAACATAAGGTTAATTGATTTTAATAAAATCCCATATAGTAGATTATTTAATTTGGTCTGAACTATAAAAATTTATTTTTAAAATAAATATTACACCTATTCATTGTTCTAGGGATGCAGTTATCACTATTTAATAGAATCTTTCTGTATTCCAGTGAATAGGCAGGGGGGTGAATTGTTACTGGCAAATACCAACAGAGTAATAATGGATGGTTCTGGACACTAATATTGCACGGCTGGCTCCTACAGTAAAGACTTATAAAGATAATAAAAGTTAGCAAGACTTTAAAAACAAAATTTGGGGGCAATTGCACAGGTATCTCATAAAACTCAATAATCAAAGTTTTTAAAAAAACAGCTAATACATCACAGTAAATCACAATGCAGATTCCTTTGCCAGAAAGGAACAGAACGTATCATTAAATTTCTGGTTACACATGTACAAAATAAATTGGTAAAAATAGCAGTTGAGTTGCAGGCAGGTAACAGACAACTCACCATTTTTTGTTTTTAAGGGTGAACATGCCCTGTAAATGGTATATCCAATATTAAAAATAAGCAACCTGCTTTGTAAGGTAATCAGGTCGGCTTGGTATGTATTGTTTTAACAGAGAAAAGTTTGATTAAAAGGTTTTTATTAAAGTTCAAATTTGCGCTACAGACTTTTTCCATCCACCTTTATCATGCAGGACCTGTATTTTGTGGCTATGCCATATCGCAAAATTCCAATACAATTCAGTGTTCCCATTGGTCTATCATTGAAATATTTTCTGATGTGCTTGTAAATTATCGAGCCATGGCTATGACGAAAAAAACAGAAGTAAGAACTGTGGTATCAGTAAAAACTAACTCCATGTCTTCTTGGAAAGGCAGAATATCCAGGGTTACAGCTGGTGATGGTATCATGTGTGATTGGTGGTGTCCTTGTCTAGTTTGGTGTAATTGGATGGTGCATTATTGTTGGGATGAGGGTGCTGATTTTTTTTTTTTTTCGTGGAAGGGAAGAGCTTGATGGACTCGTCTTTATTCAACCCAAAATTAATGTGTACATTTTCATGGAACTTCAGAAAGGATGTTTAAGAAATTTACAGGAGAACAAAACAGCAATCCGGATTTTTTTCAGCTGTATTTTAACTGTAGTTTTACCCTCTGGATATGTAATACTGTAAAAAATTACAGGTGTGCAGATTAACCTTCACTACTTACCCGATCATGTCAAAAACAAGGGGATGTCAGCCCTGTAAATCACACACAAGTCACACCATCTAATTGTATGCTGTATTAAAATCATAATTAAGTCCACACCATATGAAGTGTTTTGTTTTTTTGCTCTTATTTTAATTTAAACGTTGACTTTTCTACGTTAAAATTCTAAAATAAGAATACAATACAAATACTTAGGGCTAGACCACACTGAAGTGCTTTTAAGTGTGATCTGATCGAGCTTTTAAAAGCGCACACTAGTGTGGCCCAGTTGATGTGGTCACACTAGTGCGCAAGGGAGCACTGCGTTGCAATTCGTAAATCGGAGCGCATGTGATCCACATTTTTTGTGCAATTGCATGAATTCTGATTGCTAATCACTGGACTATCGCAATCACAAGCGCGTTATAGTGTGGCCTTAGTCTTAGCGTTTAGACTACTATTCAGGAAAGGTTCCTTCTAATATTATCATTCCACCACCAAAGCTGGACTAACCATTAAGTATTGATCTATCTAGGCCCTAGAAATTTCTGGAGGCCCGTTTACAGACGCAGAAACAGCATTTCTTAAAAAAGGGAGGGACCTAAATCACAGCACTATGGACCCATTTCATCTTTATTGAACCACTAACAATGACTTGAAAAGATGGCTCTGTGCATGTGTTTCCTGAAAGAAAGGCCTACAGGCACCAAGTAAACAATTCCCTCAGTGGTCAGATTTTCATAATAGAAAAACATTAGAATGCTCTTCATCAGTCCTGAGATAGAAACACTTCTCTTTTTACTGAACATAGTGAAATTACATAGCAGCTTTAAATCCTACCTTCCCTTAAGGAGATGTTTTAAAGGTGAGTGAAATATAATTAAATAGAATGATAGCGGCCCAGGTGCAAAACAGTAAATATAATAACATAATTGGGTAACAGACTTCTGCTACTAAATTTGTTTTTGAACAACTGTTAACTCTCGTTCCTCTAAGCTATGCGTGACTTCCTCCTCTCTAATAAAAGCTATACCATGTTTTATTTATTTGCAGGTCTCCCAGTGGATATGATGTAGTGAGAGAGATGAACTTTCACGAGACAGTATAGAGAATGAGAAACACCCACAAAGGAAACTTACAAAATGTGGTTTCCATATCAATATACAGTATATTCATTACCTATGATCATTTTTTGTTGTTTGTAAATGACAGACCAGCATATTTATAATAAAAATAAACTTTTTTTGTGATATATCTGGAAATATATTATCAGTTTTACAGTCAGGCTCAAAGATAGCCAGACAATCAATTCTAGAAATATTGTACTATAATATGATTAGAGATTTCTAGTTTTACAAAGAACCTTTTTTACCTTCACTTGCAGACATTTTCTCTTTTTGTGGCAATACAGGACTTAACACACGTGGATACTATGTATTCCTCATGATTCCGCAGCGATACTAACAGCTAAAATAATGACCTGTGCCATTGAGCTGCCCTGCAATAGCTATCATTTATAAATATTAGTGTATTAAATTGTCTTTTACATGGACGGGGCAATAGTAAAATACAAATAGTATTTACCAATTATTGGCCATGTTTATGGCATAAAAAACTGGATTGCAGCAAGGCCACCGAAGGATAATTTTCTATGCAAGGTATAGGAAGTTTGGTTAGAAATTTGTATTTGCAAATCACTGCAGATTACCAACAATTTCAATGAAATTCACCATGTTATCTGTGAGGAACCGGCCATGTTTGTTCTCAGCTTTAGGTACTATGGCTTGGAACCATTACTTTTTTATTTAATTCCACATTATGTCATTTGTTGATTACTAATATACGCCCATTGCAGCCCATTTCCAATTTCTAGTAACAACCCAAAGCACACATAGAGGAGCAGTTTCTTTACAGATTTATTCATGGATACAAAGGCTGTGTGACATATAATTGCAGTATTCTAAATAACACGGATGTTGGCAGGTTTGTTTTGAGAAAATCAACAGTTAAAAATAATTCAGCAAAGCAGTAATCTGAAAACATCTTTAGGATAACTACAAGCACCTAGTGCTGCAATTTATACATTTTGTGGCTAAGAAAGTGCTTCAAGATATTTATTATCCTATCTAAACTAAAACCCCTGCAAAGTACTAAATGCAAATGATCAATGCTGGTGTTTGACTAATGGTTTGACTTGTCTGTTAATTCCAAAAACAGCCTGTTCATTGGTTCAGCAGATGAAGTTCCACTATATAGCAGTGTGTCAGAAATTTTACTGTTGCTGCTGAGATACATTCACTATATAGTTCACAAGCTTTTTGAACATTACAGTCATTGCTGTGGGAGCATACACACCCAACATAAAATGTATCTGTTGTATTCAGTTCAGTTAAATCAACTAGACCTTAGGTTTAGTTCTTGAAGATGTTTCACTAGTCATCCGACTGGCTTTCTCAATTCAGAACTCAATTCATTCTAAATTGAGAATGCCAGTCGGATAACTAGCAAAACTAAACTTTAAGTCCAGTTGATCCAACAGAATACAACAGATATACCATGACCTGGATGAATAAGAACCTTCACAAACAACATAAAATGAAACATTCATGAAAAGTTGGAATTATTTAAACAAGAAACACTAAGGACATTTTATAAAGTTATAAACAAAAACTTTTACTTACAAAAATGTGATTGGATGCTAAATCATTAAATATTTTTAATTGGCTTATTTCTTTTTGTTACCTGTCCTCCCAGTTTTCTTATACGTACCAATCAGTGCCCCTCTGCATCTGCAAGTTAAATCCAGTACTGATACAGTACAAGCTGGGCAACTGTTTGCAAGGTGAATACTAAGCCAAACGTGAATTACTCCAGTATGAGTTTTATCATTTTTTTTAAAAAATACAATAAAGCTATAAATCTTAAACATCTATTTATGTATAGTGTATAAAACAAAATACCACTTGTAAGGATACATTCCAGCATCGGAGGAATACATTAAAAAGGTCAACAGTGTGTGACTATTTCTATGCATTTTATGCTGATGGCTATGAGAATGAAAAAGGCCAGGTGTATTTGTAGACTTCAAGGTCCAGCCACTGATGAATCAATATTTTTTTTAATTTAAATTTGTGGCTAGAAGGCAAGCAACACTGGCAAGATTAAGCTCCAAATCAGCTGCTAGCGCCCCAGACAATGCAGGGTTTGCTTTATTTTCAGACATGCTACGCATAGATTTATCTAATGACAGAGGCCCATAAATTGAAGGAAGCCAGGCCAATTTGTCACTGCCTAGCATACTGTACATAGGTTTTTTGGGGATTTCATACCACATAAAACATGCAACTCATAGTGACCAATGAGCAATTTGATTTTGTTGAATAAGTAAGACACAAACATCCTATTGGTTTTTTAAACAGATTAACACACATTTTTCACAGCTAAGGATCCAGTAAAATAGGCGCACAACTTAATATGTTCTGCTAAAGTTGAAACTGATATGGGGTTTGGTGCATTGCACTCTACTAACCGCATTGCATGAGAATAATTTTACATTCATTAAAAAAAAAATACAAAAATAGATCTTTTGAAAGAGATTGCCTAGCATCTATAAGAATCTTAATGGAATAAAAACCCTGATTTTAAACACAGTAGCTGTGCAAAGGGAATGTCTTCCTCATGCAGTATGTCTTCCTCATACAGTGCTTTAACTAGTTTGCTATGACATACCAAGATAATCCCAGGCTTAGTTATAAATGATATACTTGGTAATTAATAAAATCTCAGTGTCTGAATACATCCAAGCGTAATGTTCGTTTGTATAAAATTGAGTTTACCACTTGATATAGTAAGAGGTAATACTTGAGACAGAAGTCAAAGACTTTCTGGAGGTATATTCCTATGTCATGCAAGCAAAACGTACTGCCAGGAACACACAAAAAACAATTATGGCCGCAGTGAGGCTCCAATGTGATTTTGAGATGGGATTCAAGTCTTTCATTATACGATATGACCAACTGATACAAAATTCCAGTGTGAATAATGGGCAACAAGCCCAAAATACATTCAACTGTTCTTTTTGATCTATAAATATTTCCAAGGCAAAGCAAATAACAGCAAACTATTAACAATCCACTCTACCAACATGTAGAAAGGACAATTTTCTAAATGACTTTTGTATGTTATATGCCCCCACAAATATTAATATTTTAAGGCAATATATCTGATCTTATACTTTGGTGAGTGAATTTAATTCTCTTTATATAAACATGCCTTTAAAGTGGTATCCTGGGATGTTTAACATTAGCACACCTGGCTGTAAGGATGTGCATCATATTTCTGATATCATTTTAAGTCTGTCCCACATGCCAAGTTGAAATTACAAGCCCCTATCCCCTTGTTTTAAAACTAAGTATAGAAATTTAAAGGGAAAGAATGAATTCCGATGATTCCCATAAATGCTTTTAAATAGTTAAACCGATACAGACTTTTGAAAGTGATTCAGTGTTTATAATATGCCAAGTTCAGCACAGTTTTAGAAAGGTCTCCTATGTAAAGAGGTTTGCTTTGTGTCCCCCGCTGTTAACTTGCTCTTGTAAGCATGTCTTGAGAGTCTTCATGCAATCCTATGTCTGCCTCCATCAAATCCGGCTCACTTGGTTTATGCTTCTTCATGGCCACGGATGACATTGCATCATCCTTGGTGAGCTCTGATGCTAGCAGAGAAGTAACAGCACAGCCAGCTTTTCTGTTAGCTGAAAGATAAGAAATAAATGAAAAGGTTCATGATTAAAAAATAAAGATGACTATTTTGTGTAATGGAAAGACTCAACCAGATAATAAATATTATCAGGTATGTATACTGACACACACAATATTTACACATGTACACTTTGGGGTAATTAACACAATGTTGGGCACTCTGGACTTACAAATGGCAAATGATAGATACTGGTCTACACCAGGGTTTCTTACTGGTGTAGCTTCAAAGAGCCAGAGGTGTGCCTAAGAATTTTAGTAGTGGAAATATTTTAACTGGTATTTTTGTTACATTTTGTATTCTATAAATATATATATAAAAGATAAAATTTCAACACAGACAATGTAGTATAACTTTACATTCTATTGATTTGAATAGAATATTCACTGTAAAGTGCCTAAATATTGTTAATTACAACATTTAGAACACAGATGTGCCACAAGAACAATCTACATTGCAAAGTGTGCCAAAGTCTGAAAAAGTTTGAGAAACACTGGTCTTTACTATTATGAATAACCATGGCAATCATAATAACCTTAAATCATTTCTGTCCCTTCCAGCTAAGGGGAATATCAATGGCACATTTTTGGGCATACCGCATGAGAATACAAGGGGAAGTTCAGACAAACCTGATTTTTCCTAACTTAAATATCTACATTTGCTGATTAAAATGATGGATTACCTGATTTTCCGAGCAATTTCTAACTGAAGATAAGTAACTGAAGATAAAGTAAATTATTTCACAACAGTAAGGTTAGCAATTATTTTTGTTCCTATCCTGGATTGGATAAAAGCCTTCATAAAATTATTGCAGAACACTATGATGATGTAAAATTATAAGCATTGAAACTCATAGCCAACCAACACAAAAAAGTACATTGACAGTTATCCTTATTATACCTATGTTTAAGTGTCTTTACTGTTTAAACTATTGGTATACAGGGCAGAAAAGTAAACTGGGGAAGGTTAGACTGAAATATCAGACAGTAAAACTAGGAAGTGAAAATGTAAATGCACCCTAGATTGAAAATGATTCCAGTATATAGCCATGTTCTGTCCTCTTATTACTCCTGATTATCCCTTTAATGTCCATGCTCTTACACTTTCTACCATGCTGTTATAGATCTGTTTTGATTTTTCTCTTTAGGCAAAACCCTGACCATTATTAAGCATTTTTACCCACAGCAACAAACCTCCTATGGGAAGCTAGACTGCAGGTTACAGTAGAAAGTAGTGAGTAACTGCAATGCAAGTTAACATTATGGTTTACTATAGCTGTATTCAAAGGTTCTTTCTTTCAGTACAATTATTGGTATATATGGGGATATTTCAATTAAAAAGGCAACATGAAATGTCAGTAGGTGATGTTCTTTGCTCCTCGCTAAAACATCTGCATAGAATAATCTACTCCTATTTAAACAATATTTCAATTTTTTTTTTAAATTCTTGAATAATTAATGGTCAGCCACAATAGATTTCTATTAGTACTGGGCTGTAGAAGGAAGAAAGGTTAAAAGAATTACAATGAAACATTTCCATGGGCAGAGCATGCACATACCAGGCACATGCAGTATCACAACACAAAGGGCAATAACACCACTAACAGCTAGACAAAGTAAACTTTCTGCAGCAACAGCAAGATGAGCATGGTTCTTTCACAAGGATCAGCATGGAAGCACCGCTCATGCAACCTCATTTATGCTGATCCCTATTTTTCACGGGTAAAATTTTACAGTAAGGAACATGTATTGGAAGACACAACTAATCAAGAATTAAAAGTTATGAAGAAACTACTTTATCCATTAGAATAAGTTAATTTACTATTTGATTCCAGCACCAACCCTCCTGGCAAGGAAAATCCTATAACCTAGCATACAGCATTCAGTTCATCTCAGTCCAGCTATTGGAGGTTGGTCCAATTTTATGCTCATTATTTTAACATGGGGGAAATTTGGAGCTTTCGGTTTTGGGTTAAACACTTTCCCTGCCAGAATGTTGGACTCACTTTGCAGATCCCCAGAACAATAGAGATTGTATAGTACAGAATGCTACATTGTTAAAAAAAAAAATTAAAAAAATCAGGTTATGGTTAGTTCCCTTTTACTCCAAAACAACTGGTTTGAGAGATGCATTTGGCCATTAACTAATCAAGGAAATCCAACATAACATTTGCAACTTTTTTCAATAAGTAAAAATTTAAAAAAGACTGTAAAGTTAATATGCAAAGTGTGGTAAACACTATGTGCTAGTACACATTTCATTATAAGGATAACTAAACCACTTTGATTTATATTTCCCGTAATAGTCAACTTGCTGATTTGCAATGGTTCATTTGATTCTCGTAAAAGTCCTTTCTGTTACCCGCAATGAATCCTTAATGAAATAAAAACTTAAGAGCATGGATACATTGACAATATGAACAGTTTTTTTACGAGATTCATATTTACTTATATCATAGCCTTAAAAGTCTAGGTCCATAGCAACTATTTAAAAAGACAGAATTCTTCTCTTTGTGCTCTAAAATGAAACATATGCTTGGTTGCTATGGTCTATGGTAAAACTACTCTTATGTCTGTGCCAAATAAGTACCAGTGGTAAGATAATGGGATGTGGCGCATCCAAGATACACTGTTGTAGAAATAAATTTCTCATAACCAAAAACAATCTCTCAACCCATTAGACAATGCTGATGTATTTCTTTCTTAGTTAAGTATAATGCAGTTAAAGGATCAACTAAAACAGGTTAAAGTAAAAATGAACAAGGAAATGCTGGGTGTTTAACTCAAAAAGGGTATTAGCAGCACAAACACATAACAAGCAAATGTGCCCAACTGTTACCAAGTCGCAGCCTGCTCCTCCTCCTCACTGAGGGACAGGAGAGAGCCTATTAGGGAGAAAGACACCATTAGAAGAGAGAATTTAACCTCTCCCCATCGTACATTTGGAAACTTACCTTTGCACAGGCCCACAGTACATACATTTATTGTATATATGTATGCAAGGAGATCCTGCTCAAACCTTAATTCAAACTAAATTCAGGTATGGTGCACAGAATACATTTATACAACCCATTCCACATCTTAACTACACATATAGCTTTAAGTGAAACACACATAATGGCTCACTATTTTGCAATTGACATTTTGTCATATGCAATCAATAATCTGTCTGGGAAACTTTGCGGGTAGGCGGAAGAAATAAATGTCACTGCACCAGTTATAAGTTCCAATCATAGAATGTTGAATTGCCATAATGTTGGGACAGTGTATGACCATCTTAAAGGGACAGATCAGTGGAAATTATCAATATTTGTTTAATTGTTAGATTGTGTAATGCCTTCTTAGTTATTCTACATATTCTCTCCCATTTTGAAAAATCAGTTGATTTCATACCCTTTGCTGTTCCATGCTGTTGATATTAGTGAGCTGACATTTCAGGCTCTAACAGTCCTTCTTCTTCCCAGGATGCACCACATCCTTGGAATGTTCCTAACAGTAATTTCTACTGATTGGCTGCTAGATGGGTTAAAGATCCTCAGATCTCTACTGAGCAACTGAATCAACCCAGGTGCTGGGTCAAGGGCAAGACCATAACGGTCTCTACTAGGAGTCCTGCAAACAGGAAGTCAGTATTTTGGTTGCATTTATTTATATACAGAAACAATGCTGAACTGGCAGATTAAGGTCATTGGGGTGATAAAATACTGCTATTTTTTCTGAAAAGCATATGTATTTGCACTGAACCTCCCCTTTAAGATAAATAGTCACAATGATCTTTTTGGTGTATTTAGCTTTAGCTGTGCATATGGCAACCAAAGGAAATAGTTTCTGAAGGAATTCAGACTCTACACAGGTTGCTCTATTTCGGTTCAATTCTCTTTAGAAAATGCTCTCAGATAAGAAAGATTTACATCAATAACTATTAATATGATTTGGCCATGTGCATCTTTTTTAAATAATCAAGTTAAATGAAGTAAAATAAGACATTTGCAGTCCTGCTACCCATAGTCACAGTATGTATATATATATACAGTATATTTTATTCTACTATGCAAATAAAAATACATTTAGATTTAATCAGTCTTGGTAACCATTGATAGAATGACTCAGACTAACTACACATGACTCTATTCCATTAAATGAAATCTGTTAAACTGAACAGTGGAGAACAGCAAATTTACCTTGACGTGGACCTCTTTTCCGTCTGAATGCAGCTCCAGACTGCAAAGCTTCTAGAAGACTATCCATCACACCAGTCTCATCACCCTCTAGATAGAGAAAAAACAAACAGAATGATTAATATCATTTTTATCAAACAAGATGCTAGATACATAAGGATATATAATACTGACAAAATAAAGTTAATGCCCAAGTCTGAGCTCACCGGATCAAACTTCACCACATATTGGGTAAATTATAAGCTTAAATGGGATAATTTGGTGGTATCTAACCATGATGGCCTGTTATCACTCTCTGTGTGTAGGGCAAAGTTTTTGTGTGAAGTAGCCAAATCATACTTCTTAGTACCTCCAAGCCCAGCAAGCATGTGCAATAATAATAAATAATACAAATTATTGCTTATACATTTAATAAATTCTTATTATAACAAGTGTGGATTTATATAGCACCAACACCTTGGTGCATTACAATGACATTAATACATTCAAATCTGGCCCTGCCCCAAACAGTTTACAATTTGATCATCTTATCACACACACAACCATCAGTATGTCTTTATGATTGTGGGGGAGACTAGAATACTGGAGAAAACCCACAAAAATGGAGAACATACAAACTCCAAATCAATTATTTTTCCTTTCTTGAATACTTTCCAGGTGACCTACAGGAAGCAATATTTATGTCTACCTGAATATATACAAAGGGACGTTTAGTGTTAGTATAGACAATCTCCCAGAGATATTTCTCTTTACAGATAAAGTAAATGATACAGAAATGATTGCAATTAATAATAAATGCAGTTATATTAATGGGGGATCTCTATTTGATACAATATGATTCATTCTAACAAGACATTTGCAGCAGCATGTGATTTCTTCCTCTCTACAGATCAGGAAATACTCCCTAGTAATGAACACATTCTGCATGTCTGGATTTGTGCCTTGAACACAATCAATAATACGAAATAAGGCACATGTTATGGGAATGTCTTGCTTACGTTTCATCACTACAGACAGTCCCTTCACTGCAGTGCAGGCTTGTCCTCCCTCTGCATTGCACAAGCAAAGAAAAGGGAGGAGGTCAGAGTAAACAGTCATATACATTAAAAAGAAAAGCTTGCACCATGCTCCCTCTGCTGGCTAAAAACCATCACAAACTGTTTTTCTTTTAAACCACAAACATTCCTACACTGTTCTGTTAAAATACCGTGAACGGCAAACATATTCTTATGTTTAATGACATGCGGTTGACAGAATTATTTTGCTATGATTAATATTCACAAGCAACCTGGGATCATAAATGCAGGAGTGAAAACATTTCTAGAATGAGGTTTCTCCAATTGGTCTCGTTTATAACATTCTATCTGAAGTAGAACTACGATTCCCACAATCCCCCTTTCTGGCAGCAAGGGGGATGGAAGAAATTGTATTTTTACATATGAATGTAAAGTAGTGTCTACAGCTTCTAAAGGTTGTTTACTTATATTAACAATGTCAAGCATTCAACTGTAAGGAAAATTATACGTAGAACATGTAGCCTGCTCTGCTCTACTGTGCAGTGCTGTGTCCTTGCGAGGCCCTTGAACTCACTCCCTTATATGAGAAAGTAAAACCAGATGGCTACATAAATCTCTTTAAACACCGATCCACACACAGTACAAATCTCAAAGCCAGAATGCAGCCAGGTTACAAAGCTAACACATTCAGTTTTATTTATATGGGGAAAAAATTAAAGAAATTAAGATTTTAAGGTAAAAATAATCACAAATTCACCTTCCACCCCTGAAGCTAGGGGGGTTAATTAGTATGTTCCTTTTAGTGTTGCCACAGCAACAGTCGAAACCTAAATCTATAAATGCATATAGGAACATCTGTCACTGCATTACTGGCAACAGAGATACTGTCAATGTCGCCATCTGGTGGAAGAAAACTGATTTAAAACTTTGACCTAGATAATAAAAAAGCTTTGGCGTGTGGTTGAAATTAAAATTCCTGTGATTGTTAAATAACACATTGGAAGAGATGAAATTCTTTAAGTGTAAAAAAAAAAAAAATGCTGAATTTATTTAGTAAGTGATTTATTCTATAGCTACGTTTAACCTCTGAAACAGTGAAGCAACTGAAAAAGAATTCTACAGAAAGGCAACCAGAACAAATGTAGAACATGCATACGGCTCTAATTTGGAGCTTTTGGTCATTTCCTCCCTTTTCAGCAATTTTTTAAATTTATTTTTTCCCTTCCTCTGGAACAACTATTAGGTAGGGTTAACACTTTAGTGACTATAAAGGTTGGAATGGATGGATGGATGTCTTTATTAAACCTACATTACTATGCAACTACAGTATGTTAGTTTATTGGATAGTTTCAAGAGGGGGCTGGATAAGTTTCTAAAACTAAAAAACTAAAACTGAGCGTTACTGGTATTAAATACACATAGTTCTTGTTGATCAAGAGATCTTTCCGGTTGCTATTTGGAGTCAGGAATAACACCTGCATGCAGTACAAACTGCGTCGTAACCGGTCAGATCAGCGGAAGAGTGGGAAACCGGGTAAGTTCCTAGTACTCTCCTGGCTCGGACATGTTTCATTGAAGAATGGGAGGTAAGACATAGCTCCTTTACCTCCCGTTCTTCAATTGAACAGATTGAGCAGATTGCAGTTAAAGCTGAAACGTGTGCACTTGCCCTGCTTGTTGCCGACCGTGGTAGTGTGGCCTCATCCTTAATTTCAGGGGCAAATAATTTATAAGACCTACTACAACTTCTTGATCCACATTAAAGTACAAATGTATTCTCCTCTCTGACAATGGACAATTGTGTTTGTTATTAAAGGGTATGTCCACCCAAAAATAAACTTTTTATATGTTCTTTATATAATAGCACCAACCTCAAACGCCATGTTCATTTTTCTCAAAATCATTTGCTTTGCCTGATATTTAATGAGATATATATCAGGCTGCACTTCCTCTCCACTTCCACTTTAGATGACCCCAAGCTGCAGCTTAGAAGAAAAAAAAAATTCTTGCCTGTGTTTGTGTGTCTCTCTCTCTATCTCTCTCTCTGGGCTGGCTGGCTGCAGCTGTTGATCCTGGATTTCTTCAGTACACATAACTTTACAGCTGTGATTGGTTGAGAGGGAAAATCCAGGGATCCAGGGGTCAGACCATTACTGATGCAACTTCCTCTGTTCTCACTGCTGGATGCTAACAGACATGCTCAAGAACATGAAAAGAACAGAGGCAAGGTAATGTAACCTGTCTCTGTTCATCGCTGTATTGGTCCATGTTGCAGGATTAAGCCAGCTACAAAGGTCTGTAACTTTTGAACCACTGTACCGATTTACATGCTGTAAAGTTTATTTTGGAGCACTTATTTGGGCCAAATAAATATAAAAAGTTAGTTTTGGGGGTGGACTTGCCCTTTAAGGACAGAGATGAGAGATCTGTTTAAAAAACATCTGGCAATTATCAACAGCTGGGTCAGCAGGATATCCTTAAAAGGGGGAAAGTCCAAATATGTAGCTTATATGGATATTACAAACTTATCTTTAGCATTCAAAAAAACCCTTAAAATTCCCCCCCCCCCCCAATATTACACTTATCTATATAAAAAAAACTTATAGATTCATGGCAGAAATTGTATTTGTATTTTAACCATGGCTCTCCAGCAGTCTCAGCAACACTGAAGGCAGTGAGGGCTGAGCTGCAGGTCTTTAACAAAAACAAGTTGTAGAAAAACAAGTTGGAAGCCTAATGCTATAATTAGTTTAAAACTTAAACTGGAATTAGTTTTAAAAGTTGTGCCTTATTGAGCACATCTCTTCTTTCAATGAAATGTACTTTTACTATGTGCTCTGTCTGATCCACTGAAATAAGTAATCAGGAGCTATGAAATGCACCTACCAATTTCCATAACTAGAAATAACACTGCTCTGAATAGGGTTAAAGCTCTGGACAAAGAGACATTCCAGAGTGCACAGCTGTGACTAGAAGCAGCTGCCTAGGTTGCACACTGTTCAGTCTGTGAATAATATTTAAATAAATGACTCACATCTTTATGTAGAAATATAACAGGTATCAACACAAGGAAATAACACAATCTGCTGACTTACTAAAATAACATTTTACTCAATAGAGACATGACTCACTGTAAAATCCTGTCTGAACAATGCCTAATAGAAGGATTCTGCAATTACAGCCAAGTGACTGTATTGGGTACGCATTAACAAATACAGTAAGTCAGGTGTTCTCTTAAAACTAGTAAAAAGTAGAGTACTGTGATACTTTTAATGGACTAACAGTTTATTTTAGTAGACAAGCTTTCGAGGGATCTAGCCTCTTCCTCAGGTCAGAGCAGTACTTCCTTTGTTATGAGGTTGTTAAACTGCTTCTTTAAGCGGCAATATATAGTATCTTCCATCTTGGTAAAAATAAAAATTGTTTTGCCATATTAGTCCAATATATGTAGTAAAAAGTAGAGTACTGTGATACTTTTAATGGACTAACAGTTTATTTTAGTTAACAAGCTTTCGAGGGATCTACCCTCTTCCTCAGGTCAGAGCAGTACTCTTAAAACTATACAGACTTCTTATTCAGCTATGACAAGCCTTTAAGCAAATTTAACAGTAGTATCATCCAATGCCATCCAATGAACCATATTGTTGAGCATTTTAGGCTGCTTCACAGGCAGCCTTGCTGATGTATTTGGTGCTGTCACCATATAAATATATGGCCTTGATTGTAGCTAGAGAGAACAATGGCAAACATCAGCATAGGACAGTGGTCTACAAGACTGAAAGCAGATGCAGTAATTCAATGATTTGTAGTTAAGTGCAAACCATTTTAAAGGGTTTTTTTCAGTGGAGATAACCTTTAACGTTTAAAACAAGAGACATGTGAGCCTCCTAACATGTACACTTTTGTAGCCATTTATTAAGACACTTCATTCAAATTTAGGCCAAGTTTGCAAGGATCTACTTGTTTAAGTGCAGCATACACAGACAGATATTGTAATAATCATTAAGGAAAATCTTTCAAATAAGGTTGGAGAATGTTGGTCAATTTGAATGTATAGCCAATCTGCTAACAGTATGTCAGTTTCAGATGTCACTGCATGGCAAAATACTTCCAACGTGTAATTTCCAAATGAACTGTCATATTGCCACTAATACACACAATAATAACAGCAGACTTAAGGCACAGTGCAGTGTTTATTACCTGTGAATACATTACTCAAAGGTGTGAATAGTGAGGTTGGGGATATTTATCACTGAAATCATGTGGTGGGTTTTTATATTAAAGGAGAACAAACCCAATTTTTTATACCCCAGAATCTGAAAACAACCCCCCTTAAAACACCATAAGCTATAAAATCCCACTTCAGTAAATTGCATTAAAGTAAATGGAAGCCTGTTAAGAACTGGATGAAGTATCTGCGTGTTTGTGCAGTGTCAGACCACACTTCCTGACCTGAGTCACATGCTTCCTTGCTTTATCTTTCCTGTAAAAGGATTGGCTAGAGATTATAAATGGGTGTGACCAACTGTAACAAGTTTCTGCCACATCTAAGGACTGAGCATGTGCAGCAAATAATGGTCGTTGACCAAACTGTGTGATACTAGAATGATGTGAAGTAAAGCACAAACCATGTATTATTTGGGTAAATTTCCCAGCATCCGTATTAAAATGAGAGTTAAGACACAGATTACTGGTTTTATATCAAGGTGCCTTCTGGTTCAGTGTTTTTTTGTGGCTTTAGTAGTCCTTTAACTTTGGACATTGCTTTTAAAGAAAAGATGAGTTGTAGCAGCACCACTGATTGCACAATCTTAAATTAAAGGACCACACTTAAAGCACAAAACTGGTCACTTGAAAGAAAAAGTTGGTGCATACCATGCAATATTTCAGTCCGATCGACTGATAGTTCAGTTTATCGGTCAATCGGGCCGAAATAATTTTATGGGTTTTCGGACGCGACTGACTGTTCATTTGTGAAAATTGGACAAACATATAAGTCGGAAAACCACGGAGATTGTGCGGTCCACTATGGGCCACACGATTGGTCACAGCAAACTGTTGGCCGCCGCCACAATTGTTCCAAAAGTTATATTTAGCACACTGTTAGATGTATTGCTTACCAGACATTTAAGTATAAGTATTTCTTCCATTCTGGCAGAGAAGGCTGTCTACCCCCTCCATGCACTTAATCAAGGCTGTGACTGCTGACATAATAGCCAATGAGTGACTGTTCTTTACCCTGCTGCCTCCTCTGCACATGCTCAAGTTCCTAATAGCTCATTGAGTAGGTCGAGGAGGCAACAATACTAATCATTAAATATCTGGTTAGAAATACATATAAAAAAGTGCTTAAAATAGCAGTTGGGGAATCATAGACATTTCAATTTGCTCTTTTCTCTGCAATTAGTTCTTACCTGCATTCATGTCAATTAGTTGTTCTCTCTTCTGCATCTTGTCTAACCTCTCCTTCTCTGCCTTCTCCTTGGCCAGTTTGGCTCGCTTCAACTTTTCCTCTGCTTCTTTTCTCTTCTGATTTTCTCTAAGAGCTTGCTGTAGAATGATATCATACAACCAGACAGACAACAGTCAGTATCTCAGGAACAAGCAGTTAATATTGTATTTAAACTTCTGTTTCATAGATAGAATAACTACAATATACAGACAGAATCAGTTTTGTTAGGAAAAAGGGCTCATGCATGAAATACTTGGAGGTTGGATAGGTTAACACATTATATGCAGAACATGTGGGCAATATGAAGTTTTTGTTACTAAAATTCATATATTAAAAATCTGTAAGACCTGATACACACAGGCCATCAGCCAGAGGAGGACTGGGACCTTTTGGCCTGGGGGGCAAATACAACCAAGTGGCCATTTTGACCATGCCCACTTTGCTATGTTCACACACACTTTGTTTAAGTTAAGCCCATTTTTAAGACTGCTATTCTCATTTTACTTGGTTGCCTGCATATATTTTTAAGTGTATGATGTGGTGAAGATAACTAACAGACTAATAAACTGAAGGGCTGAATTAACACTCGATCTGGGGGGCTGGCAATACTGGGTAGTGATCTGGAGGGCTGGCAATACTGGGTAATGAATTGGAGGGCTGGTAACATTGGATAATGATCTGGAGGGCTGACTTAAGGCTCATACACATGTGCGATTGCGGGTCCCGACTCGCAACGCACGATGTGTACGAAGAAACATTTCGCCCGTTAATCGGGCGAATCAGAAATAAAATATAGCGGCTGGGGCTGGGGGGACAGGGGGAATGTTATATTAAAAAAAAATTCAAGGGTGGACATGCCCTTTAACACTGGCTAATGATCTGGAGGGCTGAAGAATAAAAAAATGGGATTAAATACCTGAGACACCCATATATTGCTCTGCTCTCAGCTTTCTGCCCAGTATGTCAGTAAGTATTCTGCTTAACTTTTGATACTGCTGTGCTGCTTCTATCAATCTGATAGTCTGGACAGGAGTTTGAAGGGAGAAAGAGCAGAATAATGTATGTAGTCTCATATATACGCACATGCTACACCCCCAATCATCTTTTACCACGTCAGTTAAGCTTCAGTTAAGCTTCAAACTAAGGCAATGTCTCCAAAACCTCATTAATGACCTCCCATCCTCGTAAATTCTCTTTAGGCTGTGGTGCATGTAAGCTCCCAGTGTCAGTAAATGAAAAAAGTTCAGCAGCAGAGGAGTTTTCTGTTCCTTGCCCATGTTAGAGCTAGACATAACTTACTAATAGCTTCTGCGGCAGCCCAAATTTTTCTTTGGAGATCAGCCTGGAGGGTTATTTGCCCCTTGGCCTACTGGGCCAGTCCACCCCTGCCATCAGCTAATGTTCTTAAAAAAAACATATCTGGCAGTGATTTTCAGTTCCCTCTGAGGACAACGAGGCTCCTGGCATCAAACTAATCCAAATTTTTGTTGCAATCTTTTTAAAAGGTTTTATAATTTTTGCTAAACAAGAAAATAAGATGCTCAATGTTATTCTACGGTATTGGGGCTTTATCGTCAGTGTATGAAGCGTCTTTCCCACAGGAACATGTAGCCATCGAACATTCATGTCGTCCAACCCCCCTGTTGGGACACAGCCAATGGAAAGACACTCTTGTGACTTCTAGAGCTCAGGGAGGGAGAGGCCTGGAAAGGCAATCTCATGTTGAGATCTCTATTGAGATCCTCTGACTTGTCATAATTTCCCCCCTCTGAGTTTAGCAAACAGCAGTAAAGAAAATCTATAAACAACTGATCATTTCCAGGCCCGCCTCTAGACTTTTTGGCACCTGAAAAAATATCCAAATGCTGCCCCCCATGCCACGTTGCTGGAAGGAGTGTGGTTTTACAATTGAAAGTGACTGGTGGGCATGACTGGTAAATAATGCCCACAGTGACTGGTAAATGATGCCCACAGTGACTGGTAAATGATGCCCAACATTGATTTATGATCTGCAGGCATAACAAACATTGATTTTGATCAAATGAATTACCAGAAGGGAGGAGTCCTAGCTGCATTCTGTTGTGCAATGTAAGTCATGGCATACCCTGCTATTTAAAGTGACAGTACCTCCCGAAAATGTGGTTTTTACAAACGGCATTTTTTGGTGTCCCCCCGGCATATGGGCCCAGGGCACATATGCCCCAGGCAGATTATGCCAGGTGAAAAAACTGCTGCCACCCTACAGGGTGCTGCTTTGTAACGCGCTTCACCCTGCCTCATTAGGGAGATGGCCCTGATCATTTCACTAATTTAGCCAGTTGAATAGCAGCAGAAATATTTACTCAGTAATTCTATCATATATTATATTGATTTGATACACATAAACTCATAAAAAAATTACGACTGTGCCACATGGCAAAAAAAAAAGTTGTATAGTATAGTATTTAAAGTTGAATAAAGACATATGTCCATCCAGTCCAACCCATCTAGCAATATCCTCATTTCCTAAAATAAGTGGTGACTCATAGGTCTCCTACTGCTTATTTGGGGTAGTAGTATACACCTATTATGGTGGGTGCTGAGTGGAGGAAGTAACAATTAAATACATGAAAATTAAGAAGAGAGAGACTCCACTATATACATGGAACACATAGTTCCTGGCACTCAAATACCAGTATCCCGTGAAGTATAATTCATGTGGGGAAGGGGACCATATCCCATAATACCCCATTGAAAAGGTGTATGCACACAGCTCGTCCAAAAATATACACTACTTTATTGAATCAAAAACACACAACATAATATACATAATGTAGCTTAAAAAAGACGTAAAAAAGTTGCAGGGCGCGGAGTAAAAAAGAGTGTCCAGGCAACCTAGTGTGAACAAATAAAGTTCCAAATACACGTGGGAGCCTGGCCAAGGGCCAGTGAACATAAGCTGGTATATGGTACAGGTAAATTCCCGATGAGAATCGCAAACACTTATTTATATATGTATCAGGGTGCGTCCACCTCTCTATAAACAATGTAACCCAGTACATGTATGTAGATGCATATATAAACAAGAACAAAAAGAAGGAAACGATCTCACCCAACGACTGCTATGCTCACACTCCAAAAGCAACTAAAGCGGTAAGTAACTGCGGGAAAGGTGTCTAGCTGGAATCCATATCTCCACCACCGTCCTGAAGTTCCGTGTGACTTGAATTCCTCTTAGGTCCGTACACCGTCCGTACAGCAGAACACCAGTAGTTAGTCAGTTCCCACGGATGGTCCGCATATAGCTGGGGTAAGATGGAGAGACTACCCGGCTGCACTCTGCACTCAAGATACTGCCATAACGACCGACGTACGTTTCGGGAATAAACTCCCATCTTCCGGGTCACATGATCTATGGTTCCGTGCACCTATATACCTTCATGGTGTCACGTCAAAGTGGTCCGTGCTACAACATAGTGTCAGTTTTTTAAAAAATTCGGGCATTATTCGTAACTTAGTTGTCAATTGTGTGAATTATCCATATTTTGTCAATCATGACACTTTAATCGTATAGGGAATGCAAACATTCAGGCGCAGACATACACAGCGATACAAATGAATATACAGTGGTATGTTAGATGGAAGGAGGCATAGTACAGTGTGGAGTATTACAAATCTAGTCCCAAACACATAACTACTGAGTGATATATTAGCTATAGTGTGTATAGTACACCTAGCAAATACTTATTGATCCCAAGTCTTTATGTTGAGGTACGTTGGAAGAGGTATATTAGGATAAACGGAGAGTGGATTTCATACCGTACTAAATTGGTTAACAATTAGTTCAATTAGGACCTACATAGGTGAAGGTACGGAGATGATGGTTATAGAAACATATTGAAGAGGAGTTCCTCATTAAGTCCCAGAGGGGTAAGAGTTTTGAGAGTGAATATCCACCATGCCTCTCTCTGTAAGATCTTCTTATCCCAATCTCCTCCTCTTGCTTGGGGTGGAATTTTTTCTATACCCCAGACCTTCATATCTAGCCATTTAGACTCATGATAGTCTCGGAAATGGCGGGCCACACTGCTAGTTTCATCATTATTTTTGATGCTCCTAATGTGCTCTAATATTCGTGTTTTAAATTGTCTCTTGGTTTTCCCAATATACAGTTTTTGGCATGGGCATTGAATGCGTATAAACCCCCCTTGTGCCACAATTAATAAAATGCTTTAGTGTATATGTTCTCTCATTATTTATAAAGACATTAATCTTTTGCATAATGGGACAGATTTTACATATTCCACATTTAAAGTTACCTTTTAGCGGTTGAGTGGCCAGCCAATTATCAAGTGTTTGAGATTTGGGTTCGAAGAAGCTATGAGTTACAGCTTGTCCAATTGTCGAAGCTTTTTTGGATATCATATTAGGTTTTTTCGAGACAAATTTACTTAATGTTTCATCTGTGTGTAGCACTGGCCAATATTTGGTTAATGTTTGTTTAATCCAATGCCAATCGCTGTTGTAGTTAGTGATGAATTGGGTTAAATACATATGGTTAGTCCTATTTTTGTTGGACCCAAAAATAAGTGCATTTCTCTCTGAGTATTTAGCTCTTTTGTAGGCTTTTTTGAGCCAATTTTTAGGGTATCCCCTTTGGATGAATCTGAGTTTAAGGTCATGGGCTGCCCTTTCAAAGTCCTCCAAACAAGAACAGTTACGTCTTAATCTTAAGTACTGTCCTGTGGGTAGCCCTTTAAGTAGGGCTGTGGGGTGCATACTTTGTGCCCGGAGTAAGCTATTACCCGCTGTAGGCTTTCTGTACACTTCAGTTTGTATAACATTGCCTGTTTTTTTTGATCCACAAATCCAAAAATGGGATTTTCTGGTGGTCTACTTCACTAGTGAATTTGAGATTCCAGTTATTAACTTGAATGTCTTTAATGAATCTCTCAAACCCCTCAGTAGACCCTTCCCATAATATGAGTACGTCGTCTATGTAACGACCCCAGAAACTGATTTGGTGGACTGCCCAAGTGTATTTCTCATCAGAGAAGATCTCTTGTTCCCATGCCCCGAGGTACAGCCCGGCGTATGTAGGAGCACACGCCGTACCCATTGCTGTACCTCGGCTCTGGTGGAAATATTTCCCCTCAAAGATGAAAAAGTTATTAGTTAGAACGATATGCAATAATTTTAGGATTAACTCCGATTGCTTTAGATATTTTTTATTCCTGGTGGATAGATAGCCCTGAATTACTTGTATGCCTTTTTCGTGGGGTATCGATGGGTACAGTGCTTCCACCTCAATACTGGCTATAAGAGTATTATCATTAACTCTCAGTTGGTTGAGCCTCCTAATCACATCCCTTGTATCCTTCAAATAGGAAGGTAGGGTGTCTAAGAAAGGTCTTAGGGCTTTATCGACAAAGCGGGAAATAGCCTCCGTTGGACTACCCAGACTAGAAATAATTGGTCGACCTGGGGGGGAAGTTATATTTTTGTGGATTTTCGGTACTCTGTAAAGGCATGGAATGACGGGGTTTTTATTAAAAAGATACTTGTAGTCATTCTTAGTTATTACTTTATCCAATAGGGCTTTTTCAAGGCAGTCCTTGATTAATGAATTGATTTTATTAATAGGGTTTTCCCTTATTTTAAGGTACTGACCAGGTTCCCTTAGCTGTCTTAATGCTTCCTTACGATAATACTCCACATCTAGTATGACCACTTTACCCCCCTTGTCTGCTGGTTTTATGACAATATCTGATGCATTTTGAAGTTTTCTATAAGCAAGGAGTTCATCCTGATTTAGATTAGATATACTTTTAGTGGGTGTAAAATCTGCTATTTCTTGTTCAACCAAATTGACAAATGTTTTAACAGTGGGACAAACAGATAGAGGTGGAAAAAACTGTGACCTGGACTTTAGGCCCAAACCTTCCACTATTTCTTCTGTTTGACTATTTTGAAGCATTTCCAAATCCGACACCTTGTCATCCTCGTCATTGTAGTTAAGATTTTGTAAATCTACTAATGTATCCAAATTAAAGTGATCAAACATATCAAACTTGTTACATCTCTCTTTATTTACAGGGTCAAGGTCAGCTTTATTATTTTCAGAGTACATTTTTTTAAGAACCAGTTTTCTGGCAAATAGGTGAAGGTCCTTTACGACTGTAAATTTATCTATGCCTTTAGTTGGGGCGAAGTTAAGGCCCTTATCTAATAGGCTTATATGTCTAGATTTGATGTCGAACCTAGACAGATTAAGGACTGTGTCTACTTTTTGCTTTTCCTCAAATGGTATCCCCTCGTTTTGACTGGGGAGTGTGTGATTCTGTTTCCAACCCCCCCTTCTTCCGAGTCTGTGTCTAAAAAACGGTCCTGATTTCTATTTCTAAATTTTCTGACTTTCTTGTATCTATTGTTACGTTTGCTTTCATTATCTGTTCCTGACTCAGTTTCTGACGTTGTCCTATCTCCTTTATCAAAATTAAACACAGTCCCTGTGCGGTAGTCTTCACAGCCCCTGGCATATTTCTTTTTCTTTCTATATTTAATATTAGCTTGAAGTTTTTCCGTATCTGTTTTCACTCTATCATTCAATTAGCATAATCTTGATGTTCCTTCCATTTTTCTAAGTTGTTGCCATTAGGTTAACTTCCTGCTCAAATAGTTGTAACTGTGCTTTATTTCCTCATAATGAGATTCATTAGCCTAAATGCTACCACACTTAGGAATTCAAGTCAACGGAACTTCAGGACGGTGGTGGAGATATGGATTCCAGCTAGACACCTTTCCCGCAGTTACTTACCGCTTTAGTTGCTTTTGGAGTGTGAGCATAGCAGTCGTTGGGTGAGATCGTGTCCTTCTTTTTGTTCTTGTTTATATATGCATCTACATACATGTACTGGGTTACATTGTTTATAGAGAGGTGGACGCACCCGATACATATATAAATATAGTGTTTGCGATTCTCATCGGGGAATTTACCTGTTTACCATATACCAGCTTATGTTCACTGGGCCTTGACCCAGGCTCCCACGTGTATTTGGAACTTTAGTTGTTCACAGCTAGGTTGCCTGGACACTCTTTTTACTCCGCGCCCTGCCTAACTTTTTTACGTCTTTTTTAAGCTACATTATGTATATTATGTCGTGTGTTTTTGATTCAATAAAGTAGTGTATATTTTTGGGCGAGCTGTGTGCATACACCTATTCAATGGGGTATTATGGGATATGGCCCCCTTCCCCACATGAATTATACTTCACGGGATACTGGTAGTTGAGTGCCATGGAACTATGTGTTCCATGTATATAGTGGAGTCTCTCTCTTCTAATTTTTCATATCCTCATTTCCTGCCTAACTGTTGATCCAGAGGAAGGCAAAAAAAACCCACCAAATTTAATGAAGGGGAAAAAAAATTTCCCTGGATCGGAAATTTCCCTGGATCAACTCTACTTTATGTATCAATACCAATAACTTGCAACATTCCTTGTTTGCAGAAACTCATCCAGCTTTTTTTTTTTAAACTGACCAATGAACCTGCCATAACAACGTCCACTGGAAGACAGTTCCATAACTTTACCGTTCTCACAGTGAAAAACCCTTTCCGAACTTGAAGCCTAAACCTTTTTTCTTCAAGTTTTAAGGGATGTCCACGTGTCCTCTGACATGTTCTATCGGTAAATAATGCCCCAGATAGTTTATTGTATGGCTCGTTTATGTATTTATACACAGTAATCATATCCCCACGCAAGCGCCTATCCTCCAGCGTACATAATTGTAACTTTTCCAGTCTCTCTTCATATTCAAGCGCCCCCAATCCCCTTATTAATTTAGTAGCCCTTTTCTGAACCCTTTCCATTTCAAAAAGATGTCCTTTTTGTACACGGGATTCCAAAATTGCACTGCATATTCCAAATGAGGCCTTACCAATGACTTTAGGTAAATTGAGGTAAATTGATAGGAATTGCTCCCCCGAGCATTTTTGCAATTTATTTCCATTGTTTATTTTGCATAGTTTTTAAGATATTTACATTTTTGTGTGTGATATGGCAGCAGCATCACCAGGTCCCCTGGTCGACTTCCTGCTTCCTGCTCTGAAACGGTCAGTCAATCTGTCCTGTGTCTTCTCCTCCCCTTTACAGCACCCCTGGTCCCTCCCACTCATGCACCCCATGGTCCCCTCCAGCCTACTTGTGAGTGCCGTAGGTTACTCAGACCCCCCCTACAGAAAACTCTGTGGAATCCGCCTTTTCAGGCAGAGTGAGAACTCTGCCTGAAAAGGCTGTTTTCACACAGTGAAAGAGAAGGGCTGTAGATTCCCTTGCCTTCTCTGTCAGGACTTCACACAGCAGAGAAGAGGGGGGACTTTCTGTTTCCCTCACACACTGAGGGAGTCTGAGGCTGTGCTCGCCGGCGGCACTGTGCAGGAGAAGCCTCAGGAATGTCATAAGTCAGCCTCCCACCCATTAACTGTCTGGTCAGTCATTTCTGTGTATCTTGGGCTATATATCGTTTGAGAACTTAAGAAACAAATTGTCGCAGTTTATGTAGCAAAATTTTTGCACATTCTTTCTGTATACAAAACTGCTTAAAGGAATAGTTCACACTCGAATTGAACTATTCCTTTAATATACTGATTGAAGATCGGGAGGTTAAGGAGCAGTGCCTTACCTCCCGATTTTTCAATCAGTATTGCAGGGCCCGAGAACGAAGATGGGAGCTAACTTACCTTTTACGCGATCCACCGCGGCCAAGCTGGAATCTCTGTCCGCTTCATCTCCTGTACAGCCATAACACGCATTACGCGCATGCACGATATGGCTGTACAGGAGAGTGAAGCGGTCGGAGATTCCATGTTTGCTGCTGTCCGATTCTCCCTTTCAAGATGAGCAAGACATTATTAATAGGAGACTTATCTTGGCAGAAGGGAGGCCAGTCAAGTACCGTATATACTCGAATATAAACCGTCCCGAGTATAAACCGAGGTACCTAGTTTTACCTTAAAAAGGAGAAAAAAATAGTTTGACTCGAGTATAAACCGAGGGTGTAACCCCTACTAGTATTTGCCACTTAAGATGTTTGGAAACTACAGCTCCCAGCATGCTTTATTGCTGGGAGTTGTAGTTTTCAAACATCTTAAGTGGCAAATACTTGCAAATAGGGGTAAATCCTCCTTTATTTGTACATACAGTATGCACAAATAAAGAAGGTTTTACTCTTATTTGTAACTATTGTGTGCCCTGGTGTCCCTGTGGTATTCTCCTACCTTGTCCGGCGTCCGCTCGCTCCTCATCCTCTGCGCTTCAGGATGATGTCACTACTCAGCGCCGCAAAGTGAGAGGCGCCGGGTAGTGATGTCATCCGGAAGCACACTAAGGATGTGGATCGTGCGGCCGCCGGACAAGGTAGGAGAAAGATTGACTCGAGTATAAACCGAGGTAAGATTTTCAGGCTTTTTTTAAAGCCTGAAAACCTCGGTTTATACTCGAGTATATATGGTGCATAGAATCTTTGTCTATGAAGTCATGTTTCTGTAACTTGTGCAGAATAAGGCCTGGTATTGTTCTGCTATAATAAACATTGAAATACAATCAGGGAGATTGCTAATTTTGCCCAAACCAATCAGATTTTATTTAACATTTGAAAGCTAACATTTGATTGGTTGGGGCAAAATTAGCACCATTTTAAATAATAAGAACTTTTATTGAATAACCCTGAATGTACTTTTTCTTTTTAAATAAACTATTAAGTAAATTACAGATTTTGTTTTCTATGTGGTACAGGAAAAGAAAAAATTGTTACCATATAAACGGATACATTCTTCCTACTCAAAATAGATACGTTGTTAAAATTAAATCCAGAACTTAGAAAACCTCCTACTTTTTACAGAAGAACTAATGCAATTAATAGGATTCCAAATAGATAATTACAGAATTAGTTTGAGGAATATTCTCCGATAAACTATCTATAGGGTGATCTACCCAGAGCCACATCCGAAGATCTCCGAAGTGAAATTCACAAGCGGCTGTGCAGCTCTAGGTAAATCTCAGAAGTGACTTCCCCTTACATTTCTATTTAACACCAGCTATTAGCCGCCCAGCCACTGGTGATCAGCAAAGTGTTAAAGTCACACTAACCAATCGTGAATAGGTTAGTGTGACTTTAACTAATCTCTTAAACACCCAAATTTTTTGCTTTAGACTTACATTTGGGCTCTCAGTAAATCTAATTACACAAATTCAATTTAACCTGTCCCACAACATCCTAGGCAAGCTTCCCTTCTACAAGTTGCAGTCAATTTTTGACACATTTGAAGGCTTTTTAAAGTGTTTGTATAAACAATTTTCAATAGAAATTCAATTCCAAAACAGTAATGCTAGCAAAAAAAAAAAGTTGCAAAGTATAATCAGATGTTAATTTAGACAGTTGTAACTAATTTCAGATGTAGAGGTGACACCAGCATTTAGTGTAAAATGGTGGTGATATTAAAGATTTGTGTTTTTTTGCGAACAAATGAGGAATATTAAAAGATAGAGCGCAATCCAAAGACATATAATTGAGGTTTCTAACTTACCGAAAACATGTTCCGGAAATTGTGTAGGTCTAAGAAGAACTCTTCAACAGAGACTTTCTTGTGGTTAAACACAAAATACTGCCCCAAGTCTATAAACAACGACTGCATATTTTCATGCATCATGCAGAGCTTGGTATACTGATCGTGAGCTTCTTTAACAAATATGTAAAACTGATTAAGGTCCATTAATAAAATATACAAACATTTGTCAAATGTACAAAAACATAAATCTGTTTAGCA
Source organism: Hymenochirus boettgeri (assembly GCA_019447015.1). NCBI lineage: Eukaryota > Metazoa > Chordata > Amphibia > Anura > Pipidae > Hymenochirus > Hymenochirus boettgeri. Next base: position 43,008,311 of record CM033471.1, on the reverse strand, counting down.
CATTAGCAAGTTGAGTATTTCCACTTGAATAGACACTAATACTAATCTGTGCACACATGGGTCAATATTTCATTCACCACAACAAATATTTTGGTCAATTGAGCCACATATCTGCCATGATTACTTACACAACCAATCACTGTCATCTGATTTTTAGGTAAAATCAGTTGTTCCAAGTAATTCTTCCTGTCAGTTAATTGGGTTAAAACAGCGGTTCAGGCGACGGCATATAGACTAATATTCACTAAACTAATCCGCAGGTCTGTCAGTAGGAATATTAGGTGTGAAGCTTGCCCATGTGTACACATACTAAGGTTAGGTACACACAGTACCGATAAAGCCCCGATACCATCGGATCCGGCAGTATCGGGGCTTTATCGGTAATGTGTGTAAACTTTTCTGAACGATTCTGAGCATTCGGGTTGGCTGAGTGCTCGTTCAGAAAAGAGGGAAAATTTTCCCTTGGCCACGGTAGACACCCGATAGAAGTCTCTCTCTATAGGCAGGAATCCAAGGACAGTGATTAAAAAGAACAGATTACTGATAAACATGGTGAAAACAATGGAAGGGAAGTTTAATTATATATATTCTAAGAAGTGATATCCATATAAAACCCATTTAAAAAGCTTCCCAGAATTGCATCAACACATCTTTCTGCTAATTATGTGTGACCGTTTTTTCCCATAAAATGGCTGATACTGTAACAACTAATTTTGCTGATATTAACAGCTGAATTAAAAACATTAAAGGATATTGTCATTTTTTCGACAAACTTATCTTTGTCATTCTCAGCTGGGGGGAAGCTCTCAATATCTTTCTGAAGATCTGCAATCTGCTTTTTCATTTGATCCAAGTTTTTCTGCAGTGTTTCAGCTGACACTAGAGAAACATAAAAATACAATTTAGCCAAAAAGGGAAAGCACGGTTTCAAAATATGCAACTAAAAGGTATATTCAAGTAGGTATTTGCATGGATGGTAAGTAGGGAACAATATAAAGGGGTTTACAAAAAAGATTTATGGTTGGCAATATTTAAAGGGCTGCTAAACGTTATAGAGGATCTAGCAAATATTGGTTGTAGCTAGTACCTCTGCTGGCCTTTTCTACATGAACAAACTCATCTGTGAACTTAAGTACATCAGGGTAATCATTTTCAACACTCTCAACGATGAAATGCAACAAGGTGGACTTCTGGTCAGCTGACTTGGTATCTCTTAGCTGGAAGGGAAAAAAATATATAGAATTTTAGTTTAGGCAGTGAACTAAAAAAAAAAAATTAAAAAAAAAATTAATAGAAAAGGTTCTTAAAAAAAAAAAAAAATCAACAACGATGCTAAGCAAGGCAAGGCAACACAAACAGTAAAAACAGACTGCAATCTTTAAAAGGCTGGCCTGCCAAGCCAGAAAAAGCCAGTACCTGATATCACCACAATGTCTTTAAGAATCCCCCACCTAGAGGGTTAAGTTTTACATTGATCCTAACCTCTGGTACGGTAATACATTTTAACATAGAAAAAACCATGGGTCCTCCAAGTGTTTATTTAGCAAGACACCTTAACACATCACACATTGCTTTGCAGAAGGGGGATAGATACTAGGAAAGCAGCACCACGAAGTAGCGCAAGACTTTGGTAGGGGTTTTGGGTCATTAGCACAGCGCTAATTCCAAAAACATTTGGAAATGGCGCTGTGCTCTAAAATCCATCTAAAACCTACTCATGGCCCTTTTAGAAGGATTTGGGCCATATTGTATCTCCCCCTTTGTAGGGAAACATGGAAAGAAAGAAAAAAGACAGAAATAAGACTGGATACAAAAATAACTGTTTGGGAGAGGGAAGTATAAGCAACTACAGTGAAGTCAGGTGCCTCTTTTACAAAAGACTTTTTGACTTTAAATCTAGGGGTAGCACAAAAAACACTGTAGCCCAAAAAAAAGTTTATAAAAGGATAGTGCTTAAAAACTAGCAACATTAGGCTTGGAAGCAGGCACCATATAAATGTTGCAAGTAGCAGAGAGTTTTGACACTTCTTGCACTAGAAATACTTAGGTGAAACTACTGTAGTAAATGTTGTGTTTTACCTTGCAGAGAAACCCAATGTCAAATCCAAATGCACCAGCATTTCGTCCCCCAGCATTCATGAAGTTCCCAACTAGCAAAATAATTTCCAAGAGGTTGGCAAAGCTCTCGCTTTTTCGGACCTCTTCACAGGCAGCAGTAACCGATACAATATCAGGCTTGATATTTTCAACTTGTTCATTAAATAGGAGTTTAAATAAAATGGCATTGAGTCGAGGCTTCAGACGGGAGACAGAGCACATCTGAGAATGACAAGGTGTGAGAAAACAGTTAGCCAATGTTTGCACTAATTTCCCCAAAAATACATTCATATTCCATAAACCTAATATGCATTTATTTTAATTTATTACATAGTTTCAAATTCTAAGAGATTTTTAGATCCCAGTATTCCAGTTCTACATTTTATACCATTTAATTGAAACATTTTTTAAAAGTTGTGGGGCTGACCCATGTTGCACAATAGGGTACCGTAAACTCTCTTAATTCGATCTTTTACAGTGTGTTATTTATATTGTAAGCTATGAAAACACAACGGCAATGTTCTCTGTAAAGTTACAGTGCCTGGAGCAAAAATATATTCAATTAGTTCAGCACCATATGTATATGTAAACTGGGAGTGCAAGATTTAAAAATGATTTTGATTGAAAAACACATTCTATACAATAGAAATCTCCCTACTACTTATGGCCAACTCTAGATTTATGGTTTAAGATTTCTTTTTCCTTGCTTTTTAGCCATTTTTTTTTTAAACAAAATTAAACAAAAAACAATAATAAAAGTAGGTACAGTAATACTTACCACAACTCCAAACTGTTCTGGCTCTGCTAAATCATTGTACTCATCCTTGAACTCTGCCAACATCTGTAACTGATCTGATTCTGGCAACTGCTTTACAAGGTTCTAAAAAAAACATTAAAAAGTAAAAAAAGGACCGAGAACTACCTGTTTTTATTCGCAATACACTCAGCTATAATGCACATCATATCTAAAATTATTTAGCAGTTTATTAATATTAAACTGTGTTCTTATAACAAAGGTAATAACTAACTAGGGAAAGAATTATTGCTATGAAGACATCTAATAACACTTTAGACTGAGAATTATGGTACAAGGGAACTTGTTGACAGGTACAGAAATAATGATGGACTTTGTGTTAAGGTGTATTCTTTGGCAAAAAAATACTTTTAAAACTTTGCTGATGGTTATAAAATGGGAACTGTAGTTAGATTGGTAGAATGTTTGGAGATTTGTTTAAACCCAAACAAATGTACACTTAAAGGGCATAAATACCCTCTCAACCACCCTCCCCTAGTAGCACCCAGAGAAAGGAATTAATCACCCCAGGTTTATGTTTTTGAAGGTTCTCATTCATCCAGGTCATGGTATATCTGTTGTATTCAATTAGATCAACTGGACTTGAAGTTTCGCTAGTCATCCGACTGGCTTTCTCAATTCAGAATGCCTTGTACAAGAATCTGTGGCAATTATGTACCCTGGAAAATCCCAATTAGCATATCACAGCCAGGTGTTAAGGGCGTGATTGGATAGTGGCTAAGAGGTGTTATAGGAATGCCCATGGTAAGGTGTCAAAACAGCATTGTACAGGGCAGACAGTTGGTGTCTAACCCCCCCACCTCTATTTAGGATTGGTTTCTTTATTTTCACATAAATGGCCTCCTTGACACCTCTCTTGAACCTTTGCCAATATGTTAACATTACAATCTTCAAAGGCATCTTCAAATGCCAGGCAACTCCTGGCATTTGATAATAGTTTGCCCTATAACACATCAATAACCGGGCCAAATCTTTTAAAGCACTTGGTAGATTTCTACAGCCCTCAGTCCCCTTTAGGGAAAATACATGTATTTTAGCAATTCTATACAAGGGTAGCTGGAATAAATACCAACTAGCATTTATAAGGAAGTTCTTGCTCTTTGCACATAAATAGTCTTAAAATGGATGTTGTCTATACACCCATCAACTCAAAGAGAAAAAGCTTTGATTGAAGGATAATTACACTGTAAAATCAAGTAATGCTCAATTGGAAGCTGCAGCTTTAAAAATACTTTTGCCATATTTTTCCCCTAAGCCCCTCCAGAGCCTACCTTTGTAGATTCAAAGTTGCTGACATCTTGTTTCTCTTTAGGTGAATGGTTAGCTCCGCCCCTCCGAGATTTTCAGCTACCTCCTGATTCATCAGCCTCAATTGGTAAGGCCCGTTCGCTCTGTATGCGTGCGAATGATGTCACGGCCCACGCGATGTCAGTGTGAGATGAAGTCACACTGACGGTACGTCGCATGCACCATAAAGTCATGCGTTATTTTTCTTTTTCAAAGCTGCAGCTTCCAATGGAGCATAACTTGATTTTACAGTGTACTTATCCTTTAATAATATCTTACCATATGAGAGAATACTATATAAACCCAGAGGGTGCCCTGATAAATGTAATAACATTTGGAATCTATGGTGTGAATCAGCTGATCTGGAAACTAAATAAGCTAGAAACCTAAGTTTCATTATAACATGACGACATGTTCGCAAAAAAATCAATACCGGTATGGTTTAAGGCAGATAAACTTTATTCACTTTTAGAATGTACAAGCCAACATAGGTAGTTATACTGTTTAAATAACTAATGTTTATAAAAAAAATGTTTTCTCTTTTACATTACTTTTCAAAATGTAAACAACAGGGAATATTTAGGACCGATTTATATTGCTTGAATGTAACTTTGTTAACTATTTATATAGTTGTATAAAATACAAGCAAATGTAAACTATTCCTGTTGGTCAATAAAACAAATAAAAAAAAAAAAAGATGGAATCTGATGTGTAACAGGTCATATGTGATATAGTCACCCTAAGTGGCAATCATTTGAGAAAGGTCTGCATGCCATAACATTGCACTATTCTATTTCTTCTGCACCTTTAATTAATATGGAACCACTCTATTTGGCTTTATTGTGGGTACTTTTTGTTGTGTTTCAATAATTTTACATACAAACTGGCACACAGAACTAAAATGTATTTATTGCATTTATTATCTAGAATACTTTCTATTTATCTTTTTTTAGTATAAAAGAAATGCCACACACACAATCTCCTCTGCATCAATATTCTGTAATTTTACTTACGGAAACCATGGATTCAGTTAGCACTTCCTCATTCACTTCAAGTATTACATTTTTGATCTCCTGATATGGCATCCGGAATGAACCTAAAAAGATGGCTGCACTCGGGCAAAACAAAATACACCCAAAGTAAATTTCAATGAAAAACAAAACACGGAACTAACAGTTTTAACCCTACCAAACGGTCGATCCAGAGGAAGGGAGGGGGGAGAAACCCAGCTAAAAAGAGGGGGAAAAAATCCTTCCTGACTCCAAATGGCAATCGTAAAGTATCCCTGGATCTTGTATTAACACCAGTAAGTCTCAATATTTTACAGTATCCCTGTACCAACCAGAACTTATATGTATTAATACCGGTAATTTTCAATATTATATAGTATCCCTGTACCAATCAGAGCTACAGTATATGTATTAATACCGGTAATTCTCAATATTATATAGTATCCCTGTACCAACCAGAACTGCAGTATATGTATTAATGCCAGTAATTCTCAATATTATATAGTATCCCTGTACCAACCAGAACTACAGTAAATGTATTAATACCAGTAATTCTCAATATTATATAGTATGCCCGTACCAACCAGAACTACAGTATATGTATTAATGCCAGTAATTCTCAATATTATATAGTATCCCTGGATCAACCAGAACAACAGTATATGTATTAATACCAGTAAATGTAAATATAATATAGTATCCCTGTACCAACCAGAACTACAGTATATGTATTAATAACCCTTAATTCTCATTATTAATGTCCCTATACCAACCAGAATTACAGTATATGTATTAATACCAATAATTCTCAATATAATATAGTATCCCTGTACCAACCAGAACTATGGTATGTAATACCTATAATGCTCAATGTTATAGAGTATCCCTGTACCAACCAAAACTACAGTATATGTATTAATACCAGTATTTTTCAATATTGTATAGTATCCCTGTACTAACCAGAACTACAGTATACGTATTAATACCAGTAATTTTCAATATTATATAGTATCCCTGGATCCACCAGAACTACAGTATATGTATTAATACCAGTAATTCTCAATATTACATAGTATCCCAGTACCAACCAGAACTACAGTATATGTATTAATACCAGTAATTCTCATTATTATATAGTATCCCTATACCAAACCAGAATTACAGTATATGTATGAATACCAATAATTCTCAATATTATATATTATCCCTGGATCAACCAAAACTACAGTATATGTATTAATACCAGTAATTCTCAATATTACATAGTATCCCCGTACCAACCAGTACTAAATTACACGTATTAATACCAGTAATTCTCAATATTATATAGTATACCCGTACCAACCAGAACTGCAGTATATGTATTAATACCATTAATTCACAATATTTTTTAGTTTTAGAAACCTATCTGAACCACTTTTAAAGCTATTCACTGAACTTGGAATTACCACAACTGCTGGAAGACAGTTCCACAGTTTCACGATTTTCACTGAAAAGAAAGCTTTCCTAACCTGAACATGAAACTTCTTTTCTTCTAATCATAAAGGATGTCCACAAATTCTCTCATGTGATCTATTGGTGAACAATGCACCAGAAAGTTTACTATGTGAACCATTAATATAATTGTATAAAGTGATTATATCCCCGTTCAAACAATGCTTCTCCAATGTAAGCCACAACTTGTCTAATCTGCCTGCATAGTCAAGCTCCTCCATTCCCCTTGTTTTTTAAGTTGCTCTTCTCTGAACTGCTTCCATTTCCAAGATCTCCCTTTTGTATATGGGATTCCAAAACTGCACAACATATTCCAAATGAGGCCTTACCAGTGCCTTGTTAAGAGGGAGAATAATATTTTTCTCTTTATACAAGACAACATTTTGCTAGCTCTAGCCGTTGTTGCCTGGCAATGTTTGCCAAGTCTGTTATCTACTAGAACCCCCAAATCTTTTTCCAGTCGAGATTCACTTAACTCAGTTATTTATGGTGTAGGTGGCACAAGGATTGTTAAACCCCAAATGCATCACCTTACATTTATCAACATTGAATCTCATCTGCCATTCTGCTGCCCATTTTGATAATCTATCTAGGTCTGCTTGCAGCAATTGCACATCCAAAGCTCTCTGCATAGTTAAGTGTCATTAGCAAATACAGATACTTTGCTCCCAATGCCCCCTTCAATTATAAACAGATTAAAAAGTGGCCCCAATATGGAACCCTGAAGCACTCCACTTAGAACTTTAGTCCACATGGATGTAGCGCCATTGACCACGAATCTCTGTTTGTAATCGAATACAAATGACAAATAAATATATCTAATCTAATCGTCAGAATTCAGCACAGCTACTTAACTCAGCACTGTGAATTACTGTTAAATATGGTCAAAAGAAGATTGGGCTAGAGTAGTACCTGCAATGAGCATCATTTGCAGTAAATTTTGTCACTGAAACACATTCCTTATAAGACGTCTTTCTTGAAAAAGCAACAAATATTGGAAAATGTACTTAAAAGTGCTGCTAATCAAATTATTATACTTAAAAAAATATGTGAACTTTAAATACAGATGATGAACTTTAATAATGACGATTTTATCCCCCCCCTATTTAAAATAATCTACTTTCACCTTCATTAAATGTCTTGGCACAATCCACAGAGGGGTTTAAAGAATTAACAGGGTTTAAAGAATTAAATAAAAAAAAAATGCTGCATCTAAATTCTAGATTAGGCCCTTTAGCCACTGTAATCTCTTCCTGTCCACAAACCATGTTTATTTAACCAGCAACCTCATCTCTTTATAATAGTGCCATATTTTATAATGGGGAGGTGCATTGGTATAAATCCTTATAGAAAACACTCCGCTATGTCTCTAAGTGACTCATTTCTTATATTCCACTGCCCCTCCCATTCCAGTTCCTGTTAACGAAATTCAGCACAGTGCACATGCAATGTGTTTAACTTCACTCATGGGACCTGCTGATGCTGCATCCTGTCACTTCATAACTAATTTATCTTTCCTCCTCCGCAAATATTTGTTTAACTGGATAGCTATTGGGATGATAAGTTCCTTTCTACTGGCTTTAAGCTAGAGTAGGTTAGCTTGGGGTTTTTAAATTTAGGTGACAAGGGAGCTAGAAAGCTTAAGGAGAGGGGGGCCAAAAGGAGCAAAAAGCCCTCCACTGAGCATAAAAATGGAGAAACACCTTCTTATAACTGAAGGCATCTTGCAGTCTCATGCTTTATGAATATTAAGAAAGATAGAGAAAAGAGATCTGATCTGCAACACTCTAATAATACAAAAGATATTAGTAAAGGTGAAAGGCTAAAAATCCTTTATTCTATTTGACAGGGATATACATTAAAAACAGTTAAAAAACCACCAATCTCCTCAAAGTCTAAAGTGCATATGAATAATAATAATGTTATATAAATATATACACACACAGAGTCTATAAGTCACCAATAGTTAGTCATATAGTCACATAGTCATTATTGGTCTAGAGCATAAACATCATGGGGGTTACCCTACTTACGACCTGAAGTACAGTGCAAAGGAGAGAAATGAATAGCATTGCCCACAAAATCTAAGAATCAAGAAGTAATTTCTTACTCCCAGGTTCCCCAGAGTAAGGGGCGGAGATGGGGGAAATGAACCAGACACGTATGTATTTTTAAATAGTAAAGTACCCCTTCACATTATAATATAAGGATTTTACAACACCTTTGATTTTACAGTCCTGTATAAAGGCAATAGCCCGGCAGTCTCGTAATTTTATATGGTCAGGGAATCTGCTTGGTGGCATAATGCCCTTGTATTACACTGTGAGGGGAGCATTATTGCTTATATAATACACAAGTTCTTTAAATTATAAATCAGAGCAACAGTGGAATATAAGCATTTACTCATCTAAGCAGACGAGGGGTTAATACAAAAGTTTAATTCCACACCTGATCTACAGTATACCGCAGAACTAATTCAGACCACAGGTTTGAATCTGCGGTCACAAATACTAGCTCCTCCTTATCTGAGGTTGGCACATGCTCAGTGCAGGAGAAAGCATAAGAAACAAGGAAGAGATCGAATTATAGTGACTAAAGGAGGACTGAAGGAAAGGGAGAGAACAGCACAGGACAGCACATCCCACTGGAGTGTGTTAGGTGTGTAAATGTTTGTCCTCGTTTAACGTCACATGGTTTCAGAGTAGGAAGTGCAGGGGATCTGGTGATGCTGCTACCATATTACACATAAAAATTTAAATATCTTAAAAACTGTGTAAAAAACAACAGACAGTAAATTGTAAATTCCTGTCAATTTACCCTAAGTCATGTATGTATTATTTATATAAAATACTGCACCGTTTCCATTAACTCCTTCAATCTCTTGTTAATAAATATCCTTGTATTCTTTAGTAACATAAGTACTATAACACTGACTGATTCCCACCGATTGTACTGTATGTTGTTCAGTCACAAATACTTACACAGATTTTGAGCGGTCTTTGAATCAAGCACCTTAAGCTCTTTTGCCTTTTTCTTCTGTACATTTTTTTTGTCATCGCCACCTTCCTGGTCTTTTTTGGCTACAACGGAAGCAAAAAAAAAAATCAAAAACTGAGTACACTTAACTGCATGGTGGGAAATTCATTCTCCCAATGCTGCCTCATAGGGATTAATGAGCATGCTTGCCCTCACGGAGGCTGGGACTGAGCTTGAGCAAAACAAGTACTGGATTGAAGTTATTCAGAAACACAAACACATCAGAGTAAGTGCTGCTTACATCTATTTATTTATTGATTAAAATCAGGCAAAGTATTTTTTAGTGTACAATTAAAATGATCTCAAAAGATTTAGCACTAATCTTCCAGACTATCATTGATAGTCTATCTTGTATTCTATGCATATTATCTGTTCTTTGTGCATTGATGCCATAGTAGCAGTCATTGTGGGATGTTTCACTTCATTCAATGTTTCTATGGTAGCTACACATACTAAGATGCCTAATACTTTCCCTATATTATTTCATTTCTTAGTGACGTCTGTCCATAGGCACTTCACATTGCAACACCAGAGGCCAATGTTACACTGATGAAGGCTCAATAAAACCGAAACCGGTCTGTAGAGGTCTCTCTGGTTTTGCCTTTAGCCCATGGAATGCAGTTAAAGCATCTTAGTATGTGTAGTATTATCAAAACAATGGATATTTAGAGATTGGCAATCTCTGTTAATAGTCGTTCTTCAAACGGATTATCACAAAGCTTGTTTTAACAATGTGTCAAAGCCAGCATTATCAACAGACACATTAACCATAAAATTAAATTAACTCACTGATACACTGAAAATGCTACTCAAACTGAAAATGCTACTCAATCATCACAATTTCATCTCACAATTTTTGATACTTAGATTTTCAGAATTAGCGTAGATTCTGTGGATCCACGGATTTTTAAAACCGGCAGTTCCAAAATGAAACCAGGACTCGCATTGGGAACCATTCCTTTTAAGACTCTGAAAGGTTAAAATCCTCTAGGATTGTAAATCATTCCGCTTGCCAGTGGGTGGGTTTCATAAATGTTTATATAATACTGATATGTTATTTAAGGCTTGGGGAAATAAATAAAAAGCTTTTAGGGTCCACTAGCCTATTTTGGTGTGCACTGCTTTAGTGCAGCGCACACCAATAGAAGAGGATGGGGACAACCCCATTACCTCCGCTGACGACCCTCTCCGTATGCGATCACCATTTTTGGTTCACATCGCATGCGCTGCGATGGGGCTACATCAAAGCAATCGCAGCGCACGGTAGCAGACATGAATCGTGCAGCGTTGCGATTTCATTCGGTTGCGTGATTTGTGTGTGATTCATGTGCACTTCCTAGTAGGGCCTTGCCCTTAATAATGAAATAATCACAACCTATGGACATCTACTCTAATTAAATATATATTTTGTAGTTATCCACTATACTACAGTAACTAATTATGCAATCAACAGGAAGGCTGTACAAGTGTTTGTTTAGATTCTGAAAATGCAGGGAAATCCATGCTATTTTGCACAGTTCTCCTTATAGCGTGAAGAGTGTAATATTTACCACCAAAATTAATGAAATGCTTACCACCCGTGCTCCTGCAATGTACTAACAGTCATAAAGTGATTCGTACATCACAGGAACAACGAAAATGATTTGCATGGCCATCCAGGCATCCCATAATGTAGAGGTGAATAATTTATAGTAGCAGAAAGGATGCAGAGAGTTTAGCAACAACTTCAATGCCATAGGTTGGAAATAATCATAAGTTCATATACAAAGTCAGAGTTTTATTAAACAGGAAATAGGACAAACTATGCATGAACAATCCAAATGCTACACATCTGGAGTGTGGAAGGTTCGACATCACCGACATATCGGAAAAATACAAATATCCACTTTATTTGAACCATCTTTTATAAGTGTTTAGTCACAAAGCAATTTTCTGGTTTGAATTAGAATTTGTACAAAGAAACTGAAAATACAGATGAGCCTGGAAATAGGTGAATATCCAAGGCTCTGATAAAATGTTCCCTTTGCAGCGTGTATTCTCATGCAGATCTGTTACAGTCATGCTCTGTAAATTTCCACTGTACCATTCCTTATCAGCAGTGTTTCAATTTAAGAACAAGTCAAGGCTTTTCCTGTTAAGGATGTGGGATGAACCAGCAGTTTCTGGACAGTGTGAAATCCTTTTTATTGCCTGCGTCATTCACACAAAATGGAGAGGAAGAGCTTAAAATGGCACAGTGCAGACAAAAATATATGTACAGCTATCTCTGCAAAATAGCTCAAGTGTACACCCTGCTGCTCAAACAGAGGAATTGCATCTTATGAGTTTACATACAGAAAATACAATTTGAAATATAGGAAATTCAAAAAAAAACATCACTGTAAAATCTTTTAATTTATTTAAACTGTCATGGAGTCGTTAAAGAGATTAGAAATGATTTATATTTTTGTGTTGAACTGGCAATAGTGACAGTGCAGGGGGAGACGTAAAACTGCCATAGGAAATTCCTAATTAGAAACAGATTCTAAAAAGCCCCTCTGGGCTAATGTTGTCAATTATTAATTTCAATAGCCCTATTATCAATTGTTCTGCCCTGGCAGACGTCTTTATTCTGGTTTTACATATATGCTTCACAATGTACACGGGATCCAAAAATTAGCTTTAACCATTTGCAGTGCAAAGTGCCACATATCTCAAACTTTTCTGTAAGCTTCGGCTCTATGTGCTTTATATAGAATGCTGTGTGGGGTTTGCACTACAAAGGAAACGGCTTGACAAAAAGCAGCAGATGGTGAGTAACTTAACACTGCCTGCTTCATTGTTTTTATAATAAACATGGCGCCTTCCTCTCTCTTTCCCTGTAACATTGTGCAATAGGAAAAGGACAGGGTGGGGACCAGAGAGAGGGGGGCCAAGCAGCACACGGTGGAAAGTAGGACGGATCGTTGTCATGCTAACAGAAAGTCCACCAATCGAAAAGAGCTGACCTCACTGCAGTAATCCGAGCCAAAAGTAGCTCAACTGCACACATCTGGTGGACAAAAATGGGAACTACAGGACACAACTAAAAATATATTTATTCTCAGTAAAAATGTAAAAATAAAGAGTAAAATCATGTTTTGGCAACACATATTTGATTTAAAATTATAAAAAAAATTAAGATGATAGAAAATGTGCGAAGAATGGAGAAAGTTTGCAAAAAATGGCTAAAATTTGCAGTTATTTACAATCTTGGATTTATTCTATTTAATCCAAAGTTAGTTTTTTTAATAAGCAACACAAATATACATATATATATATATATATATATATATATATATATATATATATATATATATATATATATATATATATATATTGGTTTTAACACACAACTACAGATTATATTCCTTTGGCAGATTTGACATTGTACAGTGGTGTGTCCCCAATTGGTACTTTATAAATTAAATTAGACACATGCCGTGGAATGTGCATTAATAATTTACTTTCTGTGGTTTTTACTATGCTCAAAAGCTAATAGGACTTACCACAAAGCAATGCAACCACTGTTTAGGGGCCCAATTAGTTCTGCAGCAATACAGTTTAAATGTTTTATTTAGCGCTCCAAAAGGCAAAGTTAGGCATACATAAAAAGGTGGGTCCCCCTTGTGACATAAAGGGCAACTATGATCAATTTCCCAGGGTCGTAATACTTAATTCCCTGTGTGGCACGAATGGTGAGCCATCAATGTTCTGCTAGCAGCCAACACTTGTTGCTTTGTGCAAGTCGCCCATACACTGGTGACATACCCTTGAATTCCTCTAAACGGATTTCCAGATCCACTTTACGACTAACGTTGCAGCTGTAATGTTGATTGTATAGTGTAATCTGGCAGCAATATTGCAGGTAAGAACCCCAAGGCAAAAAACATTAAAGTCAATCTGACGTTCGGCAGGAGGAATGGCGAACTGGCTTTAACATCTTACTAGTGTATGGCTAGCTTTACACTTAAACATACATAAGGCTATGTTCAGACAAACATATTTTTACCTTTTTTTGCAGGCATTCATGCAGCTTTTTCCTATTGGCACCCTCTAGGAAATGCCTGCAAAATGTGAGAAAACTTTCATCTGAACGTAGCCTAAAGGTGCCCATACAACATAGAGGTTCCCCAACATTCTTCTGTCGTTCGTGCAACATCCAAAGAACTGCCCGTCCCCATCTTTATTTTTGCAATCGATAACGCAGTCGCAAAATAAGAATAAGCCAGGCAGAATGTCAGAAGTTAATTACTGCCAAGCCAAAAATGCACTATTTAGCCATTAGATAGATTTGACAAAAAGAATGTCGAATCTATCAAATGTGTAAATTGTGTATGCTGCATCAAAAGAAGTTTTCCCCCACAAAAAGTTTAAGTAAGGCCATGGTCTAGGAGAGTATTACTGTATTAGCCCCTGTATGTAACTACAATTATTCTCACAACTTAGAAATATGTTAATTTCATATTAGCTACATTTCAGATTATTTTATATGAACTGTATTTGGCAAACTCATATACTATACATTATCCTTTAGCGTATGCGTGGTTATTGAGAATCTCCCATAGTACACAGGATCATTTCATAATCATGAATTTCTTACATTGCAAGTTATGACATAGCAAAGCTGATGGCAAAAGGTACATTGTATTTTAACAACTGCTGTAATTGCAAATCACAGAATTATCACATAACTGAATTATGTAAATCATTCAAAGCACACACCACATGTACTGTATAATCAAATGATACAAGGCGTTTGCCAATTACAATGTAGCCGCAACTTATAAAAATGATGTATAATGTAATTAAAAACAGACTATTATTAAACCTTATATGTAATTGATAGTCCGAATACAGAAGAATCAAATGTTGAAACTGAGAGATGCTATTTGGAAAAATTGTGATAGGAGTAATCACACTGGGAAAGTTGAGTAAAAAGGGCCTGTTCCCACTAAGAAAGAAATGGTCTTTATTGAGTGACCATAATGCACCAACACATTTCTTACTCCTATAGGAAACTTGTGGAGCATTTACACCTAATGACTTTTTAAAATACAGTGCCGCATATATTTGTGTCTGGAAAAACAAGATTCCTTTATATGGAGAGTGGATAGGAAAGACAAACATACCAAAAAGTGTGTCCCTAGCCTCTGTAATGTGTCTAAGCACATAAAGAAAAAGGCGGAAATTGAATTACTGGATGTTGGGGACACTGCATTAAAAACAACATTATATGGGTTTAGGAACAATTCTGCCTGCATATCTGGGAAGACTCCATTATATACTCCATATATAAATATGTGCTATAGATCAATGCTTACAATATTGAGGTGTAAAGAGGTTTAGTAAATTGATTAGAGCTTTGGGCGTTTCATAAAATTTTAAAGTAAATGCACTACGCTGAGAAAAAGTTAAATAGTCTATGTTAAACACAAACACACAACTACTGTGCGAATACTCCCAAAAAAGAGCCTGATGTAAAAGTTTGTATCTTATTATGATAATTCTAATCTTTTTATAAAGTAAAGTTACTGTAAGTATTACTGACATGCAAGTCAGTGCTTTATTAATTCTAAGACAAGTGTGTGCAGACACACACACTACATTTCGAAGATATGTAAACATCTAACAGGAAATGTTTACATAACAAGGTACTAGTTATATAGCCTATTAAGGCAGACTTGCAAGGTACCGATAATCTGATTTATATATAAACTTAGGTGTGGACAATTAATATCTGTGTATTCAACACGTTGCTGTTGCTATTCCACACAAAACAGAACAAAATCAATGCATGATTCAGTACTTGTAATTCACTTAGGGTGGGGCACTCTATGATTTTCAGAACATCTGTGCCATCTAGTGGTAAAAAATCAGTAAGCAAGTAAAGCACATAAACGATTAAAGAAAAAGACAATCAGGGAGATACAATAATTGGTAGTGGCATCCAGCCACGCTACTTACCCGCACCCGATTCTATAACATTGCGCATGTCACTGTGGGACGTTATTGCAGCATGGGAGAGTAGTGGGGACTGCAACAAAAGAATGTTAGATATTGCGTAAAATAGAGGCGCAATATCTAACTTTTTATATTGGATCAGACATGCTGCACTACTTCCAAAAAGATTTTGAAGTGGCGCAGACCCTGCAAAACCAGCACTAAACCCATGCTACCCAGTATTGCAACGGGTAGTGTGGGTTTTACGCTCGAGGAAAACAAGGTAATTGTATCTCCCGGATTATTATTCTGTAAAAATTTAACTCTGTTTCTGTAACTGAAAGAAACAGATACTGATACGCTGTAGTATACGCTGTTCACTCGGAAAGTGAACTATTCCTTTCATGTATTAATTGAAGCCAAGAAGGTTAAGGAGCTATGCCTTGCCTCCTGTTTTTCAATCAACAGAGCAGGACCCAGGGAGGAAGGTAAGTATATTTACCTTTTGCGCGATCCACCGCTGCAGAGATGAAAACCTCCGACCGCTTCCTGGTTCTAATTCACTATAGCGCGCAATAGTAGATTAGAACCTGGAAGCAGTCGAACCTTTTCATCTCTGCAGCTTTGCCTATATTTAAGACATATACAGGGTTATTCAATAAAAGTTCTTATCGTTTAAAATGTTGCTAATTTTGCCCCAACCAATCAGATGTTAGCTTTCAAATGTTAAATAAGATCTGATTGGTTGGGGCAAAATTAGCACCATTTTAAAAGATAAGAACTTTTATTGAATCTCCCTGATAGAACATCAAGTATCAAGAAAGACTTTAGAATTGAAGTGTTTAAAACTCGACAGTGAATGATTCTACCCATTGAAAAGTTTGAAATTACATATTTCCTATCCATTAACTATAACAGACAAGTCTAGGCGCTTGGTGTGTTATACAGGTACAAATGACTAATATTCTTAACTTTTAGGTGTGAAAACAGATTTCTAACAACTAAATATAATACTCCCAACACAAGTTACATTACTACAAAGACTTTCAACCTTGAACATGTTTTTCCTGATGTATAGGCCACAAACTACTGATTAAAATGATGCAGCACTTCCCCATCTCTCGTCAGAGTGCCCCATAAACATTACATTTTTTAAAGGAACCTCAAAAATTTAATTTTGTATGCAGTCAAAACAACCCCCCAAAACCAAGAAACCATATTTACAAAGCTGAATACCCCTTCTAGAATGAGATAAGCTGTGCCATTCCTACCCTTCCCCCATCATTCCTTTTTCAGCTTTAGAAGTATAATGTAAGTATATATGCATAGAACCTTTTTTTTGGGGGGGGGGGGGTTGGACATATAACCACTAAAGGTATCACTGCAATAATATTTTCAGTAAAAAATAATCAATTCAATTGAAGAACGAGAGGTAACAGTGTTATGCCTAACTTCCGTTCTTCAATTTAATGATAAAGAGCAGACAATGAATTCTGAGTACTTACCGTTGATCACACTCCACCACTGTTCCTCTGACATAACGTATTTGCATACAGTGCAAGCTCTGGTATATATTTATAAACAACTAAAACAACTTATAGATTGTTTATTTAAAGCTGCCATATTCTTCACCAGTTTACATAGGTTATATTTAAAGAAGAATATTGACACTA
The DNA here is from genome assembly GCA_019447015.1 of Hymenochirus boettgeri. NCBI lineage: Eukaryota > Metazoa > Chordata > Amphibia > Anura > Pipidae > Hymenochirus > Hymenochirus boettgeri. The sequence goes on along the minus strand of CM033471.1, from coordinate 42,990,939 downwards.
GGTAATGCAGCAACCCAGCACCATGGATTGTTCTATTAGAACTTTCCAGTTAATATTATAACATGGATGGAGGTGTCACATGCCTTGTCCAGATCCATCTACATCTGTGAACAGGGAGAGGAAGGACTTCTTCATGAAGCTGCGTTAACATCACTTATGAAGGAATTCATTATATTTTAGATATTAATGGGCATCAATGCCCAAACCCACCTCCGAAATTTTATTCCATTGTAAAGTCACCATCCCGGGGATCCTGTCAAAAGCATTGCTTGTGCAGTGTCTCTTTTCAATGTGCTTGCATGACTATCTCCCCAAATGTTAGAGATAGAGGAGACAGTCATGTCAGGGGAGAAGTAGAAAAAGCCAAGACACAGACACAAATTAACATGCCTATTGATTAGTTAAGTAATGGGTAGCAAATCCAGTTAAAAGGAAACTAAAGAGGTCCATAAACACAACAACACAGACTGTTGTGGTCCTCTAAAAAATATCATACATGCTCCAAATATAGTACGAGATAGTAAAATCCCAATATTTTGTGACTGGGATTGGTGTGTGTATAGGCCCCTTTAGTATTGAGGTTGTTGGAATTTCTATTGAAACATCCCGCTAATCTCTGATACAAGTCTGTATTTGTTTTAAAGTGGAAGGTTCCATATGACAATGATTATACTGCAGAAAATAAAACGCCTAATGAACTCCCAATTCTAAAGAGGAACTTTGGTGTCAAATACATTTTTCATATGTAAAAGACTGATAAATTACACTTCTGATGTTCTCGTTCATCCGATTCATAGTATATTTGTGGCATTCAGTTAGATTAGTTGGACTTTCAGCTACTGAAGATATTTTGCTAGTCATCCAACTGTTTTTCTCAATTTAGAGACATTAAATTACCTTCACAATTAGCCAATGTATGTCTCTTCTAGTGATTTTGCCATAGAAATCCAACCCCCACTGACCTGTCACCTTTCTAGTCTGTGCCTAGTTCCAGGCAATGCAGACATGTGTAAAAGAAGAATTTTTTAACATGCAGAGCAGAAATTGGTCTCCAGAGTATGCACCGTGTGCAATAGTGGTAATAGTAAAGATGGTGATGATCAGGACACCGGTAAAGGGGCGTTAGAAGCATAAACCCTTTAAATACATGTACATGCACTGCAGAAGGACAAACAACTAAGCAAAAGCCCATCTGTTTTATAAGGCCTTAAATAATGTCCTAAACACTTAAGGGTAAAGAACGTTGGGCTTGTGAAAAGGCACCACTTTTGGATCCTTGCATTTTATTTGCACTGCCAGTGCATTAGTACTGGCCCCATTATATGTTCTGTGTTCCAATCTGTTTTTTAATGCATGTGTGTACATGTTTCAGTAGTATGGATAGAAATGCACAAAAAACCCACACAGAAATGCACTTCTGGAAACACAATGCACCTCAGCTATAAACCTATCTGAATAGCCAGTTTGACAGGGGCACAGGACACAGGAGTCTGTGAATATTGTTTCTCTAGTTCATAAGGGACAAATACAGTATATAATGTTTGTGTATTGTGAGAACAGGACGTATCAATTACACATTTGCTCATTGCAATTAATTGTGCTGATACAATGGTGGATGTCGCAGAACAGATGCAAATATCAATTTTAACCACTTTCTAGATCTCACTCTCATGCACAAACAAGGACACACATTCCCCAATGTAGATAGCTATAAAGATATATCAGAGCAGGAGGTAGCAGTTTCATTATTCCTCAATTAATGTCTCACAGCTTGACTGCAAGCACAGCTCAGATACACACTGAGCCATGTAGATCAGTGCCAGTGTGGGACCCCCTGCTCTTACCACCATGCAAACCCCTTATCAAACAGAAGAAGTAGCGGGGGAATTTATTGATGCCTTTCTTGTATATGTTCAAAGCTTTTGGTAAACTGCAGGCGTTTAATTCACTTTGGATAATCACCTTATATCAGGGAATGATTTTAGCCCCAGTTATCTCTGTAAAACAAAGAAACCTTGTGTGACCCAGAAATTGGCACAGCGGAAAAAGTTAATAAAACTAAAACATACAGTATACGGTTATAACTCCAGTGAGCGTTTGGCACTGGATACTGATATGAACCCAAGCACTCATTGACAAAGCCTCATTTGACATTACATAACACTCGCACAGTGAGAAAAACGAAAGGGGATTAAAAAACTGTTTATATGAAAGCTAAATCAGCTTTGTGGTAAACACTTAAACCAATGCTGGGGCTATTGAATCTGCTGTTTAGAAAAACAAAATACGTCATTTTCAGTAAAAATTCACACAATAGTTTCATTAACACAATATGAACCAGTAAAATGGTATCTATAGAATTGCAGCTCCATCTACTGTTCAAAAAGCAAAACTACATAACGAAAATCATGTTATTCTACTTTAGACCTGAACTAAACCTTCCACGAGAAATAAGAGATTACTATATAATTCCAGCCATTCAGTACTTTTCAATAGCAGCCAAATAAGTGTAAAACCCAAGCTATCTGATGAAATATAGTGTGGGCTATACACTTAACTTGTGGGGCCTGTGCCAATACCAGTAACAGCCCGACACCTGATGTATAAAGCATTAATGGTTGTGCTTAACCTATCGCAAAACATAATGTGCCCTGAAGGGAGGTGTAAGCCAAACTTTGCAATCCCACGATGAAGTAAATGTCCAAGTGATTAATGCATTGCAGTATCTCTGGCACATAAGTAACCTGTCTTTGCATAATTGCATCTCTCCAAAAGTAATGAAAGGTGCAAAAGTTTGCCAGGTCTATTAATCTGCAACAACCAATCAGCTATTATCTAACTGTAGCATCCCTGTAAAAAGCTAAGATTGGTTTGGATTTGTTTCTGCAAAATAATAGCAGACAAACATCTGCAAGATTTGTAAAAGATATGCACCAGGGAAACAAAGTACAGATTAAACTGCTAGTCTGTAACTATTAATTAGACTGTCAGGGAGATTTCAAATTCAGTAATGGCAGCTCCCATCCTCCCAGATCCCTCTGCTCTGGTCCATCTCGGCCAACCCACGTGCTAGTGGTTGCGGGGCATCCCCTTTCCCACACAAATTGAATACACTGAAAAAGAACAAATACCACTGCTCTGCACGGGTGGCTCCAACAAAGGCAAGTAACTCACCACTTTAGATATTCTAAAACTTCATATTATTTAGTCCTAATTTTATAAATCTACAATAAACAGAGCTTTAGCTGGGAACAGTGAACAGGTGTCTGACGCGTTTCAGGTTCGAAAACCCTTAATCATAGACTAATCTGTCAGTCATTAGTCCCACCCTTTTAAAGCAAAGAACTCCAATTAAAAAACAACTAAAAGACAGCGAAGAAGCTATCAATGAACCCCTTGTTAGCCCTCATTTATAAGTAATGGGGATAACATTTCTATATGATGTCCCCAATCTAAGTGTTTCAATATAGTTTCTCCAATTTTGAGGTAATAAAAGCCCATCATTTGTATTAAATTTATTATAACCCTTATTTTTGTAAATCAATTATATTAATCCTAAAGTGAGTCAGACATCCCTGTTGCAGCCTATCTTTTGTTACAATGTTGTAAAGCATACAGCTAAAACATATTGTTACAGTGTACATATATCTCACATACATTTCATGTTGTTCACAATCTAGATAAAAAATTACAGTGATAGTTGCAAATTTTAATAAAGGAATAAATTAGATTAAAGAATAATCATACTAAAAGGGAGATATTCCATCTGAGGTTTAAACCCATAGGGGATCGTGTTTCCAACTCCATTATCCAATTCACCTCCCTTTAATTAAAAGCTTCCAGTGTATCACCTTCTCTTAAAATTCTTTTTTTTACCAATTCTAAACCTTGTACCCTACAGTGTGTTATATCACATTCTGCACAGTCTCTAAACTGCCGTCCCACCGGGGGACTTAATATCCCCCTTCTGTATATTATTGAGATGTTCTCTAATGCGTACCATCGTACGTCCCACATACTGTTTACTGCATTTAGTACATGTTAAAAGGTAAACAACCTTTTTTGTATTACAATTTATGAAGTCATGCATTACATACTTTTTACCAGAACTCATCGAGACCATTTCCAGTCTCCAAGACGGTACAGGTTTTGCACCTTGATGAACCACACTTAAAAGGAGCCTGTAATGGTCAAGTTTTTTTTTTTCCCAACACAAGCTAGGGGCTACTCTATCCCCAATCGTTACACTATCACCAATCATTACTCTATCACCAATCGTTACTCTATCACCAATCAGTTTCAGAGAAATTTACCCAGAGCAGAACTTGGCATGAATGAATAACTATTGGTACTGTTTCTTTCAAAATGACCTATAAAAATGCCTCCATGCTTTCTCGGGTTTCCGCCACAATCATAAAGACATCATAAAATCATAAAATTGTGGTAAAGACATTCATTTGCAATAACTGATAGCACTGTTTCTGTAAAGTTCTACATATTTTCCCTCTATATAAAGAATAAATATGAAAAAAAATTTTTTTTTTACAAATTAACCAGTGTTTAAAGGACAATATACATATAGGGGTTGATGCAATAAGAGGTGCAAAAGTTTGCCTGAGATATTAACTTTCATCAACTAATCAAATTTTAGTTTTTTACTGGGTTACTACTTCTATACTATGTATGTATGTATATGTTCATTTCTATAGCGGGGACGTGGGCTGTACAATATTACAATACACAAAGCTGTACAAGGGGGACAAAACTATAAATACATAAACTATATAAACTATATATATAAGTATGTGCATCAAAAAGTATACAAGTGCTTGAGCCATGTAACATGAGGATAGAGGGTCCCTGTCCCATGGAGTTTATAATCGAATAAAGTGGGTAACACAGAGACACATAAGCAAGGGTAGAAGTAGAGAGGCAGCATGTGAGATTAGATTACAACCTGTTTATTGAAGTTTCTGAAGAAGAGAGGCGAATAGAATTCCAGAGAATGGGAGCCAACATCTGATTGGTTGCAGATTATAGCATAGACAAACTTTAACACCTGTTATTGAATCAGCAAGTGGAACATATATCTATACAGGCACATGAAGAAGTACAAATGGACAACTGCACCATCTTGTGATGCAATGGCAAGATCAACATTTATATTTCATTCTAATTTCAATGCAAAGCATATTGAACAGTTTTAATTGTTACATTTTAAACAAACTTTCACTGAATTTGTTAGTATACAAAGATTAAAACACAATTTAGTACCTCACACCATTCTATTATATTAATTAGTGTCTAAAGTAATCTGCCTAATTTTACTTTATGATAATCTATTCTGCAGGCATTAACTGGTGCCTGAATGTCACAGAACTTCCTGATTTGCCTAAAGTTACAAGTTATTTAAAACAAAATAATTTAACTAGGTTCTTTAAATGACTCGGATGTAGGTACTCCTACCTTCTATTCTGGGAGATTCATCCACAGCCGCATGCACCCTGGGCAAATCTCTTGGAAGGGATTTACCAGAGACTGCACGACTATGGGTAAATCTTACTCTTGTGTAACTATTTAACGTCAGCTATAACTTTGGATACAAACTAGGGTTTAAAGTCAGGCTAACTGATATTGAATCTGTCAGCGTGGCTTTAACCATAAAAAAAAAGCGTAAATCCTCCTGATTATGTTATAGTGGGTGAGTGCTTAGAAGTTTAAGTCTGGCTCATGCAATGTGCCTGATTTACGGCCCAAATAAAATAAATAGCTAATAAAATGATGCTATATAAATAAGAGATACAGAAGAATTCATTGGAGGGTTTCTCTCCTGGGTGAAGCACACAGCATGCATGCTTTACTACCAAAGGCTATGTATACAAATTACACTAGCCATTTAACGTGGCCATACATTAGGATGATTTTACTTAACCAACCGAGCGATCCCCATCATTAGACTGATCCTGCTGGAACAGCTTTTCCCATTCTTCTTTGCAACAGAAATGCGAAATGAACGGGATTTGTGATCGCATGTCGGTCGTAAAGAACAACGGGAAAGGCAGTTCCAGCAGGATCAGTCCAATGTCGTGGGATTGCTCGGTCGGGTAAGTAAAATCGTCCTAATGTATGTACATTGATAAGACATGAATGTCAAATCTATCATAACGACAACCAGATCGGCAGATTTTACCTGCCAAAGCTCCTGCGACATTACAGGTACAATGGCGATTGCTTAATGATGGGTTTAGGAAATTTTCAGAACATTACAGGAACATAGGAAGTATGTCAACTAATGTATGGGCACCTTTAAACAAGCAATGTTAGACTGATTGTTTGCCGTAGGCCTCAGGAATGGTTAGTACAGAACAAAAAATTCCCTTGGTGGCAGTCAGCTCTATGCAGCTTAGTACAAGGTAAATAGGTGTATTGCAGTCCAGAACAATCTCCCTTTTACTTACAGTAAGTATAGGGAAATTGATCAGGGCTGTGTGCAGCCAGAGACTGAATCATCTGTCAAAGAAATACAGCAGCAACATTACCTATCGTGTCAATAGATTTGTTTATTTTGATTGAAGGCAAGCATACACCGTTCGATATTTCCAGAAGGTTCAATGAAACCAGCCCCCCCACCCCCCAAAAAACCTGCGTGTGGTGCCTGATCTATGTAACAGACTGTATGTCAATATTGGGCAGTCTATCAAATTTCCCGAAGATCCCATCAGCTGGTGCAAGATTAGATGTGCATGATGATGCAGCTCGATCAGTCCTAATGTGTATGGGCCGCATAAGTAGGATTAAAGGTAAAATGAAATGCTTTTATCTCTAACTTCTGAAATCTGCAACTTTGTGTAGAAATCATCTATTTAACTGCAAATTTCTGGCCTTTCTTTTCTGAGTCTTGGACGCTTACATAGTTTCACATGCTCAATAAATCGTTAGGGTACAAGCTCCTGAAATAAATTAAACCAGGCCCTTCACTTCTTAGACATTGTTACCACAGAGCTATAGAGACATGTTTTTGCTTGTATTTGAGTAAAACCTCCAAAGCTCACTTACCCCATTCACTCACCCCAATACCTACGCAGCTCATTGACATTACTAAAGCCATATCATCCCCCTTATGTTTGCTTCCCTTTCGGACGTTTTCCGTATTCCGGCGCTGGTGGCCAATGACTACTGTTTCCCAAATCACATCCTCCTAGCATGCTCGAGAATGCCAAGAGGAGGCAGGTACATTTAAAGGAGGTTGGTGAACCTCCTTTTAAAGAGTGACTATCCATCTTAAAGAACATTCATGAGCTGTATGTATTGTGGTCTGAGGGTTTAGGGGTGGAAAAGTATACATTATTGTCTGGGGGTGTGAGCATGCCCTTTAAATGGACAAGCAGATAAAGTGGTTTCCACATGCAAATTAGCTTTGCATAGTGTTGAAATGTACGTCGTGATTCCTTGTAAAAACAAATCACCGCTAACCTGGCCCCTAACACAGGTCCAATAATTCCAGACAAATCAGCCAACATCCACTTTGGATGGCAATCTTACATGCGCAGTGACTCTTGTCAGCGTCCCATGGACATCAGTTGCCAGATTAACCCTGTTAGATCAAATAAAGGCGCCAAAATAAGCCAGTACACACATAAGAATACCCATCACCTGTTGATCACCTACTACCTGTTGACTTGTATCTTATGTGTGCATGGGGCTTAAGCAAGCTTTGTTTAATCTTCTAACAAGTTTTGCATTGATCGTTTATATGACCCCTATGAAGAGAAGCATAGGCGAAATATGGGTAATGCACATTATGAAAAGTAACTATACAAGTCAAATAAAAGAAAAAGGTTTTTTTTTTAGATGTAAAAAAAAAAAAAAAAGATAACATTATTTCTACATGCTATTTCCTCTAACTGCCTGTTCCTCTTACCTGTGTCTCATCAGAGGAGAGTGACTGACCTGAAGCAAAATGAAAGCCCAATTAATTAAAACTGATTGTAAGCAGAGATTGTAATGAGCACACATTGCAATCTATGCAAGCAGTTGTCTGAATTCACTTTTTCTAACTGAGCACCATTCTATTAGGCTGCAGGGGAGAAGGAAGCATTTTAATCAGAGAAGAATAATAGGCTGTTTCAGAAGAGATCGTGCTAACTGAAATTCCAGACTTGCTAAAGAAATTAATAGGAATGAACAAAAAAGCCCTAAGTTACAACCTGGGCAAGCAGTGAGACTGAACATGTTGACACAGCTTTCAATAAATATAATTCCTTTGTCAATAGATAGAACTATGGCAGCATAATGTCAAAAGCTTTCAAGGCAATGTGTTATATATTTCTAGGTGCAGAGAGATACCCGAGTGAAGTAGTATTTGTAAAACCAGAACTTTTCAACTATGTTTAATCTTGTTTAAAAGCATCAACTCTAAAAATGTTCCTGCATCTCTATCAACAGCAGCTCACTATGGGAGAGATGCAATATATTTCGCTATCGCAACCTACGTGCACTCGTTTCCGTAATGTATTAACCACTTTGCGATCGTTAATACATTGCGAAAACGCTAGCGGTAAGTAGCGACCTTTTGCGAAGATTTCAAAGACACCATTGAAGAGCCGTTAATTGTCGCGGGAAAAAAACTAGCGAAAAAAGGGCGCAAAATTTATTGTATTGCTTTGCGCAAAGAAAAATAAATTGTGACATGGTGCAGGCAGTGCAAAACCATTGCTAACAAATTAGTAAATAGGTTAGCGTGATTTTAGCGCTTATCTTCTTGTTAGTGTGGGATATTGCATCTCCCTGTATGTTTCTGAAAGGGCAGTATTTATTTCTGCAGCAACAAAACTCAGAGAAATTAACCAAATCTTCTCAATCCTTCCAGTGTCAAAAAATGGCATCATAAATCAATGTAACTATACTTACAGCTACGGAGGAGAGAATGGGACTACATTAGTCATATAATTTCAAATGCCATTTTATTACATCCCCTTGATGTGTGCTCAGTTTGAACTAACATTTTAAAATGGAACGTAACCTGCATTTACAGCATTTTAAAGTTGCTATAGCAACTATTTAAACTGTAGCACTGTTCTACAAGAAAGCATCTAGAATTTAGGGGCAACATTTTTGAAAGCAACCATTATAGAGCAGTCAAGGTTCATTTAACAATGTACTTTCTGCAAGTGCTAAAAGGATTTTTTTTTCCTCTTAAGCTTGATTTCTATTATCATCAGAGTTTTCTATTTTTATGGCAGCTTCTTGGCTTACCTGTTGGTTTTTCTGATTTCATGGTTACATTTATGATAATTAGATATACACCAATAAACCAACAATAAATATTTCTCTTTCCTGCCATTACAATTAAACCTCCATCCAGTTTGCAGCATTTATAGGGTCATTTTTTATACCAGCTCCTGATGCATGCTAAACACAGGTCAACAATGTTCCTCTGTCAACGTTTCCAGGTGGTTTTCCGACAACCGCCTGGGCTGAACATTTTGTGATCAATATTTAATTGAAATGAATCTAGCTGGGAAATTGCCAAGAAACACAATCACTTTGCTCAGCATTATATTTGTTTTAACGTAAGTGTGGAATCAATGTAAAGTTGAGCTAGTGTGTGGTCAGCAATAGAACTATCCCACAGAGACAAAGTTCCTTGGACAGCTTCACTCTGTCAATATACAATATATTGACCAATTCTCCATCCACGTACAAATGTGTTTTTTTAAAAGCCAACAGACCCACGTCAAAAGCCTCAACAGTATCTAAAGGCTTGTACACATCCAGTCTTGGCACTGACCTGAGACGAACACCCGTTTCGGCCAAACACATAGACTTGTGTGATTATCAGTCGAAACGTCTGTGGGGGTCGTGGGCTGGTGCCAACATCGGACATGTTTGCAAGGATCAAGTATACCACACCTACTGCTGTAACAGAACTTAAATACTGGCTTACTTCCTCATAAAAGCCAAGCAAGTTTGTTTCACAAGATCTATTACTTATGAGGCTATTCTTTGAGTCATAATTCTGAATATATGGCCTCATCACAAACTTATAGTATTTTACGTACTGTAGATGTTTGTCAGGATGGTCAAATGGCAGCTTAAACCACACCCCTGTGTCTGCTCCATATGAAATGAAGTTTAATCCCAAAAAAAAGGTTATTTTTCCTACACAGGTTGTGATTAGAGATGGCCGAACTTTCGAACTATATGGTAAGTTTGAAAGTTCGAAAACGGACCCATTAAAGTCAATGGGAGTCAAATAGTTTGAAAAGTTCTAATGTAATACAAATAAAATATCAATGGTAACAATGTAAATGGCTGTGGGACCTGGGAAATGGTCTGGGGAACATGTTTGAATATATCCAGGACATTCGAAAAATCAATTTTACTTTCACAGTCGTTATTGAGTTCTCGCGTTCGAACATTCGATGTTCGCGCCTAGGTATCATGTACATTTTACTCACGGATTTGATGCTCACATATAGGTTTTAATGGACACTTTACTTGCGGATTCGATGCTCGCGTATAGGTATAATAGGCATTTTACTCGCATATTCGAATGGTCGAACATTCGATATTTATCGAAAGTCCGAAAATATCGAGAATCCGGGTCCGGGATAGTTCGAGAAGTCGGAATTCGTTCGAATTCGAAATAGTTCGGCTCAAACTCGGGTTTGAGTTCTAGTCCATCTCTAGTTGTGATGGTGTATATGTCCATTACAATACACAAGGCTCCTCATATACCACCTTCTGCCTACAGGTGATGTCAGTGAGTAATAAAAGGCAAGATGTCCCTGCTCTCTATGGCTAGGGGGAGAGAAAGTGAAAGTAGATTGTGGTGTGTGCTTTGGAGTAATATTGAATGCAACACAAGATCTTGTGTATAAGATCCTGTTACCATCTGTTGGGAGGACAGATTATTGGACAGACAATTTACCTTATTGGATACAAACTCTGAGGCAACAGATAAGTGTACACCAATTTACAAGGACACACAATATACAGGCCTGGTCAATATTCAAAGTGGTGCACCATAGACAAGGACACCCCTGATTACTGCATATGTTATGTGGGGAACCTGTTTATGTGCACTGTCTGCTTTGTGCCAGACCACCAGAGTAACCCACTGTGTGGCATGCTACCCATAATCATTCCATAAAGCAGTGGTCTGGTGCAAATTGGTGGCAGCGGAGCTGGTAATACCATTAATTCTACCAGTTTTCTTTGTATATTTGTACTCTGTATTAAGCTATGGAGGCTGCTACTGAAAGTATTGATTTAAATCCTCCTGTCATTGTATCTGCAGATGAAATTCCCCAATTACACTCAGTAGCTCTACCAGGCCCAATTGCCAAACCTATTTTTAAACCTGATCCATTTGATGGGGTAACTAGGAAGTGCACTGATTGGCTAGAACAATTTGAATTGGAAGCCACTATTAATGGTTGGCATGAAAGTGCTTGCTTGCAAGTCCTTAGCCTTTTGCTTAGTGGTAAAGCCAGGCAGGTATTTACTGTAATACTGTAATAAAAAGCAGTTATTAAAAATTGCTCTGAAGCTATTTTTTTTCCAATTAGATCTGTACAAAATGTTTTTTTATAGGTTAGATTATTAGGACAATGTTATTATAATAACATGATGCTGTGAGGTACCTTCTGTTATAATATATGAGGTACCATCACCACTTGCCGTGGTGAATACTAATAAGTATTAACCTAGCATGTTTAGTTTCAACCACACAGCGTGGCAGGATTGCCTGGGTCTACTCTCAGACCTGCAGGATTATCCTATTTGGTTCCTCTGGAAGCTGGTGACTGAGTCAGAGGACATTCAGCAGAGGATCTATGAACACCGGCACCAAACACATATTTTGCATCTTCACTTCATGTATATTAAAGGGCAATTATACTCTTCCCCCCACTTCCTTAAAAAAAAGTATTCAGGATGAAGACTTAAAATGCTATGGCTCCATATACACTTGATGTTACTGTTTGGTTGGGCACACCTCACCCCTAGACAACTTTATAATTCCTTGATCTAAGACCCTATTGATAAAGGTGGCCATAGATGCTACAATAACAGTTGTACGATCTGTAACCCCCCCATCCCCCCCAAAAAAATCATCGGTGTCAGCGTGTGTATGGGTGATTGGCTAACGATCCTCTGACACCCAGATTGTACAACCAAAATTATAGCATGTATAGCTACCACAAGCACCACCTACCATTGATTCCAAGGTAAGCCCAGGAGTGAGAGCCATGTCCTCATCCTGGGCAATAATGGTATAAAAGTTTCAAGTGCACTTTGGTTAACCGAGGATATGGTACAGAAAGAACTAAATAAGGTTAATATTAATAAATCTCTGGGATAAAATACATCCCCGGGTACTTAGGGAGCTACGCTCAGTTTTATCTAGGCCGTTGTTTCTTATTTTTGCAGATTCCCTGGCATAGCAGTAGATGTAGTTTACTTGGATTTTGCAAAGGCTTTTGATACAGTCCCCCAAAGGCGATTAATGTATAAAGCTAAGGTCTGTTGAGTCACATTTGCACATGGATAAAAAATTGGTTAATGAATAGGATGCAGAAAGTAGTTGTGAGCAGACAAGAAATATGTTGTTAAGGGGCTATCATTATGGACTAAAGTGCTAAGTGGTGTGCCACAGGATTTTGTGTTGGGGCCGCTTCTATTTAATCTATTTATTAATGATTTGGAAGTTGGTATTGTCAGCAAGGTTTCTGTTTGGATGACAAAACTTTGTTGACCATTAAAAACTTCAGAGGATGTGCAATTGTGCAGGGGGATCCAGTAGAGTGTTACATTGGGCTGCTAAGTGGCAGATGAGATTCAATGTTGATAAATGTAAGGTGATGCATTTTGGACTTAAAAATCCTTGTGCGGTTATACTATAAATGGTTCTGTGTTAAGTGAATCCTGTTGGAAAGGGATCTTGGAGTTTTGGTGGATAACAACTTAAGGAAGCAAGCAGTGCCAGGCGGCAACAGCCAGAGCCAGCATGGTATTGTCTTGTATAAAGAGAGGTATGGATTCAAGGGAGGAAATGTTATTCTCTCTCTTTAAAAAGCATTGGTAAGGCCTCATTTGGAATATGCAGTGCAATTTTGGAATCCTGTGTACAAGGATATCTTTGAAATGGAAAGGGAGAGAGAAGGCAACTAAATTAACAAGAGGGTTTGGGGGAGCTTGATATGAAGAGAGACTGGAAAGTTACAATTGTACGCTAGAGAAAAGACGCTTGCGTGGGGATATGATTACTGTGTATAAATACATTAACGGGCTATACAAAAACTATCTGAAGCATTGTTCACCAATAGAACGTGTCAGAGGACACGTGGACATCCTTTATGACTTGAAGAAAAAAGGTTTAGGCTTCAGTTCGGAAAGGGTTTTTCACTGTGAGAATGGTAAGCTATTGAACTAGTGGACGTTGCTATGGCAGGATCCGACCGGAGCGACGAGGGAGATTACAAGTAAGTACTTCAGGACTTTTGTAAAGTACCCAGAGGTGAGGACTTAGCGTTTTAGGTCCTCACCCTGGGTACTTTGAGGAGTGGATTGGGGAAATGGTAAGTAAATTGCCCTTTAATAATGTGGATTTTATAAGCGCACATCTTCCGTAGCGCTTTACAATTACATGTATATTCACATCAGGCCCTGCCCTGAAGAGCTTACAATCTAAGCACATTATTTGACATATACAACCTATCAGTATGTCTTTATGATGTAGGGGAAACCGGAGTGCCCGGAGAGAACATACAAACTCCTTGAGATGTGTCCAAGGGTGGAATCGAACTCAGGACCTCAGCGCTGCAAGGCACAGTGCTAAACACATCTCATGGGGGTGGAAAACGGGAGGAGGCAGAACATTTCGATGAGTAAAATTGGGTATAGGAGGGTGCTAGAAAAAAAAAAACACCTTACATTTAAAGCCTAAACTATCTGATAATAGTAAGTTGGATTTACAGTATACATACGCTTTAAATAAACACTGCTGTATGCCCTCACATTTTAGACTTAAAGTGTTCAGTATATAAATTTCATTGCAAACAAACACAGAATTACCACCCTCAATCTATGGGAGAACCTCTGCCATTGATAAATTATATACTTGACCGTTCTAGTTTGAAGGTTTGAACGGATAATCTTATAGATGTCACACAACAAGACATTCTGCTTTGTGACAGAGCTAGAAAATATTCTGATAAATTGTACGAGAATGTGAGATGAAGATTATAAGGTTTTCTAAAGAATTAAGAGTCCAGCATACATTTTTGGTCCTTATATTGCCCATCTGTGATGAATTCCCAGCCTGCGAATCTCAAAATACTGTATTTTGACATGAAAGAAACTCCTTTCTGTTTAACGTATGAGAATTAGAAAACATTTTGATCATATGAAGAAAAGTGTATATTATTCACTAAGAAACCTTTCAATGCTGTAGAAAGTAATCAAAACGAGAACAAGGAAAGTGTTGCAAGTTACTGGTATTGATACTAAGTAGAGTTGATCAGGGAATTTCTGTTGCCACATTGGAGTCAGAAGGAGTTTTATAAATTTGTTGGTTGTTTTTTTTTTTTGCCTTCCTCTGGATCAACAGTTAGGCAGGAAATGAGGATATTGTTAAAGGGTTGGACTGGTGGACATGTCTTTATTCAACCTCAAATACTTTATAATCTACTAATCTACTAATACTATATAACCCTAACTAATCTTCCCCCCCCCCTTTTTTTTGGTCCCTTCAGAGCTACCTGAGGCCATGGAAAGTGCTGGCCATCTTGGAAGATGAAGAAGACGGTAGCTCCACCCCCCGAGAGTTGTGGACCTCGTTTCCAGCTTGTGTATAATCTTCAGTGCCGTTCAGTCCATGCATGTGCACTCCACCTGCGGCGCGCACGAGTGAGTCATGACGCGTACGTTGCACGTGTCATGACGTCTCTCCGCGGGCGGCGGGTCATGCACGGACCGAACTGGCACTTAAGATGTAATGTAATAAATGTATGTATTTTTATTTCATATATACACACACACATATATATACATATATATATATAATATATATACACACACACACAAACACATTAGCAAGTGTGCCCGTTGGTGCACAGTGGAAATTATGTATGTGTATGTATTGTTATGTGTGGAATAAAATCTTTACACAGGGATATATTTAACTGTTAGTCAAACAGTCATCTGCATCCAGGGGAACACAATAGGATAACTGCAGGTGAGAATAGACCCTGGAATCTGCCACTATGTATGGTTCAAACTAAACAGCACCATTAGACAATCTGAGACCTGTAGAGGATCCAGATTAACAGGTTAGATTTATACTTAGTATTTACCACAGCAAGGTCAGCTTTATGTGCTAGGGGTTAGGACATGGGAGCACAGGATACTGATTAGCTTTATAGGTTAAGATGAGGTGGGGTAAAAGGAGCTAAAAGCTCCCCACACGGCATAAAATTAAATAGAGCATTCTTATAACAGAGGTACCTCACAGCCTCATGTTTTTTATATAGCATTGCCCTATAATCTAACATATAAACACATATTTCTCACTCTTTCCTACGAAATGGGACATGCAAAGATATCTCTTTATAGCCTGTAGCTAATGCATGTGTCCAGATGCATTACAGCCTAATGGTACAGAGCAGGGTGTGAACTTGTGACCTTTCACATTTTTGAAACTACAAATCCAGCAATCTTGGTTTGCAGTGAGGTGACTGAAATGAAATGCAAAAAAAACTCAAATCTCAAATTTGCATTGAGGAGTGAAGTAAACTTTCAAAGACTAATGTCAGAGACTGGTAGATGGGTACAAGAAGCATTTCATTCAGTTATTTCTGCCAAAGGGGATAACACTTGCTATTGGGGGGGGGGGGGGGGGGGCCAAACTTAACCTCAGCTAGAATATAAATTTTTGTTTTTATCTTTTTTTTAAACCAGGTTAATTTCTTGGTTTACCTGCAATGAAATCCCCTTTTTTTCTCCAGAGATAAATAAAAACAATACATTGATTGTGAATATTTAATAAAGAAATGAATACTTAATGGATGTACTATGCACTTGAAATTAACTCACTCATCTAAAGGCCTCATCCAGTATGCCAACATCGTCTACTGGAATCTGACAGATGTTTTTAGTGAATGCACCATTTACTACCCTGACTTACCTCCCATACTCTGGGAGGTCAGGTCCCCATACACAGAAAAATCATGTTGGCTCCCTCTACTTGAATTAAGCAGATGCTGACAGGTTCCCGTATTTATTAGAGGTACCAATGTATTGCAAGACTGCAAGTACATTGAGCTAACTTTCATTCAAACACACGTAAAGTTTTGGTAGATAATGTTACAGTCTTATCTTAAATAGTGATTTGTATTCACTAACCACTAAACCTTTGCGTGTATAAGTTATGTTGAACAAGGCTTATGAAAGTGGTAAACTACGAGCTGTGGGGGGGGCCAAATGTATTTAAGTATAGATCTACAAGGTGAAGAAAGGCGTTGCACTTTTGCAGCCTGTATCTGTTCGGGGACAGAGGAAAAGGACAGGATGACAAAAAGGATTTACACAGTGTACAGATAGGGTTCAATAGAATGACTAAAGCCTTGAATGTAACATTCAATAGAAAAGGAAATGTTAGAATAAAGGAAATAGAAATTGTGTCTAACTTTTCCCAACCAACTCCAACAAAAACAATCTATTTCTGAACAAGCAAAAAACACCTGTTTTGCAATAATAATTTTGAAAAAACTATTTTCACTTAAAACTTTTAATTCCTTACATGAAAAGACTTGATTACAATTTGCTTAAAGGGCAAGTTTACCCCATAAAAAAACTTTTTACTTCACACTAGTCACCTCCCAAAACCACTTTACTGCTATGTGAGCAACAAATTCAGATTGTGTGGGGATTTAAAGGCAATCTGAATTTGTTGCCCCTGACATACACATTCCGTGTGTTTATGGTGGAGCTTGGAAAATTGTGCCAAACAAAAATGCCATCCTATACCACACAGGAATCCCATAAGAGATTCCATAGCATAAATATAATGTAAAATGTGCTTAAGCACAGGATACATTTCTGCATGTTGATGAAAGGGAAGATTTCCTAAATGAAATCATAAAGTTTCTTCCCCCCCCCCCAACACAAAATTTCTTTTTTTTTAAGCCTCTCTTTTAAGTCTAATGAAAATATTGGTACTACAATTATTTTTTTTTTCTATAGTTAATCTACTTCCCACTGTTGCTATCCAACATAGATTTAAACAAATGCTGGCATCTAATCCTGCATTTAGAAGGCCTTTCTGGAAGAACAATTGTAAGCTGCTTAAAGTATTCACAAAAAGCAAAGTGAAATGCTTGGTGGCATATTTTGTGATTAGAAACTTACAATTCAGCCTTAGATGTGTAATTAGAGAGAAATAAAAAGACAGGTTAAGAATAAAGTTAAACCCACAAGTGAACCATTGTTTGTCTACTGTGATTTCAGATATGTAGAGTTTAGAGTTACTTTCACATTTTAAAGGAGAATTAACCTTAAGGGACTGTCCACCCCTCTTTTGAAAAATGAATATGTGGTAGATAAGCCCCAAAACCTAGACATGTTTAATTCTCAACCTTTAATCGCTCCCACACGAGATATTAACTTACATCCTCCTTGCTCCACCGCCGCTTCCGGGTTCTTCTCCCAGTCTCCACTGTGGCCGTCTCTGTTCTTTTCTGTTCCCGAGCAGCCGCAGTGGAGACTGGTCCGGGAATGGCAGTCAGTGATTGGCCGTGACGTCACAGTCACGGCCGACACTGACTGCCTTACCGGAAGTGCAGAGCCGCGGCGGTGGAGCGAGGAGGAGTATGTAAGTATACTATCTCTGTGTGGGAGCCGAATTAAAGGTTGAGCAAACGATGTCTAGGTTTGGGGGCTTATCTACCACATATTCATTTTTCAAAAGAGGGGTGGACAGTCCCTTTAAACCCACATCGATCAGCATAACCACAAAATTGTGAACTGAAATACAATGGTTGCAAACAAAAATTAAAAAAACAAAAGAAAAAAAACCCCAAACATTTGTACTTGCTAAAAAAAAACCATTACCATTACTGTTAAGTTTGACACTGTATAGTCTGTCCGTAATGAAAAACATTATTAGAAGTGTGTGTCTTCTGTGTGTGTAGTGGGGGTATTCACTTTCCTAACTACTGATTGTAAGGGAGACTGAAAGCACCTCATAAATTCAGAGCTGTGTTTTTCCCCATGCACAAGCCAGAAAACACCACTCTATATTTATTCGGATTAGAATAAGGAAATGAGAAAAACATTTAATTCCTAACAATATAAGAAATGTATCTGTGCAGATTGATGGCCTTTGTTATTTCATTACATTATATGCCTGTGAGTTATTATTTACGTATTTAACTAATCTTGTTTAGTTTAGTAGCAGCGAACTCATAGAATTGCATCAATTAGACAATGACCCTTGTAATGTGAAGGACAAATTCTTAGACAAAGAAATGGCTTTAAGCAGACAGTCCTTGCAAGGTCTCAGCCAGCTTGCCGTGAAATATAACAATAATAACTCAGAACCACACATCAGAGGCCTTATCTGAAAAGAAAAAGCTGCTTCGCTCATAAGGACTAACTCTGCCCTTGGATAGGAGAGGCTGTAGCCTTGAAGAACTGGCATGTATAGAATAAAGATGAGCTGTGTTAAAAAGAGAAAGAAAGGAAGGATATAAATTCAGGGGCAGAGATGACCCTAATAAAACAATGCAAAAGGAACTTTCAACCCCATAAAAAATACTTCTTGTCCTTCGCACTGTTTAATATTCTTTAGATGTTGCCTGTCTGAGATACAGAAAATGTCACCTTTTGCAGTAATCACTGCTATGGTACACGCAGTGATGGTCTCGGGAGAAGGACTTTAACAGGTGCACTAAGAACTGAAAACAAATCTGCAGTTCTCGGGATATAATAAACAAGAAATAAGGAGATTAGCTAAAAGCTAGATTGCTTGGGAACAAAATGCCCAAACAGAAAAAAAAATCTTCATAGAAAAACTATAAATTTACTATTTTTATTATATTGTTAAAACTACACATTGTCTGCAGTTTCTTGTCTACTTTGTCTAAATCTAAAGCAATTTGCTTTCAACATAGCTCTAAAGATTAAAAAGTTGAATAAAAAATAAACCTAAATGGGTTATATAATTCCTGATTAACACAGCTGTGTCCTAATTTCCATTGCAGAATTATAATTTTTGCAGCAGATTTCTGTTTTTCTGACTTCTAAGTATCATTTTAACCAACCAGTAACATTGAAAGGCTAGAGGTGTTACAGAGCACAAGTTTATATTTGTATAAATGGTTAGCAGTGACATCAAGAAACTTTTCATTTATTCTTTCAAAATTCTGCTAATTTCAGTTGCAAAGAGGGAAACATGTAAAATTCTGCATGTCTTAGGGAGAATGCACCGTCTTTCTTACAACATAGTATTGGAGGTTGAATAAAGTTAACATCATCCAGTCCAACTTTTAAGCCTACTCCTGAACTTTATCAGTGATCAGTTGATCCAGAGGAACAAAAGAAAAATAGAATACTAGTGCAAATCTTATTCAAGTAAAATATGAGTGCCATTACACTACTCTGAATGACTTTCCAGGGAACAACGGCAAGGGGAGCAATGCATATACCCTACTAAAGGGAACAAAAACTAACCAATGGAAATTTTATTCCAGTCTGATCGCCCACAATGCCAATCGCTTCATCGGTAGTTACTGCTATGGGAGATGGTTTGTACCATGACTATGAGATATTAGGAGACTGGTAATTCCCACCTTTCAATGTTGTTTCAGTGAGGAAACACCAACAAAGAAAACTGTATGTATATGAAATAGTGATATGTGCAAATGACTGACTTACCATAATTAATTAAATTATTCCAGAAGCCTGGTTTGGGTGTGGGATCGCCAGAGTGTAAATAAGTGGCCTAATTTTCTTACAAACTGAAAAAGCATACAACCACAGTAAACAAATGTACAGAAAAATAGAGAAACAAGAAAACAAAAGGAAAATCTTCACTGAATATTTTTTTTTGTGAACTTGAATTGATACATTCTCCGCGATAGATGAGACTCTGAGCTGCTCCTCCAAGCAGTTGTCAAAGAGGGAATGTATTAAATGTCTGCAAAGCTTATTAGCAAACAGCTCTTCCTTTTTTTGGAGAGAATTTTTTTTTTTTTAAAGCATGGTCCAAGCGAATTGTGGAAATTTTTTAGTTTTAAAGCTCTACCAGTAGATTGCTTTCAACATTGTCCATGAATATGAACATCAAAAAATCTTTAAATTCTTTAAATATAATGTGTGGCTTTTCTGAAAAAAATGGTATATTAGTTGATTTATAAGAAAATTCCTGTATTGTAGGATCCTTTTACAAAAGGGCTTAAAGGGCCGTCCAACATAAAGTGAATTTTACATAGGTGCAGCCCCTCCACCCCCCACCCTCCTCCACGATTTTCATTTACTTACCTTCCCAAAGATGTCTTAAGATACTTTACAAGACTACAAGACCACAAAGTAAGGGGCTGGGTTCCCTGTCACCCTGATCCCTGATTCCATTTTTTAGGTGCGCTAGAAAGCTTAAGGAGAGGGGGGCCAAAAGGAGCAAAAAGCCCTCCACTGAGCATAAAAATGGAGAACACCTTCTATAACTGAAGGCATCTTGCAGTCTCATGCTTTATGAATATTAAGAAAGATAGAGAAAGAGATCTGATCTGCAACACTCTAATAATACAAAAGATATTAGTAAAGGTGAAAGGCTAAAAATCCTTTATTCTATTTGACAGGGATATACATTAAAAACAGTTAAAAAACCACCAATCTCCTCAAAGTCTAAAGTGCATATGAATAAAAATAATGTTATATAAATATATACACACACAGAGTCTATAAGTCACCACATAGTTAGTCATATAGTCACATAGTCATTATTGGTCTAGAGCATAAACATCATGGGGGTTACCCTACTTACGACCTGAAGTACAGTGCAAAGGAGAGAAATGAATAGCATTGCCCAAAAATCTAAGAAAGAAGTAATTTCTTACTCCCAGGTTCCCCAGAGTAGGGGCGGAGGGGGAAATGAACCAGACACGTATGTATTTTTAAATAGTAAAGTACCCTTCACATTATAATATAAGGATTTTACAACACCTTTGATTTTACAGTCCTGTATAAAGGCAATAGCCCGGCAGTCTCGTAATTTTATATGGTCATGGAATCTGCTTGTGGCATAATGCCCTTGTATTACACTGTGAGGGAGCATTATTGCTTATATAATACACAAGTTCTTTAAATTATAAATCAGAGCAACAGTGGAATATAAGCATTTACTCATCTAGCAGACGAGGGGTTAATACAAAAGTTTAATTCCACACCTGATCTACAGTATACCGCAGAACTAATTCAGACCACAGGTTTGAATCTGCGGTCACAAATACTAGCTCCTCCTTATCTGAGGTTGGCAATGCTCAGTGCAGGAGAAAGCATAGAACAAGGAAGAGATCGAATTATAGTGACTAAAGGAGGACTGAAGGAAAGGGAGAGAACAGCACAGGACGCACATCCCAGGAGGTGTGTTAGGTGTGTAAATGTTTGTCCTCGTTTAACGTCACATGGTTTCAGAGTAGGAAGTGCAGGGATCTGGTGATGCTGTTACCATATTACACATAAAAATTTAAATATCTTAAAAACTGTGTAAAAACAAGACAGTAAATTGTAAATTCCTGTCAATTTACCCTAAGTCATGTATGTATTATTTATATAAAATACTGCACCGTTTCCATTAACTCTTCAATCTCTTGTTAATAAATATCCTTGTATTCTTTAGTAACATAAGATATAACACTGACTGATTCCCACCGATTGTACTGTATGTTGTTCAGTCACAAATACTTACACAGATTTTGAGCGGTCTTTGAATCAAGCACCTTAAGCTCTTTTGCCTTTTTCTTGTACATTTTTTTGTTCATCGCCACCTTCCTGGTCTTTTTTGGCTACACGGAAGCAAAAAAAAAATCAAAAACTGAGTACACTTAACTGCAGGTGGGAAATTCATTCTCCCAATGCTGCCTCATAGGATTAATGAGCATGCTTGCCCTCACGGAGGCTGGGACTGAGCTTGAGCAAACAAGTAGGATTGAAGTTATTCAGAAACACAAACACATCAGAGTAAGTGCTGCTTACATCTATTTATTTATTGATTAAAATCAGGCAAAGTATTTTTTAGTGTACAATTAAAATGATCTCAAAAGATTTAGCACTAATCTTCCAGACTATCATTGATAGTCTATCTTGTATTCTATGCATATTATCTGTTCTTTGTGCATTGATGCCATAGTAGCAGTCATTGTGGGATGTTTCACTTCATTCAATGTTTCTATGGTAGCTACACATACTAAGATGCCTAATACTTTCCCTATATTATTCATTCTTGTGACGTCTGTCCATAGGCACTTCACATTGCAACACCAGAGGCAATGTTACACTGATGAAGGCTCAATAAAACCGAACCGCGTCTGTAGAGGTCTCTCTGGTTTGCCTTTAGCCCATGGAATGCAGTTAAAGCATCTTAGTATGTGTAGTATTATCAAAACAATGGATTTTAGAGATTGGCAATCTCTGTTAATAGTCGTTCTTCAAACGGATTATCACAAAGCTTGTTTAACAATGTGTCAAAGCCAGCATTATCAACGACACATTACCATAAATTAAATAACTCACTGAACACTGAAATGCTACTCAAACTAAAATGCTACTCAATCATCACAATTTCATCTCACAATTTTTGATACTTAGATTTTCGAATTAGCGTAGATTCTGTGGATCCACGGATTTTTAAAACCGCAGTTCCAAAATGAAACCAGGACTCGCATTGGGAACCATTCCTTTTAAGACTCTGAAGGTTAAAATCCTCTAGGATTGTAAATCATTCCGCTTGCCAGTGGGTGGGTTTCATAAATGTTATATAATACTGATATGTTATTTAAGGCTTGGGAAATAAATAAAAGCTTTTAGGGTCCACTAGCCTATTTTGGTGTGCACTGCTTTAGTGCAGCGCACACCAATAGAAGAGGATGGGGACAACCCCATTACCTCCGCTGACGACCCTCTCCGTATGCGATCACCATTTTTGGTTCACATCGCATGCGCTGCGATGGGGCTACATCAAAGCAATCGCAGCGCACGGGCAGACTGAATCGTGCAGCGTTGCGTTTCATTCGGTTGCGTGATTGTGTGTGTGATTCATGTGCACTTCCTAGTAGGGCCTTGCCCTTAATAATGAAATAATCACAACCTATGGACATCTACTCTAATTAAATATATATTTGTAGTTATCCACTATACTACAGTAACTAATTATGCAATCAACAGGAAGCTGTACAAGTGTTTGTTTAGATTCTGAAAATGCAGGGAAATCCATGCTATTTGCACAGTTCTCCTTATAGCGTGAAGAGTGTATATTTACCACCAAAATTAATGAAATGCTTACCACCCGTGCTCCTGCAATGTACTAACAGTCATAAAGTGATTCGTACATCACAGGAACAACGAAAATGATTTGCATGGCCATCCAGGCATCCCATAATGTAGAGGTGAATAATTTGTAGCATCAAAGGATGCAGAGATTTTAGAAACTTCAATGCCATAGGTTGGAAATAATCATAAGTTCATATACAAAGTCAGAGTTTTATTAAACAGGAATAGGACAAACTATGCATGAACAATCCAAATGCTACACATCTGGAGTGTGAAGGTTCGACATCACCGACATATCGGAAAAATACAATATCCACTTTATTTGAACCATCTTTATAAGTGTTTAGTCACAAAGCAATTTTCTGGTTTGAATTAGAATTTGTACAAAGAAACTGAAAATACAGATGAGCCTGGAAATAGGTGAATATCCAAGGCTCTGATAAAATGTTCCCTTTGCAGCGTGATTCTCATGCAGATCTGTTACAGTCATGCTCTGTAAATTTCCACTGTACCATTCCTTATCAGCAGGTTTCAATTTAAGAACAAGTCAAGGCTTTTCCTGTTAAGGATGTGGGATGAACCAGCAGTTTCTGGACAGTGTGAATATCCTTTTTATTGCCTGCGTCATTCACAAAAATGGAGAGGAAGAGCTTAAAATGGCACAGTGCAGACAAAATATATGTACAGCTATCTCTGCAAAATAGCTCAAGTGTACACACCTGCTGCTCAACAGAGGAATTGCATCTTATGAGTTTACATACAGAAAATACAATTTGAAATATAGGAATTCAAAAAAAACATCACTGTAAAATCTTTTAATTTATTTAAACTGTCATGGAGTCGTTAAAGAGATTAGAAAGATTTATATTTTTGTGTTGAACTGGCAATAGTGACAGTGCAGGGGGAGACGTAAAACTGCCATAGGAATTCCTAATTAGAAACAGATTCTAAAAGCCCCTCTGGGCTAATGTTGTCAATTATTAATTTCAATAGCCCTATTATCAATTGTTCTGCCCTGGCAGACGTCTTTATTCTGGTTTTACATATATGCTTCACAATGTACAGGGATCCAAAAATGCTTTAACCATTTGCAGTGCAAAGTGCCACATATCTCAAACTTTTCTGTAAGCTTCGGCTCTATGTGCTTTATATAGAATGCTGTGTGGGGTTTGCACTACAAAGGAAACGGCTTGACAAAAAGCAGAGATGGTGAGTAACTTAACACTGCCTGCTTCATTGTTTTATAATAAACATGGCGCCTTCTCTCTCTTTCCCTGTAACATTGTGCAATAGGAAAAGGACAGGGTGGGGACCAGAGAGAGGGGGGCCAAGCAGCACACGGTGGAAAGTAGGACGGATCGTTGTCATGCTAACAGAAAGTCCACCAATCGAAAAGAGCTGACCTCACTGCAGTAATCCGAGCCAAAGTAGCTCAACTGACCACATCTGGTGGACAAAAATGGGAACTACAGGACAACTAAAAATATATTTATTCTCAGTAAAAATGTAAAAATAAAGAGTAAAATCATGTTTTGGCAACACATATTTGATTTAAAATAAAAAAAAATTAAGATGATAGAAAATGTGCGAAGAATGGAGAAAGTTTGCAAAAATGGCTAAAATTTGCAGTATTTACAATCTTGGATTTATTCTATTTAATCCAAAGTTAGTTTTTTTAATAAGCAACACAAATATACATATATATATAATTATATTATATAATATATTATATATATATTAATATATATATATATATATATATGGTTTTAACACAACAACTACAGATTATATTCCTTTGGCAGATTTGACATTGTACAGTGGTGTGTCCCCAATTGGTACTTTATAAATTAAATTAGACACATGCCGTGAATGTGCATTAATAATTTACTTTCTGTGGTTTTTACTATGCTCAAAGCTAATAGGACTTACCACAAAGCAATGCAACCACTGTTTAGGGGCCCAATTAGTTCTGCAGCAATACAGTTTAAATGTTTTATTTAGCGCTCCAAAAGGCAAAGTTAGGCATACATAAAAAGGTGGGTCCCCCTTGTGACATAAGGGCAACTATGATCAATTTCCAGGGTGTAATACTTAATTCCCTGTGGGCACGAATGGTGAGCCATCAATGTTCTGCTAGCAGCCAACACTTGTTGCTTTGTGCAAGTCGCCATACACTGGTGACATACCCTTGAATTCCTCTAAACGGATTTCCAGATCCACTTTACGACTAACGTTGCAGCTGTATTTGATTGTATAGTGTAATCTGGCAGCAATTGCAGGTAAGAACCCCAAGGCAAAAACATTAAAGTCAATCTGACGTTCGGCAGGAGGAATGGCGAACTGGCTTTAACATCTTACTAGTGTATGGCTAGCTTTACACTTAAACATACATAAGGCTATGTTCAGAACAAACATATTTTACCTTTTTTTGCAGGCATTCATGCAGCGTTTTTCCTATGGCACCCTCTAGGAAATGCTGCAAAATGTGAGAAAACTTTCATCTGAACGTAGCAAAGGTGCCCATACAACATAGAGGTTCCCAACTTCTTCTGTCGTTCGTGCAACATCAAGAAACTGCCCGTCCCCATCTTTTTTTTGCAATCGATAACGCAGTCGCAAAATAAGAATAAGCCAGGCGATGCAGAAGTTAATTACTGCCAAGCCAAAAATGCACTATTTAGCCATTAGATAGATTTGACAAAAGAATGTCGAATCTATCAAATGTGTAAATTGTGTATGCTGCATCAAAAGAAGTTTTCCCCCACAAAAGTTTAAGTAAGGCCATGGTCTAGGAGAGTATTACTGTATTAGCCCCTGTATGTAACTACAATTATTCTCACAACTTAGAAATATGTTAATTTCATATTAGCTACATTTCAGATTATTTATATGAACTGTATTTGGCAAACTCATATACTATACATTATCCTTTAGCGTATGCGTGGTTATTGAGAATCTCCCATAGTACACAGGATCATTTCATAATCATGAATTTCTTACATTGCAAGTTATGACATAGCAAAGCTGATGGCAAAAGGTACATTGTATTTTAACAACTGCTGTAATTGCAAATCACAGAATTATCACATAACTGAATTATGTAAATCATTCAAAGCACACACCACATGTACTGTATAATCAAATGATACAAGGCGTTTGCCAATACAATGTAGCCGAACTTATAAAATGATGTATAATGTAATTAAAAACAGACTATTATTAAACCTTATATGTAATTGATAGTCCGAATACAGAAGAATCAAATGTTGAAACTGAGAGATCTATTTGGAAAATTGTGATAGGAGTAATCACACTGGGAAAGTTGAGTAAAAAGGGCCTGTTCCCACTAGAAAAGAAATGGTCTTATTGAGTGACCATAATGCACCAACACATTTCTTACTCCTATAGGAAATTGTGGAGCATTTACACCTAATGACTTTTTAAAATACAGTGCCGCATATATTTGTGTCTGGAAAAACAAGATTCCTTTATATGGAGGTGGATAGGAAGAACAAACATACCAAAAAGTGTGTCCCTAGCCTCTGTAATGGTCTAAGCACATAAAGAAAAAGGCGGAAATTGAATTACTGGATGTTGGGGACACTGCATTAAAAACAACATTATATGGTTTAGGAATTCGCATATCTGGGAAGACTCCATTATATACTCCATAATAAATATGTGCTATAGATCAATGCTTACATATTGAGGTGTAAAGAGGTTTAGTAAATTGATTAGAGCTTTGGGCGTTTCATAAAATTTTAAAGTAAATGCACTACGCTGAGAAAAAGTTAAATAGTCTATGTTAACAAAACAAACACAACTACTGTGCGAATACTCCCAAAAAAGAGCCTGATGTAAAAGTTTGTATCTTATTTGATAATTCAATCTTTTATAAAGTAAAGTTACTGTAAGTATTACTGACATGCAAGTCAGTGGCTTTATTAATTCTAAGACAAGTGTGTGCAGACACACACACTACATTTCGAAGATATGTAAACATCTAACAGGAAATGTTTACATAACAAGGTACTAGTTATATAGCCTATTAAGGCAGACTTGCAAGGGTACCGATAATCTGATTATATATAAACTTAGGTGTGGACAATTAATATCTGTGTATTCAACACGTTGCTGTTGCTATTCCACACAAAACAGAACAAAATCATGCATGATTCAGTACTTGTAATTCACTAGGGTGGGGCACTCTATGATTTTCAGAACATCTGTGCCATTAGTGGTAAAAAATCGTAAGCAAGTAAAGCACATAAACGATTAAAGAAAAAGACAATCAGGGAGATACAATAATTGGTAGTGGCATCCAGCCACGCTACTTACCGCCCACCCGATTCTATAACATTGCGCATGTCACTGTGGGGACGTTATTGCAGCATGGGAGAGTAGTGGGGACTGCAACAAAAGAAGTTAGATATTGCGTAAAATAGAGGCGCAATATCTAACTTTTTATATTGGATCAGACATGCTGCAATACTTCCAAAAAGATTTTGAGTGGCGCAGACCCTGCAAAACCAGCACAAAACCATGCTACCCAGATTGCAACGGGTAGTGTGGGTTTTACGCTCGAGGAAAACAAGGTAATTGTATCTCCGGATTATTATTCTGTAAAAATTTAACTCTGTTTCTGTAACTGAAAGAAACAGATACTGATACGCTGTGTAACGCTGTTCACTCGGAAAGTGAACTTCCTTTCATGTATTAATTGAAGCCAAGAAGGTTAGGAGCTATGCCTTGCCTCCTGTTTTTCAATCAACAGAGCAGGACCCAGGAGGAAGGTAAGTATATTTACCTTTTGCGCGATCCACCGCTGCAGAGATGAAAACCTCCGACCGCTTCCTGTTCTAATTCACTATAGCGCGCAATAGTAGATTAGAACCTGAAGCAGTCGAACCTTTTCATCTCTGCAGCTTTGCCTATATTTAAGACATATACAGGGTTATTCAATAAAAGTTCTTATCGTTTAAAATGTTGCTAATTTTGCCCCCCAATCAGATGTTAGCTTTCAAATGTTAAATAAGATCTGATTGGTTGGGGCAAAATTAGCACCATTTAAAAGATAAGAACTTTTATTGAATCTCTGTAGAACATCAAGTATCAAGAAAGACTTTAGAATTGAAGTGTTTAAAACTCGACAGTGAATGATTCTACCCATTGAAAAGTTTGAAATTACATATTTCCTATCCATTAACTATAACAGACAAGTCTAGGCGCTGGTGGTGGTTATACAGGTACAAATGACTAATATTCTTAACTTTTAGGTGTGAAAACAGATTTCTAACAACTAAATATAATACTCCCAACACAAGTTACATTACTACAAAGACTTTCAACCTTGAACATGTTTTTCCTGATGTTTAGGCCACAACTACTGATTAAAATGATGCAGCACTTCCCCATCTCTCGTCAGAGTGCCCCATAAACATTACATTTTTTAAAGGAACCTCAAAAATTTAATTTTGTATGCAGTCAAAACAACCCCCCAAAACCAAGAAACCAATTTACAAAGCTGAATACCCCTTCTAGAATGAGATAAGCTGTGCCATTCCTACCCTTCCCCCATCTCCTTTTTCAGCTTTAGAGTATAATGTAAGTATATGCATAGAAACCTTTTTTTGGGGGGGGGGGGGTTGGACATATAACCACTAAAGGTATCACTGCAATAATATTTTCAGTAAAAATAATCAATTCAATTGAAGAACGAGAGGTAACAGTGTTATGCCTAACTTCCGTTCTTCAATTTAATGATAAGAGCAGACAATGATTCTGATACTTACCGTTGATCACACTCCCACACTGTTCCTCTGACATAACGTATTTGCATACAGTGCAAGCTCTGGTATATATTTATAAACAACTAAAACAACTTAAGATTGTTATTTAAAGCTGCCATATTCTTCACCAGTTTACATAGGTTATATTTAAAGAAGAATATGACACTAGGTAATGCAGCAACCCAGCACCATGGATTGTTCTATTAGAACTTTCCAGTTAATATTATAACATGGATGGAGGTGTCACATGCCTTGTCCAGATCCATCACAATCTGTGAACAGGGAGAGGAAGGACTTCTTCATGAAGCTGCGTTAACATCACTTATGAAGGAATTCATTATATTTAGAGATTAATGGGCATCAATGCCCAAACCCACCTCCGAAATTTTATTCCATTGTAAAGTCACCATCCCGGGGATCCTGTCAAAGCATTGCTTGTGCAGTGTCTTTTCAATGTGCTTGCATGACTATCTCCCCAAATTTAGAGATAGAGGAGACAGTCATGTCAGGGAGAAGTAGAAAAAGCCAAGACACAGACACAAATTAACATGCCTATTGATTAGTTAAGTAATGGGTAGCAAATCCAGTTAAAAGGAAACTAAAGAGTCCATAAACACAACAACACAGACTGTTGTGGTCCTCTAAAAAAACATAACATGCTCCAAATATAGTACGAGATAGAAAATCCCAATATTTTGTGACTGGGATTGGTGTGTGTATAGGCCCCTTTAGTATTGAGGTTGTTGGAATTTCTATTGAAACAACCCGCTAATCTCTGATACAAGTCTGTATTTGTTTTAAAGTGGAAGGTTCCATATGACAATGATTATACTGCAGAAAATAAAACGCCTAATGAACTCCAATTCTAAAGAGGAACTTGTGTGTCAAATACATTTTTCATATGTAAAAGACTGATAAATTACACTTCTGATGTTCTCGTTCATCCGATTATAGTATATTTGTGGCATTCAGTTAGATTAGTTGGACTTTCAGCTACTGAAGTATTTGCTAGTCATCCAACTGTTTTTCTCAATTTAGGACATTAAATTACCTTCACAATTAGCCAATGTATGTCTCTTCTAGTGATTTTGCCATAGAAATCCAACCCCCACTGACCTGTCACTTTCTAGTCTGTGCCTAGTTCCAGGCAATGCAGACATGTGTAAAAGAAGAATTTTTAACATGCAGAGCAGAAATTGGTCTCCAGAGTATGCACCGTGTGCAATAGTGGTAATAGTAAGATGGTGATGATCAGGACACCGGTAAAGGGGCGTTAGAAGCATAAACCCTTTAAATACATGTACATGCACTGCAGAAGGACAAACAACTAAGCA
The DNA here is from genome assembly GCA_019447015.1 of Hymenochirus boettgeri. Classification (NCBI taxonomy): domain Eukaryota; kingdom Metazoa; phylum Chordata; class Amphibia; order Anura; family Pipidae; genus Hymenochirus; species Hymenochirus boettgeri. Next base: position 42,960,266 of record CM033471.1, on the reverse strand, counting down.
AAAGCCCATCTGTTTTATAAGGCCTTAAATAATGTCCTAAACACTAAGGGTAAAGAACGTTGGGCTTGTGAAAAGGCACCACTTTTGGATCCTTGCATTTTATTGCATGCCAGTGCATTAGTACTGGCCCCATTATATGTTCTGTGTTCCAATCTGTTTTTTAATGCATGTGTGTCATGTTTCAGTAGTATGGATAGAAATGCACAAAAAACCCACACAGAAATGCACTTCTGGAAAACAATGCACCTCAGCTATAACCTATCTGAATAGCCAGTTTGACAGGGGCACAGGACACAGGAGTCTGTGGAATATTGTTTCTCTAGTTCATAAGGGACAAATACAGTATATAATGTTTGTGTATGTGAGAACAGGACGTATCAATACACATTTGCTCATTGCAATTAATTGTGCTGATACAATGGTGGATGTCGCAGAACAGATGCAAATATCAATTTTAACCACTTTCTAGATCTCACTCTCATGCACAAACAAGGACACACATTCCCCAATGTAGATAGCTATAAGATATATCAGAGCAGGAGGTAGCAGTTTCATTATTCCTCAATTAATGTCTCACAGCTTGACTGCAAGCACAGCTCAGATAACACTGAGCCATGTAGATCAGTGCCAGTGTGGGACCCCCTGCTCTTACCACCATGCAAACCCCTTATCAAACAGAAGAAGTAGCGGGGGAATTTATTGATGCCTTTCTGTATATGTTCAAAGCTTTTGGTAAACTGCAGGCGTTTAATTCATTTGGATAACACCTTATATAGGGAATGATTTTAGCCCCAGTTTCTCTGTAAAACAAAGAAACCTTGTGTGACCAGAAATTGGCACAGCGGAAAAAGTAATAAAACTAAAACAACAGTATACGGTTATAACTCCAGTGAGCGTTTGGCACTGGATACTGATATGAACCCAAGCACTCATTGACAAAGCCTCATTGACATTACAAACACTCGCACAGTGAGAAAAACGAAAGGGGATTAAAAAACTGTTTATATGAAAGCTAAATCAGCTTGTGGTAAACACTAAAACAATGCTGGGGCTATTGAATCTGCTGTTTAGAAAAACAAAATACGTCATTTTCAGTAAAAATTCACACAATAGTTTCATTAACACAATATGAACCGTAAAATGGTATCTATAGAATTGCAGCTCCATTACTGTTCAAAAAGCAAAACTACTAGAAAATCATGTTATTCACTTTAGACCTGAACTAAACCTTCCACGAGAAAAAAGAGATTACTATATAATTCCAGCCATCAGTACTTTTCAATAGCAGCCAAATAAGTGTAAAACCCAAGCTATCTGATGAAATATAGTGTGGGCTATACATAAACTTGTGGGGCCTGTGCCAATACCAGTAACAGCCGACACCTGATGTATAAAGCATTAATGGTTGTGCTAACCTATCGCAAACATAATGGTGCCCTGAAGGGAGGTGTAAGCCAAACTTTGCAATCCCACGATGAAGTAAATGTCCAAGTGATTAATGCATTGCAGTATCTCTGGCACATAAGTAACCTGTCTTTGCATAATGCATCTCTCCAAAAGTAATGAAAGGTGCAAAAGTTTGCCAGGTCTATTAACTGAACAACCAAATAGCTATTATCATACTGTAGCATCCCTATAAAGCTAAGATTGGTTTGGATTTGTTTCTGCAAAATAATAGCGACAAACATCTGCAAGATTTGTAAAAGATAGCACAGGGAAACAAAGTACAGATTAAACTGCTAGTCTGTAACTATTAATTAGACTGTCAGGGAGATTTCAAATTCAGTAATGGCAGCTCCCATCCCCCCAGATCCCTCTGCTCTGGTCCATCTCGGCAACCCACGTGCTAGTGGGTGCGGGGCATCCCCTTCCCACACAAATTGAATAACTGAAAAAGAACAAATACACATGCTCTGCACGGGTGGCTCCAACAAAGGAAGTAACTCACCACTTTAGATATTCTAAAACTTCATATTATTTATGTCTATTTATAAATCTACATAAACAGAGCTTTAGCTGGGAACAGTGAACAGGTGTCTGACGGTTTCAGGTTCGAAAACCCTTAATCATAGACTAATCTGTCAGTCATTAGTCCCCTTTAAAGCAAAGAACTCCAATTAAAAAACAACTAAAAGACAGCGAAGAAGCTATCAATGAACCCCTTGTTAGCCCTCATTATAAGTAATGGGGATAACATTTCTATATGATGTCCCCAATCTAAGTGTTTCAATATAGTTTCTCCAATTTTGAGGTAATAAAAGCCCATCATTTGTATTAAATTTATTATAACCCTTATTTTTGTAATACAATTAATAATCCTAAAGTGAGTCAGACATCCCTGTTGCAGCCTATTTTTGTTACAATGTTGTAAAGCATACAGCTAAAACATATGTTACAGTGTACATATATCTCACATACATTTCATGTTGTTCACAATCTAGATAAAAAATTACAGTGATAGTTGCAAATTTTAATAAAGGAATAAATTAGATTAAAGAAAATCATACTAAAAGGGAGATATTCCATCTGAGGTTTAAACCCATAGGGGATCGTGTTTCCAACTCCATTATCCAATTCACTCCCTTTAATTAAAAGCTTCCAGTGTATCACCTTCTTTAAAATTCTTTTTTTTACCAATTCTAAAACCTTGTACCCTACAGTGTGTTATATCACATTCTGCACAGTCTCTAAACGCCGTCCCACGGGGGACTTAATATCCCCCTTCTGTATATTATTGAGATGTTCTCTAATGCGTACCATCGTACGTCCCACATACTGTTTACTGCATTTAGTACATGTTAAAAGGTTAACAACCTTTTTGTATTTACAATTATGAAGTCATGCATTAAATACTTTTTACCAGAATCATGAGACCATTTCCAGTCTCCAAGACGGTACAGGTTTTGCACCTTGATGAACCACACTTAAAAGGAGCCTGTATGGTCAAGTTTTTTTTTTTCCCAACACAAGCTAGGGGTACTCTATCCCCAATCGTTACACTATCACCATAATTACTCATCACCAATCGTTACTCTATCACCAATCAGTTTCAGAGAATTTACCCCGAGCAGAACTTGGCATGAATGATAACTATTGGTACTGTTTCTTTCCAAATGACCTATAAAAATGCCTCCATGTTTCTCGGGTTTCCGCCACAATCATAAAGACATCAAAATCATAAAATTGTGGTAAAGACATTCTTTGCAATAACTGATAGCAATGTTTGTAAAGTTCTACATATTTTCCCTCTATAAAGAATAAATATGAAAAAAATTTTTTTTTACAAATTAACCAGTGTTTAAAGGACATATACATATAGGGGTGATGCAATAAGAGGTGCAAAAGTTGCCTGAGATATTAACTTTCATCAACTATCAAATTTAGTTTTTTACTGGGTTACTACTTCTATACTATGTATGTATGTATATGTTCATTTATAGCGGGGACGTGGGCTGTACAATTACAATACACAAAGCTGTACAAGGGGGACAAAACTATAAATACATAAACTATATAAACTAATATATAAGTATGTGCATCAAAAAGTATACAAGTGCTTGACCATGTCTGAGGATAGAGGGTCCCTGTCCCATGGAGTTTATAATCGAATAAAGTGGGTAACACAGAGACACATAAGCAAGGGTAGAAGTAGAGAGGCAGCATGTGAGATTAGATTACAACCTGTTTATTGAAGTTTCTGAAGAAGAGAGGCGAATAGAATTCCAGAGAATGGGAGCCAACATCTGATTGGTTGCAGATTATAGCATAGACAAACTTTAACACCTGTTATTGAATCAGCAAGTGGAACATATATCTATACAGGCACATGAAGAAGTACAAATGGACAACTGCACCATCTTGTGATGCAATGGCAAGATCAACATTTATATTTCATTTAATTTCAATGCAAAGCATATTGAACAGTTTTAATTGTTACATTTAAACAAACTTTCACTGAATTTGTTAGTATACAAAGATTAAACACAATTTAGTACCTCACACCATTCTATTATATTAATAGTGTCTAAAGTAATCTGCCTAATTTACTTTATGATAATCTATTCTGCAGGCATTAACTGGTGCCTGAATGTCACAGAACTTCCTGATTTGCCTAAAGTTACAAGTTATTTAAAACAAAATAATTTAACTAGGTTCTTTAAATGACTCGGATGTAGGTACTCTCACCTTCTATTCTGGGAGATTCATCCACAGCCGCATGCACCCTGGGCAAATCTTGGAAGGGATTTACCAGAGACTGCACGATATGGGTAAATCTTACTCTTGTGTAACTATTTAACGTCAGCTATAACTTTGGATACAACTAGGGTTTAAAGTCAGGCTAACTGATATTGAATCTGTCAGCGTGGCTTTAACCATAAAAAAAAAGCGTAAATCCTCCTGTTAGTTATAGGGGGTGAGTGCTTAGAAGTTTAAGTCTGGCTCATGCAATGTGCCTGATTTACGGCCAAATAAAATAAATAGCTATAAAATGATGCTATATAAATAAGAGATACAGAAAGAATTCATTGGAGGGTTTCTCTCCTGGGTGAAGCACACAGCATGCATGCTTTACTACCAAGGCTATGTATACAAATACACTAGCCATTTAACGTGGCCATACATTAGGATGATTTTACTTAACCACCGAGCGATCCCATCATTAGACTGATCCTGCTGGAACAGTTTTCCCATTCTTCTTTGCAACAGAAATGCGAAATGAACGGGATTTGTGATCGCATGTGGTCGTAAAGAACAACGGGAAAGGCAGTTCCAGCAGGATCAGCCAATGTCGTGGGATTGCTCGGTCGGTAAGTAAAATCGTCCTAATGTATGTACATGATAAGACATGAATGTCAAATCTATCATAACGACAACCAGATCGGCAGATTTTACCTGCCAAAGCTCCTGCGACATTACAGGTACAATGGCGATTGCTTAATGATGGGTTTAGGAAATTTTCAGAACATTACAGGAACATAGGAAGTATGTCAACTAATGTATGGGCACCTTTAAACAAGCAATGTTAGACTGATTGTTTGCCGTAGGCCTCAGGAAGGTTAGTACAGAACAAAAAATTCCCTTGGTGGCAGTCAGCTCTATGCAGCTTAGGACAAGGTAAATAGGTGTATTGCAGTCCAGAACAATCTCCCTTTACTTACAGTGTATAGGGAAATTGATCAGGGCTGTGTGCAGCCAGAGACTGAATCATCTGTCAAAGAAATACACAGCAGAACATTACCTATCGTGTCATAGATTTGTTTATTTTGATTGAAGGCAAGCATACACCGTTCGATATTTCCAGAGGTTCAATGAAACCAGCCCCCCCACCCCCAAAAAACCTGCGTGTGGTGCCTGATCTATGTAACAGACTGTATGTCAATATGGGCAGTCTATCAATTTCCCGAAGATCCATCAGCTGGTGCAAGATTAGATGTGCATGATGATGCAGCTCGATCAGTCCTAATGTGTATGGGCCGCATAAGTAGGATTAAAGGTAAAATGAAATGCTTTTATCTCTAACTTCTGAAATCTGCAACTTTGTGTAGAAATCATCTATTTAACTGCAAATTTCTGGCCTTTCTTTTCTGAGTCTTGGACGTACATAGTTTCACATGCTCAATAAATCGTTAGGGTACAAGCTCCTGAAATAAATTAAACCAGGCCCTTCACTTTTAGACATTGTTACCACAGAGCTATAGAGACATGTTTTGCTTGTATTTGAGTAAAACCTCCAAAGCTCACTTACCCCATTCACTCACCCCAATACCTACGCAGCTCATTGACATTACTAAAGCCATATCATCCCCCTTATGTTTGCTTCCCTTTCGGACGTTTTCCGATTCCGGCGCTGGTGGCCAATGACTACTGTTCCAAATACATCCTCCTAGCATGCTCGAGAATGCCAAGAGGAGGCAGGTACATTTAAAGGAGGTGGTGAACCTCCTTTAAAGAGTGACTATCATCTTAAAGAACATTCATGAGCTGTATGTATTGTGGTCTGAGGGTTTAGGGGTGGAAAAGTATACATTATTGTCTGGGGGTGTGAGCATGCCCTTAAATGGACAAGCAGATAAAGTGGTTTCCACATGCAAATTAGCCTTGCATAGTGTGAAATGTACGTCGTGATTCCTTGTAAAAACAAATCACCGCTAACCTGGCCCCTAACACAGGTCCAATAATTCCAGACAAATCAGCCAACATCCACTTTGGATGGCAATTTACATGCGCAGTGCTTGTCAGCTCCCAGCATGTACATTGCCAGATTAACCCTGTTGAATCAAATAAAGGCGCCAAAATAGCTAGACACACATAAGCTACCATCACCTGTTGATTACACTCACTACCTGTTGACTGTATTTATTGTGTGATGGGGCTTAAGCAAGCTTTGTTTATCTTCTACAAGTTTTGCATTGATCGTTTATATGACCCCTATGAAGAGAAGCATAGGCGAAATATGGGTAATGCACATTATGAAAAGTAACTAACAAGTCAAATAAAAGAAAAAGGTTTTTTTTTAGATGTAAAAAAAAAAAAAAAGATAACATTATTCTACATGCTATTTCCTCTAACTGCCGTTCCTCTTACCTGCGTTCATCAGAGGAGAGTGACTGACCTGAAGCAAAATGAAAGCCCAATTAATTAAAACTGATTGTAAGCAGAGATTGAATGAGCACACATGCAATCTATGCAAGCAGTTGTCTGAATTCACTTTTTCTAACTGAGCAAATTCTATTAGGCTGCAGGGGAGAAGGAAGCATTAATCAGAGAAGAATAATAGGCTGTTTCAGAAGAGACGTGCTAACTGAAATTCCAGACTTGCTAAAGAAATTAATAGGAATGAACAAAAAAGCCTAAGTTACAACCTGGGCAAGCAGTGAGACTGAACATGTTGACACAGCTTTCAATAATATAATTCCTTTGTCAATGATAGAACTATGGCAGCATAATGTCAAAAGTTTCAAGGCAAGGTGTGATATTTTCTAGGTGCAGAGAGATACCCGAGTGAAGTAGTATTTGTAAAACCAGAACTTTTCAACTGTTTAATTATCTGTTTAAAAGCATCAACTCTAAAAATGTTCCGCATCTCTACAACAGCAGTCCACTATGGGAGAGATGCAATATATTCGCTATCGCAACTACGTGCACTCGTTTCCGTAATGTATTAACCACTTTGCGATCGTTAATACATTGCGAAAACGCTAGCGGTAAGTAGCGACCTTTTGCGAAGATTTCAAAGACACCATTGAAGAGCGTTAATTGTCGCGGGAAAAAAACTAGCGAAAAAAGGGCGCAAAATTTATGTATTGCTTTGCGCAAAGAAAAATAAATTGTGACATGGTGCAGGCAGTGCAAAACCATTGCAACAAATTAGTAAATAGGTTAGCGTGATTTAGCGCTTATCTTCTGTTAGTGTGGGATATTGCATCTCCCTGTATGTTTTGAAAGGGCAGTATTTATTTCTGCAAGCAACAAAACTCAGAGAAAACCAAATCTTCTCAATCCTTCCAGTGTCAAAAAATGGCATCATAAATCAATGTAACTATACTTACAGCTACGGAGGAGAGAATGGGACTACATTAGTCCTATAATTTCAATGCCATTTTATTACATCCCCTTGAGGTGTGCTCAGTTTGAACTAACATTTTAAAATGGACTAACGCCATTTACAGCATTTTAAAGTTGCTATAGCAACTATTTAAATGTAGCACTGTTCTACAAGAAAGCATCTAGAATTTAGGGGCAACATTTTTGAAAGCAACCATTATAGAGCAGTCAAGGTTCATTTAACAATGTACTTTCTGCAAGTGCTAAAAGGATTTTTTTTTCCTCTTAAGCTTGATTTCTATCATCAGAGTTTTCTATATTTTATGGCAGCTCTTGGCTTACCTGATGGTTTTTCTGATCATGGGTACATTTATGATAATTAGTATACACCAATAAACCAACAATAAATATTTCTCTTTCCTGCCATTACAATTAAACCTCCATCCAGTTTGCAGCATTTATAGGGTCATTTTTTATACCAGTCCTGATGCATGCTAAACACAGGTCAACAATGTTCCTCTGTCACTTTCCAGGTGGTTTTCCGACAACCGCCTGGCTGAACATTTTGTGATCAATATTCAATTGAAATGAATCTAGCTGGGAAATTGCGCAAAACACAATCACTTTGCTCAGCATTATATTTGTTTTAACGTAAGTGTGGAATCAATGTAAAGTTGAGCTAGTGTGGTCAGCAATAGAACTACCCACAGAGACAAAGTTCCTTGGACAGCTTCACTCGTCAATATACAATATATTGACCAATTCTCCCTCCACGTACAAAAGTGTTTTTTTAAAAGCCAACAGACCCACGTCAAAAGCCTCAACAGTATCTAAAGGTTGTACATCCAGTTTGGCACTGACCTGAGACGAACACCCGTTTCGGCCAAACACATAGACTTGTGGATGATCTCTCTGTGGGGGTCGTGGGCTGGTGCCAACATCGGAATGTTTGCAAGGATAAGTATAACCACACCTACTGCTGTAACAGAACTTAAATACTGGCTTACTTCCTCATAAAAGCCACAAAGTTTGTTTCACAAGATCATTACTTATGAGGTATTCTTTGAGTCATAATTCTGAATATATGGCCTCATCACAAACTTATAGTATTTTACGTACTGTAGATGTTTGTCAGGATGGTCAAATGGCAGCTTAAACCACACCCCTGTGTCTGCTCCATATGAAGGAAGTTTAATCCCAAAAAAAGGTTTATTTTCCTACACAGGTTGTGATTAGAGATGGCCGAACTTTCGAACTATATGGTAAGTTTGAAAGTTCGAAAACGGACCCATTAAGTCAATGGGAGTAAATAGTTGAAAAGTTCTATGTAAACAAATAAAATATCAATGGTAACAATGTAAATGGCTGTGGGACCTGGGAAATGGTCTGGGGAACATGTTTGAATATATCCAGGACATTCGAAAAATCAATTTTACTTTCACAGTCGTTATTGAGTTCTCGCGTTCGAACATTCGATGTTCGCGCCTAGGTATCATGTACATTTTACTCAAGGATTTGATGCTCACATATAGGTTTTAATGGACACTTACTTGCGGATTCGCTGCGTGTATAGGTATAATAGGCATTTTACTCACATATTCGAATGGTCGAACATTCGATATTTATCGAAAGTCCGAAAATATCGAGAATCCGGGCCGGGATAGTTCGAGAAGTCGGAATTCGTTCGAATTCGAAATAGTTCGGCTCAAACTCGGGTTTGAGTTCTAGTCCATCTCTAGTTGTGATGGTGTATATGTCCATTACAATACACACAGGCTCCTCATATACCACTCTGCCTACAGGTGATGTCAGTGGTAATAAAAGGCAAGATGTCCCTGCTCTTATGGCTAGGGGGAGAGAAAGTGAAGTAGATTGTGGTGTGTGCTTTGGAGTAATATTGAATGCAACACAAGATCTTGTGTATAAGATCCTGTTACCATCTGTTGGGAGGACAGATTATTGGACAGCAATTTACCTTATTGGATACAAACTCTGAGGCAACAGATAAGTGTACACCAATTTACAAGGACACACAATATACAGGCCTGGTCAATATTCAAAGTGGTGCACCATAGACAAGGACACCCCTGATTACTGCATATGTTATGTGGGGAACCTGTTTATGTGCACTGTCTGCTTTGTGCCAGACCACCAGGTAACCCACTGTGTGGCATGCTACCCATAATCATTCCATAAAGCAGTGGTTGGTGCAAATTGGTGGCAGCGGAGCTGGTAATAACCATAATTCTACCAGTTTTCTTTGTATATTGTCTCTGTATTAAGCTATGGAGGCTGCTATGAAAGTATTGATTTAAATCCTCCTGTCATTGTAATGCCAGATGAAATTCCCCAATTACACTCAGTAGCTCTACCAGGCCCAATTGCCAAACCTATTTTAAACCTGATCCATTTGATGGGTAACTAGGAGTGCATGATTGGCTAGAACAATTTGAATTGGAAGCCACTATTAATGGTTGGCATGAAAGTGCTTGCTGCACGTCCTTAGCCTTTGCTTAGTGGTAAGCCAGGCAGGTATTTACTGTATACTGTAATAAAAAGCAGTTATTAAAAATGTCTCTGAAGCTATTTTTTTTCCAATTAGATCTGTACAAAATGTTTTTTTTTATAGGTTGAGTATTAGGACAATGTTATTAAAACATGATGCTGTGAGGTACCTTCTGTATAATATATGAGGTACCATCACCACTTGCCGTGGTGAATACTAATAAGTTAACCTAGCATGTTTAGTTTAACCACACGTGGCAGGATTGCCTGGGTCTACTCTCAGACCTGCAGGATTATCCTATTTGGTTCCTCTGGAAGCTGGTGACTGAGTCAGAGGACATTCAGCAGAGGATCTATGAACACCGGCACCAAACACATATTTTGCATCTTCACTTCATGTATATAAAGGGCAATATACTCTTCCCCCCACTTCTAAAAAAAAGTATTCAGGTGAAGCTTAATGCTAAGGCTCCATATACACTTGATGTACGTTTGGTTGGGCACACTCACCCCTAGACAACTTTATAATTCCTTGATCTAAGACCCTATTGATAAAGGTGGCCATAGATGCTACAATAACAGTTGTACGATCTGTAACCCCCATCCCCCCAAAAAAAATCATCGGTGTCAGCGTGTGTATGGGTGATTGGCTAACGATCCTCTGACACCCAGATTGTACAACCAAAATTATAGCATGTATAGCTACCACAAGCAGCACCTACCATTGATTCCAAGGTAAGCCCAGGAGTGAGAGCCATGTCCTCATCCTGGGCAATAATGTATAAAAGTTTCAAGTGCACTTTGGTTAACCGAGGATATGGTACAGAAAGAACTAAATAAGGTTAATATTAATAAATCTCTGGGATAAAATACATCCCCGGGTACTTAGGGAGCTACGCTCAGTTTTATCTAGGCCGTTGTTTCTTATTTTTGCAGATTCCCTGGCATAGCAGTAGATGTAGTTTACTTGGATTTTGCAAAGGCTTTTGATACAGTCCCCCAAAGGCGATTAATGTATAAAGCTAAGGTCTGTTGAGTCACATTTGCACATGGATAAAAAATTGGTTAATGAATAGGATGCAGAAAGTAGTTGTTAATGGGGCTTCATCATTATGGACTAAAGTGCTAAGTGGTGTGCCACAGGATTTTGTGTTGGGGCCGCTTCTATTTAATCTATTTATTAATGATTTGGAAGTTGGTATTGTCAGCAAGGTTTCTGTTTGCTGATGACAAAACTTTGTTGACCATTAAAAACTTCAGAGGATGTGCAATTGTTGCAGGGGGATCCAGATAGAGTGTTACATTGGGCTGCTAAGTGGCAGATGAGATTCAATGTTGATAAATGTAAGGTGATGCATTTTGGACTTAAAAATCCTTGTGCGGCTTATACTATAAATGGTTCTGTGTTAAGTGAATCCTTGTTGGAAAGGGATCTTGGAGTTTTGGTGGATAACAAACTTAAAGGAAGCAAGCAGTGCCAGGCGGCAACAGCCAGAGCCAGCATGGTATTGTCTTGTATAAAGAGAGGTATGGATTCAAGGGAGGAAAATGTTATTCTCTCTCTTTAAAAAAGCATTGGTAAGGCCTCATTTGGAATATGCAGTGCAATTTTGGAATCCTGTGTACAAGGATATCTTTGAAATGGAAAGGGTTCAGAGAAGGGCAACTAAATTAACAAGAGGGTTTGGGGGAGCTTGAATATGAAGAGAGACTGGAAAAGTTACAATTATGTACGCTAGAGAAAAGACGCTTGCGTGGGGATATGATTACTGTGTATAAATACATTAACGGGCTATACAATAAACTATCTGAAGCATTGTTCACCAATAGAACGTGTCAGAGGACACGTGGACATCCTTTATGACTTGAAGAAAAAAGGTTTAGGCTTCAAGTTCGGAAAGGGTTTTTCACTGTGAGAATGGTAAAGCTATTGAACTAGTGGACGTTGCTATGGCAGGATCCGACCGGAGCGACGAGGGAGATTACAAGTAAGTACTTCAGGACTTTTGTAAAGTACCCAGAGGTGAGGACTTAGCGTTTTAGGTCCTCACCCTGGGTACTTTGCAGGAGTGGATTGGGGAAATGGTAAGTATAATTGCCCTTTAATAATGTGGATTTATATAGCGCCAACATCTTCCGTAGCGCTTTACAATTACATGTATTCATTCACATCAGGCCCTGCCCTGAAGAGCTTACAATCTAAGCACATTTATTTGACATATACAACCTATTAGTATGTCTTTATGATTGTAGGGGAAACCGGAGTGCCCGGAGAGAACATACAAACTCCTTGCAGATGTGTCCAAGGGTGGAATCGAACTCAGGACCTCAGCGCTGCAAGGCACCAGTGCTAAACACATCTCATGGGGGTGGAAAACGGGAGGAGGCAGAACATTTCGATGAGTAAAAATTGGGTATAGGAGGGTGCTAGAAAAAAAAAACACTTTACATTTAAAGCCTAAACTATCTGATAATAGTAAGTTGGATTTACAGTATACATACGCTTTAAATACAACACTGCTGTATGCCCTCACATTTTAGACTTAAAGTGTTCAGTATATAAAATTTCATTGCAAAACAAACACAGAATTACCACCCTCAATCTATGGGAGAACCTCTGCCATTGATAAATTATATTACTTGACCGTTCTAGATTTGAAGGTTTGAACGGATAATCTTATAGATGTCACACAACAAGACATTCTGCTTTGTGACAAGAGCTAGAAAATATTCTGATAAATTGTACGAGAATGAGAATGAATGTATAAAGGTTTCTTAAAGATATTAAGAGCTCCAGCATACATTTTTGGTCCTTTATATTGCCCATCTGTGATGAATTCCCAGCCTGCGAATCTCAAAATACTGTATTTATGACATGAAAGGAAACTCCTTTCTGTTTAACGTATGAGACATTAGAAAACAGTTTTGATCATATGAAGAAAAGTGTATATTATTCACTAAGAAACCTTTCAATGCTGTAGAAAGTAAATCAAACAGGAACAAGGAATGTTGCAAGTTACTGGTATTGATACATAAAGTAGAGTTGATCCAGGGAAATTTCTGATTGCCACTTGGAGTCAGGAAGGAGTTTTATAAATTTGTTGGGTTTTTTTTTTTGCCTTCCTCTGGATCAACAGTTAGGCAGGAAATGAGGATATTGTTAAATGGGTTGGACTGGATGGACATGTCTTTATTCAACCTCAAATACTATATTATATCTACTAATCTACTAATACTATATAATCCCTAACTAATCTTCCTCCCCCCCCCCCTTTTTTTTAGGTCCCTTCAGAGCCTACCTGAGGCCATGGAAAGTGCTGGCCATCTTGGAAGATGAAAGAAGCCCGGTAAGCTCCACCCCCCGAGAGTTGCTGGACCTCGTTTCCAGCTTGTGTCTAAATCTTCAGTGGCAGTTCAGTCCATGCATGTGCACTCCACCTGCCGCGCGCGCGAGTGACGTCATGACGCAGTACGTTGCACGTGTCATGACTTTACTCCCGCGGGCAGCGGGCTCATGCACGGACCGAACTGGCACTGAAGATGTAATGTAATACATGTAATAAATGTATGTATTTTTATTTCATATATACACACACACATATATATACATATATATATATATATATATATATATATACACACACACACATACACATTAGCAAGTGTGCCCGTTGGTGCACAGTGGAAATTATGTATGTGTATGTATTGTTATGTGTGGATATAAAATCTTTACACAGGGATATATTTAACTGTTAGTCAAACAGTCATCTGCATCCAGGGGAAACAAATAGGATAATCCTGCAGGTCTGAGAATAGACCCTGGCAATCCTGCCACTATGTATGGTTCAAACTAAACAGCACCATTAGACAATCTGAGACCCTGTAGAGGATCCAGATTAACAGGTTAGATTTATACTTAGTATTTACCACAGCAAGGTCCAGCTTTATCGTGCTATGGGGTTAGGACATGGGAGCACAGGATACTGATTAGCTTTATAGGTTAAGATGAGGTGGGGTAAAAGGAGCTAAAAGCTCCCCACACGGCATAAAATTAAATAGAGCATTCTTATAACAGAAGGTACCTCACAGCCTCATGTTTTTATAATAGCATTGCCCTAATAATCTAACATATAAACACATATTTCTCACTCTTTCCTACAGAAATGGGACATGCAAAGTATCTCGTTTATAGCCTGTAGCTAATGCATGTGTCCAGATGCATTACAGCCTAATGGTACAGAGCAGGGGTGTTGAACTTGTGACCTTTCACATTTTTGAAAACTACAAATCCCAGCAATCTTGGTTTGCAGTGAGGTGACTTGAAATGGTTAACACATGCAAAAAAAACCTCAAACATCTCACAAATTTGCATTGAGGAGTGAAGTAAACTTTCCAAAGACTAATGTCAGAGACTGGTAGATGGGTACAAGAAGCATTTCATTACAGTTATTTCTGCCAAAGGGGATAACACTTGCTATTGGGGGGGGGCGGGGCAAACTTAACCTCAGCTAGAATATACATTTTTGTTTTTATCTTTTTTTTAAAACCAGGTTAATTTCTGTGGTTTACCTGCAATGAAATCCCCTTTTTTTCTCCAGAGATAAATAAAAACAATACATTGATGTGTGAATATTTAATAACGAAATGAATACTTAATGGAGTGTACTATGCACTTGAAATTAACTCACTCATCCATAAAGGCCTCATCCAGTATGCCAACATCGTCTACTGGAATCTGACAGATGTTTTTAGTGAATGCAACCCCATTTACTACCCTGACTTACCTCCCATACTCTGGGAGGTCAGGTCCCCATACACAGAAAAATCATGTTGGCTCCCTCTACTTGAATTAAGCAGATGCTGACAGGTTCCCTGTATTTTATTAGAGGTACCAATGTATTGCAAGACTGCAAGTACATTGAGCTAACTTTCATTCAAAACACAGTAAAGTTTTGGTAGATAATGTTACAGTTCTTATCTTAAATAGTGATTTGTATTCACTAACCACTAAACCTTTGCGTGTATAAGTTATGTTGAACAAGGCTTATGAAATGAGTGATAAACTACAGAGCTGTGGGGGAAAGGCAAAATGTAATTTAAGATATAGATCTACAAGGTGAAAGAAAGGCAGAATTGCACTTTTGCAGCCTGTAATCTGTTCAGGGGACAGAGAAGAAAAAGGACAGGATGACAAAAAAGGATTTACACAGTGTACAGATAAGAAAGGATATCAATAAAGAAGGCTGACTAAAGCCTTGAATGTAACATTCAATAGAAAAAGGAAATGTTAGAATAAAGGAAATAGAAATTGTGTCTAACTTTTCCCAACCAACTCCAACAAAAACAATCTATTTCTGAACAAGCAAAAACACCTGTTTTGCAATAATAATTTTGAAAAAAACTATTTTCACTTAAAACTTTTTAATTCCTTACATGAAAAGACTTGATTACAATTTGCTTAAAGGGCAAGTTTACCCCATAAAAAAAACTTTTTACTTCACACTAGTCACCTCCCAAAACCCACTTTACTGCTATGTGAGCAACAAATTCAGATTGTGTGGGGATTTAAAGGCAATCTGAATTTGTTGCCCCTATGCATACACATTCCAGTGTGTTTATGGTGGAGCTTGGAAAATTGTGCCAAACAAAAATGCCATCCTATACCACACAGGAATCCCATAAGAGATTCCATAGCATAAATATAATGTAAAATGTGCTTAAGCACAGGATACATTTCTGCATGTTTGATAAAGGGACAGATTTCCTAAATGAAATCATAAAGTTTCTTCCCCCCCCCCCCAACACAAAATTTCTTTTTTTTTAAGCCTCTCTTTTAAGTCTAATGAAAAATATTGGTACTACAATTATTTTTTTTTCTATAGTTAATCTACTTCCCACTGTTGCTATCCAACATAGATTTAAACAAAATGCTGGCATCTAATCCTGCATTTAGAAGGCCTTTCTGGAAGAACAATTGTAAGCTGCCTTATAAAGTATTCAACAAAAAGCAAAGTGAAATGCTTGGTGGCATATTTTGTGATTAGAAACTTACAAATTCAGCCTTAGATGTGTAATAAGAGAGAAATAAACAGACAGGTTAAGAATAAAGTTAAACCCACAAGTGAACCATTGTTTGTCTACTGTGATTTCAGATATGTAGAGTTTAGAGTTACTTTCACATTTTAAAGGAGAAATTAACCTTAAAGGGACTGTCCACCCCTTTTTTGAAAAATGAATATGTGGTAGATAAGCCCCCAAAACCTAGACATCGTTTAATTCTCAACCTTTAATTATACTTACATCCTCCTCGCTCCACCGCCGCTTCCAGGTTCTTCTCCCAGTCTCCACTGTGGCCGCTCTGTTCTTTTTCTGTTCCCGAGCAGCCGCAGTGGAGACTGGTCCGGGAATGGCAGTCAGTGATTGGCCGTGACGTCACAGTCACGGCCGACACTGACTGCCTTACCCGGAAGTGCAGAGCCGCGGCGGTGGAGCGAGGAGGAGGATGTAAGTATACTATCTCTGTGTGGGAGCCGAATTAAAGGTTGAGACAAACGATGTCTAGGTTTTGGGGGCTTATCTACCACATATTCATTTTTCAAAAGAGGGGTGGACAGTCCCTTTAAACCTACATCGATCAGCATAACCACAAAATTGTGAAACTGAAATACAATGGTTGCAAACAAAAATTAAAAAAACAAAAGAAAAAAACCCCCAAACATTTGTACTTGCTAAAAAAAAACCATTACCATTACTGTTAAGTTTTGACACTGTATAGTCTGTCCGTAATGAAAAACATTATTAGAAGTGTGTGTCTGTGTGTGTAGTGGGGGGTATTTCACTTTCCTAACTACTGACTTGTAAGGGAGACTGAAAGCACCTCTATAAATTCAGAGCTGTGTTTTTCCCCATGCACAAGCCAGAAAACACCACATCTATATTTATTCGGATTAGAATAAGGAAATGAGAAAAACATTTAATTCCTTAACAATATTTAAGAAATGTAATCCTGTGCAGATTGATGGCCTTTGTTATTTCATTACATTATATGCCTGTGAGTTATTATTTACGAATTTAACTTAATCTTGTTTAGTTTAGTAGCAGCTGAACTCATAGAATTGCATCAATTAGACAATGACCCTTGTAATGTGAAGGACAAATTCTTAGACAAAGAAATGGCTTTAAGCAGACAGTCCTTGCAAGGTCTCAGCCAGCTTGCCGTGAAATATAACAATAATAACTCAGAACCACACATCAGAGGCCTTATCTGAAAAGACAAAGCTGCTTCGCTCATAAGGCACTAACTCTGCCCTTGGATAGGAGAGGCTGTAGCCTTGAAGAACTGGCATGTATAGAATAAAAGATGAGCTAGTGTTAAAAAGAGAAAGAAAGGAAGGATATAAATTCAGGGGCAGAGATGACCCTAATAAACAATGCAAAAGGAACTTTCAACACCTACATAAAAAATACTTCTTGTCCTTCGCACTGTTTAATATTCTTTAGATGTTGCCTGTCTGAGATACAGACAAAATGTCACATTTTGCAGTAATCACTGCTATGGTACACGCAGTGAAGGTCTACGGAGAAGGACTTTAACAGGTGCACTAAGAACTGAAAACAAATCTGCAGTTCTCTGGGAGTATAATAAACAAGAAATAAGGAGATTAGCTAAAAGCTAGATTGCTTGGGAACAAAAATGCACCAAACAGAAAAAAAAATCTTCATAGAAAAACTATAAATTTACTATTACAAGTTATATATTGTTAAAACACTACACATTGTCTGCAGTTTCTTGTCTAAATCTAAAGCAATTTGCTTTCAACATAGCTCTAAAGATTAATAAAAGTTGAAATAAAAAATAAACCTAAATGGGTTATATAATTCCTGATTAACAGCTGTGTCCTAATTTCCATTGCAGAATTATAATTTTTGCAGCAGATTTCTGTTTTTCTGACTTCTAAAGTTACATTTTAACCAACCAGTAACATTGAAAGGCTAGAGGTGTTACAGAGCACAAGTTTATATTTGTATAAATGGTTAGCAGTGACATCAAGAAACTTTTCATTTATTCTTTCAAAATTCTGCTAATTTCAGTTGCAAGAGGGAAACATGTAAAATTCTGCATGTCTTAGGGAGAATTGCACCGTCTTTTCTTACAACATAGTATTGGAGGTTGAATAAAGTTATACATACATCCAGTCCAACTTTTTAAGCCTACTCCTGAACTTTATCAGTTGATCAGTTGATCCAGAGGAACAAAAGAAAAATAGAATACTAGTGCAAATCTTATTCAAGTAAAAATATGAGTGCCATATACACTACTCTGAATGACTTTCCAGGGAACAATCGGCAAGGGGAGCATATACCCTAAATAAAGGGAACAAAAACTAACCAATGGAAATTTTCTATCCAGTCTGATCGCCCACAATGCCAATGGCGGTAGTTCATCTGCATCATGGGAGATGGTTTTTGTACCATAGACTATGCAGATATTAGGAGACTGGTAATTCCCACCTTTCAATGTTGTTTCAGTGAGGAACACCAACACAAGAAAACTGTATGTATAGTAAATAGTGATATGTGCAAATGACTGACTTAACCATAATTAATTAAATTATTCCAGAAGCCTGGTTTGGGTTGTGATCGGCCAGAGTGTAAATAAGTGGCCTAATTTTCTTACAAACTAGAAAAAGCATACAACCACAGTAAACAAATGTACAGAAATAATAGAAGAAAACAAAAGGAAAATCTTCACTGAATAATTTTTTCTTTTGTGAACTTTGAAATTCCCGAGATGAGATCTGAGCTGCTCCTCCAAGCAGTTGTCAAAAGAGGGAATGTATTAAAGTGTCTGCAAAGCTTTATTAGCAAACAGCTTCCCTTTTTTTGGAGAGAATTTTTTTTTTTTTTTAAAGCATGGTCCAAGCGAATTGTGGAAATTTTTAAGTTTTAAAGCTCTAACCAGTAGATTGCTATTCAACATTTGTCCATGAATATGAACATCAAAAAAATCTTTAAATTCTTTAAATATAATGTGTGGCTTTTCTGAAAAAAATGGTATATTAGGTTGATTTATAAGAACATTCCTGTATTGTAGGATACCTTTTACAAAAGGGCTTAAAGGGCACGTCCAACAATAAAGTGAAATTTTACATAGGTGCAGCACCCTCCACCCCACCCCTGATTTTCATTTTACTTACCTTCCCAAAGATGTCTCTTAAGATACTTACAAGACCCGGTCCCTCACTGCTCTGCTACTGGTCACGTCTGTCAGTCTAAGGCAGGCTTGGTGATGTCACAGCCAATAGCCGACCGCCATGACCAGGAAGCACCTCACTTCTGCTGCTCTCGAAACTAGCTTGCATCAGCAGCATCTTTGGGGGAAACGTAAGTAAAAAAAAAAGGGGGGGGGAGGGGGGTGCACCTATAGGTAAAATTATATTTTATGGCTGGACATGCCCTTTAAGTGAAGCATAAACACAATTATTTCCATTTAGTGTGATTTGAATAAGGTCTATATTCTCTAATTTTTTTGTTAATATTAATATTAATTAATTATATGAATTAATATTTTGACTGCTAAGAAAAACCAAAAATCACACTGCAGATTTGGTATTACTCATCCCGTTCTAAAAATACTGGAACTTCCTAATTTGGGAACAATAACATTACATACAAGTCCTTCGGTTTGTGGCAGTTGTTCAAATCTTTCAGAGAGCTCCATTAACCTTGAAAGCCAATATTGCTGCATAATAATAGGGCTGCATAGCCATTCAGAAAGCATAATCTGCCTTTGTCTACTTATATGGTAACCATGCAATTATTATTTTAGAAGATTATTATAAAAATTAATTGTTTTCTTTAAAAGAATGTATTAAAGAAAAAAGGCAGAAGATCAAGGAAACATTTCTCCTTTAAAGAATTAATACACTGCCAAAACACTTCAGTTGCTGTAAATAAGTTAAGCAAAGGAAGAGAAAGAAAGATCCAGCAGCCAATGAACTACCAACATCGTCTGCGACCATACGATTTTTATCAACCCTTTTACTTTGGTACAGGAATCTGATAGCGACAGCTAGCCACCCAACAATTATAGTTAACGTTGGAATGAATGTAACCTTTTAAAAATAGACAGCTTCTAATCTATCATCTGCTATTAATCTTTTAGTTCCTGGATTTTACAAGAGTTCACTGCACAGAGCAATAATGCAATGCAAAACAAATATCATATAATGTAATAAAATTAACAAAGTATTTGTTTTTCAGGAGTGCTACAGCTAAAACATTAGATCCAATGTTTATCCTAAAATGTTGTAGCGACCAGAAAGAACGTCCACAGTGTAGGTTAAAAAAAAACTTTATTCCATGGTTCTCAGCATCACTTACCAAAAGGCCCTCACACATGACACGTTTCGTGCGAGATTAGCACTTTATCATAGGCCTCTGATGAACCTACACTGTGGACGCTCTTCTGGTCACTGTGCGTCTTTCACTATTGGATCTATGGTTCATCTTGAAGCGGAGTAATTTGAAGGGTTTGGGGCATTAGCGCACTCGTGCCAGCATATAAGCAAGGTGAGCTCACTTCTGTTCCTTTAAAGGGACTGTCCACCCCTCTTTTGAAAATTGAATATGTGGTAGATAAGCCCCCAAAACCTAGACATCGTTTAAGTCTCAACCTTTAATTCAGCTCCCACACAGAGATAGTATACTTACATCCTCCTCCTCGCTCCACCGCCGCGGCTCTGCACTTCCGGGTAAGGCAGTCAGTGTCGGCCGTGACTGTGACGTCACGGCCAATCACTCACTGCCATTCCCGGACCAGTCTCCACTGCGGCTGCTCGGGAACAGAAAAAGAACAGAGCGGCCACAGTGGAGACTGGGAGAAGAACCCGGAAGCGGCGGTGGAGCGAGGAGGATGTAAGTATAATATCTCTGTGTGGGAGCTGAATTAAAGGTTGAGAATTAAACGATGTCTAGGTTTTGGGGGCTTATCTACCACATATTCATTTTTCAAAAGAGGGGTGGACAGTCCCTTTAACTGTTGGGAAACACTATTAGCCTATACGTGGCATCGGGCTGATTAGCTGAGTTTACGGCTTTGAGTTTACCTGTAATAGTTCATCTAGGAGAGGGGTCTGGGGGCTTAGTCCACCCAACCCACCGAAGCCTCTATGTAAGCAGCTTCTTAATATATGTACATGCATTTGTATTGGAAATTATATCAGATGCACGATTTGAATGTATTAATTTTTTCCCCTCTATACATTTAGGGCAGCCTCTATGCTGATGGTTAAAGGGGTTTTCTATATATGTATATGGGGTTTGCATACAGTTAAAACAGCCATGCGCTAATTTGCTAAATTGGCCACAGAAACTTACATTTTATGTTAAATTGACATACTCCTTTTTCTGTTGTAATATTAGGGGGCCATGAAATATTTAAAATTATTTAAAGGCGTTTGGTTTTACGATTACTACTGTATAAGCAAAGAACAATTATTTGTTGAAAGATGATACAAAGTAACAGAAAACATATTCCAAATTAAAGCAAAAAGTAGAAGAAAAAAAAAAAAACATTTCTAGGAGGGGTGCAATCTTTATGGTTTTTGAAGCATATAATAAGATCGAATGAAATCACCATGCCCATAATGGATTCATGCTGCACTGCTACCTGGCCAACCACTGTTTCGAGAACGTTTCAAAATCACCCTGCTGTGAAGAATCAAATTGTACTTTTCTGCTACTTCACAGACATTTATGCAACTACTTTTAGATAGAGGACAGAGAACTGTCCTCTATTAGCTATTATCTATCACAATGTCATGGACTTTTAAAAAACATACATCACTAGTTATGCATATATTCACTTCTGTTCTCCTTATAGAACAAAGTTGATGTATATTTTTTTAATCCAGATGCTATGGACGTTGTTCCACTGCTGATTTACTCATGCAGGCATATCACAGTCCCCCAGGACAGACATCTATCAGTGAGATGAACATGCTTTTATGCTTAAAATACTGTGACCATATTAACAATGCTCATGAGCAAGTATCAAAATTTATATTTGGGTTATAAAACCAGAATTATGGTCTCAATTGCAAATTACAAGAATATAACTACAAGCCAGGACCTGTACCATTACAACAGGACCTACAGCGTGCGGTTGGAACATTCAGCTGCAGATATTGACATTCATTTTAATACGCATTTTTAAAGTTTTTAAAAGCCTTTTGTTTATAGCTGTTGCAGATACTAGATGTCGTAGTACTTATTGGGCATCTCCACACTTTGGTCTATTGTCAGTTACGGTCCCTGCCCCCAAACCCAACTAATATTTTTTTTACTTTATTACTTGCATTACTAATCAGATATTTAAGGGATTATCATTGTCCCCATTCTGGCAGAGTAAGCTGGCCCCTCCCTCCATGCAGTCAATTTAAATTCAGGGGTGAGATTGGACCCACCCCCCTCCCCAGACTGAGGTCCACGACCAGCTGTTTTTAAAAAGCTGATAGCGTGTGATTCCTTCATATGCACGATTAGCTGTTTTTAATCAGCTGATAGCTCGTATGTTTCCTTCATGCGCAATCAGCTGTTTAATATCAGCTAATCGCAGATGTTGTGGAGGGCCATCTTATCGTCCAGGCCCTCTGCAGTCGCAGGGATGGTGGGGGTAGTAGTTAGGCCACTGCTTACATCACAGCCAATAATTTAGTGCTGTTTCCCCTGCTGCCTCCTCTTCACATGCTCAAGCTTTTCAAAAGCTCATTGAGCAGAGATGAATAGCATTTATTATTAAATATCTGGTTACAAATGTATGTAATTAACTGATAAAAACTGGTTACAGCACAGATACTACAATAACACATTGTTGTATAGTATAAATAGCTTGTTCTGTTTCTCTCCTTTCTCTATCTACACATTATATTGCTATTCACAAAAGAATGAGAAAAGTAATATTCATAGTTAATTTCCTTGCCAACAGCATGAATGTCAGAAAGAAAATTAAAATGTATTAAGTCTGGGGATTTTAACCTGTAACCAAAAGGATTCTGTATTTTTAAAAGCATAGTATTAGACCACTAATCCACAAGCGTTAACAAATAGAGAACAGGTACATTTACAAACTTTATCTTTTGCTAGGAACAGAATGGAGAACAAAAAAACCCTTTTTTTGCAAGTTTTCTGGCTGGAAAACAAACTGCAAAACAACTGCTGCAAGTCGTAAGGCATTTATACTGGTGTGGCTACATCTGCGTAGAAAATGCTCTGTGAAGTGAAAATTTTTTTCCCTTTTCAGAGAAGAAAATTCATTTATTATAAGTAGCACCAAATCCACCCATAAATCAACAATTAATAACAATAACAATAAAACGGTAGATAGCCAACCTCAGTTAATACATTTTAATTTTTTTTTTTTAATTAATCTCCCATCATAAAATTCATTACTCTGCAATAACAACACTAATTAAGTCCAGAATCTAGGCTATGCCCTCTAACTTATTTAACACAATAGGCCATATGGGTTTATTTTTGACTCTGTGAAGTGAAACGGTGAATACTGAGGTACGGCCAATAGGCTCTTTGACAAGAACATGCACTGGGAATTTTTACTGGTACAGAAGCAACATGGAAGCCTTCTTACTTACAGAACCCACTTCTTACTTACTGGAGTAGTATCATAGGATTCTGAAGAGGACAATTTTCACAATATGGATATATGGATTGCTAAAATACAAAATGCAGTTTTAAAAAAATTGTGTTAATTAATTTTCACCACTTTAAAAAGCAGTGGGTTTTCTTGTCACTTTTCTCTAAACTTCTTCCAATACTGAACATTGTCAGATTGGATTACGAAAACCAGCCATGCCTAGCAAAAGAGCAGAACTATTTGATTTTAGCAGGTGTAGGAAAGCTAACACAGTGCTAAAAATATGAAAGGAGAAAAAAAACAAAAAGAAAACAACAACCATTGTGCATAAATATTTTGCGAGATTTTTTCACAAAGGTGATTTACTTTACTTGTGTTTTCAATTACCATTCCCCACCTGCAAAAAAGCAAGGCTCTTAAGAGAGAGTCCCACAACACCAGGATAAAAATGGATTTACAAATTCCTCCCACAGGCAGACACCTAAAAACAACCGATTCAACTCACAAATGTCACATATATATTTTGCACATACAATAATCTCAAGCTGCATGCAAACTGGACTATTTCTTTCTCAGCCAGATGTAACAGTTATGCATACATTTGGAAAAAAGATTTTTGAAAATGGTTTCCAAGAACACTGCGGTATACATTATTTATGAACTGCATTTAAGTTTAGCAGAGTTATCACTAGGCAAGTAGAAGGGAGTTGTATCTTGTGTTATAAATGCTGCAACATACAAGAAGAAAAGGTTTCCTATTAGCTTTGCTGAACAGCAGGTAACACATGTGAAAATATGAGGACAACGCAGCTCAGTTACTGTCCGTTTCCACAAAAAATTATAACGCAGCGCACACAGTGTGGCCACCCACATTATGATACGCTGGTGCGCAATTTTCACACGCTAATGGATCACAAAACATGTACGTGAGGGAGAAACACACTAGTGAGGCCTAGCCCTTGGAGGACCTAAAAATGGTGTTAGAATTGCTTTGAACAATCCTTAAATATAACTTTAACATGGGTTTTAAATTATAGCCTTTCCCTCCCCCACCTCCTATAAAAGTAAAAACACTAGGTCCTCACCCCTGGGCTTACCCAAGATATCCAGCACGTCTCTTTTTTTTTTTTTAAACTTTTATTTCAGTTTTTAAAGATCATATATTATCTTTTGTCATTGTTTTGAACCAAACAATGGTCATGAAAAAAAAAGAAATATGGAAAGGGGAACAACAGGGAGAAAAAAAGAACAATAGAATACGGTAAACATTTTGGATTCAGTTCAAATCGCAGGTCTAGATATCATTTACTTTGACAGTACACATTCTCAGAAATTATCCATCAACCCTGAACATTAATTACAATATTTATCATTAATACTTCTTACTAAAGCTTTTCCACGTTACTGTACCAACTTGCCCAAATTTTATCGAATCTACCCATCTTGTTTTCAGTCAACGCTGTGAGGCATTCCATTCGTCTTACATCTGAGGTTCTGTTTATCAGCATCTCTTTGGAAGGAGGGGAGGTACTTTTCCATGCTTTTGCTATTTTGCATCTAGCTGCTGTGAGAATATACCCCATCATTTTTTTAGCTTTGTGGGTTAAATCTGTTATTGGGGCTGAGAGTAAGTGAGATAGGGGTTCTAATGGAATCTTTTTGCCCAGTATCTTAATTAAGATTACCTGAACTAGTTTCCAGTAAGACTGAATAATTGGGCACTCCCAAAAATATTCTGTTCCCGAGCAGCCGCAGTGGAGACTGGTCCGGGAATGGCAGTCAGTGATTGGCCGTGACGTCACAGTCACGGCCGACACTGACTGCCTTACCCGGAAGTGCAGAGCCGCGGCGGTGGAGCGAGGAGGAGTATGTAAGTATACTATCTCTGTGTGGGAGCCGAATTAAAGGTTGAGACTTAAACGATGTCTAGGTTTTGGGGGCTTATCTACCACATATTCATTTTTCAAAAGAGGGGTGGACAGTCCCTTTAAACCCACATCGATCAGCATAACCACAAAATTGTGAAACTGAAATACAATGGTTGCAAACAAAAATTAAAAAAACAAAAGAAAAAAAACCCCAAACATTTGTACTTGCTAAAAAAAAAACATTACCATTACTGTTAAGCTTTGACACTGTATAGTCTGTCCGTAATGAAAAACATTATTAGAAGTGTGTGTCTGTGTGTGTAGTGGGGGGTATTTCACTTTCCTAACTACTGACTTGTAAGGGAGACTGAAAGCACCTCTATAAATTCAGAGCTGTGTTTTTCCCCATGCACAAGCCAGAAAACACCACGTCTATATTTATTCGGATTAGAATAAGGAAATGAGAAAAACATTTAATTCCTTAACAATATTTAAGAAATGTAATTCTGTGCAGATTGATGGCCTTTGTTATTTCATTACATTATATGCCTGTGAGTTATTATTTACGTATTTAACTTAATCTTGTTTAGTTTAGTAGCAGCTGAACTCATAGAATTGCATCAATTAGACAATGACCCTTGTAATGTGAAGGACAAATTCTTAGACAAAGAAATGGCTTTAAGCAGACAGTCCTTGCAAGGTCTCAGCCAGCTTGCCGTGAAATATAACAATAATAACTCAGAACCACACATCAGAGGCCTTATCTGAAAAGACAAAGCTGCTTCGCTCATAAGGCACTAACTCTGCCCTTGGATAGGAGAGGCTGTAGCCTTGAAGAACTGGCATGTATAGAATAAAAGATGAGCTAGTGTTAAAAAGAGAAAGAAAGGAAGGATATAAATTCAGGGGCAGAGATGACCCTAATAAACAATGCAAAAGGAACTTTCAACACCTACATAAAAAATACTTCTTGTCCTTCGCACTGTTTAATATTCTTTAGATGTTGCCTGTCTGAGATACAGAGAAAATGTCACATTTTGCAGTAATCACTGCTATGGTACACGCAGTGATGGTCTGCGGAGAAGGACTTTAACAGGTGCACTAAGAACTGAAAACAAATCTGCAGTTCTCTGGGAGTATAATAAACAAGAAATAAGGAGATTAGCTAAAAGCTAGATTGCTTGGGAACAAAAATGCTCCAAACAGAAAAAAAATCTTCATAGAAAAACTATAAATTTACTATTTTTTATATATTGTTAAAACACTACACATTGTCTGCAGTTTCTTGTCTAACTATTGTTTCCTAAATCTAAAGCAATTTGCTTTCAACATAGCTCTAAAGATTAATAAAAGTTGAAATTAAAAATAAACCTAAATGGGTTATATAATTCCTGATTAACAGCTGTGTCCTAATTTCCATTGCAGAATTATAATTTTTGCAGCAGATTTCTGTTTTTCTGACTTCTAAAGTTACATTTTAACCAACCAGTAACATTGAAAGGCTAGAGGTGTTACAGAGCACAAGTTTATATTTGTATAAATGGTTAGCAGTGACATCAAGAAACTTTTCATTTATTCTTTCAAAATTCTGCTAATTTCAGTTGCAAGAGGGAAACATGTAAAATTCTGCATGTCTTAGGGAGAATTGCACCGTCTTTTCTTACAACATAGTATTGGAGGTTGAATAAAGTTATACATACATCCAGTCCAACTTTTTAAGCCTACTCCTGAACTTTATCAGTTGATCAGTTGATCCAGAGGAACAAAAGAAAAATAGAATACTAGTGCAAATCTTATTCAAGTAAAAATATGAGTGCCATATACACTACTCTGAATGACTTTCCAGGGAACAATCGGCAAGGGGAGCATATACCCTAAATAAAGGGAACAAAAACTAACCAATGGAAATTTTCTATCCAGTCTGATCGCCCACAATGCCAATGGCGGTAGTTCATCTGCATCATGGGAGATGGTTTTTGTACCATAGACTATGCAGATATTAGGAGACTGGTAATTCCCACCTTTCAATGTTGTTTCAGTGAGGAACACCAACACAAGAAAACTGTATGTATAGTAAATAGTGATATGTGCAAATGACTGACTTAACCATAATTAATTAAATTATTCCAGAAGCCTGGTTTGGGTTGTGATCGGCCAGAGTGTAAATAAGTGGCCTAATTTTCTTACAAACTAGAAAAAGCATACAACCACAGTAAACAAATGTACAGAAATAATAGAAGAAAACAAAAGGAAAATCTTCACTGAATAATTTTTTCTTTTGTGAACTTTGAAATTCCCGAGATGAGATCTGAGCTGCTCCTCCAAGCAGTTGTCAAAAGAGGGAATGTATTAAAGTGTCTGCAAAGCTTTATTAGCAAACAGCTTCCCTTTTTTTGGAGAGAATTTTTTTTTTTTTTTAAAGCATGGTCCAAGCGAATTGTGGAAATTTTTAAGTTTTAAAGCTCTAACCAGTAGATTGCTATTCAACATTTGTCCATGAATATGAACATCAAAAAAATCTTTAAATTCTTTAAATATAATGTGTGGCTTTTCTGAAAAAAATGGTATATTAGGTTGATTTATAAGAACATTCCTGTATTGTAGGATACCTTTTACAAAAGGGCTTAAAGGGCACGTCCAACAATAAAGTGACATTTTACATAGGTGCAGCACCCTCCACCCCACCCCTGATTTTCATTTTACTTACCTTCCCAAAGATGTCTCTAAAGATACTTACAAGACCCAGTCCCTCACTGCTCTGCTACTGGTCACGTCTGTCAGTCTAAGGCAGGCTTGGTGATGTCACAGCCAATAGCCGACAGCCATGACCAGGAAGCACCTCACTTCTGCTGCGCTCTCTCGAAACTAGCTTGCATCAGCAGCATCTTTGGGGAACGTAAGTAAAAAAAAAAAAGGGGGGGGGAGGGGGGTGCACCTATAGGTAAAATGATATTTTATGGCTGGACATGCCCTTTAAGTGAAGCATAAACACAGTTATTTCCATTTTAGTGTGATTTGAATAAGGTCTATATTCTCTAATTTTTTTTGTTAATATTAATATTAATTAATTATATGAATTAATATTTTGACTGCTAAGAAAAACTAAAAATCACACTGCAGATTTGGTATTACTCATCCCGTTCTAAAAATACTGGAACTTCCTAATTTGGGAACAATAACATTACATACAAGTCCTTCGGTTTGTGGCAGTTGTTCAAATCTTTCAGAGAGCTCCATTAACCTTGAAAGCCAATATTGCTGCATAATAATAGGGCTGCATAGCCATTCAGAAAGCATAATCTGCCTTTGTCTACTTATATGGTAACCATGCAATTATTATTTTAGAAGATTATTATAAAAATAAATTGTTTTCTTTAAAAGAATGTATTAAAGAAAAAAGGCAGAAGATCAAGGAAACATTTCTCCTTTAAAGAATTAATACACTGCCAAAACACTTCAGTTGCTGTAAATAAGTTAAGCAAAGGAAGAGAAAGAAAGATCCAGCAGCCAATGAACTACCAACATCGTCTGCGACCATACGATTTTTATCAACCCTTTTACTTTGGTACAGGAATCTGATAGCGACAGCTAGCCACCCAACAATTATAGTTAACGTTGGAATGAATGTAACCTTTTAAAAATAGACAGCTTCTAATCTATCATCTGCTATTAATCTTTTAGTTCCTGGATTTTACAAGAGTTCACTGCACAGAGCAATAATGCAATGCAAAACAAATATCATATAATGTAATAAAATTAACAAAGTATTTGTTTTTCAGGAGTGCTACAGCTAAAACATTAGATCCAATGTTGATCCTAAAATGTTGTAGCGACCAGAAAGAACGTCCACAGTGTAGGTTAAAAAAAACCTTTATTCCATGGTTCTCAGCATCACTGAGCCAAAAGGCCCTCACACATGACACGTTTCGTGCGAGATTAGCACTTTATCATAGGCCTCTGATGAACCTACACTGTGGACGCTCTTCTGGTCACTGTGCGTCTTTCACTATTGGATCTATGGTTCATCTTGAAGCGGAGTAATTTGAAGGGTTTGGGGCATTAGCGCACTCGTGCCAGCATATAAGCAAGGTGAGCTCACTTCTGTTCCTTTAAAGGGACTGTCCACCCCTCTTTTGAAAATTGAATATGTGGTAGATAAGCCCCCAAAACCTAGACATCGTTTAAGTCTCAACCTTTAATTCGGCTCCCACACAGAGATAGTATACTTACATCCTCCTCCTCCCTCCACCGCCGCGGCTCTGCACTTCCGGGTAAGGCAGTCAGTGTCGGCCGTGACTGTGACGTCACGGCCAATCACTCACTGCCATTCCCGGACCAGTCTCCACTGCGGCTGCTCGGGAACAGAAAAAGAACAGAGCGGCCACAGTGGAGACTGGGAGAAGAACCCGGAAGCGGCGGTGGAGCGAGGAGGATGTAAGTATAATATCTCTGTGTGGGAGCTGAATTAAAGGTTGAGAATTAAACGATGTCTAGGTTTTGGGGGCTTATCTACCACATATTCATTTTTCAAAAGAGGGGTGGACAGTCCCTTTAACTGTTGGGAAACACTATTAGCCTATACGTGGCATCGGGCTGATTAGCTGAGTTTACGGCTTTGAGTTTACCTGTAATAGTTCATCTAGGAGAGGGGTCTGGGGGCTTAGTCCACCCAACCCACCGAAGCCTCTATGTAAGCAGCTTCTTAATATATGTACATGCATTTGTATTGGAAATTATATCAGATGCACGATTTGAATGTATTAATTTTTTCCCCTCTATACATTTAGGGCAGCCTCTATGCTGATGGTTAAAGGGGTTTTCTATATATGTATATGGGGTTTGCATACAGTTAAAACAGCCATGCGCTAATTTGCTAAATTGGCCACAGAAACTTACATTTTATGTTAAATTGACATACTCCTTTTTCTGTTGTAATATTAGGGGGCCATGAAATATTTAAAATTATTTAAAGGCGTTTGGTTTTACGATTACTACTGTATAAGCAAAGAACAATTATTTGTTGAAAGATGATACAAAGTAACAGAAAACATATTCCAAATTAAAGCAAAAAGTAGAAGAAAAAAAAAAAAACATTTCTAGGAGGGGTGCAATCTTTATGGTTTTTGAAGCATATAATAAGATCGAATGAAATCACCATGCCCATAATGGATTCATGCTGCACTGCTACCTGGCCAACCACTGTTTCGAGAACGTTTCGAAATCACCCTGCTGTGAAGAATCAAATTGTACTTTTCTGCTCCTTCACAGACATTTATGCAACTACTTTTAGATAGAGGACAGAGAACTGTCCTCTATTAGCTATTATCTATCACAATGTCATGGACTTTTAAAAAACATACATCACTAGTTATGCATATATTCACTTCTGTTCTCCTTATAGAACAAAGTTGATGTATATTTTTTTAACCCAGATGCTATGGACGTTGTTCCACTGCTGATTTACTCATGCAGGCATATCACAGTCCCCCAGGACAGACATCTATCAGTGAGATGAACATGCTTTTATGCTTAAAATACTGTGACCATATTAACAATGCTCATGAGCAAGTATCAAAATTTATATTTGGGTTATAAAACCAGAATTATGGTCTCAATTGCAAATTACAAGAATATAACTACAAGCCAGGACCTGTACCATTACAACAGGACCTACAGCGTGCGGTTGGAACATTCAGCTGCAGATATTGACATTCATTTTAATACGCATTTTTAAAGTTTTTAAAAGCCTTTTGTTTATAGCTGTTGCAGATACTAGATGTCGTAGTACTTATTGGGCATCTCCACACTTTGGTCTATTGTCAGTTACGGTCCCTGCCCCCAAACCCAACTAATATTTTTTTTACTTTATTACTTGCATTACTAATCAGATATTTAAGGGATTATCATTGTCCCCATTCTGGCAGAGTAAGCTGGCCCCTCCCTCCATGCAGTCAATTTAAATTCAGGGGTGAGATTGGACCCACCCCCCTCCCCAGACTGAGGTCCACGACCAGCTGTTTTTAAAAAGCTGATAGCGTGTGATTCCTTCATATGCACGATTAGCTGTTTTTAATCAGCTGATAGCTCGTATGTTTCCTTCATGCGCAATCAGCTGTTTAATATCAGCTAATCGCAGATGTTGTGGAGGGCCATCTTATCGTCCAGGCCCTCTGCAGTCGCAGGGATGGTGGGGGTAGTAGTTAGGCCACTGCTTACATCACAGCCAATGATTTAGTGCTGTTTCCCCTGCTGCCTCCTCTTCACATGCTCAAGCTTTTCAAAAGCTCATTGAGCAGAGATGAATAGCATTTATTATTAAATATCTGGTTACAAATGTATGTAATTAACTGATAAAAACTGGTTACAGCACAGATACTACAATAACACATTGTTGTATAGTATAAATAGCTTGTTCTGTTTCTCTCCTTTCTCTATCTACACATTATATTGCTATTCACAAAAGAATGAGAAAAGTAATATTCATAGTTAATTTCCTTGCCAACAGCATGAATGTCAGAAAGAAAATTAAAATGTATTAAGTCTGGGGATTTTAACCTGTAACCAAAAGGATTCTGTATTTTTAAAAGCATAGTATTAGACCACTAATCCACAAGCGTTAACAAATAGAGAACAGGTACATTTACAAACTTTATCTTTTGCTAGGAACAGAATGGAGAACAAAAAAACCCTTTTTTTGCAAGTTTTCTGGCTGGAAAACAAACTGCAAAACAACTGCTGCAAGTCGTAAGGCATTTATACTGGTGTGGCTACATCTGCGTAGAAAATGCTCTGTGAAGTGAAAAATTTTTTCCCTTTTCAGAGAAGAAAATTCATTTATTATAAGTAGCACCAAATCCACCCATAAATCAACAATTAATAACAATAACAATAAAACGGTAGATAGCCAACCTCAGTTAATACATTTTAATTTTTTTTTTTTAATTAATCTCCCATCATAAAATTCATTACTCTGCAATAACAACACTAATTAAGTCCAGAATCTAGGCTATGCCCTCTAACTTATTTAACACAATAGGCCATATGGGTTTATTTTTGACTCTGTGAAGTGAAACGGTGAATACTGAGGTACGGCCAATAGGCTCTTTGACAAGAACATGCACTGGGAATTTTTACTGGTACAGAAGCAACATGGAAGCCTTCTTACTTACAGAACCCACTTCTTACTTACTGGAGTAGTATCATAGGATTCTGAAGAGGACAATTTTCACAATATGGATATATGGATTGCTAAAATACAAAATGCAGTTTTAAAAAAATTGTGTTAATTAATTTTCACCACTTTAAAAAGCAGTGGGTTTTCTTGTCACTTTTCTCTAAACTTCTTCCAATACTGAACATTGTCAGATTGGATTACGAAAACCAGCCATGCCTAGCAAAAGAGCAGAACTATTTGATTTTAGCAGGTGTAGGAAAGCTAACACAGTGCTAAAAATATGAAAGGAGAAAAAAAACAAAAAGAAAACAACAACCATTGTGCATAAATATTTTGCGAGATTTTTTCACAAAGGTGATTTACTTTACTTGTGTTTTCAATTACCATTCCCCACCTGCAAAAAAGCAAGGCTCTTAAGAGAGAGTCCCACAACACCAGGATAAAAATGGATTTACAAATTCCTCCCACAGGCAGACACCTAAAAACAACCGATTCAACTCACAAATGTCACATATATATTTTGCACATACAATAATCTCAAGCTGCATGCAAACTGGACTATTTCTTTCTCAGCCAGATGCAACAGTTATGCATACATTTGGAAAAAAGATTTTTGAAAATGGTTTCCAAGAACACTGCGGTATACATTATTTATGAACTGCATTTAAGTTTAGCAGAGTTATCACTAGGCAAGTAGAAGGGAGTTGTATCTTGTGTTATAAATGCTGCAACATACAAGAAGAAAAGGTTTCCTATTAGCTTTGCTGAACAGCAGGTAACACATGTGAAAATATGAGGACAACGCAGCTCAGTTACTGTCCGTTTCCACAAAAAATTATAACGCAGCGCACACAGTGTGGCCACCCACATTATGATACGCTGGTGCGCAATTTTCACACGCTAATGGATCACAAAACATGTACGTGAGGGAGAAACACACTAGTGAGGCCTAGCCCTTGGAGGACCTAAAAATGGTGTTAGAATTGCTTTGAACAATCCTTAAATATAACTTTAACATGGGTTTTAAATTATAGCCTTTCCCTCCCCCACCTCCTATAAAAGTAAAAACACTAGGTCCTCACCCCTGGGCTTACCCAAGATATCCAGCACGTCTCTTTTTTTTTTTTTAAACTTTTATTTCAGTTTTTAAAGATCATATATTATCTTTTGTCATTGTTTTGAACCAAACAATGGTCATGAAAAAAAAAGAAATATGGAAAGGGGAACAACAGGGAGAAAAAAAGAACAATAGAATACGGTAAACATTTTGGATTCAGTTCAAATCGCAGGTCTAGATATCATTTACTTTGACAGTACACATTCTCAGAAATTATCCATCAACCCTGAACATTAATTACAATATTTATCATTAATACTTCTTACTAAAGCTTTTCCACGTTACTGTACCAACTTGCCCAAATTTTATCGAATCTACCCATCTTGTTTTCAGTCAACGCTGTGAGGCATTCCATTCGTCTTACATCTGAGGTTCTGTTTATCAGCATCTCTTTGGAAGGAGGGGAGGTACTTTTCCATGCTTTTGCTATTTTGCATCTAGCTGCTGTGAGAATATACCCCATCATTTTTTTAGCTTTGTGGGTTAAATCTGTTATTGGGGCTGAGAGTAAGTGAGATAGGGGTTCTAATGGAATCTTTTTGCCCAGTATCTTAATTAAGATTACCTGAACTAGTTTTCCAGTAAGATGAATATTGGGCACTCCCAAAAATATATGCAGCAATGAACCCATTGAACCATTACACCCCAGCAGTCCGAGGAGGTATTAGGGAGTTTGTTCAGGAGTTGAGGCGTAGGATACCAGGGGTGATTATTTTATAGAAGTTTCCTTATATAGTGTGCATATGGAGGCTTTTTGGCAGCAAATGTCGACCATGTTGACTCTGAGATTGGAGAAACCAATGTCCTTTTCCCAACCCACAGTGTATTAAATGAAAAGGTTCAGACGTTAGGACCTTCCAGACTGGGTTTACCTTGACGTGGTTGGAAGGCTTTTCATTCATGTGATCACAGTAATGTATACTAAAACCCCTTTGTTTATAAAGTATGCCAGTGTGCAGATAATATGATATGTATGGGGCCCAGGAATGGCATTGATTATTCTTTTCTATGTTTGTATAAATGTTTGACCAGATCAGTTGCACTTCCGCTAAATGTAGTTGTAAATTAGCCTAATTGAGTGCTTCCACAATTCTTGTAGTGTATGTATTTTTGGGAGGCTTGGTCAAGCCTCCATGTGGTAATAGCACCCCCAACACGCCCCCTTAATGGGAGGTCCTCTGCCTTTAATAAAAGCACTGGATGGCCCTCTTCCTCATTTTAAAAAGCCAAAGGGCTGAGGGGGAAGGGAGAGAGCCGTGTATATGGATCCAGTGTGTAAGAATGAGAAATGCAAAAGTTGCTAATCGTAATTGAAGTAAAAGAAATTGAAAAGGTTAGACGTTAGGACCTTCCAGACTGGGGTTACCTTGACGTGGTTGGAAGGCTTTTCATTCATGTGATCACAGTAATGTATACTAAAACCCCTTTGTTTATAAAGTATGCCAGTGTGCAGATAATATGATATTGTATGGGGCCCAGGAATGTGCATTGATTATCTTTTCTATGTTTGTATAAATGTTTGACCAGATCAGTTGCACTTCCGCTAAATGTAGTTGTAAATTAGCCTAATTGGAGTGCTTCCACAATTCTTGTATTGTATGAACTAGTTTCCAGTAAGACTGAATAATTGGGCACTCCCAAAAATATATGCAGCAATGAACCCATTGAACCATTACACCTCCAGCAGTCCGATGAGGTATTAGGGAGTTTGTTCAGGAGTTGAGGCGTAGGATACCAGCGGGTGATTATTTTATAGAAGTTTTCCTTATATAGTGTGCATATGGAGGCTTTTTTGGCAGCAAGTCTGACCATGTTGATTCTGAGATTGGGAAACCAATGTCCTTTTCCCAAGCCACCATGTATATAAATTGAAAAGGTTAGACGTTAGGACCTTCCAGACTGGGGTTACCTTGACGTGGTTGGAAGGCTTTTCATTCATGTGATCACAGTAATGTATACTAAAACCCCTTTGTTTATAAAGTATGCCAGTGTGCAGATAATATGATATTGTATGGGGCCCAGGAATGTGCATTGATTATCTTTTCTATGTTTGTATAAATGTTTGACCAGATCAGTTGCACTTCCGCTAAATGTAGTTGTAAATTAGCCTAATTGGAGTGCTTCCACAATTCTTGTATTGTATGCTAAGTAGGAGAAAGCATAATCTGCCTTTGTCTACTTATATGGTAACCATGCAATTTATTTAGAAGATATTATAAAAATTAAATTGTTCTTTAAAGAATGTTTAAAGAAAAAAAGGCAGAAGATCAAGGAAACATTTCTCCTTTAAAGAATTAAACAATGCCAAAACACTTCGTTGCTGTAAATAAGTTAAGCAAAGGAAGAGAAGAGAAAAGATCCGCAGCCAATGAACTACCAACATCGTCTGCGACCATACGATTTTATCAACCCTTTTACTTGGTACAGGAATCTGATAGCGACAGCTAGCCACCCAAAATTATAGTAACGTGGAATGATGTAAACCTTTAAAAATAGACAGCTTCTAATCTATCATCTGCTATTAATCTTTTAGTTCCTGGTTTTACAAGAGTTACCTGACACAGAGCAATAATGGCAATGCAAAACAAATATCATATAATGTATAAAATTAACAAAGTATTGTTTTTTCAGGAGGCTACAGCTAAAACATTAGATCCAATGTTTATCCTAAATGTTGTTGTAGCGACCAGAAAGAAAGCCACGTGTAGGTTAAAAAAAACTTTATTCCATGGTTCTCAGATCATTAGCCAAAAGGCCCTCACACATGACACCGTTTCGTGCGAGGATTAGCACTTTATCATAGGCCTCTGATGAACCTACACTGTGGACGCTTTCTGGTCACTGTGCGTCTTTCACTATTGGATCTATGGTTTCATCTTGAAGCGAGTAAAGTAATTGAAGGGTTTGGGGCATTAGCGCACTCGTGCCAGCATATAAGCAAGGTGAGCTCACTTCTTCCTTTAAAGGGACTGTCCACCCCTCTTTTGAAAATTGAAATATGTGGTAGATAAGCCCCCAAAACCTAGACATCGTTTAAGTCTCAACCTTAATTCAGGCCCACACAGAGATAGTATACTTACATCCTCCTCTCTCCACCGCCGCGGCTCTGCACTTCGCGGTAAGGCAGTCGTGTCGGCCGTGATGCGGACTCACGGCCAATCACTCACTGCCATCCGGCCAGTCTCCACTGCGGCTGCTCGGGACAGAAAAAGAACAGAGCGGCCACAGTGGAGATCGGGAGAAGAACCCGGAAGCGGCGGTGAGCGAGGAGGATGTAAGTATAATATCTCTGTGTTTGGGAGTGAATAAGGTTGAGATTAAACGATGTCTAGGTTTTGGGGGCTTATCTACCACATATTCATTTTTCAAAAGAGGGGTGGACAGTCCTTTAACGTTGGGAAAACACTATTAGCCTATACGTGGCATGGGCTGATTAGCTGAGTTTACGGTTTGAGTTTACCTGTAATAGTTATTCTAGGAGAGGGGTCTGGGGGCTTAGTCCACCAAACCCATCCGAGCCTCTATGTAAGCAGCTTCTTAATATATGACATGCATTTGTATTGGAAATTATCAGATGCACGATTTGAATGTATTAATTTTTTCCCCATTAACATTAGGGCAGCCTCTATGCTGATGGTAAAGGGGTTTTCTATATATGTATATGGGGTTGCATACAGTTAAAAACAGCCATGCGCTAATTTGCTAATTGGCCACAGAAAACTTACATTTTATGTTAAATTGACATACTCCTTTTCTGTTGTAATATTAGTAGGGCCATGAAATATTTAAAATTGATTTAAAAAGGCGGTTTGGTTTTACGATTACTACTGATAAGCAAAAGAACAATTATTTGTTGAAAGATGATACAAAGTAACAGAAAACATATTCCAAATTAAAGCAAAAAGTAGAAGAAAAAAAAAAAAACATTTCTAGGAGGGTTGCAATCTTTATGGTTTTTTTGAAAGCATATAATAAGATCGAATGAAATCACCATGCCCATAATGGATTCATGCTGCACTGCTACCTGGCCAACCACAGTTTCGAGAACCGTTTCAAATCACCCTCGTGAAGAATAAATTGTACTTTTCTGCTCCTTCACAGACATTTATGCAACTACTTTTAGTTGAGGACAGAGAACTGTCCTCTATTAGCTATTATCTATCACAATGTCAATGGACTTTTAAAAAACATACATCACTAGTTATGCATATATTCAATTCTGTTCTCCTTATAGAACAAGTGATGTTATTTTTTAAACCCAGATTATGGACGTTGTTCCACTGCTGATTTATCATGCAGGCATATCACAGTCCCCAGGACAGACATCTATCAGTGAGATGAACTGCTTTTATGCTTAAAATACTTGGTACCATAATTAACAATGCTCATGAGCAAAGTATCAAAATTTATATTTGGGTTTAAAACCAGAATTATGGTCTTCAATTGCAAATTACAAGAATATAACATACAAGCCAGGACCTGTACCATTACAACAGGACCTACAGCGTGCGGTTGGAACTTCAGCTGCAGATATTGACATTCATTTAATACGCATTTTTAAAGTTTTAAAAGCCTTTTGTTTATAGCTGTTGCAGATACTAGATGTCGTAGTACTTATTGGGCATCTCCACACTTTGGTATATGTCAGTTACGGTCCCTGCCCCCAAAACCAACTAATATTTTTTTTACTTTATTACTTGCATTACTAATCAGATATTTAAGGGATTATCATTGTCCCCATTCTGGCAGAGTAAGCTGGCCCCTCCCTCCATGCAGTCAATTAAATTCAGGGGTGAGATTGGACCCACCCCCCTCCCAGACTGAGGTCCACGACCAGCTGTTTTAAAAAGCTGATAGCGTGTGATTCCTTCATATGCACGATTAGCTGTTTTTAATCAGCTGATAGCTCGTATGTTCCTTCATGCGCAATCAGCTGTTTATATCAGCTAATCGCAGATGTTGTGGAGGGCCCATCTTATCGTCAGGCCCTCTGCAGTCGCAGGGATGGTGGGGGTAGTAGTTAGGCCACTGCTTACATCACAGCCAATGATTTAGTGCTTGTTTCCCCTGCTGCCTCCTTTCACATGCTCAAGCTTTTCAAAAGCTCATGAGCAGAGATGAATAGCATTTATTATTAAAATCTGGTTACAAATGTATGTAATTAACTGATAAAAACTGGTTACAGCACAGATTACTACAATAACACATTGTTGTATAGTATAAATAGCTTGTTCTGTTTCTCTCCTTTCTCTATCTACACTTATATTGCTATTCACAAAAGAATGAGAAAAGTTAATATTCATAGTTAATTTCTTGCCAACAGCATGAATGTCAGAAAGAAAATTAAAATGTATTAAGTCTGGGGATTTTAACCTGTAACCAAAAGGATTCTGTATTTTAAAAGCATAGTATTAGACCACTAATCCACAAGCGTTAACAAATAGAGAACAGGTACATTACAAACTTTATCTTTTGCTAGGAACAGAATGGAGAACAAAAAAACCCTTTTTTTGCAAGTTTTCTGCTGGAAAACAACTGCAAAACAACTGCTGCAAGTCGTAAGGCTTTATACTGGTGTGCTACATCTGCGTGTAGAAAATGCTCTGTGAAGTGAAAAAATTTTTCCCTTTTCAGAGAAGAAAAATCATTTATATAAGTAGCACCAAATCCACCATAAACAACAATAATAACAATAACAATAAAACGGTAGATAGCAACCTCAGTTAATACATTTTAATTTTTTTTTTTAATTAATCTCCCATCATAAAATTCATTACTCTGCAATAACAAACACTAATTAAGTCCAGAATCTAGCTATGCCCTCTAACTTATTTAACACAATAGGCATATGGGTTTATTTTTGACTCTGTGAAGTGAAACGGTGAATAATGAGGTACGGCCAATAGGCTCTTTGACAAGAACATGCACTGGGAATTTTTACTGGTACAGAAGCAACATGGAAGCCTTCTTATTACAGAACCCACTTCTTACTTAGGAGTAGTATCATAGGATTCTGAAGAGGACAATTTTCACAATATGGATATATGGATTGCTAAAATACAAAATGCAGTTTTAAAAAAATTGTGTTAATTAATTTTCACCACTTTAAAAAGCAGTGGGTTTTCTTGTCACTTTTCTCTAAACTTCTTCCATACTGAACATTGTCAGATGGATTACGAAAACCAGCCATGCCTAGCAAAGAGAGCAGAACTATTTGATTTTAGCAGGTGTAGGAAAGCAACCAGTGCTAAAAAATATGAAAGGAGAAAAAAAACAAAAAAGAAAAACAAACAACCATTGTGCATAAATATTTTGCGAGATTTTTCACAAAGGTGATTTACTTTACTTGTGTTTTCAATTACCATTCCCCACCTGCAAAAAAGCAAGGCTCTTAAGAGAGAGTCCCACAACACCAGGATAAAAATGGATTTACAAATTCCTCCCACAGGCAGACACCTAAAAAACAACCGATTCAACTCACAAATGTCACATATATATTTTGCACATACAATAATCTCAAGCTGCATGCAAATGGACTATTTCTTCTCAGCCAGATGCAACAGTTATGCATACATTTGGAAAAAAGATTTTTGAAATGGTTTCCAAGAACACTGCGGTTAACATTATTTATGAACTGCATTTAAGTTTAGCAGAGTTATCACTAGGCAAGTAGAAGGGAGTTGTATTGGTGTATAAAATGCTGCAAACATACAAGAAGAAAAGGTTTCCTATTAGCTTTGCTGAACAGCATGGTAACACAGTGTGAAAATATGAGGACAACGCAGCTCAGTTACTGTCCGTTTCCACAAAAAATTATAACGCAGCGCACACAGTGTGGCCACCCACATTATGATACGCTGGTGCGCAATTTTCACAACGCTAATGGATCACAAAACATGTACGTGAGGGGGAGAAAACACACTAGTGAGGCCTAGCCCTTGGAGGACCTAAAAAATGGTGTTAGAATTGCTTTGAACAATCCTTAAATATAAACTTTAACATGGGTTTTAAATTATAGCCTTTCCCTCCCCCACCTCCTATAAAAGTAAAAACACTAGGTCCTACCCCTGGGCTTACCCAGATATCCAGCACGTCTCTTTTTTTTTTTTTAAACTTTTATTCAGTTTTAAAGATCATATATTATCTTTTGTCATGTTTTGAACCAAACAATGGTCATGAAAAAAAAAGAAATATGGAAAGGGGAAAACAGGGAGAAAAAAAGAACAATAGAATACGGTAAACATTTTGGATTCAGTTCAAATCGCAGGTTAGATATCATTTACTTTGACAGTACACATTCTCAGAAATTATCATCAACCTGAACATTAATTAAATTTATCATTAATACTTCTTACTAAAGCTTTTCCACGTTACTGTACCAACTTGCCCAAATTTATCGAATCTACCATCTTGTTTTCAGTCAACGCTGTGAGGCATTCCATTCGTCTTACATCTGAGGTTCTGTTATCAGCATCTCTTTGGAAGGAGGGGAAGTACTTTTCCATGCTTTTGCTATTTTGCATCTAGCTGCTGTGAGAATATACCCATCATTTTTTTAGCTTTGTGGGTTAAATTGTTATTGGGGCTGAGAGTAAGTGAGATAGGGGTTCTAATGGAATCTTTTTGCCCAGTATCTTAATTAAGATTACCTGAACTAGTTTCCAGTGAAGATGAATAATTGGGCACTCCCAAAAATATATGCAGCAATGAACCCATTGAACCATTACACCTCCAGCAGTCCGATGAGGGTATTAGGGGTTTGAGTTTGTCAGGAGTTGAGGCGTAGGATACCAGGGGGTGATTATTTATAGAAGTTTTCCTTATATAGTGTGCATATGGAGGCTTTTTGGCAGCAAAGTCTGACCATGTTGATCTTGATTGGGAAACCAATGTCCTTTTCCCAGCACCAGTGTATATAAATGAAAAGGTAGACGTTGGACCTTCCAGACTGGGGTTACCTTGACGTGGTTGGAAGGCTTTTCATTCATGTGATCACAGTAATGTATACTAAAACCCCTTTGTTTATAAAGTATGCCAGTGTGCAGATAATATGATATTGTATGGGGCCAGGAATGTGCATTGATTATCTTTTCTATGTTTGTAAAATGTTGACCAGATCAGTTGCACTTCCGCTAAATGTAGTTGTAAATTAGCCTAATTGGAGTGCTTCCACAATTTTGTATGGTATGTATTTATTGGGAGGCTTGGTCAAGCCTCCATGTGGTAATAGCACCCCCAACACGCCCCCTTAATGGGAGGTCCTTCTGCCTTTATATAAAAGCACTGGATGGCCTCTTCCCTCATTTTAAAAAGCCAAAGGGTGAGGGGGAAGGGAGAGAGCCGTTATATGGATCCAGTGTGTAAGAATGAGAAATGCAAAAGTTTGCTAATCGTAATTGAAGTAAAAGAAATTGAAAAGTTAGACGTTAGGACCTTCCAGACTGGGGTTACCTTGACGTGGTTGGAAGGCTTTTCATTCATGTGATCACAGTAATTGATACTAAAACCCTTTGTTTTAAAGTATGCCAGTGTGCAGATAATATGATATTGTATGGGGCCCAGGAATGTGCATTGATTATCTTTTCTATGTTTGTATAAATGTTGACCAGATCAGTTGCACTTCCGCTAAATGTAGTTGTAAATTAGCCTAATTGGAGTGCTTCCACAATTCTTGTATTGTATGTATTTATTGGGAGGTTGGTCAAGCCTCCATGTTGTAATAGCACCCCCAACACGCCCCCTTAATGGGAGGTCCTCTGCCTTTAATATAAAGCACTGGATGGCCTCTTCCCTATTTTAAAAAGCCAAAGGGCTGAGGGGGAAGGGAGAGGGAGAGAGCCTGTTATATGGATCCAGTGTGTAAGAATGAGAAATGCAAAAGTTTGCTAATCGTATTGAAGTAAAAGAAATTGAAAAGGTTAGACGTTAGGACCTTCCAGACTGGGTTACCTTGACGTGGTTGGAAGGCTTTTCATTCATGTGATCACAGTAAGTATACTAAAACCCCTTTTTATAAAGTATTGCCAGTGTGCAGATAATATGATATTGTAGGGGCCCAGGAAGTGCATTGATTATCTTCTATGTTTGTATAAATGTTTGACCAGATCAGTTGCACTTCCGCTAAATGTTAGTTGTAAATTAGCCTAATTGGAGTGCTTCCACAATTCTTGTATTGTATGAACTAGTTTCCAGTAAGGACTGAATAATTGGGCACTCCCAAAAATATATGCAGCAATGAAACCCATTGAACCATTACACTCCCAGCAGTCCGATGAGGGTATTAGGGAGTTTGTTCAGGAGTTGAGGCGTAGGATACCAGCGGGGTGGGTGGTATGATATTTTTATAGAAGTTTCTTATAGTGTGCATATGGAGGCTTTTTTGGCAGCAAGTCTGACCATGTTGACTCTGAGATTGGGAAACCAATGTCCTTTTCCCAAGCCACCATGTATTTATGTGGGCCCTGGACTGTGGTATAGAGGTCCTGTA
Organism: Hymenochirus boettgeri; assembly: GCA_019447015.1. NCBI lineage: Eukaryota > Metazoa > Chordata > Amphibia > Anura > Pipidae > Hymenochirus > Hymenochirus boettgeri. Next base: position 42,916,916 of record CM033471.1, on the reverse strand, counting down.
AATAGTTATATATTGATGAAATTAGATCTTTTTGAACCGGGCCATTAAGACGTAACTTTTCTAGGCTGGAAAGTTGTGGTATGCTAAGAGTATGATGTTTGTTGGATAAAGTGACGTATTTGGAGGTATAAATAGTAATAGTTCTATGGGACTTCACCTGTTAATTTATGAAGTAAATCTCTTACTCTGGTTATCCCTTTTCTGTTTAAACCACATTGATTGAGGACCAGAGCATCCTGGAGGGAAGGAAGGGTTCCCTATAATGTGTATTAGTGTTGTATGATATTTCTTTTGTATGTTTTCCCAGATTTCAAGAGTGCTTTTGGAAGGCTTTAAGATATTAATTTTAAAGGAGTGTTTTTGCCACAGTACCACGGTAGTGCGCTTAGGTTAATATTTGATGCCCATTCCTGTTCTAGAGCTGCCCAAATTGTTTGTTTTTTAGGATGGGACCAATGGGCCATTGTCCTCACTTGTGCTGCTTTATAATACCTTTAGAAATTTGCAGTGGCCAGACCTCACAGGGAGGCATGAGGTTGTCAGCACAGCCTGGGATATTCAATGTCTTTTTCCTTTCCAGATGAAGTTTAGAGCCCTTTTTTGTTGTCTTATGATGTTAGAGGGGATCTTAATTGGCAAAGTTTCAAACAGATAAAGTATTTGGGGGAGAACATTCATTTTTAGGGTTGTTATTCTGCTTAGCCAGGATATCGATAGGGGGTTCCATCCTTGAAGGTTGCTATAAATTTTGGATAGTATGGGGGGAATATTATGTTTGTAAAGTGACTTGTAATCTTTATTCCTAAATATTTGATGGAGTGTGTTCTCCATGGGTACGGGAAGTTTATTTTTAATAATTTTAATGTTTTGTGTGTGATGTTGATGTGGAGGGCTTCTGATTTTTTCTTGATTTACTTTATAGCCAGAAAGTTTGCTAAATCTTGATAGGAGAGTATGCAGGTGCGGTAAGGACTTTTGTGGGAATATTAATGTGAACAAAACATCATAGTCTCCAGAAATTCTGTAGTGTAAGGTGAAGAAAGCGCCAGTCTATACGATCAAACGCCTTCTCCACATCTAGGCTGAGCAGAATTCCCTCCTGTTGTGTGCGGTTAAAGATGTGTATTATATCTATCGTTCTCCATATATTATCCCCTGCTTGCCTATTATGGGCAAAGCCCACCTGGTCCTGATGTATTATATTTGGTAGATGTTTTGAAAGTATTTGCTAGTAGTTTTGTACATATTTTGAAATCTGTGTTTAGGAGAGCTATTGGGTCTTTTTTTTGCTTTTGTATTACTACTATATGTGCATGAGTCATGGTGGGAGGGATAGGGGCTCCTCTTAAAAAAATAATTGAATAGTTCTAAATATTTAATTGTTAGGGTTTTTTGAAAAGTTTTGTAGTAAGAGTATATGTATCCATCTGGGCCCGGGGATTTGCCTGTTGCATGTTAAGAAATGATTGTAGTTCTTCTATTGTGAATGGGTTATTTAGGGAATCCTGTTCAGATGTTGAAAGGCTAGAAAGTTTTGCTTCTTTAAGGAATTCTCGAACTGCATGTGTGTGCGCATTTTTGTCTGGAATTTGGGGTGGTATGTTATATAATTTCTCATATTATTGTGCAAATGCACTTGCTATCTCTAGAGGTGTGTTGCAGGTATGGCCATCTTAGGTTAGTATCTTATATGGATTAGAATCCTGCTGTTTATGTTTTAGTTGTCTAACAGTGCGTTACCCTTGTTTCCCATGTCATAATATCTTCAGAGCCATAGAAGTGATACATCCACATTGTGGATTGCTGTGTCTTTAAGTTGGCTCCGTAACACTGATATTTTTCGGAGGGTGGGTATAGTTGGTTTATGGAAGTGGGCCTGTTCAGCTTTATGTAATTCTAATTTTAAATGTGTGATTGTGGATGTTCTGTTCTTTTTTAAATGAGAGAGGATGGAGATAATTTGTCCTCTAATAGTGGCTTTATGTGCCTCCCCAATTGGGGGGGGGGAGGAGAGGAAGAGGAGGAAGAGAAAGAGGAGGAAGAGAAAGAGGAGGAAGAGAAAGAGAAAGAGGAGAGGAGAGGAGGGGAGGGGAGGGGGGGGGGGAGGGGGAGGGGGAGGGGGGGGGAGGGGGAGGGGGAGGGGGGGAGGAGGAGGGGAGGGAGAGAGAGAGAGAGAGAGAGAGGGAGAGAGAAGAGAGAGAGAGGAGAGGGAGAGAGAGAGAGAGAGAGAGAGAGAGAGAGAGAGAGAGAGAGAGAGAGAGAGAGAGGACTGATAATTGATTGAATTCTGTAGTTGTTCTCCGATTTCTGAGGATAATTTTCTTGAGATGACAATTATTAGATCTTAGATGTTGGGGTGAGAGTGGTATATCCAATTCAATTGAGGAATGGCCTGACCATGAGATTGGGTGGATTTCGGCTTTATATGGAAATTTTAATAGAGGGATGGACCCTAAAAAGTAGTCAATTCTGGTGTGGTATGAGGATGTGAGAAGAAGGAATATGCTCTAGTATTTGGGTTACGAATCCTAAATAGGTCATAAAGGTTTAACTTGCTACAGAGTTGTCTCATTGCAGTAGCGGTTTGGTAGACTTTTGGGTTTGTGGAGGTGGTCTGTCAAGTTCAGGGATTGGATTAGGTTGAAGTCTCCCCTACTAATAATTTATATGGACAGGAGATCAATTGGATTTTTTGGAATAGTTTTTTGAGGAATGGGATTTGCCCTGTATTTGGGGAATAAATGTTTATCAGAAGTACTGGGGTTTGGTCTATTGTTCCCTAAAGTAGTAGGTATCTACCGTAGGGGTCTTCTTCTTTATGGGTTAATTTAAAAGGGCAAGTCTTATGGAAAAGGATGGCCTCCCCTGCTGTTTTGTTATTTGAACTATTGGAAGCTAAGTATGTCTGGGGAAAATGAGGGAACACAAATTTACCTGTGGTATTGAAATGTGTTTCTTGGAGGAAAACCACCTCTGCTTTTAGGCGTTTGATTTCAAGTGTTAGGCTTTGTTTTTGAGGAGAGTTCATTACTCGGACATTAAGAGAGCAGATTCTAACCATTTTCTAATTTGGGGGTGGGATGCTTTTGAGTGAGGTTTCTATCATGGTACAGTTTTTTTATTTTGGCTTTTTGTTCAAGGTGGGGTATGATTATTTTCTTTTGTGTCCTAGAAATTGTTGAAAACGTGTAATGTACATATAGATATAGACATAGACCTGCGAGATAAATATAAAAAAGTTGAACTTGTAGAATCAATAGAACATTAAACAAATAAAAACATTTCTTAATAACCCTAAAAAGGGGCCACGGATGGATATTTTCATGTCTATGCATTGTTTGTGGTCTCCGTTTAGGGTTTAAGGAGTTCACGTTTGTATATAGGTGATGCTCCGGTGGGGGACAGATGAACTTTGGTGTAGATTTGTCCGTCTCTGGAATGGGGTACAAGTGGACTGCTTGAATTTCACACTCTGTGTGTATGATTTAGAGTTTAACCTTAATGAAACTATGGATATGGTTAAGGTTACCGGTAAGTGATCCTTAGAAGAAGGGGTTTGCTTAGACGCTATTAGATGCCTTTTAGATACAAGCAAATAAATGAAAGTTGATGAAACGGTACACATAAGCTGTACTGTCAAGGCCAAACATTAACTTTTATGTTAACTCTATGGCATGGTGCCATCATTTAGATAACATTCAAATAACATTCAGTATATATATATTATATATTTAAGTATGTCTTATAAGCCTCCTTTGTGAGTGTAGTGGTGGTGGGGGGATATGGGGAAAGTAGGGGGGGGGTGGTCATCGATGAGCCCTGGTTGTTTTCAGTGACCATGGTATTCCCTGATGGGTATTCATTCTCCTTAGACGTCTCTTTCTTCAAGACATGTGTTAATGTCCTCCACTGAAAGTCACTTCACACACAGGTTATAGGTCACTGTTAGGGTGCTCATACATCCCTTTTATTCCTATGTGGGTTGGTGTTTTATGGGGGGGGGACGCATGCTGCATCAAATATTAGCAGTTATTGTCAATTGTTCGGAAAGGAGAAAGAGGAGAAAGGTGTTCCAACATGAAAGCGAAAGGTTTTTTTTTTTTAAACAAAACCAAACCTGTAAGTATGATGATCGCACCAATAAGTAGCTTGTTTTTATCTAGGAAGGTTGTTCTCTGTTGTTCCTTGGGGGTAGATTAGGGTCTCGTGGAGAGCCAGAGGGACGTGTCGGGCTGTTTCTGATGTCTATACCCAATCGGCGTAGAAATTCTGGGGCATCCTTAGCATCATATAAGGTGTACTGTCAACCCTGTTTGGTAGCGATGAGTCTAAAGGGGAAGCCCTATTTTTAATTGATTTTGTGGTTTCTAAGTTGGGTTGTGACCTCCATCTCTCTGCATTTTGCCAAGGTGCGTGGGGAGGTCCGAGAAAAACCTGGAGAGTGTGTCCTTTGTATGTGATTTTTGGTAATGTTCTTGTTGTTTGATGGATCTTTTCTTTGGCCTCATGGTAATGCAGGAGCATAATGATGTCTCTTGGCTTGGATGGTCCGGGTGGCGGGGGACTCAGTGTTCTGTGGATCCAGTCCCCCATGACTCCAGGGACCCCTCTGAGACTTAAGTTCTGATGCCTCTCCCTGTTCTCTAAGTACTCTTGGAGGAACTGGAGAGAGTTTTTTCTCTAGCGAGAGAAGAGGTCTCCGATGCGGCCTGACCACGTGTCGTGTATTTATCAGTCGGGATCTGTTGAGTTTGGCTGTATGAGTTCGGGATTTGGTTTTTCCTCTTACCCGTATCCTCCGAATGTTCCAGGAGGGTCGCAGGACTTGTGTTTGGCTTGTGTATAGAACATGCCCAACGGAAAAAACACACTTCTAGCAGAGTACATCTTCTGATTGGCCCCAGGCTGAAGCTGGGTGGCGGGACAAAACCAGTGTTTTAGGTCCTTTCATTAGAAGAACAATTGTTCTTTAAAACCCATAATATTGAAAGAGTTTAAACAGATATTCTTGCCCAATATATGTATTGATGAAAACTACAAGCACGCATTGACCTATGCTCTTATAACTATTCACTGCTTAAAATATCTATTTTGTTGGTAAATTAATAGGCTGGAATAAGCTCCACTTAAGCAGGCTTTTTTGGCCCCTGAATAACTGTTTTTTTCAGTTTTCTAAACCGAATTTACAAAAAATGTTTTAAAATGCAACCTTACCAACACATTCTGGGGGTTTTAATAATTAATTCTTTATGTACAAAAATATTCCTTTACATTTTTTTGAAAACAATATTCTTATTAAAAGAAATTACCACTTGTTTACCATTTGTTTTGCAAGTGAGCAAAGAGGGAGCATTGTAATGGTACAGCGACCCAGCCCTATTTGATGAACGAATAATTACCACTTTAAAATGTATAGGCCAAAAGCCAGACCTTATGGATTCTTGACCTGTATAAAAGCCCACACATGCTTTTGAACAGTCATGGACATTCCCAGGGACCTTAAAGGGTTACTGTACTCATTCAACAACTTTATATTATCTGAAACTACAATTTGAGAGAAATAAAATGGTGGTACTCACATATTTATCTGTGCTTGCCTTGTCATTAAAATTATTAATGTTTATTGAGTGCTCCCAATTGCCCCCACCCTCCCTTACTCACTGCCTTCTTGTAGTGTCTGCGACACTTATACGTTTTGCACAGTCTTGCTATAGAGACTGCTCTGCTTACACACACCCCTCCCTCTTGCCTTCTTTTCTTTGCTGATTCTCCTAATTGTTTCAGAAATATGCTTGCAGTCAGCCAAAGATCCCAGTAAGAGGTCAGAAATAGGGCACATATTATAATTTCTGCTTCTGGAGTGACAGCTCTTTTCCTGTAAATGCAGTGATTTCAAATGATGACTTCTCCAAATCTACAGCCCAGGTTTAAAATTAGTGGGATCTTGTATCTAAAGGTATACTTTTTGAAAAAAAAATTTTTTTTTTTTAAAAGTATAGATACTGTTTAAACATTTATTATATTATTTGGTAAATTCTACTATAAAGAAACAAGTAGCATAGTTCCCATTGAATAAAACATTAGGGCTCATTCACTACTATTTTATTTTCCAGTGTAGTAAAATCAATTTATGGTCTGGGTGCCCCCTGTCTCAGCATAGATAGGCAAATGGTCTGCTTCTGAATTCCAGAAGCAGACGATTATGTGATTCGGCCTTTTAAGTGGGGCAATTCACTAATAAAGGGGATGTATACAAAAGAGGTATCTGTAGCCAGCAAAGTGGAATTAGTTATAGTAATAATATTGATTTTGCAGCACTTAAAGGTAAGAATCCCAGGACAGAAACACACCAGACAATTTCAGCAAAGAGATTTATTATTCTATATATTAAACAATGGTCAGCTGAGATTCAAGTGGCTGTGACCTATTAAAGACTGTAAGATCGGGCAAATACTGTATAACAGACATGTCTGGTTTTTGCTTTTGACCAATTTTGCCTTAAAATTTATCAGAAAATATTACTGATTGCAGACAATATTTTTGCCAAAGTGCCAAAAAACTGAGCTAGGTTGAGTGGGACAAAATATGACATGTGTACCAGTCTATAGCATTGCTTAAAATGTTAAAACTTAAAGGGCATCTATAGTGAAAAAAACACATTGCCCCTTTGCAAAGTTAAATTCATGTACTCTGTGCTGCCTTAATCCTATATCTGTCACTGACTCTGTTTAACCATGGTGTCAGATCTATGTGCAGCATTCCCCCCTTCTCCCTCCCCTCTGTTACCTCCTCCATGTCTCAGCTCCGGCTAACCGACAAGCTTTTTATGTGCAGTAGGAGTTAAAAGTTCAACATCCTGAAAAACACACCCACGCACAGTGGCTAATAGAAAGTAAGCTGTCCTGGAGACACGGAAGAAGGAGATCAGTACAGTTTACGATCTCTCACTTTGTGACCCATCATCAATCAGTGAAAGCTATTAAGAAGGGGGGTCAAGTGCAGCCTTATATCTAACATCAAAGCTACCTTTCTCCCCCTGCTAATGCTGTTATCTCTATGTTTATTACAGAGCAGGGAGGGGGGGATCACGTCACAGGGATTTGATTGACAGTCCAAGTAGGAGTAGAGGAATGCAATCACGTATTCTTCTAACTGGTGTATCTCAGGACAGAGAGGGAATCTGAAAAAAGTGAAGACACTCTGGGGGTTGTAGGGAATTATAGAACACATGGAAAGAAAGAAAAAAAAGTTCATTTTCCCACTATAGATGCCCTTTAAGGGCTGCATATAGATGAGACACACATGGCTAAAACAAATTTTAATCACTGTATGTATTTCTACGTTACAAAGCTTTCATGCTAGAGATTACAATTTTTTTCTAGCAAATAATAGCACATACAAAGTTATTATTACAATTCAATCCTTTTGTCTGAAATGTCGGCATTTTTAAAATGTTTCACTTTATTATAAATATTATATTATAAATATTTTTATCAGAATAAAATAATAAGAAAAATAGGATAGGGAGGAAATACATTATACACGTGAATTCTGCACTAGTAAATATGTGGATTAATATAATAACCAACTTATTTTTACAGCAATCCCTGCTTTAAGCAAATAATTTGTCACACAAAGAGTTAAGTGAAAATATCACACACCACCTTGGGTATAGATAAACAAACAAAAACATAATAAACCAGCAGACCCTTGGAGAAATAAGTCATCCAGTCTAGTGGCTGGGTATAGTGGGTGGCTTGACATTTTGATTGACGCCATCTGCAATTGAATGTGTTTAGGCTAGCAATCTGCCTGAGCACTCAATGAGATGGAAAACTAGCCCCAGGGTATAAGGCAGAGACAGGAAAAGAAACATATTCAACATTTAAAACCTTGCTACTGATGCCAGCCTTAGGAATCCAGAATGACTTACATAATATAGTCATTCTAAAACAACTCTCATTTTATAGATACAAATTTACAAGATTCTAAATAGTTTTGTGAGATATTTAAAGGCAGCAATAAATTAATTTGTTTGTTTAGCACAAGGGAAAAACAAATATTTGATAAAGAACAGTAAATAAGACAGATTTTTCTTTTTTTACCATTTAAAGGGTCAATTATACCCCTCCAACCTCCCCACGCCATAAAGTACCTCAGGACATAAACTGCTTGGTCCTCATCCCTGTGTTTTGGCAAAATACGCTGTACCAATGCTTTGAAGTTGCACTTGTCATCCTTCCCCTTTTCTCAGTTGAGGACCTGGCTAATGGGAAAGTTTTGGTTGTAAAATGCATTTTTCCATTGGACAGGCCTCAGAATAAAGAAAGGAGTGATGCCACTTAACAGACCAAAACAACACATGCAGTATTTTTCATACAAACACTATATTATATGAAATTGCATTTAAGTTTTTCCTTTAAGGAGGAAATAAAAACTTCTTGTAGTTTCTGTTAAGTATATTTCCTAAACAATTCAAGAAAAGTGAAATTGCTGGACTCGTAAAATTTGCCAATAAATGAGTTTATTTACTGTGGTGAACAATAGCTATGCCTTAGCTAAACCAGAGATGGAAAGCCATCTGTTCTGCAGACTTATTTTATTTATTTTTCAATTTTGTTTCTTTCCAGTTGAGCTGTTGTTTTGGGTCTCTGCATTCCCCAGAGTAATGAGGATGTGCTGAGATGGAGTGCCATGTCTTATGAAATGTTCAGAGGTTGGTATACTCTAAGGACAACGCTGATCAGGATGAGTAAGGGAGGGAGAAGCTGCAGAACTAAGGCTGTATTTTCTTTTTATTAACCTTAAACAGACCAACCATTTTTACAACCCAGATCTATCTCTCTGGGATGGCATAACAGATATTTCTTTTGTTTGGCATTTACAAGGGAAGTCATTCGCTAAAATACATAAATACTTATTTTCATAGTCTATTGATTTAAATGGGATAAAGTAGACAGTTGGTGGTCTTAGAAAAACAATGTTAATATATGGACTGAAACAATTTACAGAATTTCCATGTTTCTTCTCTTTAAGTATTAAAGTGGCATTACACATACAAGACAGAAAAGAATATGGATATCAATGACAAATACCGCAACAGTTTAATTTCATTTAGTGCAAATAAAACACGTACATACCTTCATTACCACCCACCGTGACTAAAGGCCAAATATAAAATGACAGTTTTTAAAGAATTGAACCAAACTATTTTATTGGACATGCCGGAAATTTTGCCCCAGTCAGAAGTCTGCCTGATGTGAAAATCATTGGGGGTAGGGGGGGATGTACATCATAGATTCTTTATAATATTCAGCCACATCCACAGGGCCATGTTTCTGACAACCTTTTTTAGAGGCAATTTATTTTAAAGTACAATAACATTAGAAGTCCCCAAGGGTTTCCATGACCCCACAAACGTATTAGGCATAGATATGGCTTGAGTATCTCAGACTAAACATTTCCCCATCCTTTGTTACAGGTCCAAACTTTACTGTAGAAAAAAGTTTATTTTCATACAAATGCTTGTTCTTTTTTGTCCTTGTAAGTGTGTGTAATCTCAGTGGAAGGTACTGCAGTAGCTGTATTTAATGGATATGTTACATGAGAAAATAAGGCCAATAAGCTAATACAGATATGTTATCAGTTTCATACCTGTTCCCAAAGAACACTAAAGCTGGGAACACAGTACCAATCTTTCAAAGATGACAGACAGTATCTGTAAGATTCTGTCTGTCATCTATAAAAGATGTGGCTACACACAGTCACAAGCATTCTCCCTATATAAGGTATATACATACACCTAACGATCGTGGCCGACTCCCTATACTTGAACTCAAGGTGCCAGAACTGCAGGAAACTATAAGACAGCAGAAAGGTGAGATTCTGGGGACCTGTAATCCCATCAAAATAAATGATGGAAGAGGACAACAAGGTGTTAGTTATCACCTTGATATTTGATTATTTACTGGTTGATGGTTCCAGTGGAGGGGAGACCCTATGAAACCCTATGAACAGAAGGTTCAATCGTACAAACTTCGTGTTGTACATAGAGGACCTGTAATCACCTCTAAAATAAAAAGAAAAAAAATAACAAACACAGCACAATTTTGTAGAAAAGAGAACATGTCTTCAACATTCTGCCTCTACTTGTCACACCATATTCAGTACATTTTTTGTGACATCTTTCTGTGAAACACAACCAACCTGGATTGGCTGCACCAAAGTTATTTTTGTACCTGTTACTATATGAGTATGGCCACCTAAGTGGCATGCCATTTAAATTGCAATTCTGTGATGCAGAGAAGGCAATCACTGAGATCCCTTACATTATGGAGTTCATAACACCCCATTAGAAACTAGAATATGAATGACATTAAAAAAGGGATGTATTTTCAAGTCTTCTTTAATAGGGATGGCATAGAACTCGAACTCGAATTCGAGCCGAACTGTTCGAGTTCGAACGGACCCGGACTTCTCGAACTATCTCGGACGCGGACTTTCGATATTTCCCGGACTTTCGATGATTTATGTACATGGAGACTTTACTCGCAGATTCGATGTTCGCGCCTAGATACCATTACAGCCTATACGCGAGCATCGAATCTGCGAGTAAAATGTCCACGTTACCTTGAACGTTCGAACGCGAAAGCTCGAAAGTAGCGCGTGTGAGAGTAAAATCGATTTTACTAAAGTCCTGGATATTGGAACATGCTCCCCAGACCATTTCCCAGGTCCCACAGCCATTTACATTAAGTTACCATTAATATTTTAGTTGTATTTGACTCGAACTTTTCGAACTATTTGCCTCCCATAGACTTTAATGGGTCCGTTTTCGAACTTTCGAACTTTGACAATAGTTCGAAAGTTCGAAAACGGACCGAACTTTCAATAGTTTGACCATCTCTATTCTTTAAGTATTTTTTTTTTTTTTTTTTAAATAAGATTTGAATTCCTGCTTGATTGATAACATACTACATGTCATCAGTTTTTGCCCTCTTAATGTTAGAAGGTTTGTTCAGAGAGAGCGAGGGAAACTAAAGGTGCCCATACATTAATACTTGTCCACCGACCGATCCACCACATTCAATCAATATTCCTGGAACCTTCTTTCTAGTTCTACCTTGTGACCAACATACGATTGCAAGGCCTTGCCAGGCCCCAAGAACGGGAAAGGGGGTTCCTGTAATATTGATTGAATGTTGCAGTTCATTGGAGGTTTAGTAATAATGTATGGGCACCTTAAGACTATATAATATATATATTCGTGATTTTATAGGTTTACAAATGTTGAGGCGTGCAAACAGGTGTTTTTTTCCCCCAAGCTTTCATTTCCCTCTTCAAAGCATGTAGCAAGGAATGAATGTGAACTGATGATAGGCAGTCTGTTTTCAATAAATTGGTCTTGCTCCAAGACAGGGTCAAGGAAAAAGCACAAGACATTAACTTTTTCAGCACTAAACAGACTGCCTCCCATTAGAAATATAAGGCTTATTTTAGTAGTACAGTAGATTTTTATTTAACTCTAAATTGTTTGGAAACTATAGTTCTCCTGAAAATCAACCACTTTTTCAATGATAAAAAACTGTTATATCATGAATCCCCTTTCAAACATATCAACCTGGTATCATAAACCAGAAAAAAATAAATAATTTTATTATGATGAATATTTTATAGTAAGAAAAACAAACTAAGCATACATTTGCTCTGACATCTAAGGGGAGCAGTCAGATAAAAGGGCAATGAGAAAGTGTACCAAAAAATATCTGTGAAGAGGAAGAAATGTTGAAGCTGCTGTCAATGAGGTTGATGGAATATGAAAGTAATGACTAGTATTAAAAAAAAAAAAACTTTGAAAATTCATCCCTTCAACATTTAGAGTGCCATCCCATGCTGATTAACTGTGAGATGACATTCTAAGAGACACTTTGGAAACTACTATTAAATGTCAAAAGGTACAAGCTTTTGTGCTTCTTTGGAACGGTCTGTTCGGTCTAATGCCTTGACTTTATTCCTCCAGCAGTATTAAAAATAGGCTCTCACCATTTAAATAATTGAACTGTCACCACTGGTTTGATAGACTAATTGAAAGGAAATCTTGGTGAAGTTAAAAAAGAAGCATGAAAAGGAAAGAAAAATTAAGGGGAAAGGAAAGGCAACCATACGACTGACATTTCATTTTATTTCTAATTTAAATTAAAGAGAAGGAAAGAATTTGGGTTTATCAAAACCTCTAGAGAAAAGAGGAGGTGAAAAACTTTGAAATGCAAGAACTATAATGTTAAAAGTTCCATTTGCTAGGGCTAAAAAAAGGGACATCAGAGTTATTTTTTTTTTCAATCGATGACATGATAAAGACAGATTTTTAAAAAATGAATAAACTTGTGTAATTTCCTTTATCAAACCTAGATAAAGTGAATATGGGAACTTATTGAAAACTATTGTAAAAAGTAAAAAAAACTCTGTAAAGAGAAAAATTGCAAAAAGGAAAGGGGAAAGTCAAATTTAAAAGGGGACGTAAATATAACCGTATCTGGTTGAACATCATTTTCTATGAAAAAAGAATTGGAATGTATAATGTATTCATTATTTTTCACTGTTATCTTCTAGTATCAGAGTAATGAAAGAAGTTATCACCAAAATGTTGACCAGAATTAAAAAAAAGTAAATATCCCCTCGAGGACAGAGCTACAATATACGTTCCATAAAAAAAGTCAGTTTTGAACTCTCTATAAGAAAGAATTTTCCTAGTTCTCCAATGGGAAATAAAAATAATGATCAACACCACAATTAACTATTATTATATTCTTCCTTGAACATCCATGGCAACAGAGATAAGCACCCCCAATGACATTATATTACACCTACTGTTTCACTGTGGGTGACTGGTACATAAATTTGTTTTGATTCCTCCTTTACCCAAACAATTTTATTCCATTATTTTTAATGTTACTTTTTATATAGGAGAATTATAACTATTAAACCCTTAGGAACCCCATATACAGACTGATGGGTGCAGCCAGTAGCAAACAATCTATACTACCTTGGGCAATTGACCTTTAGCATATTTTATTATATTAGCTTGGAATCTACAAAAATATCTGGTAGATATAAAATGGTAATTAAGGGAAAAAATGTGTCTTTGGGTAGACTTCCCCAATACATATATGGTTTATACCAACTTAAAATTCAACTTGTATGTGGCAATCAATATTATTACAAGAAAAGTTTTTTTTTTTAAAAAGTGAGAAACAGTATTATATAGCAAAAGTGTGCCAGTTGGTGCACAGTGGAAATTATTTGTGTATAGATACAGTGTCTAAAAAATCTTTATACAGGGATATTTTAAACTGCTATTCAGTCATCAGCTTCCAGGGAAGCCAAATAGGATAAGAATAGACTAAGGCAATCCTGCCACACTGTACAGTTCAAACAAAACAGCACCAATTTTTTTTTCTTTTTAATTGAAAGCTCGGGGTCATGCTTTCAGTGATACCAACACAAAGTGCACAAATGTGCAAGTGGTTCGGGATCTGTCTGCCTCACGCTTATGCCCATAGCTACTAAGTCGTAGGGCTAGAGAGAGGCTATTTAGGTCCCTTCAGCCGGTAGGCGTCAGGAACCTTTCTTAACATGTCCTCACACACACACACATACCCTCCCTTACCTATTCCACTTGCCTGCCCACTAGAATCTAGAGGGTCTAAATGGAATAAACCTGCAGGTCTGATAATAGACCCAGGCCCTCCTGCCACAATGTGCAGTTCAAGCCAAACAGCACCAATGGGCAACCCAAAACCCTAACAGTATCCAGGTTCACATGTTAGGTTCATACTACTTTGTATTTACCACAGCAAGTTCCAGATTTACAGTCACTAAGGGCAAGGCACCACTAAGAAGCGCGTGACGCAGCGAAATTGCAACGTCCTGCTACTCTGCGTGTGTGCTACGAATGTGCTAAAGCAGCGCACACCAAAATAGGCTAGTGGGGCCTAGCCCTAAGGGGTTAGGACTTGGGAGCACAGGATACTGATTAGCTTTATAGGTTAGAGAAAGGTGTGGTTAAAGGAGCCAACAGCTCTCCAGAGTATAAAATGAAATAGAACCTTCTTATAACAGAAGGTACCTCACAGCCTCATGTTATTATAATAGCATTGCCCTAATAATCTAACATGTAAACACATAATTCTCATTGGAAATGGGTGGAGACATGCAAAGTATCTTTTATAGCCTGTAGCTAAGGCATGTGTCCAGATGTTATATAGCCTTATTTTATAGAGCAGGGGTGTTAAACTTGGGACCTTTTACATGTGAGAAAACTACAAATCCCAGGATTCTGTTTGCAGTAAGTTTCTTCTTAATGTCCTGTAGCTAAGGAATATGTCTAGGTGTAATACAGCCTAATGGTTTAGAGCAGGGGTGTTTAACTTGTGACCTTTCACATGTTTGAAAACTACAACTCCCAGCATTCTCTGTAAGCAGTAAGTTTCTTCTTTATGTCCATTGGTTAATGAATATATACAGATGCATTACAGCCTAATGATATAGAGCATATGTGTTTAACTTTGATGTTTAAAAACTACAACACCCAGCATTCCGTCTACAAAGAATTTAGTTTTCATACATCCTGGAATAAATCTTTCTGACATACAGACATTAAAAACCCATGGTCATGCAATGCCTACCCAAGGACTCAAATATGCAAGTGATCCATCTGCCCTTCAATCATTACCTATTACACTACTGGATTAGAAAAGGATTATAAAGGTCACTTTAGGCAGCAGGATTCATGAACCTTACTAAACTAATACTCCCTTGCCTATTCCACCAGCCTGACAGCTAGAATCAACGGGGTCTAAGTGTAAAAAACCTGCAGGTCTGAGAGTAGACCCAGGCAAACCTGCCACAATGTGCAGTTCAAGCTAAACAGCACCAATGGGCAAACTGAGACACTATAAAGAATTCAGATTTACATGCTAGGTTCATACTTATTACTATTTACCACAGCAAGTCACTATGGGGTTAGGATAGCACAGCATAGTGATTGGCTATATAGTTTAAGGAGAGATGGGGGTTAAAGGAGCTAAAAATTCCCCAGAGTATAAAATGAAATAGAGTCTTCTTATAATAGAAGGTACCTCACAACCTCTTGTTAATATAATAGCATTGCCCTAATAATCTAACAAACACATTTTCTCCCTCCCAGGTTATCTAGAGAAACATGCAAAGTATTGGCTAAGACTGTCACATGTTTTACAAACAGCACATCATTGGATGTTTACTGACATTACCATTTCCTTTCAGTATTCACATGGAGACCCCTTAGCAGTCACAGGGATGTGGTTTAACCTATCACATATTAAAACGGGAATCCCAGCTCTGTAAGTAAGTTTATATATTTTGTCTAAGTTGTACATTTTGTCTTGTACCTAATACAAGTCAGTGCAATACTTTATATACATTAATTCATGGTCATTTAAATGGTAGTGAGATAGTACACATAAATATACACCTTTCCTATATGTAATATCCTATACCCCCCATCATTGGTAGCACCTAAAAACTCAATAATGCAATCTCCTATAAAGATATAAATATATGTATATAATACTAGCAAAATTGTGCCCGTTGGTGCACAATGGAAATTATGTGTATGTTTTGCAGGTATATTTTAAACTGTTACTCTATTTTAGACTGTCACCAGCTTCCAGAGGAACCAAAGAGGATAATGCTGCAGGTCTGAGAGTAGACCCAGACAATCCTGCCACACTGTGTGGTTGAAACTAAACATGCTAGGTAAATACTTACTAGTATTCACCACGGCAAGTGGTGATGCTACCTCATATATTATAACAGATGGTACCTCACAGCATCATGTTATTATAATAGCATTGACCAAATAATCTAACATATAAACAAACATTTCTCATTCCCACTTTACCTAAATAAATTCTTTTATACAGATCTAATTGAAAAAAAATTGCTTTAGAGCAGTTTTTAATAACTGACAACTGCTTTTTATTTCAGTATTACAGTAAATCCTTGGTATAGATGCCTGGCTGGCTTTACCACTAAGCAAAAGGCTAAGGACTTGCAAGCGAGAACCAACATCCCAACCATTAATAGTGGCTGCCAATTCAAATTATTCTAGCCAATCAGTCCACTACCTAGTTACCCCATCAAATGGATTAGGTTTAAAAATAGAGCTACTGAGTTTAATTGGGGCATTTTATCTGCAGGTACAAGGACAGGAGGATTTACATCAATACTTTCAGTAGCAGCCTCCATAGCTTAATACAGAGAACAAACATACAAAGAAAACAGAGAGAATTAATTGGTATTACCAGCACCGCTGCCACCAATTTGTACCAGATCACTGATTTATGGAAGGATTTTGGGTAGCATGGCACACAGTGGGTTATTCTGGCCATGTGGCACAAAGCAGACAGTGCACATAAACAGGTTCCCCACATAACATATGCAGTAATCAGGGGGTGATTTCTTGTCTATGGTGCACCACTTTGAATATTGACCAGGCCTGTATATTGTGTGTCCTTGTAAGTTGGTTTACACTATACCACCTGCAGGCTGGCGGTGGTATATAAGGAGCCTTGGTGTATTAGTCCATTACAATCCTAATCACATCCTGTGTAAGAGACAGAACTTTTTTGGATTACACTTCCTTTCACATGGTGCAGACACAGAGGAGCGGTTTATCCATTTATTTTGACCATTCTATGTTGAAATAGGGATCTCAGCTCTGTAAGTAAGTTTATGCATTTTGTATATTTTGTGTTGTACCTATTATGTCAGTGCTATTCTTTATATACATTTACTGATGGTCATTTAAATGGTAATAGTGAGATAGTACACATATACAACTTTCCTATATGTAATATCATATACCTCCCCACCACATTGGTAGCTCCTAAAAACTCACTGCAATCTCCTATGAAGATATAAATATATTTATATAAGGGATAAAGGATATGCGCGTCAGCTTCTTACATGTTTTGTTACATGATTGTACAAACATTGTAACTAAAGCTAGGTACACACCTAGCGATTTTTCCTCCTGACCGACCGTTCGATACTTTCGAACGGTCGGCCAGGAGGAAGGACTGTCGGTCGCGGCAAAAGCAGCCGCGTCCGATAGTCACCGCGACCGATCGTGCGGTCCATAGAGGACCGCACGATCGGACGAGGTTTTCCACCCTGTCCGATCGTCCTTTCGTCCGATTCGGACGAACGGTCGATCGGACATGGGCACATTCGGATTCGATAATTTCGGTCCGATCGACCGATACACTGAACTATCGGTCGATCGGACCGAAATATCTAATCGTGTGTACCCAGCTTAAAGGTATCCATTTTAGCCACTGTGTAAGTGATTACCCTTCATTGCTTGTATATATGTTTAAGTCTTATATCTAATTTATTTATGTTCGTGTAGTTGGATGCTGGGGTCCCTTATATAATGTATAAATCCCTGGGCCTCCTTTGCACTGCACCTAAAAGTAATTAGGAATAAATGTTTGAGCTGCATATCCTTGCATTTGTATATATTTAAGAGCAGAAACAGCTAAGCTCTGTTATACACGGTCCTGCTCCTTGATTTTATTCCCCGCCCCTTTAAGGGCAGTCCAGCCAGAAGGTAGATTTATAAGCTCTGTAATCTAACATGGTTCCCTGGAAGAGTTCATACTAAATAATGAGAGAAGCAGAAAGAAGCAGGTATGGTCTTTCTCCCCCAAGGGATTTTACTTTTTTCACTAGGTTAGGACTGACGCTGGTCTTGGAGGGGTGCGTCAGCTTAAGCATGTTTGTATAAACAATGTTTGTATAAACAATATAAAGGTATCCAATTTAACCTGCGTGTAAGTGATTACCCTCCATTGCTTGCCTATGTTTAAAGGGCATGTCCACCCCCAAATCTAATATGTAACCCCATACTAGCCCCACTGTGTAGTGTTAAAAAAAACACTTATATTACATCTCTGCTCCAAATTGTTCTCCTTCAGTGACTGTCCTAAGTCCAGGAAACTGAAGAGTAGGACTTGTGTTCCTGCATGAAAGGTTTCTGTCTTCTCCTTTTCCTCTGAAAGGACAGTAGCATGTGCAGGGGAGCCCTTTACCCCCCTCCATCCCTCTGGAGCCCTCTTTGCTCCTGGGTGTCCTACCTCTAATAACTCTAAACATATGGTAGAGTACCCTAGCCCATCCCAAGCCGCCAAGTTCGTTTGTAAAAAAAAAAAGCTGCAGAACTCTATTTACAGTCCTTCGTTCCCCCGGCGTTCTGTATTGCGGCAGCCACTTCTGTGATAGGCTGCTTCTTCGCCAATCAGAGACGCAGCTGCCAGTCCGACCCCCCTGCTTGCAGTTCCGGCAAGCAAAGGGCCGAGATCAGAGTGTCGGGGGATCGAAGGATTGTAAATAGAATTCTGCTCCCTTTTTTAACAAACCAACCTAGTGGTTGGAGGTGGGCTAGGGTCCCCTACTATATATTGAAAGTTTATTATATTATATTAAACATATCAAGATAATCCACCCGTTATATTGAAGGCTGCTGCAAGCATGCATTTCCATTTTCTCGGCACGTACCCGCTACGTCCCTGACCCTGCAAATTCATTTTTCATCACGCCCCTTCTTGAGCGTCATTTATGAAGCAGCCAATCAAATAACGTCAATGTCGGACCAGTCGGGACATAGCATAAGAGGGTGGGATCTAAGAGTCCAGCTACATCATCAGAAGGGACTTTCTTTGCCAGAGCTCTGTACACCAAACAGTCATGCACGGGAACAGAAAAAGAACAATGCTGAAGTGACGTACCTTAGTTAGCATACACACTGGACTTCTCCTAGTTGCTGAAACATGACAGCTTCCATGGTAAGTTACTCCTGAACCAATGAACCATTTTACAAGCTGTAAAGCTTGTTTGTGAGCTGGAATATTGGCTTAGATCATATTAAGAAAACATTTTTGGGGATGGACATTCCCATTAACTTTAAATATCCAATTCATTTACTTTTGTGTAGTTAAGTGCTGGGTTCACACACACACGCGCACACACACACAAACACACACATATACAACATACAAAATAAATTCAAATAAGGATTAAAAGGCACTTGATGATAATTTTAGCTTTGTGCTACCTTTTTCAACTCCTTAGCATTTAAAGCTAATGTGCAAGACTACTACCATTTAAGTTGCCAAGGAAACATTCAGCACAGCAGTTTTGATTAAAGAGGCTCTCAAAGAGGAAGAGAAATTATTTTTCCAAATAACCAGTCTGAAAGCATATTTCAAATCGGTATAATCACTAAAAGGACAGTCAGGCAGTGCAAAATTAGGATAATAAACACTATGTGTACAGCGTGAAATAGACTAAATAGTTCCAGGCTTTTTTTTCTGTAAAGCAAAGGCAACAGAGATATGGTGGACTTTGTGGAGGGTGGCAATGAAGAAAGAACCTGTAGCATCGGACTGATATATTAAAATGCTGCGCTTACTAGTTACTTTATCAATAACACAGAAATCCAAAATAAACAATGCTAATTTTGCACTTCTTAAATGCATCATCCCCTAGTAGGTTTTATAAAGTCTGGATTGTGATTTTTTAACAAAACCCAACACAAACCAGGTATCATCTGCACTCTCCATAAATCAATGTTCATGAGCTGAGGGGCTTCTAGTAACCTAAAATGTTAAATATTGTTGTAGCCAATACCAGCTAACCTAACAGTAGGTACTATAATGCAGAACCAAAGTGGAAAATAGTTAAAAAGGCAAATCTTTATTTTATTGGACTTTTAAAGACTAAGAAAATAATACCAAATTGTACTTCCCTGTCCCAGAAAAACTGCCTTTCCTGCTGTCTGTGCAGCTTAAGCATAAGAAAAATTAGTAATATATGCAGCTGTCTCTCTGAATGTGGCCATTTTATAAACCCCAGAGCAAAGGCCAAATCTATGACAAAGAAGAATTAGAACTGCTAGGTCTTACTGGATTAGATGAAGTGCCTCGAGGTCACATGAAACATCACAAACACATTAATGTCTAGTTCCCTTACTCCCCCCTCACATTACTTCCAATACTTGGAACCTAATTACCATAGCACCAATCAAACTTTATTCTAGAATTCTAGTTCAGCATCTGTGATAGATTTGAAAAGTTCAAATACAATGCAGAAAAACAAAAAATTGCAGCTGGGACAAAAAATTGCAGCTAGGATAATGTGCTGTAAAGATAAACTGCAATGCAGTGGTTAAATAAAGTAGCAATCAAACTGAAAAGCCATAGATTAAAGCAATGATGAAACGTATTACGTAGATTTTTTTTCACCTTTGATAATACATTTATAAAGGCCTTTCCTGTTTGCAAATGTGTAATACCCAAGTCTTTCCAAAAGAGGACCAATAAAGAAGCCACAAAGTTGTTGTTTAGGAGAATAAAGTAGTATAATCTACCTTTGGCAAGAAATAACATTTACATATGGAACAAAAATAAATAAATAAAAAGGTTGTATTAAGTGGGTTGTAAAAAACTACATTTAAGATTTTATGCAAGAAAAGAAAATGATACACTAGATCTAAATCTTATACTCAAGGGATAATACTTTCAAAAATGCCAAAAGGGCCTTTGGTGAAAGACTATAATGAATTACAGAAACTACAGTATCTCCAGTACAATTTTCATCAAGAAATATTAGTCATCCTTTAATGTTATAAGGCTTCCTCTCAGGGTCCTTAAAATCTAATCATATATGCATGAATGAACAAATACATACTTTCATTTAACAGGGCATTCGGCTGAACCCTGATGTACCTATTCACCTAGAAACACTAAAATTATAATTTAACCCACTACTGGCCCCACTGTGTAGTGTAGAAAAACCTTACATCCCAGATCTAAATGGTTCTCCTGTAATGTCCCTCCAAAGTCCAGAAAACTGGCCACCAGGAGCCTAGCAGAGGGGGAAATTGTTTCCGCCTCTGAGAGGTTTGTGGCATGCTCTGAGCAGCCCTCCCCCTCCCTCCAGTTTTGGTCTCCCTCCCCCTAGCATTAAAGCCTTTTAATATGTGGTAGGGCTTGCTCCCCTAGCCCCAACCGCATTTTTTACAAAGTTTAAAAAATTTAATTATAGAATAATCCAATGGATCTGCTATTGATCTATTATTGGTTGGAAATTTAAGGGGGAAGATTGATTCAAGCTCTGCACAACAATTGTATTTCACTGTGGTGTTTCTACTAAACTATAACACTATACAATGTTACAATAGATCAAAATATTCATTTAGGGGATGTGAGACTAATAGAACTAAAATTTCATAGGATTTCTTTTATTTTTTAATATCTTGCCTTTATTTTTTTTTTGTACAAATCCCTAAATTTTATAGTTGTGTGTATAAAAATTTTATATCATCCACATATAGCTAAACATACACCCACATATTTCCCACTGTATATATATATATCTTAAAGGGCATGTCCACCCTTTTAATAAACTTTTGATATGTGGTAGGGCTTGCTCCCCCAGCCCAATTCTAATTGGTTACAATCAGCTTTTTTTTTTCTTTTTAGAAAGTCAAACTCATCCACACACGGGACAAACTGTGTCTATAAAACATATGATTCGTTGCACTACAATGCATGTGGTGTACTTGGTTGTGTTCCCCTGCAGATTATATTACATAGGAAAAACTGACCTGAGCCTTAGGCTGAGAATTGCCAGGCACCGGTCCGCAATAAAAACAGCATATCGAGATGGAAGGAGCATAAAACCAGTGACGAAACACTTTTTAGACAAAAATCATATTTCAAATACATGGGTATAGACCATATACCTCAGCTAAAAAGAGGAGGAGACAGTTCTCAAAAAGTACTTCAATGTGAAACCAGATGGATTCGATATTTAAACACTGTATATCCCTCAGGTCTAAATGAAAACTTATCACTCAGATGCTTCCTCAACAAAAGATGAATTAGTTAACATAGTAAAATAATACAGACAGAACAAATTATTCATATATTTATATATCGTATACTATTTAAGATATTAAAGTCCAGTCAGAATATATATAAAAGTAGTCACTTTTCCCAACACAGTTCACGTGCCCACGTAATAGCCTGAGTTATAGGTTATTTATACAAATTTTAATATACTGTCACTTATGTTTTAGAAAAACTATTTAAATATGGTCACTAATTTATTCATCACTACTTTTACCTCTTTACAGCTTTTATTATGTACACTTTATAGCACTTTATTAGCAAAGCACTTTAAAAGAGGTCTATTGCTTTAAGAGTAAGCAACACTGGCTTATGATGTCAGGGTGGAGTTTAATGTTTTATAAGGGATGTAGTAAACATGTTTTTGAGCTTGATAAAGGTCCTTGTATTGCGACCAAAACATTTTATATATATATATATAATTATTAAAATGAGACAATAAAATTGGATTCTTGAAACATAACTCATCCTTTCAAAATATACTGTACAGCACTGCGTCCCCAAGTGGCGCTTTATAAATAAACTATACATACATACATACAAGCAAGCTAACAACACATGATAATGGAATTGAATTCTAAACAAATTGGATCCTTTTAATATATATGCTACAAACAAGCTAACATGTGACTGTTTAATGAAACATAACTCCAGCTTGTTTTATGTAGTAATCAACTCAAAAACAGATTAACTTATGATCTATATTTAAACAGGCACACAATGCTATCTAACATCAAATAATCCTGTATTTTATTTTTTAATGTTGCATGTGAACAGGCTTCAAAGAAAGCTAAATACAGCACACAAAATTGCTTCCTAAATTCATGTTAAGTTCATTCTTTTGTAAAACCGTTTTTAAATGTGTTAATCATGGTAAGAGGTATGTTGTGGTCTTGTAAATGCTTACCTACTGTAAATGCTTTCTTTCATAAGATATAACCCATACATTATACATATATACCAAACGATTTCCAAAAAGCAGCAATGAAAAATACAGCAGTAGAAATAAAAAAGGATGCCCCAGTTGCTTTATTGATTAGTTGCTGTTTGCAACCCTACCACATTTGCTACAACAGACAGTGATCACATGACTGCGTTCCCCTCTACACAAACTTCTGTTTTTAAAGTAATCGCTGCTCCTAAACCCAGTTATCACAATCATTTTCTCTCCTTGGCGTTCCCGAGTCCAGATATCTTGAACTCATCCCGTTCCTCTCAAATGGTTTCCACCTCCTCTACAAGCATTTGTAAGCTTGCACATGTTCAAAGGGGGGAGCTAGGGGAATAGTTTTCAGTAATTAGCTATGATGTCAACTGTCCCATCCATGACTGACAGCTGCTAACTGGATGAACCAGAGAATAGAAAGAGGGGATCATTTCAAGTTAGTCTTACATCTCACAGATTTCTTACAATTTCTTACAGTTTCGTTGGGATTATGAACCTACATACAATATTACAATTTGAAGGTTAAACTACTTTTGGGCTATTAAATGTCCCTCATCATATTCAAAAATATTTCTTTATTCCTGTAAGGAAGTTGAACCCCATTCTAATGATATGTTAACAAATGGCTACATACGCACATTACTATAACACTCTACTAAAATTAAAATTGTTGCTAAAAAAGGCTTAAACCTGACCCCACTAAAGAATTTCCGATCACGTATGCGATGTGCATTGCCAATGCAATAAAATAGGCCCCAATTAAGTGTTCACTTTCCAATCCATTATTGGGTTGCACGTGTTCACCATTTTTGGCACACATTGTATGCAATTCAATAGAAAGCAAATACATACTAAATAACACATACACACAAAAACACTGCTCTAAAACGCATTGTGAAAAAGCAGTGAATTTTGGGCATATCTCAAAAAGATCAGACCGGTTAAAAACCTGTAAGTTGCCAGAGTGTACTTTTCTTAGGAAGGGAAAATGACAGCAAATGAAAAGAATATTTTGCTCCATTTATAAAAGCACAAAATAACAATAAAAATATACAAAACAAGCTGGTGCAGCTGAATAGTTTTCAGGGAATAAATAAAAGATTGTTTATGACAGACAATACTATCAGCACATCTATATGAAAAGTGTATATTAATGTAAAAGTACTACTGTTCAGACAAGGGAGCTGGAATACCTTTATAGTCTACAAAGAGCACAATTTAAAATATATTTCCTGCATTTAAATTGATTTTTGGAGAGCCATATGCCCAGCTGACCCTGCGATAAAGTGAAATGACAGTAATGAGGAAAAAGGCAGGACAAGATGCTTTTCCTTCTGGCACTTCTCTTGATCAAATGTGGCAAGGGAGAGAATCTGCCCCTTTAATTAAGCAACACAGCCTGCCATCTCCCTTTGGGATTTAAGTGGGACACAGAACATTTTTTATTTTCACAAGTTTAATAAATTTAAATACAGTTTGGAGAACTAATTAAGTCAAAGTTGCTGATAATATTTAAGGTGGACATGCCCTTTAAAGGTTAACGTTTAATATATTGTAGATCCCCCTTGTCCACCCAACCGCAGTTAGATCTTTCAAAACACTGTACTTATAGCCATTTGCTCCCGTGTTGCACTGATCTACAGTAGCTGAGAGGCAGCCAATCACAGAAGCGGCTGCCGTCAATGGAGAGCGCCTCAGGCGCAAAGGGCTGTAAGTATGATGCTGATGTTTTTTTTAAAAATCTAACCCTGCGGTTAGGCGTGGGCAGGGGGATCTACAATATATTTAAGGATAAGTGCACTGTAAAATCAAGTTTCCTTTGCTTTCTCCTGCTTGAGCCTCAAACGGTAATGCCTGTGAGTTCCGTGCAGGGACTCCAGTAACAAGATGTCAGAAACTTTCAAGGCACAAAGTAGGTTGTGGAGGGGCATAGGTAAAAAAAAAAAAAAATATGGCAACAGTATTTTTAAAGCTGCAGCTTCCAAATCAACGTAACTTGATTTTACTGTGCACTTACCTTTTAAATGGAAATAACGTTAGGTGGAAGGGCAGGCATGGGGGGGATCAGGAGGGTGGGAGAGAGGGGTGGGGGAATGCCACTGCGCATGCCACTTTCCTCTCAGAGGACAAGAAGTAGGCAGAAACTTTTTGAAAAGGAAAACACCTCCCTACTCTTCAGTTTCCTGGATTTTGGACAAGCACTGTAGGATAACCATAAGGAGTAGAGGAGTAAGGTAAGGATGTTTTTAAACTACACAGTGGAGTCAGTGGTGGGTTAAATTTTAGTTTTGTGGGTGGACATGCCCTTTAATTCTCTGTATAATTCTCATTTAACAGAAAAAAATGGAAATTTATGGGTTCATGTATAACAAAACAACATATATGCAAATAATGCACAAGTTTTACAAAGGTCTAGATCTGAATTAGTGCTGTGTGGGTTATACCAGGATTTGCTACAGTTAATGTTATAATGATGGTTGGCCATACAAGCAACGGTCCCACAGGATTGGTTTTAACCAATTTTTCTATTTCAAAAATCACACAAACGTTCTACGATAGTCAACGCACGGAATATTGGTAAATTCAATTATCAAAAAATCGGGATTGTTGTATGTATGTATCATGTCTATTTTATTATTTGCTATATGTCTGCCTATATCCTTTATTACACATCACTTGCTAAAGTATAATAATTAGGAAGTGACCAGGTCTTTCCTCCTGTTTAAATGTGTTTATGGTGTACTGTCGACACTCTGATACAAACCTAGACATATATTTAAAGCTGTATGGAATTTCAACACAAAGCATAAAAACCATCATTTTACTTCTGCCCATAGCTGTTCTGGCTTTAGATTTTCTTCTTTCACACTTCAAGGTTACAGTAGAACAATTCTATTAACAGTCAATGTACAGTAGTTTCAGGGCAAACTTTATATGTACTGCAAACAGTGCTAAGAATTTGGTTAATTGATATATTAGTCCTCAAGCCCACAAAGATATATAAAAATATAGCCTGGTGCAACTTGCTTCAATCATTCATATTTAAAAGAGACAACCCCAGAGTAAACATTCTTCTTACACATAACATCAAGTCAACCTGTTTAGTCGAAGAGAAAGAGTGGAAAAAAATAGGAAATTCTTAAAAAGAAGCCAGGTACATGTGTGTACAAGGTAGAAACAAGTTTAGTTTTTTTCTCCCACATGTTTTTTCCTTCTTTTGCTCCTTTCCCTTTGGATCTTGCCAACAAAACAGCCAACACATTTACCGTTTACTTGCAATGAAATACATGGAGCATACCTCTGACTTACTCAAACACCCTCCCATGCTTAGACATACTCCCATCAGCTCATTCTTTTCAAATAATCTAAAATGATGCCCAATGTAACCCCTCTGGTTCTTCTGGTTAACAGCAAAATAATGAATAATTGCTATTCCCCTAGCTACCTCCTCTGAGCATGTGCTAACTTGCAAAAGAACTTGAGAGTAGGCGCAACATTTTTAAAGAGGCTGAGAGAAGGGGGTGAATCACATGTTTCTGCATAAAGATGGCAACACACCACAAAAGGCTATTGCGACCGTAAACCGACCAATACTTTGATAGACAGATGTACAATGTTAATTGTATGTAGATGTAACATGCATATTGTTCAACATTCGATTTGTTGGGCAATTAATGTCTTATGTTGTCTATTATGAGGTTACATTACATTTTACATTTACATTTATTCAGAAAAATACCGTATATACTAGAATATAAGTCGATCCGAGTATAAGTCGAGGTACCTATTTTACCTTAAAAATAATTAAAAACTGATTGACTCTAATATAAGTCGAGGGTAGAAAATATAACATCATACATTGTATGATGATTCTCTTTATTCACTGTATTTTAGTACCATATTTGTATCTTTAGTTTTATTGATATATTTCAAGTACACACACTAGATGAGACATTTTTATGATGAATGACTTTATTATATTCTTACGAAGTTATTCAATAAAAGTTCTTATCGTTTAAAATGGTGCTAATTTTGCCCCAACCAATCAGATGTTAGCTTTCAAATGTTAAATAAGTTCTGATTGGTTGGGGCAAAATTAGCACAATTTTAAACGATAAGAACTTTTATTGAATCTCCCTGTTAATTCTGTATCTTTTATACACTTGATGATTTTAGATATTTATGTATAACCGAATTTGCACTGAAATATGCACTTGATTTGCACTTATTGTATGCACTGATGTCACTTTATGTTTTAACTAATCATGTTGTTGGGACTTCCCATTGGGGGCCGTCCTAAGTATTGGTTAGACTATTTATGTGTGTAGCACTGTTGTTAAAACATCACCTGAGGAAGGGGGCACATTTATATCCCCGAAACGTTGTGATATGATGTGTGGTCACTAATCAATAAATTATTCATTGCAGTGTGACCCTCGACATTTGTCTTCTTCTAGAAAATATAACCACTGTTGTCTTCTGATTCTGTATTGTTTTCAGGCTTTAGTTGCCCTTTAAATGGAAAGCAGCATTCCCATACAGTAGTCCCATACAGTAATAGCCAAATCCAGTATGGATATAATAATATATTCTACTGTCCATTTAAAGGCCAACTAAAGACTCAAAACAATACAGAATCAGAGGGCAATCTTTAATAATAGGTACCATACTCCTTATTCTGTATTGTGGGTTAGTTGCCCTTTAGATCCCATACAGTAACCCCCAATACCTGGGCACTCCAGATGTTTGGAAACTACAACTTCCGTCATGCTTTAGTAGCTGGGAGTTGTAGCTTATAAACATCTGCAGTGGAACTGCACATACCCAAACCCCCTCCCAGCCAGGATGAGCAGTGTCACTTTAAAGCATAACAGAGGAGTCTGACACACGAGCAATATACTAAATGAGCAACATACTGTACTAACTTGGAAATAGGAATCTGGCTGCCTCCACTGCATCCACTGATACCCTGCCTGAAGACTCAGTCACTAACTTGAATGAGGAATCCGGCTGCCGCATCCACTGATGGTCGCATCCACTGACGTCACTACTCGGCGCCTGTCTCATTTCCCGGCGCCGAGTAGTGATGTCAGTGAGTGCGACCATCGGTGGATAGAGCAGCTGGATTCCTCATTCAAGAAAGTGACTGACCCGAGTATAAGTGGAGGTTCAGTTTTCAGGCTGTTTTTACGGTACTACGTTCAAACTAACCGACTTAAAAAAAATGACTTTCCCGATCGTAGTTATGATCGATATTACGATCTTTTGTTGCAAAATAAGATTGGGAAAATGTAAAATTTTTCAGCCACTCAATGGAAAAGTCAGATTGTACATAAAATTGGCCTAATATATGTCACCTTTACCGGTTAATCCTCTGTCTGTCAGCTTTCTAACTACTGTGGTTTTGGGGGCAATTTACCTATTTATACAACTTGTCATTTGAGGGGGCGTACATGCCAATTATCACCACGGTTGTGGCTCTACAAAAAATCCGACCAGGTTTCACCTGATGCTCAAGTTTAACGTCACCTGTTAGCTGTTAACATAACATAATATCAAATTGATTGTGGCTGCAAAACCACTTTTCCTTCCCTAGTGAATGTGTTTCCTGAGAAGACATAAAGAGAGTTGTTATTAAACATAAAGTAAAGGGGGTGAAGGTTTTTCTAAATATACCCAACTTTTATTTGTAGGGTTCCAGCAATCTCCTCTTAGCTGGTTAATAATGAGAAGGCATTACATGAGACTAGTTGTGCAAAAGAATTTAATAATTTCTACATTTCCCGCTACTGCTAATTCACAGGTTAATTCTGCATTCATGGGCAAGGATCTAATTTTAATGCTTTGATGGGAATTATGGGGATCCTGTTCCAGCTGGCGTTTCCACATAACATCATCAGCAGATAATTGCAGAACGGAGGAATGCACACACCTTTTACTACTAGACAGGTCTGAATAAAACACTAATGATAAGGAGATGAGGGAGGGATAAAAAAAGTAAAAGAAGGAATAATTCCTATAATGCAAGACCATTAGCAGCACATTCATGTTATGCAAATTACTGAATCACTTCCCTTAAACTGCCTGAAAAAGCTCTGAGCCTGTCAGGCTTTTTATTGAAACAAATTAAAGTGCAGCCTATTGCTATCAGATCAGCTAAAGAGGGAAAATTATAATGTCCATAAATATGCTAATTCTACGAAAAGCAGGGGAAGGGAGGGGGGGTGATTGGAGTGTTTTGATGCTACACTTATTAGTTTCACTCATCAGGGGGTTAGATGAACAGCTAACTAAAACAAGAAAATGCAGAAAAAAAGCTTGTTATTATTAAAGCATAAATTGGTATCCAACTTCTCAAATATAACAAAGGAGTAAGTAAACATCAGTAAAAAAATATCTATTGTGTTTACTGCTCACAACTGTGCTTTATAAGGAAAATACACATGGAAAAAGGGTGTATTGACCTGTGCATTGGTGCTTTCTATACCACAATGTGCCAGAATGATTTCTATTTACAGGAGTAGAAATAATTCCTAAAATCATGTAGAATGGTTTGAAAATTCATGAAATATGCGGGTGTTGTTTCAAGACAATAAAGCAGTGAAACATTTTGGTGCCTGTGTAATTCAGGTGAAAGAATAGACTTGCCATAGTGTCACATCTGATTGGTTGCAGCAGATTAAATGAATTGTACAATGAAAAAATTACTTTGCTTCATTTCAGTCTCACAAAGAATTGGCAGCTCCTCCCCCTGAACAACTTGTCAGCGACGACCATCCAGTGTCTATACAGGAATACATTTAAGCAGCACTTACTCCTCCAGCCAAGCCGACTCTCTATGAGAGCAAGCATGCGTAGTAATCCCTATGAGGCAGTACTGGGAGATGGAATTGGTCACTATACAGTTCACTTACCAACTGTCACCATTCCATCTACAGCAAAACTATACATAACAGAATAAGATTATGATACTAAGGAACTTAAGAAATAGGGGACAGATCAACAAAAAAGGGCACAGTGATAGTTAGGAAGAATGGGCTGTAATGGGCAATAATTTTTTTTTTTTTTTTTTTACTGAAATCTTGTATGTATCCTTTTATAGTACAAGAAACTGTTTGCATATCTTATTAAATGTGATCTGTGTTTATGAATAACGGTTGTGATTCCTAAAAGGACACATATTAAAAAAAATTGCTGGTGGATCTGTACCATGAACACAAAGTTTTCAAAAACATTGCCATAAAGCTTGTGCTGAATTCATTACAAGGGTAAAAAAAACTGTTGCAGATGCGATGGTTGCTAACAAGCTAAATCTTTACTTGCATGGCTGTGTTTGGGCTTGTTATTTTAGTTCAAAATGCACACTTCACAAAAAGTGTTTGACATGCTGATATTAACAAAATTAACTAGGTAAGAGAAATGCTTGTGAAGTTTCTCATTCATCCAGGTCATATCTGTTGTATTCAATTAGATCAACTGTACTTGAAGTTTAGTTCTTGAAGACATTTCGCTAGTTATCCAACGGGCTTTCTCAATTCAGAATGACTTGTACAAGTCATTCTGAATTGAGAGATCCAGTCGGATGCCTAGGGAAACGTCTTCAAGAACTAAACTTCAAGTACAGTTGATCTAATGAATACAACAGGTATAGGTAAAGGTGGCCATACACCAGCACTATTACTTACCCGACCACCGCTCACGCGACGTTCCTGCGATCCTGCCGGAACCACCCTCTCCGATCTTATATACGACCGACATGCGATCGCAAAATCCCATTCATTTTGCGATCGATGTCGGTCGTATATAAGATCGGGAGAGGTGGTTCCGGCAGGATCGCAGAAGCTCGCTGAGCGGTCAGTCGGTAAGTAATTCGTGCTGGTGTATGGCCACCTTAAGAGAAGAACAGATGCATATACAACTTATTATATATCAGATAAAAACTAAAAGCCTGTGGTCAATATCGTTTTACACAAACTCCATCTCAGCTACAGCCCTGTGAATAATAATTAACCAAATCCCAGATTTGAATGAGCCTCATATAAACAAGCGACAACAGTTATTTAAAAAAAAAGATGGAAAGAAATCGCTAAACACTAAAACAAAATTGGCTTCTCAGTCCATGTTTACGAGTTCTGCAATTAATTTTGCAACACGCAGGAAGCAATCAGAGTGGGAGAAGAATATGCTTGTGGCTGTGAGATATAAAGCTTGGTGATGGCTGAAATAATTTCTTTATGCCTCCCAGTCTCCAAATGAACTATTACCACTACTGTTCTGTCCCCTTGAGTGCTGGAGTACACTGCAGGACAATAGGACATTTACTAAAGAAATAAACTTGCTTAAGCAGTTTAAATGGTACAGGTGCCTACAGGGCAAAACTTTCTATGGCAAAACATTTTGTAATGGAGCATTTCTGTCATTGAGAATTCTACTTGCATGCCCAATGGGCCCTTTGTGTTTCTGTCACGTCAGGCATCTAAGAATACCTTTCTCTAGGGAGTGCTGTCAGTATCTTTTCAATAACTGGTAGACCGAAAAAAAAAATTCTGTTGAACTTACCTTTAGAAGCTGTGGACGCGACAAGAAATATTCATAGAACATGTCATAGAAAAGAGAAGGGGGAGAAAATGTAAAATTCATGAAAAAAAGTATTTTCCATCACTGAAATCATACAGAAACAATGTTGTTATACAGCCTAGCAATACTACCACCTGGAGATCCAATGCATACCTAAAGAAGCAGTTTATGCTCATGGTGGTCATTTCTTCTCATGAATATTTTCTATGCACATTAAATAATATTTTTGACTGCCTTACCAGAGAAGATATTCTGCAGGTATTGTGTACAGTTAATATGGAGACATCTGCCCTAAAAAAAGACGTGGAGTCCCCAGACTCCAGATATCAGAAACTCAGAATTAAAGACATCCATGTTTGATTAAAACCGTTCACTACAGAAAGCACTCCTCTTTTGCTTCTATTTACTCCCCTCTCTTTAGCACAGGGAGCTAAAAGTAGCTGATTCACCTCCAACTATTTTTGTTCCTAGGTAAATCCCTCTAAGCATGCTTGAGGAAAAGGGGTTAGTTTGAATGTTTTCTAAGCACTCAAATATTTAAAGGGTATCTCCTTTTTCCAGTTTGATTGAAGAATGGTAGGTAAATGACTTATGTCTTACTGCCCTTCTTCAATTAAACAGCCAGGAGCAAACACAGAGACATTCCTCTGTTCCTCCACTGTTCCTATGACAGGTCCCGATGCCCCTGTATGCACATGCATGTACATTGGAAGGGGCGTGTTGGGACCTGTCAGAGGAACAGTGGAGGAGTTATGTCTTATCTCCTGAAGAACAGGAGATAGAGCAGAGATACCATTCAAATCCTTTACTTTACAATCATTACAGTATTTGCCCAAGGCCAGCCTAGCAATATAATCATAATCTACCAAACAGGGCTTCATATTGCACACCTTAAGATATTGTATGAAGATAGTAAATAAAACTCTTTATAATTACAAGGTGAACTGTGGTCTCCTAGCTTTAAAATGATTGTAATCTGAGACACCCAATATTTAAAGCCCAAAAGATAAGAGAGGTCCAGACATTGATTGGGTGCAAAAAAGGTGAATATTTATTACTACATTATAGCAAAATATGGCAATGTTTCAGGCTCACACTTAGCCCTTTATCAAGCCTAAATTCAAGTGGCCCGAAATGTTGACATATTTTGCTCTAATGGAGTAATAAATATTCAACTTTTTTGCACCTAACCAATGTCTGGACCTCTCTTATCTATTGGAAGTATTTGGCCCGAGCAGTAGGCCTATATTGGAGAGGGCCACAGATACAAGGGACATTTTGGTACACCTTATTTATTGGATTATGTTATCTGTGACATCAGCATTAAAAGTCAAGTCATAAGCTCAGCCCTCTAAATACTTTACCGTTTTTAAAGCTAGTTACAAGCCTAAAAAACAAAAATGTCTTCTCTCACTAAGATGTCCTTAGGCAGAGGAAATCACAGTGAATGATTGCCAGTCATTAACTAGCTTTTAAAAAGATTGACTTTTTGGGGGTGTGGTTCATCACACATAATGTCTCCCTCCCACATTGTGACAGATACTGCATAGTAGAGGCACTGCAGTCTACTGTCTAGTGACACTTTAAAAGCCTATTTTTTTTCTAAAGATCGACAGCAGCTAGAAACATCATCCTAGGCTCCCCTTCACCGTGGATAGCAGGAAAATTTAGAGCCATATATTTGTGATTAAAGTGTATAGTGTTCCTTTAATATGGGCAGATTTTGTGCAATTTGGAATATATGGACATTCTCTGGTGACCTAATATCTTGATGTCTACATGAAGAATTTTCAATGAAATTAGGTGTAAGAGAGAAAAGATACATAGTAAGTTCTAGTAAGATCCTTTTACACAAATGTAATTTCAACACATGTAAAAAAGGTTAATGCAAAACAAGGAGTTATTATATTAATTTGCTACTCTGAAAAAAAAACAGTTTTTATCTAACAATGAGTTTAATAAAAGTGTGAAGGAGCTTTAATAAACACCTACTGCAGAGGAAAAACTTAGCCATAAAAAGGTGCTTGCAACAAATATTCTGTGATACTCTGTGCATCAAGTAATAAGCAGACACCTACAGAGCCGACATTTAGCTTTAAAGCTCAAAAGAAAATATAAAACACCAAAGATAACTCACTCTTAGTCTGTGAAGAAAAAGTGAGGGTTATTTTCGCAAACAGTTCCTCTTTTTCAAACCTTTCTTCTTTTGCCTTGGTCCAAAAACATTTCTCTGAGAGGTCTGAATGAGTAATCTGCAAAAGCAATTACATGTTACTTTGATCAGACAGATACCAAATATGAATTTCTTTTAAAACTCTGCCATATGAATGACTGATAAATAACTTTTCTCTGGATGAAAGAATAAGGGAGCAGCAAAGGATTATGGGGGTGTAGGAATATGTGCATGTCAGTTTGAAGGAAACCACTTTGCTACGCTTTAAGGAGCTGTGGAAAGAAAGATATTAACTATGAAATAAACCAACATGGAATTTTTCCTCTGTGCCAACAATGCAGCTCTCATACCAAGCTTAAGCTAGTTTCATGAAGGGTAACTGTGTGATAAGAGAATTTTACATATTTGGCCATTAATTATCTTTGTCCTAGTTCTTTTAAAATAATAATAAATAAATAAAAAGAACAGAGGCGATAAGCAATTTCAATGACAAAAAGGAACCAGTCCTTTTTACATAAGGTAATTATCCACTGTTTGCATATTTTAAATGAAATGTGATTGTTAAATTGTGCGTTTCCATGGTGCAAGCTTCAGAATGTTTTGTACATGGCAGAGAGCACAAAACATTAAATAAATAATAAAAAATTAAATTAAGTTAAATTAAATGCAAGAGTCCATTAATCAGTGGCTTCAGGCAGAAAACAAAGAAACACTGGAGCTTTCTAATGCTCGCGGATGTTTGACAATTCTATGTCTTTGGGACACAAAGGTAAAAAAAAAAAAAAAAACACACTCCAGAGTACCTCCAATAGCTCTCAAAATGTGGTATTTTAAAAATAATGTACTAGGCATATCAGTCAAAATACAATGCTTAAAATAATAGATCTATAGGCAAAGTTTCACATTAAACCCAACTACCTACATGTTATGTCATTATTTATTTACCTTGGACCAGTTTGGACGTTTCAGCTGTACCTCTGGCTTGTAAACCTTCTTTGGTGCCAAACCATAAGGCAGGGGTGCTGGCGCACCCCACCCACAAAATCCTGGTGGTGGAGGAGGCCCACCTCCGAATGCTGGTGGTGGAGGAGGAACACCAGGGCCACCAGGAAAAGGTGGTGGTGCTCCTGGAAATGGTGGTGGTGGTGGAACACCAATGCCACCTGAAATAGGTGGTGGAGGAGGGATTCCAGTGGCACCAGGAAATGGAGGAGGTGGTGGGATTCCAGCGGCACCAGGAAGTGGCGGAGGAGGAGGAATTCCTGGGGCACCGGGAAGTGGCGGAGGAGGAGGAATTCCAGTGGCACCAGGAAGTGGAGGAGGAGGAGGAATTCCAGGTGCACCAGGAAATGGCGGAGGAGGAGGAATTCCAGTGGCACCAGGAAGAGGCGGAGGAGGAGGTATATTAGTTGCACCTGGAAGTGGTGGAGGGGGAGGAATAACAATGGAACCAGGAAAAGGTGGTGGAGGAGGAATACCAGCAGCACCCGGTAATGGAGGAGGAAGTGGAGGTGCAGGTGGGGAAGGTGTGGCTTGAGGTACAGGAATTAAAGCAACGGAGGATGACATTGATGCCATTTCTTTTTTAGTATCTTCAAGTTCCTTTGAAAGTTGATCAACCTGCAAAATTTGAAAAGCTTAAAATCTGTAAAGTGTGAATACAGAAGAAATATCTGCTTTAACAACAATAAAAAATAAAAACAAAAAGCTGATTTTAAATGAGAACTATAGTACAGTTAAAAGGACTGGTAATTCCTACCATCCAATATTTGTGAGGAGAACCAGCACAAAGATAACTACTTCTGCCAGGCTTCTTCAGTGCTTCAACACTATCTTTTATACAGGAAAACCCAGGACACTTACCTGGCATATGAAAACTGATTGCTGGCGCTCCTCAATAAAATGACTTTGGGAGATACAATTGGTAAGTTTCCTATGAAGGTAACTTCATGTTCATGTGTACAATGTACGTGGCCTGATATTATGGTTTAAGTTGCAAGAGGTCGAAAAGGAAAGAATTAGAAGCAAGATGTTCAGCAGCTATAACAGCTACAAAAAGCTGATTGTAAAGGAGAACTAAGAGCATATAAAGTAAAAAAAAAAAAAAAAAAAAAATTTAAATGAAAAATACCTGGGATTGGGTTGGTAACTCCTACCTCCTAAGGTTGTTTCTGTGAGGAGTTCCAGCACAAAGACATTTTTTTCTACCAGGTTTCTTCTGTAGTTCAGCACTATCTTTAATACAGGAAAAACCAGGACACTAACCTGGCATATGAAAATGGTACTATAAAGTAACTGCCCCTTTAAAGTATTGTATTACTTGCTGCTAGTCTGTCTCTCAGCTGGTAAATTTGCTGTGTAAATGCATTAGGGAATCTGGAGCTTGAAAATAACTCAATAACATAAGTAATTAAAAAAAACACCACAGCCATTCTAAGACATTGGTTTGAAATCAAAATAAGCTATGAATGAAGTATCTCTCTAAAACAGCAAACATTTTAATCACATGGCAGAATTTATTGGTAAATGAAAAAGCAAAACAACCACTTTCAATAATATGTTTTTTTTCTGCTTCTGAATTAATCAAGTGAAAATGCAATTAAAAAATCACATTTGATCTATTATACAGTTAACGGACAACAACCCCTGTATATACAATGAGACCATATCCTAACAAGCAGCCCTAGATTATAGCCATTTAATGAACTGATGGAGAATTCAAGTCAAAAGATGGTTTCTCAGACATATTTCTGCATTTTATCTGTAGCTGCCAAACAGCCACCAGGCCTTGAAAAATGATGTAGAATATAAAGTTGACAATTCAATTAAAGTTTATACTCATTTACCAACTGAAACCACAGACTGGGCATAAGCCTCATTTAATGCCAACTAATTGTCCATTGAAGATTTCAACCATCCTTAGGCTGAGGCCACACTGCAACGCACAGGAATTGCGCAAAAAATTGCCAGATTCTTTTGCGTTTGCACATGCGGTTTTGCAGTCTTCCGTTATGGAAAAATAGTGAACGCATGTGTTACCAAAACGAGAACGGATGCCCAATCGCATGCGCATCGCAAATTGTGGAAATTTTCTCGTTCCCGCGATTTTAGCAAAAAACGCGGATAATCGTGAGCGTAAAACGTGTGCGCAAATGCACAAAAAACGTGCTAGTGTGGCCTAGCCCTTACAGTTTGATATTTGACACCTTCTTCTTTGGTCCTGCATCTTCCTACCAGTCTAAACAGTCAATCATTGCCAATGGCTTGCTGCTGCTGATCAAGCAGCCTCTTCTGAACAAGCTTGTACAGCTGTAAGAGGAAGCGGCAACCTTGGAAGAAATGTAAGTAACTATTGGTTATCTTGGGGTAAGGTAAATACAGATATTAGTACAAGGGTTGGACCTGCCATTTAAGTGAAGGTGATCTGCTTTCTAGTTCAATGTTGATTAGGAGTTGCAGTTGTTTTTTAAGAATGAAACAGGTTAGATGTGGTTAAGTCTCCATTTCGCAAATAAAATAAAAGGTAATGCTGAGATGATGAACATTTCTACAAGTTACCTTATCTGTAAGCTGGGAGAGCTCATTCTCCAGTTTTTGCTTATCAGCAAAGATTTGTTGCTTTTCTGAATCTAATGCATGTTTCTCGCCCTGCAGATCTGTTAATTTCTGCTCGAAGTCACTCTCTTTGGCTTTTATTTCAACCTGAAGCTCATGTCTTGCAGTTAATTCTGAATCCAGCTGTGCAAAAACAAGAAAGGCATTTGAGAAAAACTGGGAGGTGCCAAAAATAGATGTTAAATAAAACTAATTGTACTTTACTATTATATCATAATATTATGTTTTATTGTACACACACAGTGTTGTGGTACGCTTCAGTAGTGGTACCCCTTACTGGCCATGAAAATGTGTGAATGTATTTCAGCATTAAAA
Organism: Hymenochirus boettgeri; assembly: GCA_019447015.1. Lineage (NCBI taxonomy): Eukaryota > Metazoa > Chordata > Amphibia > Anura > Pipidae > Hymenochirus > Hymenochirus boettgeri. The sequence goes on along the minus strand of CM033471.1, from coordinate 42,879,277 downwards.
TACAACAAACCACATATTTCCACTTATGAGTGTGCTTCCACTTTATTTACATATTCAAAGATATCTGCCCAGAATGCTACTAACTTAATTCTTCCCGCTTCCTTTCTCATCTAACTTGCCAATTTTTATTCTCTTGCTTCTCAGCAAGTAAAAGTAATAAAAAAAATTATCTAAAAGATAAACTTTTATGAAAACAGCATGGACACCATTTACTTAGCACCACTATGTGTGCTGTTATTGCTATACAGAGCGATTTTCCAGGTTTTCTTCATACGAACCAAGAAATCAGAAACCTCTCATTCATATGCAGAACTCTGCAGGGGGATCCAGGAGATATTCCTATATTGGGCTCACTTAAATTCTCAGAATCCTAAAGCACATACATACATTGCAAGATGCACTTGTGAAGCTGAGGGCGAAAAAAAAAAAAAAACTTACCTTATCTACCATTGTTACTCAACTTGGCATCCTCCATGTTTGTCATACCCATGGGTTTTGTAATATTGGTTATTGAACTGTGTAGAAGAAGAAAACCTATTCTAATGGGCACTGTCAATCAATGAAGTTTCTTAATTTAATCCCCCAGCCCCAACCGCTATATTTTTAAATCCTACACTATATAAAATAGGTTTGTAGCTAGGGGGTGGGAGTCCAAAACAGGAGGGAGAGGGAGGGGGAGAAGGGCAGCAGTACGCATGCCAAACTTCTCCCGGAGTGGAGACAGTAGGCAGATTCCTATATGTACTCTGCTATCCTCCTGGTGGGCAGTTTTTGGGACTTTGGGGGGGTGGGGGGGGAGGTAGACTACAGGAGAACCATTTGGAGCTTGGATGTGAGGTAAGGATTTTTATTTACTACAGAGTGGGGCTAGTGGTGGGGGGAATTATAGTTTTGGGGGTAGACATGCCCATGCCCTTTAAGAACAGGTAAGGTATTTTAACAATACGTTAAATGGGGAAGTTCAGTGCAAATACATATGCTTTTAAGAAACAAAGCAGTATTTTTTTATGTCAATGTCCTTAAAATGCCCATCCAGCATTCTGTCTGTGTATAAATAAATGCTTCCTAAGTACTGACTTCCTATTTGCAGGATCCTAATAGAGACCATTATGGTTTTGCCCTTGACCCAGCACCTGGGTTGAATTAGTTGCTCAGTAGAGATCTGAACATGTTTGAACCATCCAACAGCCAATCAGTAAAAAATACTGTTAGGTACATTCCAAGGAAGAGTACATCCTGGGAAGAAAAAGGGCTGCTATAGAACCTGAAATGACAGCCCACTAATGACAACAGCATGGCATTGCAAAGGGTATAAAATCAACTGACTTTTCCAAAATGGAGGAGAATTAGTAAAATAAATTGGTATGCATATTATAAACTAATAAATAAAAAAAAATAAACTTATATTCCCTTATAAGGAAAAAATAACAAAAGTTGTCTCCATTAATTCAAAATATACAAGCACTGTCTGCTTGTTTGTATATGAATAGATACTTGGCATATATCATGGAAGACTATTTTTCTACAATTTATGGGCAAATATATAAAAGTTTAGATTAAAATGTAATCGAATAGAAAACAGAATGAGGAATGAAGCCATTAAAAAAAGGGGATTATTTGGGATATAAAACTAAACATTTTCTTAGAACATACATAGCCTTCCTCTAACAGTTAAAGTGTTATTCTTGTTTATTTGCAGCAATTTAATGGAGATATCCAATGAATGAAAACATATGAATATGAAATAAATAAAAAGGTTGTATAAAGAAACTACCATTTTGGGCAACATAAAAACATAACTATTTTTCCCCAAACAACATTTAATGGACTTGTGATTTTTTGGAAGCAAAGCAATTTGCAGAACGCACTAGGCTGTGTGGAAACAGCAGAAAGGCTTCTTGACATTCTGATGGCCCTTCTAATTACATCCCAGTCACAATTTCAATTATCCACTATCAGCCTGGGGCATGAAGGTCATTCTATCGGTCCCATCATGCTTAGGAATGAAATTTCCAGGGTGAGGCCACCCGACAGTTTGGCCACAGCACTATCTCTTCTCAAGCCGACAGCTAAATTATTTTTTTTAAATTGAAAAAGTAAACATGTAAGCTCTGTGCTGCTGATAAGGGTCAAAAATGCTGAGCTGCCAAACTAATAAACACTGCTGCTGCAAACCTCACCAAGTGTAAAGAGAAAAATAACTTAATAAACCAAAGATTATAAGGTAAAGGTGCCCTAGGCGGAACTAAACTATATCACCAGTGAGCTGTCTGGCTGAACACAGGCTATAGCAGTCCTTGTGAGTCAGTCAGCTGTAAGCCAAATCTGTAATTCTGTAATGTTCAAAGAGTTCCTTATTACACTGTTTTTTTCCCTTTAACAGTCATACTATCCAACTGTGCAAAGCCAATAACATATAAAATAAAAAAAAAAAAAAAAACCTAAAAATTGGACCGTACATTACCTATTACAACAGGTAATGACTTAATGGCTGAAAAAGTACAAAGGCTTTGGAAGACATCAGTGGCCAAGTTTATAACAGAACACTTCAACATGAATGCTACAGGGCGTTCTATACGAAAAACTACTGATTTTTTTATTTTTTTTTTTAAATTGCCCATTTCTGGAAACTAATTCTCACTATAACTACTACTGTACTATTTTTTGTTGATCTGTTCCCTATGTCTTTAGGTATCCAATCCAACCTGCCTGAAATGTTTCTCTGTAACTGGAATGGTGACAGTTGGTACGTGTAAATTGTATGATGGGAAATTCCCTCTACCACTGCTGCCTCACAGTGATTACTGAGTATGCTTGCTATGATAGAGAGTCTGGGCAGGTGGAAGGAGGTGTCAGTTAAAAGAGGGAGGGGAAATACCGAGCCTGAGCAAATAAAGTACTGTATTGAAGGCATGCAGAAACACACATAGTAACATAGTAATTAAGGTTGAATAAAATTTGAATAAATAGCTATTCAATGAACTTGCCATTACCACATCTGCTGGAAGACAGTTCCACAGTTTCACCGTTCTCACTGTAAAGAAACCCTTCCTAACCTGAAGATGAAACTTCTTTTCTTCCAACCTTAAAGGATGTCCACGAGTCCTCTGATATGACCTATTAGTAAACAATGCACCAGAGAGTTCATTGTATGGGCCATTAATATATTTGTATAAGGTTATCATGTCCCCACGCAAACGTCGCTTCTCCAATATAAACAGCCCTAACTTGTCTAATCTGCCTGCATATTCAAGCCCCTCCATTCCCCTTATTAATTTAGTTGCCCTTCTCTGAACTGCCTCAATTTCCAAGATGTCCCTTTTGTACATGGGATTCCAAAACTGCACCGCATATTCCAAATGAGGCCTTACGAGTGCCTTGTAAAGAGGGAGAATAATATTTTTCTCTCTTGAATCTATTCCCCTTTTTATACAAGACAATATCTTGCTAGCTCTAGCCGTTGCTACCTGGCATTGTTTGCTATAAGTCTGTTATCTACCAGAACCCCCAAATCTTTTTCCATTACAGATGCACAGAGTTATTTATGGTGTAGATGGCACAGGGATTATTAAATCCCAAATGCATCACCTTACATTTATCAACATTGAATCTCATCTGCCATTCTGCTGCCCATTTTGATAATCTATCTAGGTCTGATTGCAGCACTTGCACATCATTGGAAGTTTTCAAAGCTCTGCATAGTTTAGTGTCATCAGCAAACACTGAGACCTTGCTCTCAATGCCCCCTTCGAAGTCATTTATAAACAGATTAAACAGAAGCGGACCCAGTACAGAACCTTGAGGCACTCCGCTTAGAACTTTAGCCCACATAGATGTAGCTCCATTAACCACCCCTCTCTGTTTGCGGTCCAATAACCAGTTCTCTATCCATGAACAAATGTTTTCTTCAAGGCCAACAGTCCTCAGTTTATACATTAGTCGCCTATGTGGCACAGTATCAAAAGCTTTTGCAAATATACCACATCCACTGCTGTGCCTGAATCTAACTTCTTACTCACTTCTTCATAAAAACCAATTAAATTTGTCTGGCATGATCTATTTCTCATAAATCCATGCTGACTACTACTAATAAGATGATCTCTGGAGACAAAGTCAAGGATATGATCCCTTAACAAAGTTTCCATCACCTTCCCTACCACTGATGTTAAGCTTACAGGTCTATAGTTTCCAGGCTGTGAACGACTACCTTTTTTAAATATTGGTATTACATTGGCTGTGAGTAAGGGCTACTTACATGTAGTTGATTAAAGATGAGGCAAGGTAATATTTTCATTATAAGTGCCCTTTAACCCCTGAGAACATGCCAAGGGCAGCAAGGCCTTTCAATGGTTAGCACTGATGCCTTGCAGCTCTGAAGTCCTGAGTTCGTTTCCACCCTTGGTCACATTTCCCTGTGCTTGCATGGGTTTGCCCGCAATCAAAAAGACATACTGATAGGTTGTATGTGTCAAATAAATGTGCTTATATTGTAAGCTCTTCAGGCAGGGCCTGATGTGAAAGAATATATGTAATTGTAAAGCTCTACGGAAGATGTTGCCGCTATATAAAACTACAATAATAATAAATAATAACCCGCCAGGGTCTTAACCCTAAAAAAATGCTAGTAAAATTCAAAAAACAATTTACTCCATTAAAGTGAGTTATTATAAAAAATGAATGACCTATAAATAAAAAATATACAGTATTTGTTAAATTATTGATGTCCCATAATGCATCTTAAAAGAAAATTATTTTAGGTTATGCACAGCCATAACCAAAAGTTTTGGCATGTTATTTTTTGCAAACTTTGTTTGTTTTAGTATTTTTGCATGTCAAGTGTGAGACATGGGTGTGCTGGAGGAGGGCACGTGAGTGATGGTGATCCATTATTGTCTTGTCAGTTCTTGGAATTTATTCCAAATTATGAGCTTCTGCTTGTCCACCTAATAGGATTAAAATAAGGGGTGTTTCAATGTTAAAGGGTATGTCCATTCAAAAATTAACTTGCTTTCTATCTGTTTTACTGAAGAACAGGAGGTAAATGCACTATTCCTTACCTCCCGTTCTTCAGTAAATCTTGCAGAAGAGCAGGAGAACTTACCGGGATCGTTCCAGCGCTGACCGAGCCGCGGCCGAAATCCCCGACACCTCCGACGCTTCCACTCTCCTTAGCACCGTGTGCGCATGCGCGCACTGTGCAAAGGACTGGAGATGCGTCAGAGGCGTTGGGGATTTCGGCCGCGGCTCTGTCAGCGCTGAAACGATCCTGGTAAGTTCTCCTGCTCTTCTGCAAGATTTACTGAAGAACGGGAGGGTAAGGAATAGTGCATTTACCTCCTGTTCTTCAGTAAAACAGATAGAAAGCAAGTTAATTTTTGAATGGACATACCCTTTAAGATTGCTTTCTTATCAATTTTGCTCCTTTAAGTTCCTTCTTCTATGAAAATACACAAACCATCCCCACATTGTGGCTTAATTATTGAGAGAAGTTGCTCTTGAAAAGACGTTTTGATACCATTTTTGCTCATGCAGTGCTCTTCGGCAGAATTGTTAATGAACCCTCTCCCTTAGATAAAACACAACCCCACTCATGGATTGCCTCTGGATGTATAAGACTGGGTACACACCAGCCAATATTTTAGGCCGTTCGACCGATTCACTGCACTTTCAGTCAATCGGCCAAAAATATTGGCTGGTGTGGGGCGCGCGGCCGCGACCGACCTTGATCGTCCGTATCAGATGATCAGAAAATCACGATCGATCGTGCGGTTCTCTATGGAGCCGCACGGTCGATCGTTCGCAAATTCGTCCGTGGCCAAATTTGCCGCGACTGATAGACATTTGTCCTGGCCGAGCGCTCACTCGGGACAAATTGTCCCTCCATGTGTACCCAGCCTAAATGTTAGCTCAAAACATGACTCATTATAGTGTTTACCTTTTATTTTAGAGGCAATCGATTTTCATCAGAGAAAATAACTTTGCACTAGTCTGCTGGTGGATTTCTGCCTGTCCTTAAAGGGAAAGTTCAGTGGAAAATATTTTTAAAATTTGTTGGTTAGTTGGTAATATGCATACCTAGTTATTCTACATATTATTCTACATAATTTCAACTGATTGGCTGTTGGATGGGTAAAACATGCTCAGATCTCTACTGAGCAACTGAATCAACCCAGGCACTGGGTCATGGGCAAGACCATAACAGTCTCTATTAGTATTTCAGAAGCATTTATTTATACACAGACTGAATGGGCATGTTAAGTTCATTAGGATGGAAAAATACTGCTCTTCTTTTCTTAAAAGTATATGTATTTGCACTGAACTTACCCTTAATCATATAATTAAGTGGGGGTTTTTTTTGTTTCCCTTCCTGACTCAAAGCCATTATCCAAGTCTTTGAATCCCTGCTTGTGCAGATGCACTCACATCCACCTAATCTCAATACCGAGGAAGCTTCAAATTGGTGGCAACGTGATTCTGTGGCTGACCCCCCCCCCCTGGTAGAGATAGTCACGGCACTTACTGGACATTCATAGATGTCCTGAAGCCTTCTAAATCACAATTAAACATCTCACTCTGATGTTGTTCATAATCCGGTAAATGGCTCTTTTAAGTGCCATATTCTTAGCAGGAATTTTTCTTGCATGGGAGGCCATTTTTATGAATAGCAATGATGGGTGCACATTTCTTTGGAGGTAGCATTTGCTAACACAAAAAGAAATCAACTTCAGGCACATCTCTCTCTCTTTTATAGTAATCTGTCTGCCTTATAACCCAATAAGAAAACTAAGTGATTTTAGTTATACTCCATTTGTGGTCAAAAATACAGTGGAAATGGGTTTTTATGATTAAGCCTACTTTTTTGGCAATAAAGCTATTTGCAATAAATAACATGCATCTGCTTAGTCTGAACAATATCCTAAGAAAATATATATATGTATATTTGTAGATGCCGGCACTCCAGATATGGTGGGGACAAGTCAACAAAGATCTGCCACTGCCACTGCTCATATCAAGGTTGCTAGATATTATTAGATACAAACTAGAATGTTTTACAATAGAAAGTATAAATGATAAAGTGTTATAAAAAAAACTTTATTTATTTCAAAATTCTCTGATCCGCTACATTACCTTTTTCTCTAAATCCCGTGCCTTGGTCTCACTTGTTTCTAGTTTCTTCTTGTCTATCAAATTATCTGAATTTAATAGCAAGAAAACATTAAATCAGAAAGGAATGAAAAGTATCCACTTTGACAAATCATCAAGCAAAGTTTTAGTGTAAAATTAACTTCTGAACATTATCAGTTATGAAGAACAAACGAGTGTTTGGAAGGCATTTTTCTGAATACAAAATTTTAATATAGAGAATCCCAAAAAGTGCAATGCAACATTCACAACTGTATAGTAGTAATCATAAAATGAGATACACATACCAACACACATTGCTATTTGCAGCATATGCCACTTTACCTGGGCATAGGACACTTGTAAGTCCCCTTGCGTTGGTAATTATTTAGCTTGTTTGCTTACAGACTGAGAACTCACTACCTGCAGCACTTGATTGAAAACTCTAAAATTGCCTGATAGCTACTTTTTAGTAGTTTCTGCTGCTCTGTTCGTTTTGCAGTTGCACCCATTTAATTATATAAGACTTGTATAATACAACCTACTATAAATTGAGTGCTCAAAGAAGTTAATTTGAAGTATGCAAGTTGTATAATATTATACACTGCGAAACTACTGGGAAATGAAATAGTAATCCCCAATCAGCACTCCTAATATTTTCAAATAAAGAAAATGTGCCTCTACATTATTATAAATTACCAACCACGTTTCTAAAAAGCAGCACAGCTGTGTAAACATTACTCAAAAAAGTAAGAAATTATTGGAGAATGAGATAATGTACTCCAAGATCTGTGATATTTTGTCAAAAGCTAGAACTTTCGCAGTAGGGATTAAGGTTCAGAACTACAACCCAGGCAACATTTTGCTTCACCACCAGTACAAAGCAATAGGCACAATTTTAATTGCAGATAAGTTCTGCCCATCAAACTTTTTCTATAAAAGCCATTACTTTTAGGTCTTCTAAAGTAAGAAGCACCAATTACAGAGGCCTTTTGTCAAGTTTTTGGGTTTATCTAGCCATAGAGAATATTTGCTTGTTTCTCAACTACTGTATCTCCCTGGGACCTTACACTCTCCCAAAACCACTGATAGGTCCCGATTGTCCTCAGCCATATACCGTATATACTCGAGTATAAACCGAGTTTTTTTCAGGCTGAAAAATCAGCCTGAAAACTCGGACTCTGTTTATACTTGAGTCACTCACCATTGAAGATCAGTGTACTCTCTATTCCGGCAGCAGCGTCCTCTCATTCCGGCAGCAGCGTCCTCTCCATTGGCAGCCGCACGATCAGTCCATGCACTGACGCGCCGGCCGATTATTGACGTCAGCCGGCGCGCCAGTACATGGACTGATCGTGCGACTGCCGGAATGGAGAGGACGCTGCTGCGGAATGGAGAGGACGCTGCTGCCGGAATGGAGAGGAACTTACCAGCACACAGTCCCAGGAAGCCCTGGATGGAGGAGAGCCCACAGATCCTGGATGAAGAGAGCCCACAGGTACAAACTTAACTGGGTTTGAGGGTGAAGGTAGCATTCAAGATGTTTTGGAAACTACAACTCCCAGCATGCTTTATTACCTGGGAGTTGTAGTTTCAAACATCTTGAATGCCAGCGAGGGTGGCATTCAAGATGTTTGGAAACTACAAACTCCCAGCTAATAAAGCATGCTGGGAGTTGTAGTTTCCAAACATCTTGAATGCCACCCTCACTTGGCATTAAGATGTTTGGAAACTACAACTCCCAGAATAAAGCATGCTGGGAGTTGTAGTTTCCAAAACATCTTGAATGCCAAGTGGGGTGGCATTCAAGATGTTTGGAAACTACAACTCCCAGCATGCTTATTAGCTGGGAGTTGTAGTTTCCAAGCCATTTGGATGCCAAGTTTCTACCCTCGGTTTATACTCGAGTCAACAACTTTTATTAGATTTTTAGGTGAAATTGGGTACCTCGGTTTATACTCGGGTCGGTTTATACTCGAGTATATACGGTAATTTGACTATTTAATAAGAGGCCTTTCTCTCTGCCACTAGTTCATTAGCATTAGTGGACTTCTTGAGCCTCTTGTTGTGACTTGGCAAATTTGTTGAATTCATAAAAGCAATACACCCTGCCAACATTTCCAAAAGAGCTTTGTTTAAAAACATGTGCAACAATATATATGGTGTCTACTTATAGACACCCTTGTTGTATGTCTACTTGGTCCTTCCATTCTCTTTCGGACATTGTAACCACATTGTAAATAAGAAAGTTACTCTGCATGGTAAAGATCATTACTGATGGAATATTAACAAATAGAGAATATACATTACTCTGTTAATCCTCCTTCACACTACAATATATAATATGGCTTTTACATATATTTACAAACTTCAACTTACCAATCAGTTTTTCAACTTCTACATCTAAATGTTTGCATTTAAAATCTGGGTCCGACCCATTTCTTTGGAGGATTATCTGGGATATAACTTCATCTATTAATTTATAGTAATGTGGCCTAAAAGAAGCAAAAAAAAAAAAAAAAAGTTTCAGATACTTGCTGACAGCAAACATGAAAAAATATGGTGGACTTAAAAGAAATTTCCTGTCAAGTGTTTCCCCACTGTAAACTATGTCTGCCATACTTCTAGCACTTACCCTTATTTTTTCAAGCACAAATATAGTAAAACTGTAAAGAAAAGCAAAACTTTCAGGCAGACAAAAAAAGGGAAAATGCGCCCCTTACAGTGTTATATAAGGATACTTAATATCCTTATATTATAATGTAAAGGGGCATTTATAATAAATAAGGTTTAAATATTTAATTTTTTTGTCTTTAGCCTGTGTACAGCTTTAAAAATGTTATGACATCAGTACCAAAACTGAAAAGAAGAAACGGACCATAATTTACTTTCTTTTGCCAACCTCAGGTCAATCCTCCATAATTTTAACTCACGAAGCAGTCTGCATGCGCAGAGCAGAGCATGCCCTATGACTCATAGAAAAGGCATCAGCTCTCTCTCTATATGCATTACGCAGGTAAAGCAGTGATTTTAAAATGGAAGTTTTCATTTTTTAAAACCCTTACAGGCTTGGAACACTGGATGGCCAGAATTGTATGGAAGCTGCAGTGGAACAGTGGATTAAAGAAAACTGACAGGAGTTATTGGGTTAAACAGAGTGAAAAACGCCAGAGGTTCAAGTTTGTTAGGTTTGCAAGCAGAGTCCATTTTAGTGAAGAAAGCAGGAATGGCCATTCAGAGGGAGGAAGCAGCACTCATGATTGTTTAATGAGTTATAGCAGTGCTGTGTCCTCCCACTAAACAGCCATTTGTAATGTCTTCACTGAAACAAACTCTGCTTACAAACCTAACAAATTGGAACCTCTGCTGGTTTTCACTCTCTTTAACCTGGTAAATGAGAAATAAAAAGAAAAGAATATACGTGAGCCAATAGCCCTTATGGATCCACCGTACTCCATGCACGAAATCCTTAAAGGACTAGACCCTACCGCTCAGACCCAGAAGAAAATTGGGATGAAATCCCAAGTTCACAATATAATTGAGATAGGAAAACTTATCTCCGGGACACTGTCGAGAGAAGGTAGTGTCCCCACTACCAATAAGCAATTTTATGTATAGAGTTATTGTTGTTGTTATGATGGAAATTTAAAACTGAAGTCTAATATGATGAGTAATGGAACATTTCTTCTGTCTCTATAACCTTATTCTAAACCAGAGAAATGGACGCGGCGCTGTGGCAGCAGGTCCCCCAGAAATTCAGCATACAGAACATCCCTAATAACCTTGGAACCACACAGATCCAAAATAAGTAAGTACACATACTTTAACCATGTGCTTCACGACAACAGGGAATCACCATGGACAGTAAAATTACAATATATGTGAATGGATTAAACTCGCCACAGAGATGTAAAATGGCATTACAATATTAGCATAAACCAAACCCACATGTGTTAATGCTACAAAAAAAACATTTTAAGAAAGGACACATACCTAAATACTGGGGGGAAAAATACACACAAACTTACGGGGAGATCCAATATCTAGTGCCACGTTATTTACCTTAGCCCGATCCCGCGATACAATAACAGATGTAAACGAGATTACGTCAGTTATTGCATCGCGGGATCGGGCTAAGGTAAGGAGAGGAACTTTAACGCTCCACAAGCCATAGCGTTAAGTTTCACGCTACAAAGTAGCGCAAAACTTAACGCTATGGGTTTTGGATCGTTAGCACAGCGCTATTTCCAAAAACATTCGGAAATGGCGCTGTGCTCGAAAATCCGTCTAAAACCCACGTTAACCCAAATTTCTTCGGGTTAACGTGGGTTTTAGACGAAAATGGGCATATTGTATTTCCCCCTTACTTTGCATCAGCACCCACCAAAAAAGCCGGGGTGGCAATACTACTAAGAGGTACAATAGGCTTTACTTGGACCCCCGTGGTCACTTTATAATTCTTAGTGGACAAATTCAATCCAACAAAATCACTCTGGTGAATGTGTACATACCTAACACCTCACAGAAAACATTTTATCGAAAACTAAATACAAAGCTGATACAGTTTGCCACAGGCTTGATTATAGCTGGAGGAGACTATAACGCTACATTGCATAACACACTAGAAAGTTACAAAGCCATTTGATCTGGCACCTCCTCTCCAAATTTTCGATGCCTTACATCCTTTCTGAGATCTAACAATCTGGTGGATGCCTGGAGACTTGCAAACCCAAACCGAAAAGAATATACTTTTTATTCTAATGTCCACAAAGTATTTTACAGACTGGACTATTTTTTTCTGTTTCCTCAACTTTTGCCCTCAGCTAACAAACCATATATATCAGAAACCTCATGGTCAGACCATGCATATGTAACAGTAACCCTAAAGGACCTAATAAACAACAAACCCCCGCCTAAACGAATCACACCTATCACACCCCACAATCAGTGAAGATTTAAGACAAACCATAGAACTTTACTTTAAAGAAAACAAAAGCCAAGAAATCTCACCCTCAATATTATGGGCTGCACATAAAGCAGTAATTAGAGGTAAATGCTTACAAACAGAAGCAAGACTGAAAAAAAATAAGAGAATCCATGAATACCCGATTAAAAACGCTGACGCCCAACTTAGCCGCAGATGGGACAGCAATAACTATCAACAGGCTGGAGTTTATAAGAGGGAACTAGGAAAATTGTCATTGAACGCCGAAAAAGCGCTATGCTTCACAAACCAGCGATACTATACTAAAGCAAATAAACCAGATACTATGCTGGCAAATAAACTAAACCAGAGACTAACTGCTAATAAATTTCTCCCTATCAGAGACTCATTAGGCACACTCCACTACGACCCACAATGGATAACAAATCAATTCGCAACATACTTTCAGTCACTGTATGATGGGAACACAGTTAACCACCAAACTCACAAACCACTAAAGTTGAGAGCTAAAAACCCTAAACCTCCCTCACATAACCCTTTCACAAGGAAAACTCCTAATTACCCCTATAACAGACAAAGAACTCCTTGACACCATAAAAGAATTCAAAAAGCTCCAGGTCCAGATAGATTCACCGCACAATACTATAAAACATTCCAGAAAAATCTCACCCCACACCTTCTAGATTTATTTAACACAGTTCTACAAGGCTCATACAATTTCCCCACTGAAATGCTAGATGCACATATAATTTCCCAAACCAGACAGAAATACTACACAAGTAGTATTACAGACCTATATCCCTTATTTACTCAGATGTAAAACTATTTGCTAAAATCTTAGCTAACAGATTAAAACACATTCTCCCGTCTATAATACATTATGATCAGACAGGATTCATACTAGGACGCCAAACCACTGACATCAGAACAGCCCATAATCTAATGCAGTCATGCACCCTGAAGAGGAAATTAGCTATGCTTCTTTCTTTGGGTGTAGAAAAAGCATTTGACAGAGTGGACTGGATATACCTCCAAAAAACACTACATCATTTCGACCTTCCACCAAAATTTATAGAAGCCATCTTCAGTCTATACAAAAATCCCCAAGCAAAAGTCTGTAATATGGGATACCCATCACTCCCGATAAAAATATGCAGTGGGACCAGACAAGGATGTCCCCATTACTCTTTGCTCTTAGCATTGAACCATTAGCAATCGCAATTAGACAAAACCCCAAAAAATCAGACATAACCATGGGACAAATAGAAACCACACTATCCCTTTTCTCCGATGACACACTACTATACCTAACAAACCCAGCCCAATCAGTGCTAGAAGTAAGCCAGGAACTAAAGGAGATCTTGGGCTTCAAGATCAACCATACAAAATCAGTAGCATATGGTATGAATATACCTGCAGACACACGCACAGAATTAAGCTCTAAATATCATTTCAGATGGGCTCAAGAATCCTTTCAATACCTAGGGGTGGCACTAACAGCAGAACCCAAATCCTATATACACATAACTATATAAAGATACTCTTGCAGCTCATAAAATTAGTAAAAGAATGTACATCATATCCTTTATCCTTAACCGGCTGAATTGCTGCGTTAAAAATAACAATCCTCACATGGGCTCACCTGTGAGACTAGACCCCAAAATGTGTATTCTTAGTATAATAAGTCATATACAAGTGGACAAATTCCACAAAATATTCTGAACAGAGGTATTATTCACAGCACAAAAATGCATCCTACCTTTAGTCCCAGAGCTGGGAGAATGGAAAGCATGAGTAAATGCAGTCCTACCTCACAAAAAACTAATCTACCAACAGAGGGGCTGTCCAGCCAAATATGAAAAAATATGGGGCAGTTGGGAAACCTCCCATCACACATGTAATAACTAAGAGAACGAGGTATACTTGAGGGAAGAACCAAAGGTTAGAACAGTCCAAGAGTAAATCTACCATAAGCATCCCAAACCAGTAATAATACAAAGGTATTAAAGAGATAAGTGCTCTAAAACACTTTGAAATAATTTAAAATATTTATATTGACCACACAAACTATGTAAAAGTGTTATGTTGAAATCAAACGCCGACAAATAATTTTGAATTGCTAAGATTGACGTCTTTATTATTAATGTGTTATGATATGTAACTTACCGTACGTACACAATAAATAAATAAACAATACCTTCTTCGGTATGAGAATCCTACCTAAAATCCTCTACTTATTTAGAGCCTTACCAATACAATTTAAAAAAGCGGATTCCCTAGCACTTCAAAACCAAATCAGAAAATTTCTGTGGCAAGGCAAAAGACCTAGAATCAAATATACTTATTTGGCAAGACACAAAGACAAGGGAGGATTCGCCTTACCTACGATACACCAATACTATCTCGCGGCAAGAATAGCCCAGATAACCCAATGGGTTAATGGAACGGGTAAAGTGAAATGGGTGGAAAATACCACACTAAAACCCATGCATACATATTCCATCTTGTGGGTAAAACCAAGAGACAGAAACCTATATATCCACCAGAATTAATACATTATACACTCCTCACTCAAAATTTGGGATAAACGCAACAAAAAATCCAAACTAATTCCCCTCTTTTTCACTCCTAACTTCGGAGGGGAACCATCAGTAATCCAAGATGAAACCAAGGCTAGGAATCAGGAGACTGCCAGATCTCATAACCAATACAGGAACCCTGCTTTACTGGACAGAAGCTAAAAAAAATTAAATTACAGTACTCCCAATGGTTCCCATACCTTAAGAATAATTCATTAAGTCTTCTAACAAGAAACCCCATACACCAACCTTCAGCTTTTGAAAAGATCTGTATAAACTCAGATAAACAAAAAAGCCTAGTATCAATTATATACAAACTACTGTGGCATGATTCACAACCCATAAAAACACCACCCCTACTACAGTGGGAAACCAAACTCCAAACCCCTCTAGACGAATCCCAATGGATTAAAATTTACAGAGCCTCTGCCACATGCTCGTCCAATATGCTTATCAAAGAAAAATCATACAAAATCCTCTACAATTGATATGTCACCCCGGCTTCACTTCACAAAATTAATATCTCCATAGCACCATTGTGCTTCCGAGGCTGCCAAGAAAGAGCAGAACAAACACATTGCTGCTGGCAATGCCCGGAGATCCAACACACCTGGCAACTCTGTGAACAGGTTATTAGAGAAGTAATAGGACCCTCATTTAACCTATCCCCCTACACAGCCCTTTTTAACCTTCCACCGAAAAACCTTAATAAACAAGTAGTTTACCAGAGTAACCGGAACAGAATTAATAAATAAAATTGGGTGGGTCCATCACAGTGAACACATGGCTCATACAATACAGAACAATATAAAATCCTGGATGGGACATCTGGATAATGAAGATGCAACCTCCAGGCACAGCACAATGAAACAAAGAATTTTCATACAGGGGGACCGGCAAAAAACAGCACCGCAACACCCAAGGTATTCCAATTCCATGTCCTTATTATTTTTTTTCCCCTGATCGGCATAATATTAACCGAAACTTAGGATGCAATGTGAAATGATTCCTAACTCAACAAAAATATGAAATGTATTAACATGTTTTCAACTGTTTATTTTTCTTTAACTACTCTTTTACTTTCTGTAAAAAAAAGGAAAAGTATTGAATTTATTATGACAAAAAAAGTTATAAAAATTTAATGAAAAGTTTACTGTCTGGCACATAAACAGGATCTTACCTGGCCTCATAATCATTTCTAATTAGCAGAAGGTGATGGAGGATCGAAAGGAATAATGGTTCTGCAGAGGAGTCCTTTACAGTGTTCAGAAGAACTTGAAAGACTTCACTGAAGTCAGTACATTAAATGTTAAGAGCAAAACTGAACTTGTTTTTACTAGAAAAACTATTGAAAACATCAATAAAAAATAGAATTATATGTACCAATGCAATAAAACACTAATTGGAATAAAACTGAATCTAAATTGTACAACTTTCAGATTCACTGCTGTGTGTAGTTGTGCTGAAAAAGATCAACCTTTACAGCTCTACTACCACATACAGTTGAATGAAAGCATGCACTGCCACCCACTGGTAAAACATCAAAGTGATAGTATGATCCAAGGTGTTTACAAGGACAGTTTTTTTTTACTTTTATGAGCTTATGCCCTTAACAGGTAATGCTGTGCACAGGGGCTAAATTTCCTTTGTAGAACAAACTTGGTCAAAAGGTTGTAGTAATAATCGAAGAATAAGAATGGATTTTAACTGTGGTCCAGTAACCTGCTTCCAACAATAAATTGTGTCATAGTGCTATGCTGGCTGTCAATATAGTGCTTGCCTTTCAATGATCAGTAGAAATAGCAAGTTATGTGGAGAGGCAGGGTGACAGTGCAGTGTTTAAACCACTACCTTAGACATATTTTGGATTATTGCAGGACATGTGACATAGATCCTAGGTGCCTCTTTGGTAAGTAATGCAAAGTGAGTTTTCACATACAGTTTCTTTTTGTCAATGCAAAATATCTTCAGTGGCTTCCCCCAGTTCAACTTTCTAACTAGCATTGGAGCATGCTTGATAAACATAGCAGTAGATGTTTCCATAGCAAAAGGATATTCCATTTCAAGGCGAATGTCATCCAAACGTCCTCTTAAGTCATCAGCATCACACTCGCAGTGCTCATCAAAAATCCCAAGTTGCACCTTTAAGTCATCGTTTTCTGTATCATGCAGTTCCTGTAGAGTGATATCAACAGAAATGTATAAATTTTCACTAATTGTAGAAATACTTCCATTTCAAATTACAGAACAAACTATCATCTCATATTGTATTCAATTACTAAACACTAACATATACAAAACATATTGCTTCTTCTAACTGCAATGTAGTTTTTGACATTTTAAAACGTAGATAATTAAAGTTACAATAGAACAAGCACTGTACTGCAAGTATCAATAAACACCAATAAAATATGGTTGGCCAGCCTCTGCTTGTAAAAATGTAATTTACAATATCAACAGGGGAATTAAAGTCACACTAACCAATCGTAAATCGTTTTGCACGACTTTAAGCCTTGGTGTGTGGCGACTGTGCGAGAACCGGAAGAAACTCACACACAGGTGTCACAAACCTATTGACCAGCAGCTGCGTGGCCGATTGGACACAAGTATTTAACGCCACAAGTTAGGTGCGGGTGAGATTCACCCGGAGCCGCGCAGCCTAAATCTGGAATGGTAGATTTGCCCAGGGCTGAGATTGTTTAGCTAACACACCCTAATACACCCTTATTACTATTACTTAAAGGATGAGTGCACTGTAAAATCAAGTTATGTTGATTTGGAAGCTGCAGCTATAAATATACTGTTGCCATATTTTTTTTACCTATGCCCCTCCAGAGCCTACCTTTGTGCCTTGAAAGTTTCTGACATCTTGTTACTGGTTTGTTGAATGTTAAGCTCTGCCCCTTTGAGATTTCCTCTGCTTTCTCCTGCTTGAGCCTCAAACACGAATGCCTGTGAGTTCCGTGCACACGCACGTGCACGGAACTCACAGAAATTACAGTTTGAGGCTCTAAAAGGGGAGTGCACAAAACTCACAGGCATTACCATTTGAGGTTCAAGCAGGAGAAAGCAGAGGAAATCTCAGAGGGGTGGAGCTTAGCATTCAGCAAACCTGTAACAAGATGTCAGCAACTTCCAAGGCACAAAAGGTAGGTTCTGGAGGGGCATAGGGAAAAAAAAACATGGCAACAGTATTTTTAAAGCTGCAGCTTCCAAATCAACATAACTTGATTTTACAGTGAACTTATCCTTACAGTGACATCACCTTACCTCTGCTAGCCCCTCTGCCCCGGGGGAGAAGCACCAAGACTTAATGCTGGGGAAAACAGGAAGTACCTGGGGCAAAAATTGACAGTTGAGAAGGGGAGCCTATTAATGCTGGCAGGTTGGTCACATGGCTGAAAACAGGAAGAGTTCAAGCAGGAAGTAATATTGCTGAACCTTTCCAGGAATATCTTCAAACAAATTTTATTTAGAGATGGTATCCTTACTAGTTTGGAAGATTTGGAGACCACAGTTACTCTTTAAACAGTAAATGCAGTTTAAAAAAGCCAGTTTAACATGTGTTTTGAGTAACATTTAAATTTCGTTTTTAAGCAGAATGATAGATATTACATTTCACACTTGATAAGGAACTTGTTATTTTTTGCACATTTCGTTTACAAACTTGCAATGATACTCATGTGTCACCTAAATTAAAACTATCAATAAAAGCTTTACTCGAGAGCTGGTTCACATGAGTAGGCCCAATACTCCAGATTACAACATACCAATTGGTAGTCTCTTGGTCGGGAAATAAAGTGCCCGCACCAACCATGCAGTTCATTGAAGACCAAAGTATTGGACATGATATAATGCTTTGGTCTGATCACTCAGACCAGCCTACTTGGTCATAAAGTATTTGGGAACAATTGGTTGAGTCAGAAATTAAAGCAGATGTTTTGTCCCGATTCACCAAAAAATTGGACCCTGAGTACGAGCCTTAGGGAGTATATATAAAATATACAGGGTTTCATCAGCAGTGGCTAACATAAATATATAGCCTTAGTATCAAAAGGTTAGAAAATTTTAGAATTTATTCTGTCATTTTTGCAACAACAACAATAAAAAAATCATTCTTACTTTAAGGATATGGTTCAATCCAGAGCGCATCAGTTCACTTCGGATGTGAACTCGGTAATCCAACTCGTCCCCTTGTGATATCAAACCATTGATAAGCTGCATACAGCTCACCTAAGATTAAAAAAATAACATTGTTTTACAGTATGCACCATGTTTGCAATATAGATTAAAAAGAATACTAATTGAACATTTGTGGATACATACCATAATCAGTAAAAATTTATTAATTCATCGGTACAAATATTTATTAATTCATCGGCAGTTAGACTAACAGAACAAAGTAAATGAAAATGAAGGAGATGGCATAAATCTTTATGTTGTGTGTTAGTTTCTGATGTAGAACAGAATATGTAAGAAAAATCAGTAAATGGGCACATAATCAAGAATTAAAAGTATATTAATGGGCACGTTCTCTTGTAAAACAAAAAAGACTTCGGTGAGTACAAAATCCCCTTTTCTCCTTCAGCCAGTCAGGGGGACCCAGGACAGAAAAAGGGGACATTCCAAAGTCCCACTCATCAATAAAGGAGGGCGGTAACAAAATCTAAACCTCCACTTCTTGTAGAAAATTTCCCAAGAGCAGCATCTAAAAAGGCAAAACAAGGAGTCTGTAAAATCAAATGAAAGTATTGATAGAAGACCAAGTTGCTTCCCCACAAATCTGGTCCACTGAAGCTTCTTTGTGAGCTGCCCAATAAGCAACCAAAGCCCGAGTAGAGTGGGCTGCAATCTCATAGCATTGGAGGACCACAGAACGAATCCATGGAGCCAGGGTCTGTCTCTAGGGGACCTGCCAGGAGCGCAAACAGAGCCTGTGAGGAGCGAAAACCTTGGGTCCGAGCTAAGTAGACCTTGAGAGCCCGGGCTACATCCAGATGATAAAGTCTTTATTCATTATTTTAAGACGGGTGAGAAAAAGCCGGAACCACAATGTCCTGATTAATGTGAAAAGAAGAGACCACCTTAAAAAGAAAAGAAGAATGCAGGCGGAAAATCACCCTGTCCTCGTGAAGAATTAGACAGTCTAGACTGACTGACAGAGCTGCCAATTAAGAAGACCTACGAATAGAAGAAATAGCCAGTAGAAAGTGCTTCTTCCAAGAAAGACAAGTTAGAGAGACAGATTCCAAAGGCTTTAAGGGAGCGGACTTCAGAGCCCTGAGTACAAGGCAAAGGGTCCAAGACTGAACCAGAGATTGCCTAGCAGCATGCAAATGAGACACCATCTGTAGGAAAGTAATGACGTCTTGTTTGAGAACTAGATGTTTGTGAAAAGATAGACAGAGCAGATACCTGAACCTTTAAAGAACTGGGGGACAGTCCTTTATCTAGAACAGACTCTAAGAATCAAAATAGTCAAGAGAGAGCAAAACAGTTTGAGGGGAAAAATCAGCAGGATATGTACCTCATAAGTACAGATTCTGAGGTATATTCTAGCAGAGGAAGGCTTCCTGCCTGCCATCATTGTTAAGACTACTGACGAAGGAAAACCTCTCCTCAATAGTGCGGATTAAAAAAACATGCCGCTAAATTGAGACGTTGAAGCTCCGGATGATGGAGATAGAAGGTCTAGGCACAGGGGTAGCGGAAAGGGGGTTCCACCGCCAAGCCGAGAAGGTCCGAATACCACGAGCGACATGGCCACTGAGGAGCTACAAACAGGACTGGGACACCCTCCCTCTTTACCTTCAGCATTCTTGGAATCATGGCTATTGGGGTAAAAGCGTCGACCAGGCAAAAGGACTAGTGGACCAAGAAAGCATCTATCAATAGTACTTGCGGATCCCTCGCTTTGGATCAGAAGGTCTGAATCTTGTGATAGTTCAAAGATGCCATAATGTCTATGTCTTGCATTTCACACATGAGAAAAAGCTCCTTAAAGACTTACTGGTGCAGGGCCCATTCTCCAGGGTCCAGATATCTGAGAAAATGTCCATGTCATCTGAGAAAGTTGGCCTCGTTATTCAGGAGTCCTGGGATATAAATTGTGAATAGAGCTGGTAAATGTTGTTTTGCCCAGGATAGGATAGAATGAACCTCTGTCATGGCAATCTTGCTTTGAGTGCCTCCTTGGTGGTTCAGATAGGCCACAGATGTGGCATTGTCTGATTGAATTTGATCACCCTATCCGGAAAGCAGGGGTGTCCAAAAGAAGAGAGCTCTGAAGACTGCTCTGAGCTCCAGCACATTGATGGGTTGGCTGGCTTCTTCCAGGGACCACAATCCCTGGACCTGATTGGAGTCAAACACTGCATCTCAGTCCTGAAGACATCCCAGTTCTGTGGACACGACCATCCAGGGAGGAAGGCAGAGCAATAGCCCTGCCCTCAGGTTGGAATCAAGAGTCCACCAGGAAAGGGACTTCCGAATGTGCAGTGGAAGCGGAATCATCTTGTCTAAATGACACCTGATGCTTGTCCCACGTATTAAAGAGATGGATCTGAAGGGGGCAAAGATGAAAGATCCCATTGGGAATGGCCTCTGCTTGCCCTCCAGTCTTGCCCACCAGTCGCGTTATTTGTCTCACTGATATGTTGGAGACCCTCATCGCTTGGAGCCCCAGTGTCCTCATGGATTGAGCTTGTGCAGGGTGTAGTACCTTTTTACAACTTATGTTTGAAAACATTTTGTTGACATACTGATCTCATTTATAAGCCCACTCTTTTACTTCTCGACCAATTAAAGCATACGTCACCACTGCTTCTGATAGAGGAGTGATAGAGAGTAACGTTAATAGATCTCTGGTAACAGGATTGTTATTAAACACACAAGCACATCCTAATTAATTATACAGACTATGCATGAACAACCAAAATATTTACTTCTTCGCTTTAGAAAAAACAAATTAAAGAAACAATAAAATTCAAGTACAGTAAAGAAATACCTTTACTGCCACTGGAGATCCACTTTTTAAACCATCTAAAAGAGGCTTGAAGCGTTCCATTTCCACCATCTCTGCTCTTTCCGTAAGGGCTTCAAGAACACGTTCATGCCTGAAAAAGTATTGGCAGTATAAATTAATTTTAAACTTCAATAGTCTTATTCAACTGGAAATCTATGTAATAGGAACTATTAGGTCTAAAAAAACACATTGGTATTTTTTTACACATACCAAATTTACACCATAATCTTTTAAAAAGAATGTGTAAACCTCGTACAGATATAAGATGCTCTCGGCTGAAGCAATGTTCAAAGACCAATCACTTTGGCCAACAATCATATATGTGGCAGCTTGCTAGATGGAATTAATAGTAACCCATCCTGCTGGATAAATGCACGACCGATTGGAGATGCCACATGTAAGATGTTTTATATGCTTTAAAATAGTTGCCTTGTTATAAACTGAACAATGTAAAAAATCTAATCCAAGTTTGCACACTACAGCAGACATTGTCTAAAATTTGTTTACAGGCAACATATCGCTGCAGCTTCTGTTTCAAAGTACATAAAATTAACAGTGGTTTTGAGAACAAATAAATGGAGTTTGTGTATAGGATACTTGAAACATGTCTAATATATACCGGTAAGCAAATGTACTAGATAATAATAATCGTCAATTAAAAGAAAATTTAATAGCTGCAGGCTTTTATTATTTCTTTCTAGATTTTCCTAAATTCTGCAGCTCTTCTAAGGACTAGGTCCCACTACTGCATGCCGGAGTGCGATTTGCCCCTCCATTCACGCTTCCGGTTCGCATTTCCAGTGCAATGCTACCGGGCAGTTTCCACTGTATGCACTGCGGTCCAGTCCATTATTGGTTCACATGTGTGCATGACTTTTCGTGTGGGTCCCATGCGTGCCAATAACATGATATGGCCCGGAACGCATCACACAAGGACTATCACGCACAGCAGTGCATTGCAAAAATCCTGCATGCGCCGCTGTGCTTGATAGTGGGACCTAGCCCTAACAGAGTATGTCCTGGACATTTTCACATAGTTCCAAGTTAGAACTCACATGCTCTGTGAGTTCTGTAGCCCCTCTTCCTCTCAGAACCTTACAGAGCTGTAAAGTAAAGGCTCATACACAGGTGGGATCATGTTGGCCGTCCCCCCGGCGTGTATGCCGGCCGTTTTGGGTGACAATCTTTCCATGTATGGGTGCGTCTTCAGCTGACGAATCGCCCATACACGGAATGATCACTGGCAAAAACGGACATGCATACACAACGTGCATCGTCCCTACGATCACACGTGTGTATGAGCCTTAACTACTTTCTATAACCTCTCTGTACTCAAGACTGAACAATCAGAAAACCAATCACAAATCGCAAGGAAGGAGGCTTATTTATATTTTAGCTTTATTTCTCCTTTAAATCATGGCCATGAAATGTGGGTAATGTATAGTATGGTCAATCTTACATGTTCTCTGGATGTGGCAAGATACACAGGGCAGAAAGCAATCGCAATGAATCGATCATCATGGCGGGGACAGAGGAATCAACAGCTCTTGCTAATAGCAAAACACCATCTCCTGCTTCCAACATTGTCTTAATCCCATACTTGAGGGTGGAGGGGGAAAAAACAAAGAAAAATTAACACCGATAAACTATTTAACTATATATTCAGCTTTCCCCCTTTAAATTGTTTGTTTATCAGTTAATACATAACACAAATGTCAAGCAAATTGTGACATCCTGAATAACGATATATATATCCCTTATATTATATAAATATATTTATATCTTCAAAGGAGATTGCATTGAGTGTTTAGGAGCTACCAATGAGGTGGGAGTATAGGATATTACATATAGAAAAGGTGTATCTATGTGTGTACTCTCACTATTACCATTTATGTATATAAAGAATAGCACTGACTTATATTAGGTACAAGACAAAATACATAAACTTACTTACAGAGCTGAGATTCCTATTTCAAAATGGAATGGTCAAATGGCAGCTTAAACCACACCCGTGTCTGCTCCATGTGATAGGAAGTGTAATACAAAAAAAGTTTCTGTCTCCTACACAGGATGTTATGTGTATTGTAATGTACATATAAACTAAGGCTCCTGTGTAAAGATTCTATATCCACTGTATCCACACATAGCAAAACATTATATATAATATATACATACACGTTGTGTAATACTACCTTTCTTCAATCAATACAATGTTACTGTAACAATGTATAGTATTATAGTATTAGTATTGTATTAAGACATGTTACTTAAAGGGTATCTCCACCCCCCAAATTAATTTTCTCTGTAGTGTAGGGTACCCGAGCACCCCCTCAAAGGCCATTATAGTTTTGTACAAAAAAAACAACCAGAAACAGACTTACCACTTTTCGTTTCCATGGCTCTTTGCTACCGGCTCCCTGCTTGCCGGAAGTTGCAAACAGGGGCTAGACCTGCAGCCGCATTTGTGATTGGCGTTTTTTTTTTACAAAAGTAACATGCCAGTTGGGGGTGGGTAGGGGTACACTACACTACAGAAAAGTATTAACCATTTTATGACCGTTTATACGCGAGTGGTAAGTTGGAACCTTTTGCAAGTATTTACAAGTCACAAATTTATTGCACTGCACTATTTCCAAAAAACGTGCAAAATGGTGCCGGCACTACAAATCCCTAACTAACCCAATAGCACAAAGGTTAGCATGGAATTTGAACTTATTTTCCTGTTAGCACAGGATATTGCTTCTCCCTGTTAGACAAACTTACAAACACTAAACAATACAAAGGCTAAGGGCAACAATATACCAAGTTGCATTTTGTTTTGTTTAAATTCTCCTTTAAATTCAATGTTTCTACTTGACTGAGCAGCGTGACATTTCTAATTTATATTTTGTAAATAACAGAGAATTTGCCAAGCAGGCAAGTCTAACTGTAATAAAAAATAAAACACTGTAGTCAGCCAGGTACAGCTTTATAAAATCACAAAACAATTTCTAATATTCTGTGGTCTAAAATAAAAGGACTTTCAAAAGTAATCCTTTGTCTCACTTCACCTCATTGAATGTTAGTATCGCAGCAAGGGTTCAGCTCCATATATTAAAGAAATGTCTGTCCTTTCTGTTAATGTCACCAGATATACCCTTTACCAGCGATGCAGCCTTAAGTTATGCGCTGTTGTGTCTAGAAGATGGGAAAGAAACAGCGATGCGTGTCTATAAGTGAAGTCAGCTAAAGGAAGGAGCAGATATTTCTTTAAATTTTGGGGTACCAGATCTTCCGAGCCCTTTCTCCCAGAATGTTCAGCAAGTGGTCAATTAGAAGAGGAGACATGGGAATATATTTTGATAGTCCTTTGTTTTTAGACCATAGCTCCCTTTAAAGGGACTTCAAAATTCTAACAGCTTGAGTACTTTAAATATACTGCTTACATTAAATATTTATAGAAGTCTGATAATATGGCAACTTCCTACACATTAAAAAGAGACGTTCTTGCTGCTTATGTTCACACTTAACTGTAAAACCTAGCAAAGTGCAAATAACTGCTATTGATGCACATCAACCACACTTTACAAAATAAAACGCTGTCCATCCTGTACAGAAGCAATATGAATTTAAAAAAAAAAAAAACTTACATTGTTATTCATAAAAGCTTTTAAGCATCTTATGATTTCATGTTGACTTTTCGTATCACGGAACCTATTAAACAAAAAAAGAAAATCACTCAATTAAAATAGGCGCAAATGTTAATCTTTGTGCAATGGCCAACAAAACAGGTATCATTAATTTCAAACCATTTTTTCCCCCACAAAATCATTTTTAAAGGGCAATGGTCACTCCCAAAACTAAAATTTAACCCACTACTGGCCTTACTGTGTAGTTCCTTGCCTCTTTGCTCCTTTTGGTTCTCCTGCAGTGCCTGTCCAAATTCCAGGAAAGTGAAGGGTAGGAGCTGTCTTCCTGCCAAAAGGTTTCTGCCTCTTCTGTTGCTTCTGGGAGGTAGTGTGACATGCACAGGGGAGCCCATTCCCCCCTCCCTCCCACAATCCAGATCCATCCTTTGAAGCCATTGCACCTAGCGTGAAACCCTTTGGGCATATCGTAAATGCCCCCTGCCCACCCCTAAAAGCGGAGTTATTTATTTTATATAAAATATATCAGAAGGCTACTTACAGAACTTCTTTCCCGCAGCGCTCTCCATTGATGGCAGAAGTGTCTGTAATTGGCTGCCTCTCAGCCAATTACAGACATGGCTGCCGGTCCGGCCCCTGCTTGCAAGCTCCGGCAAGCAGGGAGCCCGATCAGTTTGATTAGTCTCAAACATTTTGACCATGACTATGTGACCACTTTTCAGTAAAAACATCTGTGTTCAGGCCATCTTCCATCTCAAAAAACAAGCAGTCTAAAACCAAATGTTAATAGAGGCCGGACTGACTTTTTAAATTTTTTGAGACATTATTCTGCTTCCAGCTAAAATAATTCTCTTTAAGAACACTGATCAAATAATGGCATCTGATACTTATTTAATTATTGTCTATAATAACATGCCCACATTTTGTACTTACTGTGCATTTTCATCAAGAAGTCTTTTGAAAATGTCTAGCAGGCATGACAGACCTTCTGAACCAAAATTTTGGACCCAACTGAAAAAAAAGAAAGGGATATTTGATGCAAACGCTAGAAGTACAATTTGGTCCAATTCAAATGAAAGTCTAGATACATTATTGAAATGAGGTCTAAATGATAAGCCTGTCTGGTGCAATCCCATCGGTGATGTTATATACTGTATGCTGATAGTGTCTCTTTGCATCGCAAAGTTCCGGTAACTGTTTCTGCACCATTATCTGGAGTTAAAAACTGCTGAAAGAGTGCCGCTATCACCATATAACATTGATTGCGGTAACTAAGCGATATAACATTGGTTAGTGTGACTTTAACTCCAAAGCAGAAGTGGTGAGCCTTTTGGTGCATCGCTATATTAGTGTCTAACTGGAGGGTGCTTATAATAAATATTTAGCTGTGCAGGTGTTAAGCTCTTAGAGAGGCAGCACTGATAATCACACATTTTTATAGCAAGTTAAAATTCTAAAGCAGCTCATTTTATAGGGAATTATATGAACTTAAATGTAGATCTGTACAACTAAATATAAAAAGAAGATAAGGTAGCAACAGACTGAATTTTTAGCATTCCATTTAGCTAGGGGACTAATGTTACCTAGTCACAATGCTTACCTGTTTGGATTCCTGCCTTAATTTACCCAAAAATTATGTTTCTCTTTCGGCCTAGGGGGGGCCCAGGCGCAGCAGGGGTTAAGTACTCTACTTCCAGGAGCGGACACTTGAAATTTAAAGACTTCACAGGCTCAGGTGCTCCTCCCCTTACCTTATATAGCGCAGCACCAGGAGCCTGCTTCAGTTCTTCAAGTGTCCGCTCAGGATTTGGACTACTACACCTGTACAACTACAAGGAATTACCTTACAGAGGATAGGGGAACAACTGGATATAATTTCCTTCCAGCTTTCCTCCAACATACCTTACGCAGCAGTGGGCTATTCACCCACTCCTAGCATACCTGGTACCTACCTTATGCAGCAGTGGCCTATCCACATACTCCTAGAGTACCTGTGACCTGCTTGGGGACAAATATCTTGTCAGCTACCAGGATATCCACTCGATTGCACTTCGGTGGAACATGCTGTAGCTCTCAGCAGCTCCGGTTTCCTGCTGATCCTGGCAAAGCCACAAGTAAGTGGAAACTTCGCCTCTGATTTAGGATGCGCGCGGTTTTCCCACAGGCACCTACTTGGCCACCTTTGGTAGGACCTCCGGTCCTTAGGAAAGGGGGACAGGAGCTCCTCCCGGCTGGCGGGAACTTCTCCTTCCTGGTGAAGTCATTGTGGGGGCGGGACTTCCTACTCTGCTGCCGCTCGGATCATTCCTGCTGCCTTCACTGCCTCTCTCTGTCGGCTACATAGACAAAAGCCTCCGGACCTTCCAGACTCAGGGGCTCCTCTCCTATTACCTCCCAGGCCCTGTATTTTTATATCTTTCTCTGCTTTTCTTTCCTCTTAAGCTACTAATAATTTCTTTTGGTTAAGGACTCAGGTACTGCAGTATCCTGCTCCAAGACCCAATATTCTTGGTGGGGAAGCTTCTTTTTACATTACATTTCCATTTTTAAAAAAAAAGTTCCTTGTTTTTTCTATCTCCTTTCTTATGGCCAGCAAGGGGTCGCTCCTGTCACGCCAGAAGGGAAATAAAAAACCTCTCACCACATCTTAGGTGTGTGCGATCTGCCAAACAAAATTACCTTCGGGCCAATCAGGTCCAAGGTGCGCCTCATGCAACTCTGCCCAGGAACTACCTCATATGCCCCTAACTCAGCCGACCAAGAACATGACTGGGAAAAGTCTATTTGTGAATCCTTAGATTCTCTTGAAAATGCATCTGCAGGGCCTGCTCTAGACGCAGCCCCTCAGGGGACCCCTCAGGAATATGAACCAGAAGTCCTTAGCTTCTGTGTCCTCTCTGTCTGCTTCTATTTCACAGGTACTTCAATCTGAACAGCTAATAACTTCAGTCAGGGATTGCAGACCTACCAGATGACAGGAGCCAATCTCCTTTACGGTCAGAATCAATTCAAGAGGACGATGATGTCCCTGAAGAATGTGAGGTAGACTAGGAGGCTCCAGAACAGGAGCCTCAGACAACGTTTACAGCAGAGACTGTTGACTCCCTAATCAGGTCAGTGCTTTGTGCCCTAAATATTCCTTTTTCTCCCGAGTTAAGAAATCCTTGGTGCAGTTTCCCTCCTACGAACAACTAGATAAGATTGTTCTTCAAGAATGGTCTTCCCCAGAGCGCCGACTACAACTATCTCTCCATTTCAATGTTATGTTTCCATTTCCCAAATCAGACATAGATAGATGGTCCTCCCTTCCCACAGTCGACTCTCCATAAGGCCCAGCTCTCTAGAGCCACTACTTTCCCCCTTTCAGAAGTGGCAACATTTAAAGATCAAAATGATCGTTGCATTGAGGACTTCCTAAAAATATCTTTTTCAGCCTCAGGAGTCCCTCTACGCCCCACTTTCGCTTCAGCCTGGGTAGCTAAAGCCATGGAAGTATGGCTCTATCAACTATACCAGGAACTCGGATCAGATCAAGCCAAATCCCCCCTATTAGAAATCATACAGGATATAAATCGATGCCGCAGTATATATTGGGGATGCGGCCTTAGAATCAAGTAGACTCACTGCTAGGTCCTCTGCCTCCGTAACGGCGTCACATAGGATCTTATGGTTGAAAGCATGGACTGCCGACCACACTTCCTAGAGAGCCCTCACCAGCCTTCCTTTAGAAAAGATCACTTCTCAGGCAACAGGAGGAAAGAGTACCTCCCTCCCCCAAAACAGGACCTGCAGGCTTCCCACTTTTCACAGAAATCCGTCCTTTCGGCCTTTTCACTCCTCCCCAAGGCCCTCCTTTGAGAACAATCCTCAGGCCCCTCCCCCAAGAAGAGGTGCCCCCCTGGCCCACCAAATGAGGCTCCTTTCGACCTATGGGAAATAAACCCAAATCAGCACGACTATCCTCCCAAAAATTGGGTAGGAGGTCGACTGAGATTCTTTCACGAGACATGGAATTGCCCATCCACAGATGCCTGGACCCTAAACCTCATCTCTCACGGATACCACATAGAATTTTCATCCCTCCCACCGAATCGCTTCTTTCCCTCCAATTTTCCCAGGTCACCACTCAGACGCAAAGCACTCCAAAAAGCCATAAAATTACTCCTATTAGCAAAAGTAATAATAGTACCAGTTCCAATCATGCACAGGTTTTGGGGTTTCTACTCCAACCTTTTACTAGTCCAAAAAAAGGATGGCTCTTTCTGCCCGCTCTAAAGGAACTAAACCAGTATGTCAGACAGTCTAACTTCAAAATTGAGTTCCTGAGATCTATCATTTTAGCCATAGAACCAGGGGACTTTTTGGCGTCCCTCGATATTCAGGATGCATATCTTCATGTCCCCATAAAGCAGGGCCACCACCGTTTCCTCAGGTTCGCAATTCGAAACCTCCATTACCAATTCACAGCCCTGCCCTTCAGTCTATCTTTGGCTCCCCGCGTCTTCACCAAAGTGATGGCCTGCCAAGCAACCTTCAAGGCATTTTTCTGGACGACCTATTAACCAAGGCCCCCACCTTTCATCTGGCGTCAACTCATGTTTGCAGATACTAACCTCCTTCGGCTGGATAGTCAATCCACGCAAATCTTCCCTCCTTCCCAACCCCCGCATGACATTTTTGGGAATGTTGTTCGACACTTCCCTTCAGAGGATATTCCTCCCGCCAGAAAAGAGAAAATCACTCAAGCGTCTGGCTCTCCAGGCCATATACGGACCATTAATCTCATTTCGCCAAGCTATGAGGCTAATCAGGAAGATGGTGTCAGCCATAGAGGCAGTCCCATACGCGATGTTTCATTTACGGCCTCTCCAACACCACTTATTAACAGCATGGAACAAGTCTCTGGAATCTCTAGATTCCAGAATCTCTCTACCCCCTTCAGTCAGACGTTCTCTGGTCTGGTGGACAGAGAATGCCAATCTCCAAAAGGGGAACTACCTCAGTGGACAGTGGTCTCCACAGACACAAGTCTGTCAGGGTGGGGGGCAGTTTACGGGTCGTAGACGACTCAAGGTACTTGGTCCCCAGAGGAATTTCTCTTACCAATCAATGTCTTGGAACTCCGAGCCATATTTCTGTCTCTCTCTCATTGGACCACTTCCGATTCAGTCAGACAACGCCACAGCGGTGGCATCCATCAACCACCAAGGGGCACGAGGAGCGACATGGCCATGGAGGAGTCTTACCGGATCCTCTCATGGGCAGAACACAACATCCCAGTCATATCAGCAATCTTCATCCCAGGAATCCTGAATGTGGAAGCAGACTTCCTCAACCGACACACTCTGGTCCCAGGGAAACGGTCCCTTCACAAGGAGGTTTTCTTGGCCCTGACAATCGGTGGTGGGTGGGTACCAGACATAGATATGATGGCATCACTTCACAATCACAAAGTCGCCCTCTTTTGCTCAAGAACACGAGATGCACAGGCATGCCTAATGGACGCACTAGTAGTTTTGTGGACATTCCGGTTGGTATATGCCTTTCCTTCGATAGCCATGATCCCACAAGTCCTCAAAAAGATCAACTAGAATAGACGCCAACAATATTCATCACCCCCAGGTCGCCAAGAATATGGTTCATGAATCTACTAAAAATGTCAGTGGAAGACCCATGGCCTCTACCTCTTCATCCGGACCTCATCTCTTAAAGGCCTGTTAATCCATCTGGATCTCAACCGCCTTAGTTTGACGGCGTGGCGGTTGAATCTTCCATCTTGAAGAATAGAGGTATTCCATCATCAGTCATACCCACCATGTTGGCGGCATGGAAACAGTCTTCCTCTAAGGTTTATCATTGCATCTGGCAAAGATGTCACCTGGGCAAACTCTAGGAGTTTTTCTCCTCATACTTTTGTGTTGTCCAGACTGTTGAGATTCCTACAGTTGGGACTGAACAAACGTCTCTCCCTAAGTGCTCTTAAGGTTCAAATCTCAGCGTAAGATGTTCAAACTTTTTTGCAAGGGGTGGCCAATCTCCGTCCGCCCTCGCAAACAATCTGTCCAGCCATGGGACCTCTCACTAGTCCCCTGGGTCCTCCAAGGCCCTCCTTTTGAACCTCTCCCATCCATAGCGCTATCACCTGAAATAGGACATCATCGTTCCAGCCTTGTATCCTCGACCAACTTCTCCCAAGGAACAACAGTTGCACTCCCTGGATGTTGTCAGAGCTCTCAGGATATGTTTCTAGAACGGAATATTTTCGTTCTTCCAAGGCCCTGTTCATCCTCTTGGCAGGTCCTCTCAAGGGATCCAGAGCGTCTTCTCAGACCCTAGCCAGATGGATCCGTAATCTCATTCTGCGTTGCTATTCAGAAGCAGGAACTGCTCCTCCCTAGTGGGTTGCAGCTCATTCAACAAGAGCACTAGGTGCTTCATGGGAATCATGGGCGGGGCCTCCATTGATCAGATTTGCAAGGCAGCCACAAGATCTTCTATTAACACATTCATAAAATTTTACAGATTGGATGTGTTCGCTTCAGCTGAAGCGACCATCGGTCGCTTGGTGCTGCAAGCTGCAGAGGTTTAAATCTTCTGCCCACCCTGTGCTGGTCGGGACTTTGGGACGTCCACTGCTGTGCCTGGAATTTTGTTCTTACCTGTAAAATCTTTTTCTCTGAAGCCGAAGGGGGAACCAGAACCGGCCCTCCCTTAGGTTAGTTAAACTAGTTTCTGGTTAGGATAGTTACCCTGTTTTAAGTTTGGGCTTGTTGCCAGAAAAGTTTTATGTTTCCTTTATTACTTACTCTCCTGCGCTATCTGTCTTTGGGACAAACTGAAGCAGGCTCCTGGTGCTGGGCTATATAAGGTAAGGGGAGAAGCACTTGAGCCTGTGAAGTCTTCAAATTTCAAGTGTCCACTCCTGGAGGTGGAGTACTTAACCCCTGCTGTGCCTGGGTCCCCCTTCGGCTTGAGAGAAAAAGATTTTACAGGTAAGAACAAAATCTCTTTTTTGATGTTTGTTCTCTTTTAATATAGCATTCAAATTACATAATTTATTATTAAAGGGTATGTCCATTCAAAAATTAACTTGCTTTCTATCTGTTTTACTGAAGAACAGGAGGTAAATGCACTATTTCTTACCTCCCGTTCTTCAGTAAATCTTGCAGGAGAGCAGGAGAACTTACCAGGATCGTTCCACGCTGACAGAGCCGCGGCCTAAATCCCCGATACCTCCACTGCTTCCACTCTCCTTAGCACAGTGTGCGCATGCGCGCACTGTACAAAGGACTGGAGATGCTTCGGAGGTGTCTGGGATTTCGGCCGCGGCTCTGTCAGCGCTGGAACGATCCCGGTAAGTTCTCTCAGATTTACTGAAGAACGGGAGGTAAGAAATAGTGCATTTGCCTCCTGTTCTTCAGTAAAACAGATAGAAAGAAAGCATTTTTGAATGGACATACCCTTTAATGTTATAGTATTAATTTTACTGCTGGATCTTATTATTCCACCAAAATTTTTTAAAAGATATCCAGCCGACATCATCAGCAGTGGTGCATCTGTTTTGACTTAAGCCAGTAATAAGGGTAGCTACTTTATGCTAATGCCTGTTCCCTAGTTTGCCAATTGCTGAATAGAAAGGCAATGACAAAAGGGCCAGGAAAAGTTAGCTTTCCAGCCCTACAAGCTGTTGTAAAGATGGATATTTCTAAAAGTTTAAAATTAAAAAGAATAAGAGTGCAATATATATGTATAGTGCTTACATTTTTTTAATGCCTCTTACCTGACAGGGTTATTGTTTAAAGACACTCTAAGTGACTCTAAACAAGCAAGGAGAGTGCTATCCCCTAAACCAGATTTCAATTCTTGGATATACATTTGTGCAGAGCGAGAACTCTCCTTTTTGCTCATACCCTAAATTGGACAAAAAAGGAAAGAAAGAAATATTAAATTGATTGACATCAACATAGTACAAGATTCCATGTTAACACTTCACTAATTTTTCTCTACTGAAAAGACTTACAGCTTTGGAGGTGTGAAGATACTGGGATACCATCTCTCTTTTAATAGACATCTCTTTTGCTCGTAGAGGCTGCTGTTTCTCCGGGTTAAGATTCATATCATTCTGCGTTCATTTATATAGGAATGTTGGGAGAGCAAAAAAAATGTCAATAGTAGACGAATACTCTGAAAAAACTTGCATTAAAGGGCATGTCCACCCTTATTATCAACTTTTAGCATGTAATAGAATACAGTCCCCCAGCCCCAACCGCTATAAAATTAATTTAAGAAAGTGACCAGATGTTTACTTACCTTCCCTCTCTCCTCTGCCGGCCCTCTCTTGCAAGACAATGCAAGCAGGGGTGGGACCGGCAGCCGCGTCCGTGATTGGCTGAGAGGCGCCAATCACGGACGCGGCTGCCGGCTTCTCAGAATGGAGAGAGGGAAGGTAAGTAGAGTTCTGGGGACTTTCTTAAAATTATTTTTTTGCGGTTGGGTCTGGGGGAAGTTATTCTATTATATGGGCAAGGGGTTTTATGGTACGGGGAAGGATAGCAAAACGGGAGGGAGAGGGAGTGGGAGAAGGGCTGCAGTACGCATGCCAAACTTCTCCCGGAGGCCAGATAGGAGGCGGAGTCCTATATGGACACTGCTATCCTCCTGGTGGGCAGTTTTTGGGACTTTGGGGGGGGGACTACAGGAGAACCTTATGGAGCTGGGATGTAAGGTAAGGATTTTACTACACTACATGGTGGGGCCATTAATGGGGGGATTATAGTTTTGGGGGTGGACATGCCCTTTAATGTACACTAATTAAGGCTAATAAAAGAAAAATGCAGGTAAAATTGTTAGGTGTTGTAATGTACAATAAAATAAATAAAGTAACATTTTTTATACCACGTTCAACTCAAATCACTTAACATGTCACAAAGTTCAGTAATTGGTGGTAGGATAAAGCTTTGTCACAGAGGATGCAATCTACAGGTCTGCAAATGCTGCACTGAACAGGTTTCAGTCTGGATTTAAAGGGTATACCCAAAGAAAAATATCTATAGTATAGGGCACCCTAGCCCACCCCCAACCGCCATATTTGTTGAGTTAAAAAAGCTGCAGAAATGTACTTACATGCCTTCATTCCCCAGGCGCTCTGATCCGGGCCCTCTGCTTGCTGGAACTGCGAGCAGAGGGCCGGAACTGCAACCACGTTTGTCCTCTGAGAGGTTTCTGGCACACGCAGGGGAGCCTCTCAGCCAATCACAGAGAGGAAGCAGGGAGCAATGACTCACCAACAGCTCCTACTCTTCACTTTCCTTAACTTTAAAAAGGCACTGCAGGAGAACCATTCGGAACAGAGATGTAAGGTAATGATTTTTAAACATTACACAGTGGGGCCAGTAGTGGGTTGAATTTTAGTTTTGGAGGTGGATATGCAATTTAAACACCTCCAGGGATGGGCAGTTCTTACTGACAGGGGTAATGAGTTCCATAGAGTCAAAGAGTGGGTGCAGCATGACAGAAGGCTCTGTGCCCAAAGGATTAGGTGGATTCTGGGGAAGACTAGGTTATTCATGTATGCCATGCCTGGCAAAAATAATTAGGTTTTCTTGAAAGCGTCATCAAAACATTCAGTTAGCCAACTAAAAGTATGACCTGCATTTTTATTTAATTTTTTCTTGTAATACTATATTAACTAAACTACAAATTTGTATGGTCAGCAATAATAGGGTCACCCCCTAAATATTTTCTATATTTAGTTGGTCTAATAAATATTTCACTGTTTGATTTTTGTATTTTTCGCAAGTCTTACTTGTAAATGTAATTTGTAATACAAAAGCAACTAAAAACTAACCTCACTTTTTCTTCTGTTGAACGTAAAACAAAAAAATGCACTACTACACTACTCCTGAATTAGTTAGTCTTTTCCTAAAATACTAAAAAAAAAATACTAAAAAGCTACTTTTTATATGGTCTAATCATATGGTCTTCTACTCTTACCTTCACAAAATCGTATACATTGATAGCTACATTTATTTACAAACCAAACTACAACAGTCAGTGAGTACATTTCACAATAACAAATCAGGGTTCTATTACAAAAATGAATAGACTTTTCTGGGAAATCAAATACCGTATATACTCGAGTATAAGTCAAATTTTTCAGGGTTTAAAATTAGCCTGAAAACCTAACCTCGACTTATACTCGAGTCAAGTCCTAATTTAGATGCAAATTCTGCAAATTACATATAGTAACCAGTAGGTGG
Organism: Hymenochirus boettgeri; assembly: GCA_019447015.1. Lineage (NCBI taxonomy): Eukaryota > Metazoa > Chordata > Amphibia > Anura > Pipidae > Hymenochirus > Hymenochirus boettgeri. The sequence goes on along the minus strand of CM033471.1, from coordinate 42,843,722 downwards.
CGCTGTGTTAACCTGTACAGAAAGTTACAGGAGCTGATCTGCCTTTACACTTCCTGCTTCCTGTATTCTGGCTGCTGGACTCACTCAGCACTGTCACTGGAATCTGTAAATCTGAAGGGTCTCCTCAGTTTGGGGCAAAAAACAGCTGCTAATACAGTGCAAAGGACAGCTTGAAAGTACAACTCTCAGGTGACATTTTTAACTATTGGGGTCAGAGAGTCCTTTACTATATGGGGGTCAGAGTTCCCTTTACTATATAGGGGTCAGAGGGCCCTTTACTATATGGGGTTCAGGAGAATTGTAGATGATGGTAAGCTTAAATGAAAGTTTACTGAACCTTGCCACTCCACATGTTTAGAAACTGAAACTCGCAACAACAAAGCATGCTGGGAGTTGTAGTTTCCAAACATGTGGAGTGCCAAAGAATTGGAGGTTACTGGTACTGGATTTGGCTATTACTGTATGGGATTCATGTATGGGAATTCAGCTGTCCATTTAAAGGGCAACTAAAGCCTAAAAACAACACAGAATCAGAAGGCAGTCGTGGTGATAATTTCTACCCTCGACTTATACTCGAGTCAATCAGTTTTTACAAGTTTTTCAGGTAAAAATAGGTACCTCAACTTATACTCGGATCGACTTATACTCGAGTATATACGGTAGTCCCTATAACAATTAATGTAGAATGTTTTGTTCCACTTGTCTGGGGCTTTTTTCTTAAATAGTTTAATTGCACAGGGTCCATTTGGACAAAATACTCTTAACAAGGAAAAGATCTGTAGGGCACAAAAGACTAATATTTCATACAGTCAGTCAACATACCAGCATCTGCTCAAACAAGTCAAGAACCGCATCATCCTGGAGCTCCTGCAAAGTATGCAAAGGAGTACTAGGGTAGTCCGAGTAGTTCGCAGAATTTCTGTGGGACGGATATGGCTTCTCCTTTTCCTTCTTTATTCTCATACTGGTAAATCGCTCCAGCTGAAAAGAATAATAATACACACTTACAATCAACTTTGTTTGTAATAAAACTGACAGAAATGCCTTTTGTTGTTTGATAAATCAATAGCTGCCACCCAAATGGATGAATTATCAGGAATGGGGGTAGGCCAAGGATGCAGAGTAAATAAACTGTACATATTGTATTGTTCTATTGTCTGCCTTGCTCGGGGTTGGGGTGTTGAAGCTATGTGGATGGAAAGCTCTAAAGTATGAGATTTACCAAAAGTTTTCATTTTCAGTGCTGTATATTGACAATAGATATGAATTTTTCAAATTCTAATTTTGTTTTTGAGGTACAGTAACTCTTTGTATTCAATATGGTGGATCCACTCTTAGGATCAAGCTATTTCAGAAGGCCTTTATTTTCTTTGTGCGTTAAATGACTGAAGACTGACAAAATGTTAACCTCTTCTTATATAAAACCAAATGGGTTTTTGTTGTGGTCTTTAATGTAAACACCCTGAAGTAAAATATGTCTTGTCTTTAGTCATGTAATAAAAATGACTAATGACTAGATCTAATGTCTGCAGCATTTATAAAAAGTAACATAGATAAGTAAATATAGCAAGGTGGCTCATAAGCATTCCTGGTTAGTTGCAGAAACTGCTTTCTCATTGTCATACATATCACTCAAATTTATTTAAAGACCTAAGGGTTTTTTCACATGAATAGCAGAGTGCGGTTATGTGAACGTTTCTGAGCGGTCCCTCGACAGTTGCCACTAGTGAAACGCTAAATGTAGCATTTCTCTATCCGCAAACATCTGGAACCACTCAGGGTCCGAGAAAAGCAAAGCACTAGTTATAAGGAGAAAAAAAGTGATAGTTTATGCTCTTATGTAGCTTTAAAAATATGCTTGACCATTTAAGTCCCATCATCCTATTTTTATAAATAGAATATAGAATTAAATTTACAGGACATAAGGAATTGTGGGTAAATTATACACAGAAATATGGACCAGGTGATGCTGAAAAAAAGGGAAGTACATCCACCAGAATTCAGGAGCTTTGCATCCATCTTTAGCACCTGAAATGATTAGTAGTAGAATAGGGTTCATTCCTCCTGTCATCCTAACAGTTCTTTTTTTTTAAGTTTGCTGCATTTCCACATTCAGCTGGTTATATCTCTGTGTACAAAACAATTGCACAGACAAAAATATCTTAAAGATTCTTTGGATGCGACAAGCACTTTTTCTTGTACGTAAAAACATAACATATATATAGTCATCAAATAATTCAAATAAAATAGCACTTTATCACTTTCAAAAGTAGCCTAAAAAACATGTCAGAGAAAGGAGCAAGCATGAATAATCATTACTCATACAATAAGCATTTTAACATCCCTGTTATTCAGGTTCCTAATGAATATGAGAGGAAAAGCTTTTAACTTGTGTCTGATAAAAGTTATTTTTATTTTAAAAAAAAAAAAAGTTGTTAGTAAACCGACATCAAGTTCATGCAGCATTCCAAAGCAATATATGAAAGGCACATACAAAAGCAGTGGTTAAGGTGCACGCCTCCTGGAATCCAACTGGAATCTACTGTACTGATGCCTGTACTGCTGTCTGTCTGGTTGGAAGATGTCAAGGTTATGTAGACAAGGGAAACTAATGCTGGCCAGGTTTTACATCCCAAGATTCCAGCCAACATTACATCTGTAATCACTAAAAGCAAACTAATGATCTGGCCAGGAAATGGTGCAGAAACGTCGGCAGGTAAAAACACCACCATGCCTGCTGTTACAATCTAATGTGTTGAATTGGTGCAACATCAGGCCAGGTAGAAAATATCAGCAATTAAAAGAACAGTGAAAACTGAAGATCTGAAAATAGGAGTGAACTCCAGATTAAGTTTAAATCACTGCTTAATGCTCATCTATAGTGAAAAAAAAAACACATTACCCCATTGAAAAGTTAAATTCTGGTACTCTGTGCTGCCTCTGTGTTGCCTTTATCCTACATCAGTGACTTTGTTTTTCCATGGAGTCAGATCTCTGTGCAGTATTCCCCCCTCCCCTCTGTTACCTCCTCCATGTCTCAACTCCGGCTAACTGACAAGGTTCTCAAGTGAAGTAGAAGTTAAAAGTTCAACATCCTGAAAAACACACCCACACACAGTGGCTAATAGAAAGCAAGCTGTCACGGAAGAGAAGGGAAAACAGTACAGTTACTACTGCAATACGATCTCTCTTTGTGACCCATCATCAATCAGTGAAAGCTACGAAGAAGGGGGGGGGGGGTCAAGAGCAGACTTATCTCTGCAGTTAAAGCTACAGCTGCTAATGTTCTTATCTCTATGTTTGTGCAAACAGAGCAGGGAAGAGGGAGGGACTTGAGCAGGAAAGAGGATCATGTCACAGATTTGATTGACAGTACAAGTAGGAGTACAGGAATGCAATCACGTCTTCTTCTAAATTGTGTATCTCAGGATGGAGAGGGAATCTGAAAAAAGTGAAGACACTCTGGGGGTTGGGGAGAGTTATAGAACACATGGAAGGAAAGGAGAAAAAAAAGTTAATTTTCTCACTATAGATGCCCTTTAAAATAATGTAACACTATAATACTATAATAACATAGGTATGTTTATAGCACTTTAACCACTGAATCTGCCTTGCATGCAATTGCAGAAAAGCAAGAGAAGCATTTACTGAAGAAACATCCTTACCTCGTCTACCATGAGCCGCTTAAAGGTCTATTTGTTTTGAGTGAAAGAAAAAAAGGAGAGAAAGACAAAAGGAAATGAAAACAAAATCAAAATAGAAAAAATAAAATTCAATTGGACAGTAGAAATGACCATAGACATACAGGAACAGCTTTCAGGTGGACAGAAACCATTACCATCAATGAAAAACAAACGGTAACCCACATCTTATACACATATAAACATGCAAGCACAACGTTTTAATGTATTATTAGTTAAAACTGAAATTTGAATTACATTTAAAATTTGCAATAGCCTACACAATATTATGACACAATGTCCATGTAGGAATTTTGCTTTTTTACTTAAATGACTGAAGTAGAATGCAATTAAAGACAAAACTAAACCTAAAATATAATTTTGAAGACTATAAAGACAGGAATCAGTCACTAGATATCCTGCCCTTCCCAGGTTAATGCGCAGCCGCAGGGTGAGCTAGACGATAGTGCATGCACCAGTTCCCCTGAAATTCAGCAAAAAGAGGGCTGGGGGATGTGCCAACAATGGTAAGTCATTTTTAAAATGCACAATTTGAGAACATTAAACACATCTTTATCAAAAATTCACATTTTATGTTTACATTGGAATAAAAATTAACTTGTTTTCCAGAGACCCTGGTATATGCAGATGGGACTACACGTATTCTTAATAAGCCCTCCAAACACATTTAAAAAGCTAGGAGGATGGCCAATACAGGCTTTTCAAATTGCATAAATGGTCTAGAAGCAAACGATCCTCACATTATAGTATAATTTGTATGACCAGCTGAACTTACTCTTTGTGCCTGCATGATGTATTCTTGTTCTCTAGTGCTACATATCCGAGCTTGAACCCTCCTCTTCATTTAACCACCTCTTTCCTTTCCCCCTAGCTCAGTTCTCCCCAGTATATGCACATTTTCAAACTGCATAAGTCCGGAAAAAGTGCATTATATTTGACCCACATTTATTGAGTGTTGAGTCAAAAGGGACTGGTGAAAAGGAGTAGGGGTAGGCTAAACTGAACTATTAAAGTGAAAATAGAGGTTGTGCCTAACATCGAAACTGCCCAGGGTAAGGTGTCAAAACAGCATTGTACATGGCAGACAGTTGGTGTTGACACCTACCCCCCACTCTGTTCAGGCTTCTTCATTTTCACATTAATGGCCTTCTTGACACCTCTCTTGAACCAGTCTTGTTCCTTTGCCAAGATGTTGACTTTACAATCTTCAAAGGTATGCCCTTTTCCCTTGAGATGCAGGTACACGGTCTTGAGCCCCCCATGTGCTGTTTCTTATATATATCGAAAAAGAAGAGTGTGTTGGGCACTAATTGCTAGACTGTTCACTAATAGATCATCACACAAATTCGGTGCACCCCCACTAAAATACAAAAAAAATGTCCATCAGAGAGACAAAGTAGTGGGTACACATGGGCAACACAAATTTGTGTGCAAAACAGGCTTATACTTTATTACAATCAATACATAGTCAGTGCATTCAAAATAAAGTGCTTAGTACCAATAAAAAAGTTAAAAACACATCCCCCTATAACAGAGCAACATCATCACAATAATAATACACATATATATACCGGTATATATAGGGACACAAGGAGGGGCAAATTATGTCTCTTCCTTAAACCCAATATCACATATTATCACAATAGAGTGCAAAACATATGCAAACAGTATAATATATCTTAGTTGCAACATGGGTTACCCAATCTAAACAGGCAGACCCCTCCTAAACATACGGGGCCAAATAGGTAAGTGGATAGCACTCAGGGGGAGCAATTTAAAATGTCCAAAATGCCATATATATGTGTATTGTGACGATGCTGCTGTATTATAGGGGGATGTGTTTTTAACTTTTTTATTGGTACTAAGCACTTTATTTTGAATGCACTATGTATTGATTGTAATAAAGTACAAGACTGTTTTGCACGCAAATTTGTGCTGCCCATGTGTACCCACTACTTTGTCTCTCTGACGACCATTTTTTCTGTTTCTTATATATGTAGCCTGATGGTTTATTTTTCAGTAAGATATTATTATACCCTTTTAACGTTGGAGCGCGGTCACTGTCCATTCTTGATTTATGTGGATGTGAGTATTGACAGGTAGCTGGTCCTGTCTTGTACAAGTCATTCAGAATTGAGAAAGCCAGTCAGATGACTAGAGAAACGTCTTCAAGAACTAAACTAAAAGTTGATCTAACTGAATACAACAGATATACCATGACCTGGATGAATAAGAACCTCCACAAGCATATCAAATAATTTAGTTTTTCCCATCCAAAAATAAGGCTGTATATATTTTTTTCTTCAAGTATGCCTCATTAAACTAGAATTCTGCAGGTATAGTTCAAAAGTCCATAGAGCAGGGGTACCCAACACATCAGTAAATACTGAAGCCTGCAATAGATTTTTGAGTGGGGGCTTATATAATGTACAATTAACATACAAGTAAACGTCCATTGCAAACACTGAGACCTTGTAATATGGGATTTCAAAAATCTGCGGGACTGATCTGTGACCCGACTAAAGAAAGAATGAAGACCTGGAAACACAAGCTACAAGCTAATAGTTCCGATGGAAGAGATTATGAAATAGGTCTTAAACAACAAAACCTGAATTTAGCTGGATTTGCTGACAGTGCCGTTTTATTAAGAGAAACTGGTTATCTGGGTTTATAAATTGCTGTGTTTTTTAGTTATTAACACCCTACTAGGCAGCTGGATCTACTTTTACCATTCATATCACAACACAAATTGCAAGCACAATTCCATATCTGACTGCTTTATTTTTATATTCACTCTAAGCTCTTTGGGGCAGGGGGTTTCATTTCACATAATGTGGCATTTTCTAACTTGTAGTTACCAGTAAATTACACAAGAGGGCAGATAGCTACCATAATACAAACATATTCCCATGAAAGACATTTTTCTAACTTGTATTGAATTCTAATTTCACATGAGGATAGGAGACAAACTTGCAGGGAGATTCAATAAAAGCTCTTATTGTTTAAATGGTGCTAATATTGCCCCAACAATAATTAGCACCATTTAAAAGATAAGAACATTTATTGAAAAACCCTGTAGATTTCTTAATGAATTTAAAAAAATTAAGATAAATTGTTTTATCTAAAATCTCTCTCCAGGGTCTCAAGAAATGAAGGACAAACCAAAGCCAAGAGCTGTAAAATGTTATACATCGGTTCTACCACCAGAGGGCAAAAAAATAACTGTAACTAACAGATTTGAAATATGCTTGTGAAGGTTCTCATTCATCCAGGTCATATCTGTTGTATTCAATTAGATCAACTGGACTTGAAGTTTAGTTCTTGAAGACGTTTCGCTAGTCATCCAACTGGCTTTCTCAATTCAAAATGACTTGTACAAGAATCTGTGGCAATTATGTACCCTGGAAAATCCCAATTAGCATATCACAGCCAGGTGTTAAGGGCGTGATTGGATAGTGGCTACGGTGTTATAGGAACGCCCAAAGAAAGGTGTCAAAACAGCATTGTACATGGCAGACAGTTGGTGTCGAAACAACCCCCCCATGTACAATGCTGTTTTGACACCTTACTCTGGGCGTTCCTATAACACCTCTTAGCCACTATCCAATCACACCCTTAACACACTTGGCTGTGATATGCTAATTGGGATTTTCCAGGGTACATAATTGCCAAAGATTCTTGTACAAGTCATTCTGAATTGAGAAAGCCAGTCGGATGAACTAAACTTCAAGTCCAGTTGATCTAATTGAATACAACAGATGTAACCAACAGGTTACTCATCAACACAATGTTAAAGGATAAGTGCACTGTAAAATCAAGTTATGTTTATTTGGAAGCTGCAGCTTTAAAAATACCATTGCCATATTTTTTTTTTACCTATGCCCCTCCAGAGCCTAGCTTTGTGCCTTGAAAGTTGCTGACATCTTGTTACTGGTTTGCTGAATGTTAAGCCCCGCCCCTCAAAGATTTCCTCTGCTTTCTCCTGCCTCAAACAGTAATGCCTGTGAGTTCCGTGCACTCTCCTGCTTGAGCCTCAAACAGTAATTCCGTTGAGTTCTGTGCACGTGCGTGTGCACAGAGCTCACAAGCATTACTGTTTGAGGCTCAAGCAGGAGAAAGCAGAGGAAATCTGAGGGGCGGAGCTTAACATTCAGCAAACCAGTAACAAGATGTAAGCAACTTTCAAGGCACAAAGTATTGTTAAGTATAGCAAGTTTTAAAGTTGTTTTTTTTCTACTTGCCAATGACAAAGGTTTTAAGAATTTGTTAATTTCCTGACTATTGCTTAGAAGGATATAGCCAGACTGTTACTACATTCTTATCCATTTGATTTAATCAATATAACCCTAATGCTAGCCAGCAGATAATAGGATGGGAATTTAAAAACAAAAAACAACTCAACTGAAAATGGTAATCATCAAATAGAGAGTTTTTATGATCCTGATGTTGTCAGGTCATCTCTGTTGGTTGTGGGAGCACTCATTCTGGTTGTAACATTTTTTAAATGTCTAAAATCAGCTGGTAATCTGAAGTGATTTAAAGACATTTATACTTACCGAGATGATTTTTCTCTTTGAAACCAAGTTTCATAAACAAATCCTAATCTCAATGATTTTAATTCTAGTACAACTTCTATTTAAACCACAAATAGCTATGTGGCCTAACGGGCAGCACGCTGGCTCGGTGGTTAGCACTGATGCCTTGCAGTGCTGTAGTCCTGAGTTCCAATACACCATTGGACACATCTCCAAGGAGTTTGTATGTTCTCCCCGTGCATGAGTGGATTTCCTCCGGGCACTCCGGTTTCCCCCACAATCATAAAGACATACTGATAGGATGTACTGTATGTGTCAAATAAATGTGCTTAGATTGTAAGCTCTTCTGGGCAGGGCCTGATGTGAATATAAAAAAACCTAAAAAAACATGTAGTTGTAAAGCACTACAGAAGATGTTGGCGCTATATAAATCCAAAAATAGTAACTTATTTTTGGTAATTTTTGGTAATTTAGCACCCCACTAAATATTTATATATGCTGATTATATGGTTAATCAGCGTAGTAATAGACAATGCACAAGGGGATGAGGTATTTGAATAAGTATTGAGCCAGGATTATGCCATTCCACCTCAACACATTTGCTATGAACTGTATAAATTAAAAATAATTGACAGGACTTGATTTACAATGTTCTGCTTTAAATTCTTTAGCTTTGATACTGGAGACCCTTTTACATTTCTATACAAAGGGGCTGTTTGGTTACTAATATAGTCATGTTCAGTAAAAGAAAAAAAAAAGGGTCTCTGCTAGCCCACTTTATAAACCATACTCGAAAATTCCCTGGCTGATATCCCAAACTTGATACATCACAGTATATAGAGTCCCACCACACTGAATTTCAGTCAGTTCTCAGTCCAGAGCAGGGATGCACAAACGTCCCTCCAGATGTTTGAAAGGTACAACTTTCAGCATTCCTTGTTTGCATTCTGATCATGTACTTTTCAAACATCTGGAGGGCTGCAGTTTGGGCATCCTTGGTCCACTGCCAGTTTCTAAGTTGCTTGATTGGAATATTAAAAAAAAAAGTAAATTGCAAGGTTTGATATAGTAAAAATTTGAGATTTCACACTGGTGTACATGTTTATGTAGGAATTATTTTAAATGGTGATTTGTAAGGGTAAACTGCACATCTACTACAATTGATAATTCTACCTGCAAGTAAACAACAGATAAAATTAAGTGAAGTAGTATCTGAATCAAATGGCTTTTCCATACCATTATATTCCATCTGCTAAAGTCTATTTTAGCAAGAAAACTTGCATCATTAAATCACATAAAATTCCTCACGCAGAGGGTTAATATATGTATCCTGCTTCACTTCTGTTACAGTAACAATTTTACTAGGGAAGAGCAGAAATCTTTAACAGAAGTAAGGTGGTAAGGCTGGATACATTTATAAAGATGTGCACTGTATAAAATATACTTAAAACGTAACAAGTAGAATTACATCATAGATATACTGGCTAACAGCAAAACATTACAATAAAACCAAAGAAAATAACAGTGCCAGATTAAAGTGATGCAAAATGTTACATAAAACACAAAATACAATACAATATTGACACTGAAGATAGAAGTTGGTGCTTTGAAAACACAGCCTTAATGAAATATTTTCGGCTGGTGTGGGGTGGGCGGCCACGACAGACATCGATCGTTCGTTCGGAAAATTCCGATCAATCGTGCGGGAACGCACGATCGACCGTTCTCAAATTTGCCCGCCGAATTTGCCGCGACCGACTGACTCGTAGCGAGCGCTCGGTCAGGACAAAAAGTCCCTCCGTGTGTACCCAGCCTAAGAGAACCCAGTTTTATAATGCTAGCATAGCAACCTAGTGTTTATTATAGAATCATAGTTCTTTGGATACACAGCGTTCACATTGCAGTACAGAAACTGACCTCACCCATCATTACTAAGTTATGGGCAGAGGGCAGTTCCTCTGAATCAGCAGCGTGGAATGTTACATATATAGGTCTGATCTCACCTTTTTTTTTTTTTTTTTTTGCAGGGCAGCAGGGTGTAGTCAAGACTTTTTTTAAAAGGGAAAACAAGTTCACAATTGGGGAAAAATTAACAGTGCTCTGATTGTAATAGAAAATGGGGTAACATTTGCATGTTACATAGGAAACATGCATAAATAACTATATTTTATCATTGCAAAAGGCAGTATTTCCTCATTGTAAGTAGCGAGATCGCATGTGCAAACGCGTGATAAAGCACCGATTGGTGCGTTGTAGTGGGGCCTCAGCCTTACTCAGTATAGGAAATATAGCTCAGGACTGTGTAGCTACATATTTAGAATTTTAATTTTTTTTTAAAAAGTAACATTCCGTCATATAGATTGTACATGTGATCTGTAAATGTTTGAAAAGAGCCAGACATTTCTTTATCAGAGTCGACTATTTGTGTTCCTGCTGAACAGATTTCTAACCATTAACTAATGCGTTTAATATAACCATACAAAAAGGAAAACACAAACTGACAGGGAAAAACATTGAGTCTGAGGCCCCACTAAAACGCACTAAATCGTGCACGCCATTGCATTTGCGATTTTGGTGCATTGTCGCGTGTTTTCTTGCGTTTGCATATGCAATTTCGCTAACTACAAAGAGAAATGCATCCGATTGTGCAAAAAATAGTTGAACTGTAACGGATGCGCAATCACACGCACATTGGAAATTGCAGGAATTTTCACGTTCCCGCGATTTCCATGTTATTTAAAAACGTGAGTGCAATCGCGTGTGCAAATGCATGAAAAACACATTAGTGTGGCCTAGCCCTAAAAAAGACGCAAGATCCAGTGGCAATTCTGGTTTTTAGTGGGAAATCAGTGGGAGTTTCCACAATTTAATCATCATTCGTGTATGTTTTAATAATATATTAATAGACTGTGCTATTTCCTTTAAGGCTGGTACACATGACCAGTATTTCAGAAGACAAATCACCCGGCTGATATTTTTGATGGATCGTTTGGGTGACTGAACGTGATTTCCGACACTAACAACAACAACAACAACAACAACAACAACAAGTGACCATAAAGAACAATGAAACAAAATATATTATAAACAAAATCATATATAAAATGTACAGATAATCTAAATGTGGTTGTATACAGCATATTTATAAAATGTCATTGTGACCCTTGTCGAACAGCAAATTGTGTAAATATGGAACATCATCAGCAATGCAGTGCACACACACTGTCTAGCAAGTTTCTGCTCCGCTCTCTCTGTTATTCATCCAATTAAAGAACAATGCTCAATTCAGGCAACGACTTCCACTTAAATACTGAAAGAATCAGCTGAGAGGATGCTTGTCCTACTTATATATATAAAAAAAAAAAGGCTGTGCCTTGCTCATCAAAATTACAGTGTCTTTAGCAATGAAAGCAGTCAAGAACAGTAGCGATTCTATTACACACCAGTTCAAACCAAACTGAAAGAATACCAAAAACTTGGAAACCAAAACAGATTATTTGTAGCATTAAAGGCATGTCCACCCCCAAAACTATAACCCCCAACTACTGGCCCCACCATGTAGTGTAGTTTAATCCTTACCTCACATCCCAGCTCCATCTGGTTCTCCTGTAGTCCCCCCCCAAAGTCCAAAAAACTGACCACCAGGAGGCTAGCAGGTCCATATAGGGCACTGCCTGCTACCTGGCCTCCCGGAGATTTCTGCCATGCGTGCTGCAGCCCTTCTCCCCCCTCCCTCCCCCTCCCGTTCTGCATCCCTCCCTAGGTTATTTCCCTTTTTTAACAGCTTCCATGTCCCCCAGCCCCAACCGCAACTTTTTATTTTTAGAAAGCTCCCCAATGTTTTACTTACCTCTCCACTTTCCTACGCGGAAGTGAGCTGCCGGCAGCCGCGTCCGTGATTGGCTGCCGCTCAGCCAATCACAGACGCGGCTGCCGGTCCAGCCCCTCTGCTTGCATTTCCTCGCAAGCAGGGGGCCGGGAGCGCAGCGAAGGAAAGAGGGGAGGTAAGTAGAGTTTGGGGGGCTTTCTGAAATTAAAAATTATGCGGTTGGGGCTGGGGGACATGGGGGAACAACATATCAAATTTAAATTTTTAGGGTGGACATAGCCTTTAATAGCAAAAGCACACAACTAGAGGAGTCGTTTTCTGGTATTTTATTCTGCCGATAGAATATTAAAAACCATGCATTACAGATTAATGAGTAGATAATTTTTTGCCATAAAGTAGCTCAATAATCCATTGAGGGGAAGTTTCTAAGGGTCATGAGGGGGAAGTGAGCACATTTACTGAATGCAGTCTCTGTTATTGGCTAACAGAAATGAGATGTGGTTGTGCAGGCAGTAAAGCCCTGCCACCTGCCTTGTTGTCAGCTGCTTTGTAGGGCCAAATGGGTAAACACCAAGATAAAAGTTTGGCCTTAATTACCTACTGTAAAGGTAGAAAGGATAAAAGAGAGAAACAAGATGCCTATATCAAGTTGCTGAAGTTGCAGATTTTACAAAAAAGAAATTATGCATTTTGTTAACACTTACCACATAATGTTTACCTGTATTGTTCAAAGCTGAAACCTTTTTCACCCTACACACCAGTATAGTTATTTAAAGGCTGCAAGATTGATGGGCCCAGTAGAGGGGGGAAGAACGGAGATGGGAGAAAGTGGGTGGTTTCTCTCACCTCTACCTAAAGGTTGATATTACTACATCATAATAAACGGTCCATTTAACACTTTTAAAAACTAAGCAAGGGCTACACTACAGCACATATGAGCGATCTGACAACATGCGCAACACGCGCAAAAATAAATTGCGGATCGCATGTGCTCCGATTAACAGATCAAAGCGCACCTAGTGTGGCCAGTCCGACTGGCCAACACTCGTGTGCGCTTTTTAACACGCAATCGGATCTGTGTTAAAACGCACTCGTGTCCTAGCCCTAAATGAACAAGAATACATACTTATGTCCACATAAAACAGTATTACTATTTATTGATGGTATTCACACATTTTTGTAGGAGCTGATTAACATTAAAAGGATTTGAGTTAAGTACGGTCATGGCTCCAATTATAAACATTAGACTAGTCTGGATCAAAACAAAGAGCCATTTCACTAGAAAAAAAAGACACCTTTATCAGCCTATTACAGAAAACTTTTGGCAGTGCCATTCCAGTGAATTGTTACAGTATTGTAGGTTAATGTGTAACTCAGTAAGACCATCCCCCAGCCCTGATGAAAAAGGTAAAATGCAACAGTTATGAAGCACTTGAATAAATGAATTTCATAACTATAACCCAAAATAATGCGGTCAGTAAAATGCACAATGGTACTAACAGTTTAGGGCCAGGAATGCATGAGCTACAGACATAATGCGGCTAACCTACAGTGTTACAGACCAGTAAGTGGTCCAACTCATTGGAAACTGTTCTTAAAGCATTTCTAAAGAGAGATGTGGACTGTAATGCACTGTCAAATGCAGGAGCAAGCTACATCCAAGCTGATGCTGTAACTGCATAAAACTCATCAAAGAAGGGAAAACAGTACCAGGGCTGTCAACTAAGGCTAGGTTCAGACAGAAGGCTAGTCAGACAGAAGTGTTGTTACAAGAAAAATGCTGCATGCAAAGTTTTTCTAGTGGCAAAACATTGAAACACCAGGAAAATGACAGAAAACAGAACACAAAATGTGTGATTCTGGCCTTTATCAGCTTTTCTGCATATACAGCTATTCACACCTCTGCAAATAACACAATAAATTGTGAGAATGTATTAAGTTGTATTATAGGCTTTGTACACAGTCCCACTGTATATCATTAAACTTTAATGTACTGAAAGTACAACTAAAATCCCATTATTTTTACATTTATAGCGCTCTACCGGAAGACTTATCAATTTCAACATTTTAAGAGAGTTTTTCAAAGATAAGAAAGGAAAAAAACGGGTGTCTGCATGGTCCCCAAAGGCCTTATGTACACAGTGGTACTACCCTTTATGTATTCAATGTGCTGTTAGACAAGCTTTGCAAAATATGCCAGCTCATTGAGGTCACACAGCTCTTTTCACGGAATGTGCTGGCAGGAAGTCATTATATGTCTTCTTCATCCCATTCATAAGCCGTTGCTTATCTTCTATTTAGCCATCGTAACAAACTTGTAAGGACATAAATTTATTGGGAATAATCATTTCTTCTATTATGTTTTTTTGAAATTTAATTTTATTATTTGAATGTCCTCATTTTTATTTTTGTTTGGAATGTTTGTATTTCCCCAGTTTATTGGTTAAACCAGAACAGGGATACTGCGCAGTAACTTGATAGAAATGTTTCTACTTTTAACCCAAATTTACATGGTGCTGTCATTTCTAAGAGATTTGAAGAAAATATTATTACGGAGTTTCAGATGAAAAGGTAAACCCCAGAAGTTGCACTCTAAAATCAATAATTATGGTTTATTAACCACATATCAACATACAATGTTTCGGTGGGACATACCTCCTTCCTCAGGTAAGGTAACCCAGGGTTGGGCCCTAGTGGTTTAGCTTTTCACTATGGGTAGTCTTAATAGTTTTTTTCCCAATATAAAGTTGGATTTCCTCATGTGGGACATACCTGAATTAAAGCAGATACTTCTTTAAAATAATGTATTATTTATTATTGTTATAAACAAAGCTTTAAAAAAATCTTACATAGTACAATTTATTTGTATTGCAGACAATGGATTTTAATTTGGTCTCCCCTGACTCTATTGCCTAATGCTCCATCCCCTGTATATTTTAAGATCTTCAAGACCAGAATATTTAGTTATGTTGAAAACTTGGATGGTAACTGGTCTTACCATCTGTTTGATATACTGTACATAATATCAACTGACAAGGAAACCACAGAAGGTAGCAGAGACGTTCGAATGTCAGTTATTTTTTGTTATTTAGGAAGAACAGGTGATTGGGCACTATTAAGTAATAGTTAATTATTTCAAACTGAAAAAAGCTTCAATATGCTTTTAGCAGTTGTCAGGACTGCTCAACACATGCTCATCTTTATCTTTACAAAAAAGAAGCAGGCTGGAAAGACAGATATTTACATAAGGAAGTAGTCTGCTGCAAGTCATTTCCGACTACAAAACATCTATTGGATTGGCAAGACAGAAAGAACACCCTATTGGAACAGTATGACTTTTACAGCAAAACATCATCTAAATTTTACTCATAACATAGAAAGGTGATACATATTTTATTTGGCACTAGGTTACATATACTTGATGGGGTGGTTTTGATCCAAAGTGTAATGTTACTGTAAGACAGAAATAGGCAACCAGTAGATCTCCAGATGTTTGAAAACTACAACTCCCAGCATTTCTTTACAAGCACTCTGTAATTAGGGAGTGCTGGGAGTTGTAGTTTTCAAACATCTGGAGATCTACTGGTTGATTATCCCTGCTGTAAGGGATTTATAGGGGAATAAAGTTCCTATATGAAACTGAATTTGTATATGCAGTTTTTAATATTGGCATTTCATCCAGAAAAAATTCATGCTTCTAAATAAATACAATTACCTTTTATAATTTAAATAAAGGACTGTATAATAATTATAAAAAAGTACATTGCCCAGAATCAAATACATAGCAATAGAGGAAAGAGAGGAGTCATGTTTATACATGCAACCAACATATGAACACAGGTATTTTTACGAGAATAATGGTAGAGAAAAACAGGTCATCTTCAATGCGTCATTAAATGTTGAACAAATATCTACGGTGTCAAAGCATCTGCCCTTATTTCTCATAACTGTTAATTATATCTACTAGAATACAACACTAGCCACGAAGTTGGTTTTTGACCCCAAATTGTATTAATAAAAAGTTAATATGGTAATAATGAAGTTCCCTGGTCAAAATAATCATACTTTTCTTCCGGACACACCCAAGGGGTTTGTATTTATTTCCTGCCTGTAACAGGAACTATTGCAGCCTGCTCTCTCCGGAGAAGAGTTGTGGTTATTATAATCATGCAAAGAAACAATTGAAAGGTACAGTGCCTCTGAACACACACTAAATAATACTCGGTAACCAAGAATATTTTAATAGAGTAAAAAGCTAATTATTTCAAAATGTATTATTCTCAAATAGCCTGCTCATGTTCAATACGCAACTCTGTAATTCTTTTCAGTCCCCCCCCCCAAAAAAAAAAAAACAAATCTCATCTGTCATTGGCAATTGATGTACAGTGTTACAATTGTACAGTATTTCTATATAGCATTTACTAATTAATGCAGTGTTCTCCCTAGGGTCTTTTAGCCGGGCGGCCCACCCGGCTACTTTTTCATGCCACCCGGCTGGAAAAAAATTCTTAAGAGAACACTTGTGATTTAAAAAAAATTAGATGTAGATTTAATAGGTGTGCCAAATATATCAGTAAAAACTCCTGCCAAAACTGCCCAGTCCAGACCCCTTTTTTATACTTGTAAGCTTATTTTAGCACGTTAACTAGCTTTTCCAAGATCCCCAAGGCCACAAAAGGTTGGCACATGTATTTGTGCTGCCATTTTATATGGGTTACCTTCAGATGTTGTAGAACTACAATTCATTGCAGATGTTGTAAAACTATATAATGAGCATGATGCAGTGCACATTTTTCCCCACCACCAAATTTCCTTGTCCCACCCCACCCGGCTACTTTTTCATGCCACCCGGCTTGAAAAAAATTCTGGGGAGAACACTGTAATGGCAGGATGTTAATTCACATGACAAGTCCTGCAAATAATTAAAAATAAAGGCACTACATTCTTAGCCTTACTAACTAGAACTTAAAATGAATTTGCCAGAGAAGAAGCTATGGGCCAGACCAATACCAAAACCAAAATACAATATGCATCTCTATGTAAGTAAACACTATAGATTAAAGGTGAACAAAAGCTGTACCCAGTGCATTACCCACAACAAACTAATCTTAGGGGTCTGTCCTAGAATTCACAAGTTATTCCACTATAACAGTCATTCCAGGTTGTGGCCAGGATGGACAAGGGATGGAACAAGACAAAGCAAAATAGGCTTAGTAGTTTGAAAACTCCTCTCTGGCCCTGCCCCCTCCTCATGGCCTGTAATTCAATGGATGTGCCAAACATTAGATGCTTCGTACTTTGGTGCACTCATCCAGCTAGTAAAGGGGCAGTCATACCAGAACGGCAGCTGAAACATAAGTATTCAACCAGCTGTACTCCCAGGGGTGCGGACCAAGCATTTTAGGTCCTTATTCTAGATACACTGAGGGAGCGGGGTTCATTTTTGCCTTTGAGAAAGCCCGGGGCGCCGGGCAAAACGCTTAAGGGGGACCATATGACCTACCGTTTCTGATTCAGCAACTCAATTTGTTGTGCAGCGGTGCCTATACCTACACCTCTTATAATTGCCTGTATTCCTAAGTTTTGAGCCATACATAGGGACAGATAAGTATATACACTTTATACACTGTTTATGCCGAAGATTCCCTTTACATGCTCATGTAAACTGTAACTGGGTTGGGTTTACCACAGTATGGTGCACTTTATACTGCACCTTATATTACTTTAACTGCTGTACATGAGATGCTGCTACCTGTATATATTGTATTTTAATGGTTTTAATAGCTTTTTTTCACATGACCAGTCCCATATTGTATGTGTGTACATACTTAAATAAAGGAATGTAAATACTTTTTACCATCATTAAGTGAGTGCTGCAGATTTTCTTTTTCTTCTGTTGGTTTTGTTTATATCTTTATTTTTTATCTGTTCAGCACCCCCCCCTATATACTTATTAATATCAGGGGGTTAAACTAGTGC
Source organism: Hymenochirus boettgeri (assembly GCA_019447015.1). NCBI lineage: Eukaryota > Metazoa > Chordata > Amphibia > Anura > Pipidae > Hymenochirus > Hymenochirus boettgeri. The sequence continues at coordinate 42,825,678 of CM033471.1, read as the reverse complement.
CATACCTCAACCTCTATTAATGGGGGTTTATTTTTGCTTTGGTTCTGGAGCAAAAGGGAGCAGAACCTTCTTATAACAGAAGGTATCTTGCAGTCTCATGCTATATGAATAGCATTGCCCACAAAATCTAAGAAACAAGAAGTAATTTCTTACTCCCAGGTTCCCCAGAGTAAGGGGTGGAGATATGCATAATTCTCCTTTGGGTCCCTTGGCTTATGCATGTTTCCAGAACCACTGGCTTAATAACATGCAATATAGCCTATGGTAAATTAAATAAGATAGGGAGAGTGAAAGGCATTAGAGCTCCCCTTACTCATATGCCAAGAAGGAATGGATGGAGACTTCTGGGAAATTCCCATGTTTCCATGGTAGCCATTAGGGAACTTTACACCTACTAAGAGAATTTAACAGCATTCCATGAGCTTAATGCAAAACCAGAAAGCTTTATAGAGCCATCATCAGTGTAACCTAGGCTTCTGGTTTTCTGGCATTAGAGCTCCATAAGCTAAAAGCAAAACCAGAGAGCCAGCTACTGACTGAAGTCTTCTGGCTCTCTGGTTTTGCATTTAGCTCATTAAATGCGGTTAAAGACAGTGAATGTAGCGCTTACCAAGGGCAACCATTGTAACTACCCAGAAGTCTCCATGCCTTATTTGCATATAAGAAAAGGGTTGCTCCAATGCCTTAAATTTTCCCTATCTTATTTAATTTCTTAGTGACATTTGTCTATAGGCATTTCACATTGCAAAACCAGAGGCCTATGTTACACAATTGTAGCATTTCCTTAGGGCTACCATGGAAATTACCCAGAAGTCTCTGTTACTTATTTTCCTTTAAAGGATAAGTGCACTGTAAAATCAATTTATGTTTATTTGGAAGCTGCAGCTTTAAAAATACCGTTGCCATATCCAGAGCCTAGCATTGTGCCTTGGAAGTTGCTGACATATTGTTACTGGTTTGCTGAATGTTAAGCTCCGCCCCTCTGAGATTTCCTCTGCTTTCTCCTGCTTGAGCCTCAAACAGTAATGCTTGTGAGTTCCGTGCACACGCACGGAACTCACAGGCATTACTGTTTGAGGCTCAAGCAGGAGAGTGCACGGACAACAAATGGAAGGGTAATAAAAAATGTGGGAAATGCATGATGTTTCCTTTGATCTTGGAAACAAACCAGATATTCTCTGATGAGGGTCAAAGATTTAGAATTCATCAATATATATCCTGTAAATCCGTAGCAGTAGTTTACCTCATTGAATGTAGTTGTAAGAAGAAATATGTGGGTAAGACCTTTCGTTCATTTATCACGAGGATGCAGGAACATAATAGAGCAGTCATTAAAGGCAACAAGGAAAGATCAGCTCTGGCCAGACATGTGGCTGAAGCACATAATAATAACACAAAAACTAAATGGGGGTTCATGGGGTTAGAAGTAGTTTCACTAGGAATACGGGGAGGTGACCTGGAGAAGATGATTCTCCAACGTGAATTACGTTGGATTTATAAACTCAAAACCATGATCCCGTTTGGCCTAAATAAGGACATTCAGTTCAACTGCTATCTGTAAATATTGATATGAGCTATGCTGTGTGATATACGTTTTTGTTTTGAACTCTGGTTGCTTGGCCTCTAATTTATGAAATTGTGTTATTGAGGGAATGCCATTGTTGTGAGTGACACCCGCACTCATAATTGTTGGATATTTGGACGATTTAAAATAGTTCAATGATCTTTAAGATACCTTTAAGAAGTTATAGGTGATATACCTTTTAGACTTGGCTATTTAAGTGAGCCAAGACTGGCGAACCATGTGACCCTGATGAAGCTGGAGCCGTATTAGCATGACAGCGAAACACGTGTAGGTCCGGGAAGGCTTCCGTAGTTTGCTACACTGTCTTAGTCCCTACAGAGGCAGCGTTGGATTGAACGGTGGATCTCTCCAGCTACCTGTGATTATGAGTGACTTTACCTACCGGGAGTGAGGTGCTTTATCCTCGTGTCGGGTGAAGAGTGTGATCCGTCCATGAAGAGGGGATACTAGTCGGACTTGGCTTCTCACAGTAAGTCCCGAATGGATGTATTCGAGTTCATTCTAACGGGAGGGGAGGGCAGAGACTGACTACAGAAAGCCATTGTTCCTGTACTATTATACCGGGGATGCCCGGTTTGTGTATTGGTTTTAGCTTTTTTTGTATAGTGGGTGTATGGATTTTATTTGTGATTCCAATAAATCGTATTTTTACTGGTTTACTGCATGTGGTAGTGGCATTGTGTGGGGGACTTTTTTTGGGGAAACAGGAGGATTTTTCCTCTGTTCCTTACTCTTCTATATATTTGAGTGCACGGAATTCACAGGCATTACTGTTTGAGGCTCAAGCAGGAGAAAGCAGAGGAAATCTCAGAGGGGCGGAGCTTAACATTCAGCAAACCAGTAACAAGATGTCAAAAACTTTCAAGGCACAAAGCTAGGCTCTGGATGGGCATAGGTAAAAAAAAAATATGGCAACAGTATTTTCAAAGCTGCAGCTTCCAAATGAACATAACTTGATTTTACAGTGCATTTATCCTTTAAGTGCTAATGCTTAAATAATAAGTTAAAAAATGCAACCTTTGATAATAATTGAGAATTTTGTCATACTTTACTATTTAACCTCATATTTGTCATAATCACTATTAAACCTCTCAATTTGAGGGCCATGTACAAAGCAATTCAAAAAAATTGGAAAAGAAAAATAGTCCCTGAGAAAAAACAGAATTACATCATCACAAACTAACAGCGATTTTGTGCAGACAAAACAGCAGAAACTATAGCCGAATTCAATATCGACATTGAAGACATTGTTTTCACAAAAACATTTTATAATACAAAAATCTATGGAGAAGTTGCAATATCAAAAAATCTATACTATGGTAAAATGGTAACTTGGTCAAGTTAAAGCATAGAAATGCAGTATGGTCACAATTGGCATTTATAAAGGTGGATCTCTGATAATTTGGGAGGCAATTTCTTGGTATTCTTCTGTTTATGTTTAAATGTAAGGTACTTAGTATAGTATAGTATAGTATTTGAGGTTGAATAAAGACATACGTCCATCCAGTCCAACCCATCTAGCAATATCCTCATTTCCTGCCTAACTGTTGATCCAGAGGAAGGCAAAAAAACCCCACCAAATTTATGAAGGGGGAAAAAATTCCTTCCTGACTCCAAGTGGCAATCGGAAATTTCCCTGGATCAACTCTACTTTATGTATCAATACCAGTAACTTGTAACATTCCTTGTTTGCAGAAACTCATCCAGCTTTTTTTTGAAAATGACCAATGAACCTGCCATAACAACGTCCACTGGAAGACAGTTCCATAGCTTTACCGTTCTCACAGTGAAAAACCCTTTCCGTGCTTGAAGCCTAAACCTTTTTTCTTTAAGTCTTAAGGGATGTCCTCGTGACATCCCTTACACTTGGGCTTTGTAAACTAAGTGATCAGGCTTATCCTATGGTCCATATGTTTATATCATGCCTTTTTTTATATCATGTTCTGTTCACAAGCCAAAATGCATGGTTCATTCACAATGTTTTCAGTGATGATTCACCTATCTGCCTAGTGACCAGAGCATCATAAAAATTGCACAATGAAGAATACAGTGGATGCACCTGGCTACAAAATAGATACATAATATACATTACTGATATAGTACACTCTTTGCAGGGTATTCTTTTCATTTTATATAACTTATCTTTTCTTTCTTCTAGGGACACATTCAATTTAAAGTTTGTGTAGAGACTTAAAACAACACACCTTATGTGCTCATAATATTGGATTTTCTGTTGAAGATCCATCCCAACAAGCCCCTATAATCAAACACAGACGTACTGATTACAGCAATTTGAAATGGCAGGAAGTCTCCTGTAGGATTTTACCTCACGAAAAAACTCTTAAGTATCAATTTAAACAATTTGCTACAAAATCTGTGCTAGAAAAGCATGCCTTATTACGGAGAGCAGCAATGAAGAAAAATCAAACCCCATAAAATAGATGAGTTAACCATTCATTTTTTCCTTTGTTCATTTGACAAGTCAAAATTTTACATACATTGATTTATAATCTGCACTTTTTGATATACAATTTGCTTTGTGGCTGTCTGCTCCTCCTATATCATATGCTGTAATTATCCTCTCTACGGTAGTCATGAACAGCAGGTACAATATAGTAGGTTAGAGAGGGGGCCAGGAGGAATGAGAGGTAAAACCGCTAACAGCAGCAAGCAAAGTACTGTATTTGACAGCTCACAGTTCAGGTTGGAAAGCATAATGGGAGGTAGGAGTATGGTCTCATACTTTCTTGTCAAACAAAGAATTTATAGTTAGAAAGTTTAGTTATTTTTTCAATTGCTAGCTTTTTTTAAATCCGGTGTGAAAAATGATGCGAGTTACTTTAGTTTACATCAGTTTGTGACGAAATAAAACAGTCACAAACTACTAACAACATAAAGTACGAAGTAAAATGTTTTAATTGCCATTGCCAAATTCCAGGATGCTGTTTCAGTATTAACACACTATTATACACATGCAATAGTATTATAGCTTTATGATTCATAATCTGACCACAGCTTAATCCAGTGTTAAACCATCACATGATATACTACTGAAGTTCAGGTAACCAAAATAAATGCTGCAAGTCATTTGAAACATTCTGAGCCTTAGGATTTAGCTTCACAGAATGTGAAAAATGCAGAACTCACTGCTGTCATACAGGCTTTCCTAAGAACATATTGATCTTGTGTTGGTAAATATGGTGTATGACTTCCTAATACTCAAGCCATCTAAAATTACTTGTCCGTTTATTGGCAAAAGCTTTAAGCTTGCAATTCCTTTAAAATCGGATTGCAAGAAGGTTTAATAAATAAAACTCCATTGTTTAATGCTTCACAGTCTGTGTCTTGGTAAAATAAAGGATTAATGGCTTCTTAAAAATGAAAAAATCCCCAAACCTGATGCATCACTATGTAGTTTGAATGGACAATGCACTCCAATGCATGTTAATTGCGGTCAAACAGTGCTGCACACAAATTTTAATCAGAGATACAACAGTTTGCCTGGCTATATTAGTCTGCAGCGACCAATCAAGTGCTACATTTTTACTGTCACATCTGATAGGTTGCTTTTATAAATGGAGTTATAAAATATCTGTTTATATATCTGATTAATGACTACAGAACAGCACAAATACGAACTGTGGTCTAAAATTTTTCCCAAAAAGTTATGGTTATATAAAAAGCCTTTCATTGTACCTTTAAAATGGAGCCTAAATTTAAGTAAAACTTGTTAAAAGTTATTGCTGGAAAGGTTTAGCAATATTACTTCCTGCTTGAACACTTCCGGTTTTCAACCGTATGACCAGCTTCTGACTGCATTAAAAGGCTCCTCTTCTTAAATTACTTTTTTTTCCCGTCTGTGCATGTGCTTCCTGTTTTTCCAGCATTAAGGGCTAGGCCACACTTAAGCATGCTACTCCCCTGGAACATTCAGAAGAAAAGAAACTAGAACATTCACTGCAATATAATTTCTCATAGGCTGCAGCCAAATATGTGGTCCAGGACTCATTTCAAAGGGCAAGTGCACACCTCCAACAAAAATGTGTATATCTGCTGATCACCCTCCAGAACCTAGCCCTTGCTAGTGCTTGTGAAGGTTCTCATTCATCCAGGTCATGGTATATATGTTGTATTCAATTAGATCAACCGGACTAAAAGTTTTGTTCTAGAAGATGTTTCACTAGTCATCAGACTGGATTTCTCAATGACTTGTGCAAGAATCTGTTGGCAATTAAGTATTTCTCAGGTCAGCCATGTACCTGCATCTTAAGGAAAAAGGACATATCTTTGAAGATTGAAATGTCAACATTTTGGCAAAGGAACACGAGGTTCAAGAGAGGTGTCAAGGAAGCCCTTAATGTGAAAATGAACACCAACTGTCTGCCATGTACAAAGGTCCCTAACACCTGGCTGTCATATGCTAATTGGGACTTTCCAGGGTACGTAATTGCCAAAAGTCTTGTACAATCATTTTGAATTGAGAAAGCCAGTCAGATGACTAGCAAAACGTCTTTAAGAACTAAACATACTTACTAGCCCTCTTTCCCTCGCTGCCTTCTGCTTGTCTACTGTGCCTTTTCCATGCATGGAAGCAAGTAGAAGGGGCTCGACCAGCAACCACGAAAGCGACTGGTTGAGACATTGAGCCATAGCCAATCAATTACAGCTGCTTGCTTCCTTGCACAGAAAAGCCATGGGAGGCAAGCAGAAGGCAGCGAGGGAAAGAGGGCTGGTAAGTATGTCCAGGGGACAATTTAAAATAAATAAACCCAGCGAGGTCTAGGTTTGGGGAGGTGGTCTGCCAATATAAATTTTTTTGTTGGAGGTGTGGACATACCCTTTAAAAGAAAGACTGCAGACTTTCATTTAATTTTACTTTGTTTGGAGACCACAATTGCTCTTTAAATAAGCCCAATACCCCAGAATATAATAAAGTGTTGTACAACATTACCACAATAACACAGAATTTCCTTTCAGTGGTTAAAAAAGTATTAATTGTGCCTTCAGGTGGTTAAAACATCAACAGTCTATTAAAAGGATAAGAAGGAAACAAAAGATCTTCCTTGTCAAATAGATTCTGTCCCAAAACCACATAAATATAGTCCACTGAATTTGTGAATTTTATAAATCCAATATGATCATCATTAGGTTATCTAAATGTTGTATTGTTATTCCTTTCATGCAAGAGACTTTTGATGGTTTTCTGACTTCTAGTCATTGTTACTCATATATATTTATATTTATCAACATTGACTGGTTGAAAAATAACGCTTTATTTCCTCTTTTTTTAAAAATTATCATTTATTGTGCCTGTCTGTAAATCTGCTACTTATATTTCTCTAAGTTTGCTTATTGACATGCTCCATTCTCTACTGCAAAAAAAAAAGTAAATGTTACAAAATTGTTTTATTTTTTAGAATTGTATTTTGTCTTAGAGTAAATACAATAAAATCAATTCCCACAGTTGCAAGCATATGCTTCCAGCTGCAGTAGATCCATAGTTTCAGCAGTATGAGGGGTAGGCCAGACGTTTTCTAAAGCGATTTAAAAAGCGCACCATAGTGTTGGCCACAGCTTATAAAACCTGCCTGTCACAGAGACAGGGCAGTCTGGGAAGTGTAACTTTACAAGCCTAAAACTAAAGATCCAGAGAAGCTTGAAATCAAGTCATAGATAAAAAGGGATATTGCATGGAGAAAAATAGTTCATGAGAGGGGCACTCTTGCTGTGAATTCAAATCACTTTTATTGAATCACATCAACACAACGTTTTAGGGACCACAATGTCCCTTTCGTCAGGTGTGGAGACCACCTTCACCCTTTAACTAAGGCTGAGGCCACATTACACTTGATGGCAAATCGCATAAAAGACAGCTGTAATAAAGTACAAAAATACACTCAAATGAATTACCAATGAAATGTGTGGTCACTTTAAGATTACACATTTGCAGTAAATATATGACAAAGCACACACACACAAAACACCCATAAAAAAACCACCACATCTATTATCTTCCCTCCTCCATTAAAGGAGCATGGGTGAGGACCTGAACGGATTGGCCATAATAGATATCACATCGCTAGATCCAGTCTGAGGTAGTGTCAGTAGTCAGGCCTATGGGAAGACACACTCTGCAAGGAGCATACCTTCCCACTGGCCGAGTCTGGAATCAGGAAACAGACTAGAACCTTGCAAACCAAACATTAGGTAAGTATAATTAATTAACTATAGTGATCCCAGGGATTACGGACCAAGCATTTCAAGGTCTCACCCTGGGTGCTTTAATGGGGTAAAGAGGCGGGTTGAGTTGAAATACTTTAATTCATTGAACACATTTTCCTGAAAAGAAATTCTAAATTAAATTATGCCTTTCTGAGTAATTCCTAACCAAAGTCTTATCTGTGTGAAATCCATATAATCTTTTGACAATAGCAGCTCTGACTACCCACCTCCTCTCCTTACAGGAGACAGATACAGACTAACTAACTTGAAAGTTCATTACTTTTTTCCTGGTTTAAGCATTCAAAGAAATACTTTCACATGAATATCATGAACCTGTTTAGTTGGGCCTTCTTTAATTTACAGGAAGGTGGAAGACACTACTCCCACTACTTTTCCCCCCCGGCCAACTGTTAGAAACAGACTATGGGACGCATTGCGCATGTTTCGATACTTCCGAAAATTCATGTAATGTGTGTGCATTTTGTATTGTGAAAAACCTCATTCATTTTAATTTATATTGGGTTTGTTTTTTAAAAAGCTGTAAATCATGTGACCTACTCATTTATAGGGGTTTTGTTTTTTAAAAGCTGTAGATCATGTGACCTACTCATTTATAGGGGTTTTGTTTTTTAAAAGCTGTAGATCATGTGGCCTACTCATTTATAGGGGTTTTGTTTTTTAAAAGCTGCAGATCATGTGGCCTACTCATTTATAGGGGTTTTGTTTTTTAAAAGCTGTAGATCATGTGGCTTACTCATTTATAGGGGTTTTGTTTTTAAAAAGCTGTAAATCATGTGACCTACTCTTTATAGGGTTTTGTTTTTTAAAGCGTAGATCATGTGACCTACTCATTTATAGGGGTTTTGTTTTTTAAAAGCTGTAGATCATGTGGTCTACTCATTTATAGGGGTTTTGTTTTTTAAAAGCTGTAGATCATGTGGTCTATTCATTTATAGGGGGTTTGTTTTTTAAAAGCTGTAGATCATATGGCCTACTCATTTATAGGGGTTTTGTTTTTTAAAAGCTGTAGATCATGTGGCCTACTCATTTATAGGGGTTTGTTTTTTAAAAGCTGTAGATCATGTGGCCTACTCATTTATAGGGGGTTTGTTTTTTAAAAGCTGCAGATTATGTGGTCTAATGCTTTTATATGGACACAAAATGAATATCAGGGATAACCAGGAATTCTGTTTCAGAGTAAAACCTAGGCCAAACTGTTGTGAGATGTGCTCAGCAGTAGTCAATGTGCAGTTGCTTTACAGCCAAATTTTTGATTTCATTCAATTACCATTTTTGCTATGGGAACAGGAATGAAAGCAGTTTGGGGTGGCTGTAGCCCTATTGTGGCCATAGACACAACAATGTAATCGTACGATCGGATTGGCCAACAGAACAAAAAATCGTTTTTCAAAACGATGCTGATTGTACATACATAATATAACAATCTTACGATATTGGGATATTTAGTTACTGATAACACAAGGGGGGGTCTTCTCTTTTTTTCTCATTCACCTTGCTCCTCTGGGTGAGGTGGAGCTGTAGAGCTGCTTCTTTTCCCTATCTGCTGCTTCAAACCCACCCTTCTCCTCCATTCTACTCTTTAAAGTCCATGCTGTCCAACTTTTCCATCTACTATCAAATTTACAGGCATCCATTTGCCTCAGCCCCAACTACCTTCTTCACAGACTTCAAAATCTCTCTCTCTAACTTTATTTCTTCCTGTCTGGCTATTATTTTTAAAGACTTGTCACACTGAAAGCACTACACTTTCCTGGTCTTTTTGCTTTATCCATTTAACTTTCTACTTTGATCCCCAGCAGTGGACCAACACAATTACCTAAAAAGATGTCCACTTTTTGGGACTCAATTTTGCCCCTGAATTCCAGGCAGGCAAACAATCAATAATTTGCTCAGTGGACTGTCAATTAGGAATAAAAGCAGTACTGCCTATTATAGACCATTCGATCATCTGAAATTTACAAACATGTCTGATTCAGGTTTCATCCAATTTTGACAAATAGAATCAGGCAAAAAATGTTGGCCCCAGTCTGTGTGTGCAAAGTATCAAACTGGGAGTAGATAGCTAGCTTAAGTCATCGTTACACACAACAATAATGATCATACAACCAGTATTGCTCCATTTTTTTGTGCATCTGGGGAAAATAATCAGACGAACGGCCATACACAGTCCAACAATTGTAAATATGTTGTATGATCGGCATAGTTGCGTTTTGAACACCTTTACTACATCCTTTAAGTCTCACATTTCATTGGCAATTCCCTAATTAAAATCCTCCACTCCCAACTAATTTACCCCTGCTCATGCTTGCATCTTTAAATCTTCCTTCCTCTTTTTCCTGCTAACTTGCCCATAAACTACAAACCAACCTCCAGTTAGCCAATATTGAGTCTGATATTTTTGAATTTGATCAGTGTGAACCTAGCCCTTAAAGGGCATGTCCACCCCAAAATTTAACTTTTGATATGTGGTAGGGCATGCTCCCCCAGCCCCAACCGCATTAATATAATTGTTAGAAAGTCCCCCGATTCTTACTTACCTGCCCTCTCTCCCCTGCTGCAGTGTTCAGGCCCTCTGCTTGCATGGAATTGAAAGCAGGGGGCGGGACCGGCAGCTGCGTCCGTGATTGGCTGAGAGGCAGGGAGGGCTGCACTGAGCATGCCTCAACCTTGATGAGGTTGAGGAAGTCTCAGGCACAGCATGAGTCACACACTGCTCCTACACAGCAGTTTCCTGGACTTTGGAGAAGCACAGCAGGGGAACTATTTTGAGCAGGAATGTAAGGTAAGGATTGTTTTAAACTACTTGATGTAGCCAGTAAGGGGTTAAATTTTAGTTTTGGGGGTGGACATGCCCTTTAATACTGTGGGCTTTTCTCAAAGGAGAATTATATTCATGCAGTATAATTATTTTCTTCTTTCTGGCTCCACCCACAGTCACTATCACTGACAATTCTCCCATCTCTGACATTGGAGAATATATGTAAATGAAGGAGGGGGAGAAGCTTTTTAAAATGTCAGTTACCACTAGAAAGCCATCTGTTTCTGCAGGAGTTTAATTCTCTTTGAAGCAAATTCTTTCTGGTGGTTCTCTTCTAAATCTTTCAAACAGATCTTTCTGTCTCTTTTGCTGATAACAGCTAAGGTCAGTACACACATATAATTGCCTGCACCGGAAGACAATTGTACAGATTTGGCCCCTCACTTGGGCTTTGCTGGCAGTCAGTCCTGGCAGATCAATGAACGGTGCCCAATTAAGCAGCTGCATATGGTCATAAAAATTATGTTCAGGGAGACAATCAGTTAAAGGATAATTATACTCGCCTCCTCCTCGTTCCTCTTCCTCCATTCCTGGAACGTACCCAGGGTGAGGACCTAAAACGCTAAGTCCGCACCTCTGGATACTTTACAGAAGTCCTGCACTACTTGCTTTAAGATTCCTTTGGCACTGTGCACCAACCCTCCCCACCGACACTGTGATTGCAGCCAATGGGAAAAAATGAAGCGTCTTCCCATTGGCTGCCTCACTAACTGTCACTGACAGTGCCAGTGGGAAGGATCGGACCACAACACCGAAGGAATCTTTAAGCCAAAGGACAGTTCTTAGTCCTCATTTTCCTTGACCTATCAGCTACCTTTGATACTGAGGAACACTCTCTTCTTATACAGATTCTATATTCTCTGGGCACCCGAAATCAAGCATGCCCTTTAAACTCAATCTATCCAAAACTGAATTAATAATTTCCCCCCCTAAACTGGGACCTAGTCCTCCCTTCTCCATCTCTATTGACAATAAGGTCATTAACCCAGTTGAACCTGCACGCTGCCTTGGAGTTATCTTTGACTCCTCTCTTCTTCCATCATCAACATTTACAATGTTGCTAGGACCTGTCATTTTCTCCTTCGCAATATTGCCAAGATCCGCCCTTTTCTCTCTCTCTCTCCACTACTAAAATGCTCATCCATGCACTTATAATCTCCCGTCTTGACTAGTGTAACATTCTACTACTTGGACTCCCGGACTCACTCTCCTCTCCAGTCTATCTTAAACTCGGAAGCTCATATCATCTCGCTCTCCTCCAAAAGAGGACCCGCAACCCCGATACTTCAGTCCATAGGGTGACTTCCCATCACACAAAGAATATAAGGTCCCTTATGTTCCAGGCCGTGCCCTCTGTTCCTCGCAAGGAAATCTTCTCCAGACCCCCAACTAACACTGCTGCCTCCCACCTTAAAACCATTCTCTGTTACCTTTGGAACTCTCTCGCTTCGCCTGGTGACATCCATTAATACTTTCAAATCTAGACTGTTATCCTACCTTTCTGAGTATCAGCACAACAAATGATTGTTAGCGCTTTTTAAGCACTTTAAACTCTTCCCCCCCACTTGAATCTGTATGTTGTCCCTCCCACTTAGATTGTAAGCTCTTTGGGACAGGGATCTCATTCCTAATGTGTCAAGGCTTGTTGCACTTATATTAATTTATACATAATTTATATATATGCTTTCTTAACCGATGTATGAAATTGTATTTAAATTAATTTTTATCTATCTGTATAATGGCTTGCACTTATCCCCTTGTTTGTATACTCTATATTTTTTAATGTACAGCACTGCGTACCCAAGTGGCACTTTATAAATAAAATTATACATACATACATACATACATACATAAACAAGAAGTGCAGGACTTCTGTAAAGTATCCAGGTGAGTACTTAGCATTTTAGGTCCTCACCCTGGGTACTTTACAGGAATGGATCGGGGGAAAAGAGGAGCATAAATGTCGTTTAATTTGATTTAAAGCACAAATTTTAATGTTAAATCTCTGAAGGTAGTTTCACACATGGCCTTGTTTTTGCTTTGTAGCAGTTTCATACCATATAACAGATAGTGACTCTTCACGGTTGAAGAAAAGGTATGTGCCGCTAAACATTTGGATCTGATAAGAAACTGCCAAAAATGCTTTTGTGAAAGTAGCCTGTCTGGTTACAATATCCACCTGGACAACAAACGGTCTGCAAACACTTGACTGAATATCATAGCTTGTTAAGGAGAGCCAATATTCCTTGATATTATCATACAAATTTATTTACCAAGAATGTAGACATGAAGAGAATGTAAACCCCAAAATATAAGAAGGTAAGCATTTCCCTTTAAAGGGTATGTCCAGCAAAAAAGTATGTTTCTAAATGATTTACTGAAGAACAGGAGTTAAATGCACTCTGTCTTACCTCCCGTTCTTCAGTAAGGTAAGACAGAGTGCATTTACCTCCTGTTCTTCAGTAAATCATTTAGAAACATACTTACTTTTTTGCTGGACATACCCCAGTGTTCTCCCTAGGGTCTTTTAGCCTGGTGGCCCACCCGGCTACTTTTTCATGCCACCCGGCTGGAAAAAAATTCTTGAAAGAACACTTGTGATTTAAAAGAATTTAGAAGTAGGTTTAATAGGTGCCAATAGATCAGTAAAAACTCCCGCCAAAACTGCTCAGTCCAGACCCCTTTTTTACACCTGCAAGAATATTTTAGCACGGTAACTAGCTTTTCCAAGATCTCCAAGGCCACAAAAGGGTGTCACATGTGCTTGTGCTGCTATGTTACATGGGTTACCTGCAGATGTTGACGAACTACAACTCCCTGCATTCTACAACCATGGAATGCTGGGAGTTATAGTTTTCAAACATCTAGTGGGACAAAAGTTAGACATCCTTGACCTATATAATGAGCATGATGCAGTGCACATTTTCCCTTACAACCAAATTTCCCTGTCCTACCCCACCCGGCTACATTTTCATGCCACCCGGCAGGAAAAAAATTCTGGGGAGAACACTGTACCCTTTAAAAAAGAAGGTTCTTGTAGGCAAACTATATAACAAATTAAATATTTTAAGGCTAAAAAAAAATGTTATAAAGAGTATGATGGGATAGCATTAACCAAACAGGAGCCACTTAGAATGTAAGCTTAAATAAGGAAAGTGTGCGCTTAAAGACTAAATGGAATGATTATGGGGAGGCCTTTAAAGAATCTAAGAAAAATTAGTACTACAATTCTAAACCAGTTTAACTGGTTTGTGCATCCAATGCTAGCCAAAACAGAAAGATAACAAGTAGGCTTTTCTCCCTGAAGTAATAAAATAAGGAATGCAACACTACGTTAGCGAGTAATGGCACTATGGAATAAAGATAAAAGTGTCTGTATCTGTAGAATTAAAAACAGACAAATCATTTCATCTTCAGATACAAAACCTTAATAAAGCATATGTAAATTTGGGACTGCAGCTTCCTATGTGCCTTTTAATTGAAATTAATGGCTGCACATAGCTTGTGTATAAGTAGCACAGCCACAGGTTCACTGCCCTACAATGATTTCTGGGAGTTTAGAAATTGGTAAAATGTCTTGTCGTTTTCTTAATTTGAAAACAGAACTTCTATGTATGACAAATCTCTATTAAAGAGGAATAATACCCTCAACTACAGCCCTCCTAATAATGGTACTCTTGGTTTCACCCTAGATCAGCAGTTATATTTACATAAACTTACAATTGCTGGTTTGGTGCAGTTCTGACCCATTATTCAGCCCAGGACCTGGAATTGGAAGCAAAGCATGTCTTCCCATAGGCCAAGTTCCAAGAATAATGATGAGCAGAGTTAGACTGCACCAGAGAGAATTTTTTGTTATTATTAACTATTATAACTGATTTTGAATAAACTCTAGCGGTTAAGGTCATCACTCTGTGTACTTTTAATTGGAAATAGAATAAAGTTATAATGTGTTAGGAGATTGAAGCCCCAATGCAACACAATGAAAAAGCAAGTTTCTGTGGGCTTTTGATTTTGTGTGTACTTGTATCTGCTTTTCAATTGTTTGCATTACCTATAGGATTATGGGTAAAAATGCACTTTAAAAAAATGTGTGTTTCTTCATGTGCTTCCATAGACTTATGTTTACAGGGGTAACCCTTTTGAAATAATAAAAATAACAGTGGTATAAAGGTGAAACCTTTATTGGCTAACTAAGATAATCATAGCAAGCTTTCAGAACATTCTAGTTCCTTTTTCAAGCTGATTACAGATTACCATAGACCTTTATTAAAGGAGTGCAAAACATGGTGCAGTTGCAGCAGTGGGGCCTAGGCCTAACGGATAGCTGTATCTCTCACCTATAAAATAAGCAGCATTTTGGAATAACCATCTATTTAAAAGGTTTAGCAATAGAACTACCTTAACAATTCAAGTTTCACCAGGCTGTAGCCATGTGACCAATTTCTGCCTGCATTAATAGGCCCGCCTCTCAAATATCTTTTTTTTGGGGGGTAGAGTCAATGCAGGTATTTCCTGTCTTTTTCAGCATTAAGTCTCAAGTGAACATTCTCTGCCCAAGGGACAGGAGACGGAGCACTGGGTCATAACGTTTCGTGGGGATATTTGCCCCCTTCTTCTCCAGGTGATAACAATTTACAATGTGACCAGAGAATAAATAACCTACCAGGTGAATCATGTTTTTTTGGGAGTGCTACCTTCGTTTGTATTGCTTCTTGGACTTTTATGTTCCTAAGGGAGGAACCCTGAGGTGTCTGCACCCTGGTTGGTGTAGAGTGCACCCACACCCTTTTGTTTTCTTGGTTTATTAAATCCGAACTTGTTCAGAGACCACAGTTGACATTTAAGCTAGCTACATATGTAACAAAAAATATAAACAATCAATGACAACCAGGATAAAAGCCATTAATCATTTGTACTATCAGCCAATGCACAAGCCGTGTATTTGGATTTCTGGTGAAATATGATCAAAAATGTCCAAGTGCAGCAACCTACTTACTGCTAGATGCCTATGACCTGCTCAGTAGCACAGCCACAGTTTCTCTTATTGTGGCCCTCTGCTTCCAACTCTAGTCTTTCACTCAAGTAAATGCAGAATCATGTACCTTCTTCTAGCACACAATGCAAGAGGTGCATTTCCCAGTGAGAAACAGATACCCACTGAAAAAAAAAGAAATCAAATGGTTGCCACACTACTGAGTAGGATGCAAGAACAATATCTTCATCTGCTCTACCTAGACATACAGTTTTGGTCTTCATTTTTTTAAATCCTAATGTGAACGCTTTTCTCGCCAGAACACCTATACATTGACAGATTCTGCTCTAGTAAGTTGCATTTAGTACATGAAAGTAAAAATTCTGTAACAAAGAAGGCTTCCATGTTGTTGCCAGTACAACTCATAGCCCATGTTGGCTTCAAAGAGCCACGCCACCTGACCGCAAATATAAAAACTGTCTCTATGCACATTGTTTTTAACTAAAGATAACATTTCTAAATGAACCTGTTATCATGGTTGAGTTGCTGGTGACACCATGTAAATGCTGTGTTTTTAGGAAGACGCAGCCCAAGAAGTCAAACCCCTAGCTTACTTATGAAACAATACAACATAGTCTACTACCTGAGTTTATTGGGTTTTTGGTTTGTTTTCTACATATGTACAAATATATAGCAGCTCTGTTCTTTATTTACCAACCAATGTGAATTGCCGACAGCCTTTCTAGAGCAATACAAAAGTGACCTTATTTTACTGACATTTACTGAAATGTACTTGCATCGATCGCATCTGCAGTGGTGGTGTGCTGCTAAAGTGCTGGCTTTGGAAACAAACAGACCATTGGGGCACAGGTTCAATTTCCCATTCTACTTTCTAGCACAAGAGAGATATTCTACATGTACTGATATCCCACCTGGTAGCCTTTGTGGCATAGAGGTCAAAAGCTTTCATTTTAAAAGGATGACGTCACTACCCGGCGCATCTCACTTTGCGGCGCCGAGTAGTAACATCATCCTGAAGCACAGAGGATGTGGAGCGAGGAGCAAGCAGCCACCGGACAAGGTAGGAGAATACCACAGGAACACCAGTGCACACAATACTTACAAATAAGAGTAAAACCTTCTTTATTTGTGCATACTGTATGCACAAATAAAGGAGGATTTACCCCTATTTGCAAGTATTGGCTTCTGCAGATGTTTGAAAACTGCAACTCCCAGCAATTAAAGCATGCTGGGAGTTGTAGTTTCCAAACATCTTAAGTGGCAAATACTAGTAGGGGTTACTATGTGGGATTTAAAGGGCAACTAAGCAAAAACAATACAGAATCAGGAGGATGGTATATATTGTTAAATATTGCCTTCTGATTCTGTATTGTTTTGAGGCTTTAGTTTCCCTTTAAATAGACAGCAGAATTCCTATACAGTAGTCCCATACAGTGATAACCATACTGGATTTGGCTATTACTGTATAGGATTACTGTATGGGAATTCTGCTGTCCATTTAAAGGGCAACTAAAGCCTCAAAACAATACAGAATCAGAAGGCAGTAGTGGTCATATTTTCTACCCTTGGTTTATACTCGAGTCAAATCACTTTTTTCTCCTTTTTCAGGTAAAACTAAGTACCTCTGTTTATACTCAGGACGGTTTATACTCGAGTATATACGGTAACACGTCTTCTGTGCTTCGCATATGCCAGTTCATTGAAGTTTAATTAAAGCTAGCTACACAACATGAACAATGCTCAGCCAATTATCACATTTTAACCAAATTATACATATATTTTGCATATTGGGCCCAGCAAATTTAGTTGAAAGCTCTATATCCTATTGGAGTCAAAGTGATATTAAACAATGTGCTTTTGTTGAAGGTTAGGGGGTTGTGGGAGGAATCGGTAAGCTGCAGAATTATGCTTACTGGGCTGCAAAATGTACACAAAGTCATGTTATATCTTATTTACAGAGAACAAAATGCATATTGAGTCCAAAGCATGCATATGCTAGAGGTAAACAAAAATAGGGGGTAGTACAGAATTTGTTAATATGCATGAGCTACAGCTAGCATGCGCTTAGAGCTAGGTCACACTTACATGATTTAGACCGTGTTTTGAGCTCCAATTGCGTTTCTGATTTGCATTGCCAATAAAATGCGATCTGAGAGTTCCCACTATGTGCACTGCATTCCGATACGTTGTAACGCATGCATGCATGAGTTTTCAACAGCATGACGTGTATAGCAATACAATTGAAATGTATTAGAGAGGATGAATCTGACGTACAGGCGATCGGGCCCATTGGTAAATCCCGGCTGATTGTGCGCAAACTGTTTGTCCCGACCAAGCACTCGCTAGTAAAATAGTTTCCCCCTATGTACCCAGCCTTAGAAGCAAATTTACCAAATACATATGCAAAAGTAGTTTGTCAGTTCAAAAAACAAGCAAATGTTTACCAAACTTCATATATGGTTTGACATGCATCAAATAAAGCACAATTTATTTCTTTTTTTTTAAAGGGTCAGGTTTATCTAAATAGCAACAAGTATCACAATGTGGCCATAAATATTTTTTTTTTAAGTTTATGGAATTTATGTGCATATGTGCAATGCACACCTTGTAAACTTGCACCTTAACAGATACAAGTATGTTTTTATTTATATAGCATTAATCGTGCACGCAGGGTCGTACAATTTAAAGGACATGTCTACCTCTCAGTACAATCGATATTTATGGTTAATCCTACAAAAATTTAAGAAAAAGACTTAAAGGATAACTACAATCTAAAATGTAACTTTTTAAAAATGGAAAGTACCTGGGGCAGGGAGGTAGGATTAATTATTCCTACCTCATAATATTGTTTTGCGGAGGAGCTACAGCAGGTACGATTTTAATTTGCCAGGTTAGTCCTAAACTATTCCTGTATTAAAGATAGTGCTGAAGCCAGGGGGAAGACTGGGAGAATCAGTTTTCTTTGGGTTGGTGCTCCTCACAGAAACAATATTGGGAGGTAGGATTTACCAGTCCTATATCCCTGTCCCAAGTACTTCTCAGTTTAACATTTTTTTTTAAACAACGAGTTATCCTTTATTAAAGTCTCAGCTTCTATCAGACATTGTACAAATTATTATTATTGTTATTATATTTATTATTACAATGACACGGATTCATACAGATCAGACCCTGCCCCTGCCCTGAAGAGCTTACAATCTAAACACATTTATTATCCGACACGTGGGGGGATGAAACCCACACAAACACGGGGAGAACACACAAACTCCTTGCAGATGTATCCACGGGTGTAATCGAACTTGGCCAATACCTGGTGCCTGTAAATGTCAATGATACCTGTCCATTCCCTATCAAATCAGTCATCTAACTGCAGGGCAGGGGGGATCTCTCAGTGGTTCCCTTGACAACTACAACTCCCATGGTCACTCTCACCAAGTGAGACTAAGATAGGAATACTGGGAGTTGTAGTTCACCTAAAAGTCTGTCACCAATTACAAGGAACTTACAAATTTCTTGGACTTCCCATCTCCCCCGTCATCGTGGTTCTTGGGCTTCTTTTTCTCCTTGTTGCCCTTGGTATTGGGTGGCGGGGGGCCCCCTCCATAACCGCCTCCACCGGCTGGCGGCTCCATGCTTTCCCACTCCGGGCCTGATAGACGGAGACTCCCTCCTCTGTCACCCACAGAATGGAGACGTCCTTCCCCTGAGAACCTCTGACAGGGTTGCGCTGTCCCCACTGTCCTGGGCCCTGCCCGTCTCCCCCTCACACTCCGGTAAACTCACACACACACGGCATCATTAGCATAATCGCTGAATATTCATGAGAGCGCGCGCAACAGGTTTTTCCATTCACAGAAGGAGGCGGGAGAAGAACTCCTGGTTTCCAATAAAGTTCTTCCTCGCGACTTCCGGGTTTTGGAACGTACCATGTGACTATAAAGCTGGGGGGGGGGGGGGGGGTCGTAGCGGAAATACTTTATGAGACATGATGTCCTAGGCGCACTAGCATTTCTACAGACACGTGCTATTACTGTCTGCCTTATCTTATACACTGCAGTCGGTAAATACTTCCCGTTAGAATTCCACAATATTACATGTGGGAGAGACTATGTTATAATCACTGATGTCTCCTGTGCGATGTGAGTGTACCCCCTGCTGGTGGAAAAGGGTATATCCTTCTTACTGTTCCATAGGATGGAATCTCTAGGTATCTGCAGAGGAGGATGCAGCAATCCATTTATTTAGTTCACATTGGGAGTAAACAGACAGGCAAAGTGGTGCAAATGCAATAGAACTGCTACATCTGCAATGCACAAGAACAAGAAATGCAATACAGTGATATTAATTCAAAAACACTTCGCTATTGTGTAGCATTATATTAAAGGGGAAGTTCAGTGCAAATACATATGCTTTTAAGAAAAAAGAGCAGTATTTTCCCATCCCAATGACCTAAACCTGCCCATTCAGCATTGTGTCGGTGTATAAATAAAAACAACTGAAACACTGACTTCCTGTTTGCAGGACCCCTAGTAGAGACCGTTATGGTCATTCCCTTGACCCAGCACCTGGGTTGATTAAGTTGCTCAGTAGAGATCTGAGTATGTTTGACCCATCCAATAGCCAATCAGTAGAAATTACTGTTGGGAACATTTCAAGGTAGCGGTGCAACCTGGGAAGAAGGACCGTTAGAACCTGAAATGGCAGCTCAGTAATGTCAACAGCAGGGAACAGATATGGGTAGGAAATCAACTGATTTTTCAAAATGGGAGAGAATATGTAGAATAGCTAAGTATTCAAAATACCAAGAATTTTTTAATAT
Organism: Hymenochirus boettgeri; assembly: GCA_019447015.1. Taxonomy (NCBI): domain Eukaryota; kingdom Metazoa; phylum Chordata; class Amphibia; order Anura; family Pipidae; genus Hymenochirus; species Hymenochirus boettgeri. Next base: position 42,805,217 of record CM033471.1, on the reverse strand, counting down.
TGCTATTTTCCACTGAACTTTCCCTTTAAAGGAGAACTGTAGTTGTGTATAAACTTTTTTCAAAAAAGTTAAAATGAAAAGTACCTGGAGCAGGGAGGTAGGATTGGTACTTTCTACCTCCCAATATAATCTCTGAGGAGAAACTGCTTCTGCCAGGCTTCTTGTGTGCTTTAGCCCATAACTGTTAGGAACATTTCAAGGATGTGGTGCATCCTGGGGGGGAAAAATGACCGTTAGAACCTGAAATGTCAGCTCACTAATGTCAACAGCAGGGAACAGCAAAGGGGATGAAATCAACTGATTTTTCAAAATGAGAGAGAACTAAGAAGGCATTACACAAACTAACAATTAAACAAATATTGATAATTTCCACTGAACTGTCCCTTTAACAAAACAATATTGGGAGGTGGGAATAATGAATACATAGACATCATGGGCTTAACTTCATTTAACATATTTACATAATCAATATCCCTTACTTATTGTATTTGGTGACTCGGGTGCATAAACCCCAAGCCCTCCCCTTATGTACTGTGCACAGTCAAAAAAATCTCATTTGTAAGTAAGACTCTAATCCAGCAGTCCCAATGGCCCGGGTGCCACTGCCAGATGCCCTAAGCCCATCCAAAATCAGCATCAAACACAGGAAATTAGCACAAACCGGAACAAAGAAGACAAAAGCTGTTTTGCTGTGAAAAGCCTATATTGCATTATGATTAAAGGGCATGTCCACCCCCAAAACTATAATTCCCCCCACTACTGGCCCCAATGTGTAGTGTAGTTTAATCCTTACCTTACATCCCAGCTCCATATGGTTCTCCTGTAATCCCCCCCCAAAGTCCAAAAAAAATGGCCACCAGGAGGATAGCAGAGTCCATATAGGACTCTGCTTCCTGTCTCTCCTCCGGGAGAATTTTGGCATGCGCACAGCAGTCATTCTCCCCCTCCCTCCCTATTTGGTCTCCCTTCCCCTAGCTCAAAAAACTTTTGACATAATGTTCTCCTTGCTTCCCCAGCCCCAACCGCTATATTTGTAGACAGAAAGTGCCCTGATAGTAACTTACCTTCCCTCTTTCCTTCGCCGTTCAGGACTACCGTCAGCCGCGTCCGCGATTGGCTGCCTCTCAGCCAATCACAGACATGACTGCTGGTCCGGCCCCCTGCTTGCATTTTCGCGCAAGCAGAGGGCCTGGCAGTGCGGCGGAGGAAAGAGGGAAGGTAAGTAACTATTGGGGCACTTTCTGTCTATACAAATATAGCGGTTGGGGCTGGGGGAGCAAGGGGAACATTATGTCAAAAGTTATTAGGAAGGGTGGACATGCCCTTTAAGGACCGCTGGGTCCGAAACGCATAAGGCGTAAATGCAATAAAGGCTTTTTATTTCACAGCAAAGCAGCTTTTGTCTTCTGTGTTCCGGTTCGTGCAGATTTCCTGTGTTTGATGCTGGGAATAATCAATCACTCTATAGAGGGGACATAGGCATTGGTACTCCTTACCTCAGCCAGTGCCCTCCCCAGAAACTCCCCTGCAAGGAAATACATTCAGATACCATTGTAAACAACAGATATTTTAAAACATTGTCAAAATAACTAATTTTCTTGGCGCAATCTTATCTGAAAATGGTTGTTGGTTACAATAAACCAAACAATAATGGTATAAAACGGAGTATCTGGTGAATGTTGGCTGCCTCTTACAGCCAATGTAAAAAAATACCAAAACCGAAAATAGCTGGAGGGAGTTCTAAGGTGAAAGATTTTATTAATTTTAAACTGATGTATCATAAGTTAGTAATTACATTAAAGACAAATTGCTTGTGAAGGTTCTCATTCATCCAGGTAGCATAGTGATGGAGGTTGAATAAAGACACACGTCTATCTAGTCCAACATTAGCCTACTCATTAATCCTGCCTAACAGTTAATCCAGAAGAAGGGAGAAAAGTGTGTGTGTGTGGGGGGGAATCCTTCCTGACTCCAAATGGCAATCAGAATGGATCCCAGGATCAACCAGAACTGCAGTACATATATTTATACCTGTAACTCAATATTTTTTTGTTTTAGAAACTTATCTAGCCCACTTTGAAAGCTATTCAATGAAATTGCCATTATCACATCTCAGTTTCACCGTTCTCACTATAAAGAAACCTTTCCTAACCTGAAGATGATACTTCTTCCAATCTTAAAGGATGTCCACATGTCCTCTGATATGACCTATTAGTGAACAATGCACCAGAGAGTTTATTGTATGGGCCATTAATATATTTGTATAAAGTGATCATATCCCCAGTCAATAGCCGCTTCTCCAATATAAAGTCTTAATTTGTCTTTTCTGCCTGCATAGTCAAGTGCCTTTATTCCCCTTATTATTTTAGATGCCCTTCCTTGAACTCCTTCCATTTCAAGATGTCCCTTTTGTATATGTGATTCCAAAACTGCACAACATATTCCAAATGAGGCCTTACCAGTGCCTTGTAAAGAGGGATAATTTTAAGATTGTTAAACCCCAAATGCATCACCTTACATTTATCAACATTGAATATCATCTGCCATTCTGCTGCCCATTTTGATAATCTATCTAGGTCTGCCTGCAGCAATTGCACATCATTTGATGTTTCCACTGGGTTTATCTGTGTTAAATTAATTTATTGCCAACAGATTTCTGTACAAGTGATTCTAAATTGAGAAAGCCATTTGGATGACTACTGAAATTTCAAGAACTATGGGCCATATTTATAAAGATGTGGTAGCTATTTTAAGCGATACCGTGCCTTTAACAATCTGTCCGGCGGTTATACATTTATGACCGTTATTGTAAATATATGATAGCGGCCATAAATCTACAACCACAATCCTAGATTTTACACCTGCCATAGAATATTACTACCGCATGGTATTCTACGAACAAATGGTCGGAGATTTAGACCGTTCACCGTAAATGTACTATCGCAGCCGTACATTTATGGCCATGGTCGTACATTAATAAAAACCCATGGTATAGCAAACTTGCAATATCGCGGGTTTATATATATGGCCCTAAACTTCAAGTTCAGTTAATCTAACTGAATACCACAGATATAATAGACATATTGATACATCGGGGCATGTTTATCCTTAAAGGGTATATCCACCCTAAAAACTATAATTTGGTATATTTATAGTTTACCCCCTCCCAGCCCTAACTGCATTGTCTGATTGTATTAATAGTTAGAAGAAACTTCCTTACCAGCATGGGTTCCCTCGGCCTCAGCCTCCAATGCAACTTCCACGAACGGAGTTGCATTATTGGGGGCTTGGCCGACAGCTGCATCTGTGATTGGCTGAGAGTCATCATTGGCTGTGAGGTCAGCAGTCACAGCCTTGATTAAATGCATGAGGGAGGAGCTATCTTGTTCTGCCAGAATGGAGGCAACAATTATCCTTTAATATCTGCTTAGTAATGCATTTAATAAATTGCTGAGTATATCAGTAAGAGTTAGGATCGTTTTTGTGTTTTAAGGATAGATATGCCCTTTAAACCTGCAACTCATGAAAACAAATGTTTTTTAGGGTTAAAATTTTCTTTACCAACTTATAAATCAAGAGATAAATGTAGTTTAAAAAAAATACCATCAGGAGGAGACGTAATAAGTTAAGTAAGTTGCTCCAAGTTTAAAATCTTTAGGCAAAAATTGTTAGACAATAGCAAAAGCATAAAACAGGCCATTTAATGGTACAAACATTGTACATTTTGCCACAAGATGGCTCTGTGGGATACCTCTATAATTGCTTTTAAGAGAAAGCACCCCTTATAGAAAAAATTAATACATTATGCAGTACTCCGAAAACCTAGTTTGCGTTTTGTTAAAATATAATTATTCTGCTCCCAGCCAGAGGAATCATACTTACAAGCTCCTCAATCCACCACCACAGCTCTGTGGCACTTCCGGGTAAGGCAGTCAGTCTCGGCCAGGACAATGAAGTCACGGCCAATCACTGACTGCCATTCCCAGATGAGCCTCCACTGCGGCTGCTCGGGAACACAAAAAGAAGAGAGCAGCTGTAGTGTAGAGGCAGTGGAAAGACCGGAAGCGGCGGTGGATCGCGATCTTGTACGTATGATTTCTCTGGCTGGGAACAGAATTATTATATTTAAACAAAATGGAAACTAGGTTTTGGGGGGTCCTGCATTTTCCTGGCTTAAGAACGTTTGGTCCAAGATGAATTATTGGATGGTGTGTACCCAGCTTAATGTGAAGCCCAGCAGATATGATTCTGAAAGAATTGCATCCTTGGTACGGTGCTTGCTCAGTTGAAAAAGATTTTACTTGGATCCTGTTTAATTTGATTTTAAAATAAAGCTCCTTAAACTAAAACAGACCTGATTTGCCATTTTGCTCATGAACTTACAGAGGGCATTCTGTGAGAAACAGAAAATAATATTTTTTTTGTATTCTATAGTCATAGAGATGGGAATAATCAGGGCTGGTTAAAGAAGTAGAGCTGAATTAAAAATTTGAGGTGCAGACAATCAGAAAAGGCTGGAATAACAAAACATTTTCATTTTCTTACAGTATATCAGAACATTACATTAAAAAGCACTCATGCTTAAAGGGACACTTTACCTAAAAATGACAACTTCATCTTAATCTATAAATAAATACATGTAAGTAGCCGTTATTCTGAGGTGTGTGTTACTGCATGCCTTTCTAGCACATGTGTAGCACAGGAGCAGTATCCCCCCCATCCCTCTTTTAACCACTCCCACATCCATATGACCAGACTTTTTCCTACAAAACAACTGTCAAAACTGCACACAGTATTCCAACTGTCAAAACTCCAGGTACAACTTCTCACAGAAGAATAGTTAAAGGGCATGTCCACCCGCTTTTTTCAACTTTAGTAATATTGTAGTTATACAATAGCCCCAATCCCCCGATCCTTACTTACCTTACCTCTTTCCTCCACTGCACTGTCCCGGCCCTCTGTTTGCTTGGAACTGCAAGCAGGGTGCAGAACCGGCAGTCAGCCAATCAGGGACCTTGTCGAGGTTGAGGCAGACACAGGCACAGGATGAGTCACTGACAGCTACTACACTGCTGTTTTCCTGACTTTGGAGGGGCATAGCAGGGCAGCCATTTGGAGCAGAGATGTAAGGTAAGGATTTTTGTACACTACAGAGTGGGGCCAGTATGGGGTTAAATTTCAGTTTTGGGGGTGGACAGAAAAAAGGGCACTTGATTGACAGATTGGATATCTAAAGAAACAGGTTGCAGATCAACAAAAAAATTATACAAAGGTGGTTTTTCAGTATAGATGCCCTTTAAGGGTTAGGCCACACCAGCTCGTTTTAACATGGGATCTGATCGCGATAGTGATAGTGTTGTGCTGCAATCTTCTTACCTGAGTTTACCCAAAGCCACAATTGCTCATCTTTGTGCCATTCAATATTACGATTATAGATCTGGGTAAATCCAAAAAGGAACTTGAAACAATATAATTTAGAATCCTTACTTATATCAATGACCTACAATTATTTGTATATAATATTGCCAAGAAACCAATTCAATAAGTCCACTCTAGGCTGGGACCCAACACACATAGAACTGTGGTCCAAAAATGACTTTAGGTAAATTGATAGGAATTGCTCTCCTGGGAATTTTTGCAATTTATTTTCATTGTTTATTCTGCATAGTTTTGGATATATTTACATTTTTGTGTGTGATATGGCAGCAGAATCACCAGGTCCCCTGCACTTCCTGCTCTGAAACCATGTCAGTCAATCTGCCCTGTGTCTCCTCCTCCCCTTTGCAGCCTCCCTGGTCCCTCCCAATTATGGACCCCATGGTCCCTCCAGTTTGCAGGCCCCCCTTGGCCCATTCTCTTACAGCCCCATGTGGCCCCGCCCAAACAGACGGTGCCACTCAGACACCTGCTCCCCTACAGAAAAATGAGTGGAAACAGCCTTTTCAGGCAGAGTGAGAACTGGAAAAGGCTGTTTTCACATAGAGGGAAAGAAGGGCTGTAGATTCCCTTACCTACTCTGTCAGGACTTCACACAGCAGATAGAAGGAGGGACTTCCTGTCTCCCTCACACACTGAGGGAATCTGAGGTTGTGCTCGCAGGCGGCACTGTGCAGGAGAAGCCTTTGGAATGTCACGTCAGCCTCCCACCCATTAACTTTCTGGTTAGTCATTTCTTTATATCTTGGGCTGTGGAGCACGTAGAGAGGTAGGAAACTGGCCTTTCATTTAAAGTCAACTTGTTTGGAGACCACAGTTCCCCTTTAAATACAAAGTTTTAACCATACAGCTAGAAGCCCTGGAGCCTTCTAATTACATCATTATGAAATATACACAGGAAGGTCCAGGATTTACAGTACGGTATATCTAATGAGCCTATGGGCAAGGAAGTCCTGTTGTTCCAATCTCTACTACCCAATACAGGACACCCCAATGCATGCTCTGACCAGATTTTGTTTCTTTCCTTATTTTTAAAATCTTAAATATTTTCTGTTGTTCCAACCTCTTCTGTTGGTATTCATATTTTTCGGTGGTTAACACTTTTGGTGGCCATAGACGCTTAGATCGCAGTACGATATAGGGATATGCCAATGTTGTACAATCATCGGATGGTGTATGGGCGATCGTTCAACAATCTTCCAATAATTTCCACATCGTGCCAGTTGAAAAATTTTTGGCCGACTGGAAATCTGATCGTCCAAACCTCGAATTGTTAGATCGGATTGTAGTGTCTATGGCCACCATTAGGATTGGCCAGGGAATATTCTTTAAAGGCATGTCCACCCTTGAAACAAAAAACTGGTAACTTGTCAGTTATTTGGCCACAACCCCAACTGCTATTTTTATCAGCTTATTACATTCATTTGTAACCAGATATTTAATAAAAGGTATCTTCTGTTCTGGCAACAATTTTTTTCCCTTCCCTATGCTCAATGAGCTTTTTATTATCTTGAGCTTGTGCAGAGGAGGCAGCAGGGGAAATAGCAGTCAATCATTGGTTGTGATGTCCACAGCCTTGATTGATTGACTGCATGGAGGGAGGGGCCAGTTCACTTTGCCAGAATGGGGACAATAATTATCATTAAATAGCTGGTTAGTAATGCAGGTAATAAAGTGCAAAATATATCAGTTGGGGGCAGGTAACCGACACGTGACCAGTTTTTGGTTTTAAGGGTGTACATGTAATTTTTAATTATTATACTTTGTTAAAACAGCACACATTAAAACTATTCTTTTACACACACACCCATTCCATATAAAAAGAACAAAGCAAAATCACAAGATAAATAATTATAATGATGTTTGTTGTGTATTAAATGAATGCATATTATGTGAAATATGCTTGTGGGTGGGTGAGAAGATTGAAGATTGTAATGTTAACATATTGGCAAAGGAACGTGACTGGTTCAAGAGAGGTGTTAAGGAGGCCATGTATGTGAAAATAAAGAAACCAAGCCTAAATAGAGGTGGGGGGGTTCGACACCAACTGTCTGCCATGTACAATGCTGTTTGCTGTTTTGACACCTTACTCTGGGCGTTCCTATAACACCTCTTAGCCACTATCCAATCACGCCCTTAACACTTGGCTGTGATATGCTAATTCGGATTTTCCAGGGTACATAATTGCCAAAGATTCTTGTACAAATCCAGTTGATCTAATTGAATACAACAGACATATTATGTGAAGTCTGCTATGTTGAGGTATACCAACAGGTGTCACTGTTCAATGTTCTGAATGTTAAATGTTTTCTATTACTCCTTTTATAATACATTTGCTCCTGTCTTTGACTCCCTGAATAAGGCTGAAGTCTGTGTCCTTTTCTTTCCATCTGTAATAAACATACAGACATAACAGTGGCGACAAGGATGGGATTTCTGGTAATTCTATGAGGATATATACTCTCTGTATAAATAAAAAACAGAAAGGAAGCACCAAACTGTAAGTGTGCAAATAAAAAAAAAATTGTGACATTTGGAAACATGACTGGATATATTGGACACATGGAAGCATTTGATAGCTCTGTAGACTAATGGCGTACTATATAGAGAGACTGGAACAGTATTTGATGTTAATGATATACCACCAGGAAAGCATGTGGTAGCTTTGCTTAGGGTGATTGGAGGTAAAACATACAGTCTTGTGCAGTATAAATGCACCAGATAACCATTTCTAAAAGCTTTCAAGAAATAGTACCGTATAAACTCGAGTATAAACCGAGTTTTTCAGGCTGTAAAATTAGCCTGAAAACTTGAACTCGTATACTCGAGTCAGTACATTACTGTGCATCCAGCTCTCCAGTGTGCCACCTGGGATTCCTGTCTGTAAGTGCCAGCATACAAACTGAATTCTGTGTGCATCCGGGCTTCCTGTCTGTAAGTGCTGGCATACAAATTGAATCCTGTACATTACAGTACTTAACCAATTCGGCAGCCGCATGCTCAGTCCCTGTACTGGCGGCGGCTGAAGTCACTTATCGCCGCCGGGCAGTGACGTCAGCCGGCGCGCCAGTACAGCGACTGAGTGCGCGGCTGCCGAATTGGTTAAGTCGCAATGTACAGGATTCAATTTGCATGCTGGCACTTACAGACAGGAAGCCCGGATGCACACAGGATTCAATTTGTAGCTGGCACTACAGACAGGAAGCCCAGATGCACATTGGAGAGCTGGATGCACAATGGAGAGAAGGTACCAGACAGGAAGTCAGATGCACACTGGAGAGAAGGTACCCTTTGAATTAGGTGGGAGGGTAAGGGTGTAGATGTTTGGAAACTACAACTCCCAGCTAATAAAGCATGCTGGGAGCTGTAGTTTGCAAACATCTGGAGTGCCAAGGAATGAGAATTTAGAATTTGTCAAATTCTACCCTCGGTTTATACTCGAGTCAATCTCTTTTATTAGTTTTTTAAGGTACAATTGGGTACCTCGGTTTATACTCGGGTCGGTTTATACTCGTCCCTCCAGTTTGCAGGCCCCCCTTGGCCCATTCTCTTACAGCCCCATGTGGCCCCGCCCAAACAGACGGTGCCACTCAGACACCTGCTCCCCTACAGAAAAATGAGTGGAAACAGCCTTTTCAGCAGCAGAGTGAGAACTGGAAAAGGCTGTTTTCACGAGGGAAAGAAGGGCTGTAGATTCCCTTACCTACTCTGTCAGGACTTCACACAGCAGATAGAAGGAGGGACTTCCTGTCTCCCTCACACACTGAGGGAATCTGAGGTTGTGCTCGCAGGCGGCACTGTGCAGGAGAAGCTTTGGAATGTCACTCAGCCTCCACCCATTAACTTTCTGGTTAGTCATTCTTTATATCTTGGGCTGTGGAGCACGTAGAGAGGTAGGAAACTGCCTTTCATTTAAGTCAACATTGTTTGGAGACCACAGTTCCCCTTAAATACAAATTTTAACCATCAAGCTAGAAGCCTGGAGCCTTCTAATTACATCATTATGAAATATACACAGGAAGGTCCAGGATTTACAGTACGGTATATCTAATGGCCTATGGGCAAGGAAGTCCTGTTGTTCCAATCTCTACTACCCAATACAGGACACCCAATGCATGCTCTGACCAGATTTTGTTTCTTTCCTTATTTTAAAATCTTAAATATTTTCTGTTGTTCCAACCTCTTCTGTTGGTATTCATATTTTTCGGTGGTTAACACTTTTGGTGGCCATAGACGCTTAGATCGCAGTACGATATAGGGATATGCCAATGTGTTTACAACATCGGATGGTGTATGGGCGATCGTTCAACAATCTTCCAATAATTTCCACATCGTGCCAGTTGAAAAATTTTTGGCCGACTGGAAATCTGATCGTCCAAACCTCGAATTGTTAGATCGGTTGTAGTGTCTATGGCCACCATTAGGATTGGCCAGGGAATATTCTTTAAAGGCATGTCCACCCTTGAACAAAAAACTGGTAACTTGTCAGTTATTTGGCCACAACCCCAACTGCTATTTTTATCAGCTTATTACATTCATTTGTAACCAGATATTTAATAAAAGGTATCTTTGTTCTGGCAACAATTTTTTTTCCCTTCCTATGCTCAAGAGCTTTTTATTATCTTGAGCTGTGCGAGGAGGCAGCAGGGGAAATAGCAGTCAATCATTGGTTGTGATGTCCACAGCCTTGATTGATTGACTGCATGGAGGGAGGGGCCAGTTCACTTTGCCAGAATGGGGACAATAATTATCATTAAATAGTGGTGTAATGCAGGTAATAAAGTGCAAAATATATCAGTTGGGGGCAGGTAACGACACCGTGACCAGTTTTTGGTTTTAAGGGTGTACATGTAATTTTTAATTATTATACTTTGTAAAACAGCACACATTAAAACTATTCTTTTACACACACACCCATTCATATAAAAAGAACAAAGCAAAATCACAAGATAAATAATTATAATGATGTTGTTGTGTGTATTAAATGAATGCATATTATGTGAAATATGCTTGTGGTGGGTGAGAAGATTGAAGATTGTAATATGTAATATTGGCAAGAACGGGACTGGTTCAAGAGAGGTGTTAAGGAGGCCATGTATGTGAAAATAAAGAAACCAAGCCTAAATAGAGGTGGGGGGGTTCGACACCAACTGTCTGCCATGTACAATGCTGTTTGCTGTTTGACCACTTACTCTGGGCGTTCCTATAACACTCTAGCCAATCCAATCACGCCTTAACACTTGGCTGTGATATGTAATTCGGATTTTCCAGGGGACATAATTGCCAAAGATTCTTGTACAAATCCAGTTGATCTAATTGAATACAACAGACATATTATGTGAAGTTGCTATGTTGAGGTATAACAACAGGTGTCACTGTTCAATGTTCTGAATGTTTAATGTTTTCTATTACTCCTTTATAATACATTTGCTCCTGTCTTTGACTCCCTGAATAAGGCTGAAGTCTGTGTCCTTTTCTTTCCATCGTAATAAACATACAGACAACAGTGGCGACAAGGATGGGATTTCTGGTAATTCTATGGGATATATACTCTCTGTATAAATAAAAACAGAAAGGAAGCACCAAACTGTAAGTGTGCAAATAAAAAAAAAAAATGTGACATTTGGAAACAGACTGGATATATTGGACACATGGAAGCATTTGATAGCTCTGTAGACTAATGGCGTACTTATATAGAGAGACTGGAACAGTATTTTGATGTTAATGATTACCACCAGGAAAGCATGTGGTAGCTTTGCTTAGGGTGATTGGAGGTAAAACATACAGTCTTGGCATGTATAACTGCACCCGATAAACCATCTTCTAAAAGCTTTCAAGAAATAGTACCGTATAAACTCGAGTATAAACGAGTTTTTCAGGCTGTAAAATTAGCCTGAAAACTTGAACTCGGTTTATACTCGAGTCAGTACATTACTTGTGGCATCCAGCTCTCCAGTGTGCCACCTGGGATTCCTGTCTGTAAGTGCCAGCATACAAACTGAATTCTGTGTGCATCCGGGCTTCCTGTCTGTAAGTGCTGGCATACAAATGAATCCTGTACATTACAGTACTTAACCAATTCGGCAGCCACACGCTCAGTCCCTGGACTGGCGCCGGCTGACGTCACTTATCGCCGCCGGGCAGTGACGTCAGCCGGCGCGCCAGTACAGCGACTGAGTGCGCGGCTGCCGAATTGGTTAAGTACCGTAATGTACAGGATTCAATTTGCATGCTGGCACTTACAGACAGGAAGCCCGGATGCACACAGGATTCAATTTGTATGTGGCACTTACAGACAGGAAGCCCAGATGCACATTGGAGAGCTGGATGCACAATGGAGAGAAGGTACCCAGACAGGAAGCTCAGATGCACACTGGAGAGCTGGGTGCACACTGGAGAGAAGGTACCCTTGAATTAGGTGGGAGGGTAAGGGTGTAGATGTTTGGAAACTACAACTCCCAGCTAATAAAGCATGCTTGGAGCTGTAGTTTGCAAACATCTGGAGTGCCAAGGATGAGAATTTAGAATTTGTCAAATTCTACCCTCGGTTTATACTCGAGTCAATCTCTTTATTAGTTTTTTAAGTACAATTGGGTACCTGGTTTAACTCGGGTCGGTTTATACTCGAGTATATAAGGTAAAAATTGTGCAGGAGCACCGTCACCAAAGCCTTTAGTTAAAGCTGAAAGATTCAGATTCCACAAGAGAAGCCAGCAAGAGTCTGAGACTGTTTTTGCTACAGAGCTGCGTAACTAGCAGAGCACTGTGATTTTAGAAAAAATGGCGAATGATGCACTGAGAGACAGATTTGTTTGTAGATTTATACAAGAAAGGCATACAAAAAAGGTATTGTCCGAAGATAACATACTTTTAAGCGAGCCATTGAAATTGCACTGGCAATGGAGACTGCTGATAAAGACACCTTAGAACTTCAGAACAAAAGAAAGCTGAAATGGTTCTAAACGTGGCTACCAATATACATAAACTCAGTATGAGCCACAGTAGGGGGAACAAATCAGAACCCTGCTACAGATGTGAAAAGACTCCCATAGCTTCCATGTGCGATTTAAGATGTCTATTGCAGGAAATGTAATAAAAAAGTCATATTAAGTAGTGTGTTGCTCAGTCCGAAAAAGCCCTTCTGTCCCTAAAATTCTTTTTATAAGGTCCATGACCTTGATATGATTATGCTGCTAATCATTAGACCAGAGCTAGCCAGCATTGATGTATACCATGGCAGCTAGTGGAGATAGATCTGTCATCTGGCTGACACCAAAGGTAGCAGGAATACCACTTAAGCTGGAGTTAGACACTGGGTCAGCCGTCTCCAACATGACACGCTCAGAATATGCACGACTATTTACAGATATTCCACTCCAAGAAACAAATCTGCTTCTAAAAACATATACTGGGGAGAAAATCCTACCATGTGGCATGATACAAGTAGAGGTAGAATACAACCATTCCAAATACATGCTTGACATATATTGTAGAGACTGGGGGTCCTGCACTGTGGGGCCGTGAATGGTTAAAGAAGATTCCAATTGACTGAAAATCTATTAAAATGCTACACTTAGTGTCACTGGATACTTCCAAATCAGTTGAGCAACAATTAAAAGTTGTGTTATCTCAGGCATCAGAAGTATTTCAAAAAGGCTTAGGAACTCTAAAACATATCAAAGCTAATATCTGCCTTGAGGACAATTTCATAAAGCTCGCCCTGTGCCATACAGTATTCGCCAAAAAGTAGACACTGAATTAGACCGCCTAGAGCAAACAGGTGTAACATCAAAAGTACCCTGGAGTGCATGGGGGACACCTATTGTGCCTATTACAAAACAGGATGGTTCTATTCGCATTTGTGGAGATTTTAAAGTCACCATTAACCCTGTGCTGCGCACAGAAAAATACCCATTACCATTGATTGATGACATATTTGCCTCTCTGGCTGGTGGGCAGAAGTTTTAGTAATATTGATCTTGCACAGGCCTACTTACAAATGGAAGTAGAGGAAAATGACAAACAATTCCTTACAATTAACATGCCAAAAGGACTTTACCAGTATAACATTAGTTTTTGGTATTGCTTCAGCACCTGCTATTTGGCAATGGATCAGGTTCTTCAAGGCATTCCCCATACCCAGTGTTACTTAGATGATATGATTGTAACTGGTGCAAATGATACTGAACATGTAGAAAACTTAAAAATGGTTCTTGCATGTCTTAAAGAATATGGCCTGAGAGCAAATAAAAGGGAAATGTGTATTCTTTCAAAAGTCTGTACAATACTGTGGCCATATTATTGATAAGCATGGTCTGCACAAGTCCCCTGATAAAATCCAAGCAGTGTTACAGGCTCCCCTACCAAAGGATGTGTCCCAGCTCCGTTCATTTTTAGGATTTTTAAATTACTAGTCATTTTGTGGCAAACTTGGCAATGGTGCTACATCCACTTAACCACTTGCTGCAGAATGGACAAAAATGGGAGTGGACTGAGCAATGTGATAAGGCATTTCTGGAGGCAAAAAGAATGGTTCTTGTGCATTTTAATCCATTGTGGCCAATAAAACTGGCATGTGATGCATCTGGCTTGGGAGCGGTAATTTCCCATGTTTTACCAGATAAAAGTGAAAGCATTTGCTTCACGGTCACTATCAAGTGCTGAAAGAAATTATGCACAGATAGACAAGGAAGCATTAAGCCTTGTATGGGGAGTTAAAAAATGTAATAAGTTTCTTTATGGCCGGAACATTACACTGGTAACAGATCATCAACCACTTGTTGCAATACTGCACCCTAAAAAAGGAGTGTCTGTAACAGCTGCAGCACAAATGCAACGCTGGGCTCTATTCCTTTCTGGTTATAATTATAACATTGAGTTCAAGTGAACATCAACTCATGCAAATGCAGATGGCCTTTCTCGGCTTCCTTTACCAGCTGCTCCTGGGTCTACTGAAAAAGTTGATTATGTTAATGTACATCAGATTGAGTGCCTTCCACTGACTTATCACATAATAGATTGTGAAACAAAGAGAGACCCCACGCTAGCTCAAGTTTATGAGGCGACTCTTAAAGGCTGGAAGTACACAGATGACCAAACCGTGGTTCCATACTATTCTCGCAGACATGAGCTAACCATAAATGAAGGGTGTCTAATGTGTTGAATTTGAGTAATTGTTCCAAAAAAGTTGCAATCAAGAGTGCTTGAGGAATTTCATGAAGACCACATGGGAATAGTAAAAATGAAATCACTCGCTTGAAATTATGTATGGTGGCCTGGTATTGATCAACACATTGAGCAACTGGCAAATGGATGCCAGGGGTGCCAACAGATACAGACTATGCCTCATCCAGCTCACGTTCATTTATGGGAGTGGCCAACTACACCATGGCAACGGGTGCACTTTGATTTTGCAGGGCCATTCCTTGGGACGATGTTCCTTATTGTTGTTGTTGATGCCCATTCTAAATGGCCAGAGATTTTCTGTATGAACTCTACAAATTCTTGATCCACAATTGAAACACTCTGTACATTGTTTGCAAGACATGGGCTTCCAGAGAGGATTGTCAGTGATAATGGACCCCAGTTCACATCAGAAGAATTTCAAATCTTTATGAAACAAAATGAAATCAATCATGTCACCTCAAACCCATACCATCCAGCTACTAATGGTTTGGCTGAAAGATTTGTTCAGACCATGAAACAGGCTTTGAGATCCATGGCAAAGGATAGCGGGTCTTTGCAAAACAAACTGTCCAGATTTTTGTTATCCTATCGTAATTTTGTTCATGCCACTACCAGCTGTACGCCAGCCATGTTATTCCTGGGCCGCAACCTGCGAACTGGGTTGGACTTACTAAAACCGGACCTTAGTAGCCATGTAAGAAACCAACAGTTGAGAGTTGTGACCGGAGGGTGCAAGAGAATTTTGCGACAGCTTCAAATTGGTCAGCCAATATTGGCTAGAAACTACAGAGGCCATAACAAATAGATACTTGCAACTGTGACTGCCCAAAAAGGTCCTTGCAGTTACATTGTTAAAGTGAACCAACAGGGGAAAGTGAGGTAGAAAGGCGTTATCCGCAGCAAAACCGTAGACCACCCAATAGACTGCATTTATAGTTATATTGTTAATATATGTCATTTTTCTGCAGGTACTCCTTTAGGAGTTTGAAGGGGAGGAGAACTGTTGTGCATTAAATGAATGCACATTATATGCAGCCTGCTATGTTGAGGTATACCAACAGGTGTCCCTGTTCAATGTTCTGAATGTTGATTCTATTGTTTTCTATTACTCCTTTTATAATACATTTGTTCCCGTCTTTGACTCCCTGAATAGGGCTGAAGTGTGGTGTCCTTTTCTTTCCATCTGTAATGAACATACAGACATAACAATGTTTATTTATGTATAACCCCTTTACGCTACCCAGAAAATTCCATCTAAAACCACACCCAATTCCTGACTTTATGAAGGGGGCATGTCTCCCCGAAATGTTATGATGATTTGTGGTTGGCAATAAAAGTTTACTTTATCCATATTGAATAAAGAAAAAGCACAAAAAATGATTTAAGGGGAACTATGGTCTCCATACAAGTGTCCTTTATTAAAATTACTCCAGGATCATGCTTCTAGCTTCAGTTTATCCAAAGTTACAGCAGTATAAAGGGTGTTTTTTCTTGCTAGTACTGTGACATCACCAGAATTTTAGGGTCTGCCTCCAAGTTTAAGGTTGGAGCATGCCCACTGCTGGGACAGAGCATCATCAGCTGCATCATAAGTCCCACCCCCAAATCAGGGACGTAACTGCATGGGCCAGGACCCTGACCCACCCCCCTCCACTCCTCAGAGGCCCACAATCAGCTGTTTTTAAGTAAAGATACTTGCAATCAGCTGTTTGAAAGACCTGAACTGCACTTCCGGGTTCAGTTGTGTTCCCTCATTCAAGTAGACTCCCTCCTGAACTCAACCTTTTTCTCCCTGTCCTTCCTACCCTGGGGTCCAGCTTCAAGGATATCTTACAATAT
Source organism: Hymenochirus boettgeri (assembly GCA_019447015.1). Taxonomy (NCBI): domain Eukaryota; kingdom Metazoa; phylum Chordata; class Amphibia; order Anura; family Pipidae; genus Hymenochirus; species Hymenochirus boettgeri. Next base: position 42,788,756 of record CM033471.1, on the reverse strand, counting down.
TGCATAATATAAGCTAAAAGGAGACGCAGGTCTTGCTTGCTAAATGCAAAGGGTCTCAACTTCCATGGACCGGATGGCTTCTTGGCCCTCTTCTACAAAAGTTTCTTGAAAGACATCCACCCAATCCTACTAGAGGCATTCAATGCTGTCTTCCCAGACACCTCAATTAAAGGAACACTAAATCCAGTTTTTTAATCAGTATGTGCCATCCGTTTCTATTCACAGGGAGGTGAGAAAGCTTATTCCCACCTCCCTGTGAATAATAGGATGCTCGGGGTACCTGGAACTTACCTTACCGTGCTCTCGCAAGCCGCTCCTTCACTGACAGCCGTTCTGTCCCGACCACACGCCCTATCTTAGGCACATGCACGCCAATACAAAAGATAGGGCGCGCGATCGGGACAGAACAGCTGTTAGATACAGGAGCGGCTTGCGAGAGGAGCGCTGTAAGGTACGTTCCAGGTCCCCTGAGCATCCTATTATTCACAGGGAGGTGGGAATAAGCTTTCTCACCTCCCTGTGAATAGAAACGGATGGCACATACTGTATATACTTGAGTATAAGCCGAGGTTTTTAGGTTTAAAAATCAACCTAAAAACCTTGCCTCAGCTTATACTCGAGCCAAGAGCAAACTTACCTTGCAGTCGCGAGTCAGGAAGGAAAGCCGTCAGTTCCCAGTAGTTCTTCATGGGTGCGCGATGACGTCATCGCGCAGCCGTGAAGCAGTACTGGGAACTGCCGGCTCTGCACAGAGTGAGCGGCAGCTGGCGGAGAGATGAAGAGTGAAGACTGGCCAGGTAAGGTAAGTGAACGGAGGGTTTATACATAGTAGTTCCATATCCGTTACCTCTGACACCTTGCTAATATCATACCATTTATTGACAAAGTGTGTTATTTGAATATAGTGGAATAATGTAGAGTGGAGTTTTTGTCAGTTTTTGCAAATATCTGGCAATAATTTGAAACCTGGTCCTTGGTTAAATTCTATAGTGTCCTATGTTTGCCCACCATAGCTAATGTTTGTTTGCTAAAACCTGGGGTGAACAGTGGATTATACAGTATATTTGAAGCCCATGATGGGGAGGACTGTAAGTGGTGGGAGATTTTGAGGAATCACAAATTTTTAAAGTAGTTTTTGTAAATACACTACAAGAAGGGGGGCTCTAGGCAGGGGGACAGTATGCCATACAGTAACCCCCAATACCTTTCTACTATAGGTGTTTGGAAACTACAACTCCCAGTAACTAAAGCATGCTGGGAGTTGTAGTTTCCAAAACATCTACAGTGGAAAGGTATTAGGGTTACTGTATGGGATTACTGTTCAATTTCTACCCTCGGCTTATACTCGAGTCAATCAGGTTTTTCTGATTTTAGAGGCAAAAATGGGTACCTCGGCTTATACTCGGGTCGGCTTATACTCGAGTATATACGGTACTTTAAAAAATGATTTATGTGGGTTTAGAGTCCCTTTAATGGAAGTGCATATATTTGTTTTATTGAAACCAAACAAGGACCCAATGCTTTACGCCAATCTCACTCTTAAATATAGACCTACAGATACATGTTAAAATGATCGCCATTAGAATACAGGACTTAATTACACAATGGATCCATGAGAACCAAGTAAAGGTGGCCATACACCAGCACGATATTACTACCCGACCGACCGCTCACGCGACGTTCCTGCGATCCTGCCGGAACTACCTCTCCCGATCTTATATACGACAGTCATGCGATCGCAAAATCCCATTCATTTTGCGATCGCATGTTGGTCGTATATCAGATCGGGAGAGGTGGTTCCAGCAGGATCGCAGGAACGTCGCGTGAGCGGTCGGTTGGGTAAGTAATATCGTGCTGGTGTATGGCCACCTTTAGATTTGTGCAAGGTAGAAAAGCCAGAGACAACACCATATGCACCATCTCATTAATACACAAACAACAAAAAGTCCCAACATGCCTACTTGCTTTAGATGCTGAAAAGGCATTTGATAGGGTTAGCTGGAGCTTCCTACAGAAAACCCTGGAACACCTAGGGCTTGGTCCTATTGTCAATAAATGAAATGCAACCTGTGTACACAGCAAGACACACTGTAACCGATACAGATAAAATACAATTTATTATCAATAAACATAAATATGTATATAAATACAAATATATACAGCTGGCCAGCTGCGACGATATCCTATTCTACCTAAAAAGAGGCCTCTAAAATATAGATAATATCCAATTATAGGTAAAATCCATATATAATCGTATACGAAATACTATAACATAGAACGGATGAGAATGCTGTCTTAATGTCTTGTATTAATTCAAAACAGGCGGGTATATTCCATACTCAAAGAATCCTAATAGGGATATTAAAACTCAAAAATTAAAAGATCCCTTCTTGTTCTTCTAGGGTCCGTATATAGTATTAAGTAGATTGTGTGCACACAAAGTCATGAGGTAGTATAGTGAGCGAAAAGGTGTTAATTACATCACCGCTCCTAACAGGGTTATGTTCCCGGCACTCTCGGTGATCCTACAATCCCCCGGACTACAGTTTATTAATAGTGTCCGTGGCCTCTCTGCATTTGGGATTCTTGATTGATCCTGAAGTGGTGATATGCTCCGTATTTTCGTCGGGTATTCAAACCTCGTGGCGGTGTGTTTGTATAACTCCACTCCTGAAAATACGGAGCATATCACCACTTCAGGATCCATCAAGAATCCCAAATGCAGAGAAGAACAAGAAGGGATCTTTTAATTTTTGATTTTTAATATCCCTATTAGGATTCTTTGAGTATGGAATATACCCGCCTGTTTTGAATTAATACAAGACATTAAGACAGCATACTCATCCGTTCTGTTATAGTGTTTAGTATACGATTTTATATGGATTTTACCTATAATTGGATATTATCTATATTTTAGAGGTCTCTTTTTAGGTAGTACCTAAAGGTACGGATATCGTCGCAGCGGGCCAGCTGTATATATTTGTATTTATCTGGTTTATTGATAATAAATTGTATTTTATCTGTATCGGTTACAGTGTGTCTTGCCGTGTACACAGGTTGCATTTATTTTATTGACTGTAGTCGGTGGGTGGCCAGAGTCGCTGCTGTGGTTATGGGAGCGACTTCTGGCATCCTCCTTTTTGTTCTGCCCGGTGGGGGGTTTCCAGGTGCTCCTGTGGTGGATTCGGTATTGGGACACTTTTTAGTATTACTTGGTCCTATTGTGGTCAACAAAATAATGCCCCAATAAAAATTCAACACAGCACTAACAAAGGTTAATGGCACCCTCTCTGGAAAGATTGTGTTATCAAATGAGACACACCAGGGATGTAATATCTCTACATACAGTACTCACTTTGGAACACCTAGCTGTATCACTGGAGGAATCCAAATCCGAGAGAGGACGCACAAATTAGCTCTAAATGCTGAGGACTTAAGATTCTTACACATGTGCGATCGTGGGTGCAGACCTGTGACGCACAATGTGTATGAACAGCCATTTCAGTCGATAATTGTGCCGTATATGGGCACTTTCTTGGCCAAAACAGCCGTTTGAACAGGGATCGTTACCCCCGACCGGTCAGATCTTCGAACAAGCGGCTGAAATGGCCGTTCATACACATCATGCATCGTTGGTTGGCACCCACGATCACAGGTGTATGAACCTTAACTGCTATTCATTACTAACCGACACTTTTACGTTCCACTACAAAATTAACATACAATAATCAGAATGCTTAAAATATCCCAATCAAGCGACACAATAGAGCTGATTAAGACCCATCTCCCATTAAAATGGCAATCAAAAGCAATTATTTATTTGGGGACACAGATCCCCTCCAATTTATCGGACCTTTATCCATTAAATAACTATGTTGCAACAAGTAACCTAGACACGTACCATTATATTAAGCACTCTTGTTTGGCAACAAAATACAAAGCGACATTCTCCTCAAACTCTTTCAGGCATCAGAGTGATAAATTATTTTAATTAGCGGACTCAGACTATAATCCTCATTTAATTTAGTCTTCAATACAGAGTCAAACCAATTGCATACAGTTAATGTCAAATAAAAGGTATTAACAAAAAATTGAAAGGCAAAATATCTAGGTTTGTTTGATCATGCATGCAAAACTTTTTTTAAAAAAAAGAATTCCAAGACACTTGCTTATATAATGATTGTATTGTATACAAACATAACCTTGCAAGTAGCACAATCTGTGTGTTTATTTTTAGCAACAGGTTTGACCTGTTTCACAAATAGCATTTTGAGATCTTAGCAATAAGCTGCACCCGGTAAATGCGATGCTACCTGGACAATGGGATGATCTAATTAGTTCCTAGTCCTGAATTAACCATAAAACACATTTCCCCTAACTTTTGCTATCTTTAGCATTGCATAGCGAGGAGGGTGGTAACAGCAGGACAAGATAATGGGAAACCATTAACCAAGACAAGAGCAGGGTAGGAATCTGCAGAGCAGGTGACTGGAATTTTTAAAAGAAATTCCACATTTTTCACACAACAATGATAATTAGGGAATTATTCTTTCATTTCTTTCCCTTTCATGCCAATGTAATATGAAAAATAATTTACTGCCATCTAATTAGGGACACTGGAATTTGTTTTTCAATTACACCTTCCCTTGCGGACGCAGTTTGGTCTACACTACACTGAGTTTCTGCATGAGCAACTGCATTTTCGGAGTGCATGCAATCATTGTTTTGCAAATTGCACATCCTTGGATAACACGTAATAGCACAAACCGCAGAGCAAGTGGAGGGTAGCATGTATAAAACATGCCAGCGCGTTACCATCCAGCCCACCTCAGGCTTTGAGGTGCATCGGAAGGTTTATGTGCACAAGGGTCCAATATCACAACTCAACTGGTCGCAAATTAATTTGGTTGGGTGCCACATCTGACTAAAGTGTGAACAGCTATTTTGTGCGATAATTGCAAGTGTGTAGCAGGGGCATTGTAGGTGATCTAACCTGGCGGATCAACGACCGACACCCAAAAGGCAACACAAGTGCAATTATAAGCTAAAATGGTTGTTTGTTGTGCAGCAAATCAAGCATGTGTAGGGCTTTACAAGGAAGCCTCAAATAGCCATCTACTGCACATGTGGATATGGCCTTAAGGTCACCACACACAGATCATAATGCAGAACAAGGTTTAACACAGACTATGCAACATAATGGCTGTTCCCAGAGATTCATAAACACTTAAAGTAGATTTATTTATTATTTTATGTATGGGATGTCCAAACCTGCAGACGAATGGATGTTTAAAAAAACTACAACTTATTTGCCTAAGGGTTAATTTAGTCAATTGTCTCCCTTTCTCTTTTGACGTTAATTTGATACAAATGCTGCTTCACTATGCTGACCTGAGTTGCCCACTCTGTATTGAAGAAAGCTCTATGATGCGGAAAATGTTTTGCATTTAGCTTGTTTGATTATTTAAAGGGCAATTATACTGCTTTAACTCTGATATACGGATGCATCATCACCTGATGAAGGGGGAGGAGCCCCCCAAAACGTTGTTTGCGGTGTTGATGGATCAATAAAAATGTGTTCATTACATATGTGTTTGCCATTGTTCATAAGCTGCAGATTATATTCAATTATACTGCCCTAACCCTCCTCTGGTCTGTGCTTATGCGGCCCTTCCTTCTCTTACAGTCCAAGAATGCTCCTGGACTGGGCAATAGGAAGACATGCTTCTTGCAAAGCACATCTTCCCATTGGACAAGTGCAACTATGGAGAATATTATCATCTTATTCATTGCATTACTATAAGGATAAAATGAAAGTTGAATTGTCTGGTACATGTAAAAAAAAAATTTAGCATTCTGAAAAATTACCAGCATGAAAAATAAAGATATTTTTTGCTGTTAAATTAAAATCCATGCTAATAAAGAGATAAGAATGTGTGGACCAATTCTTCAGTCATCTTAGCTCGGCCCAAAACCATGTAGGTTTTGTTTACTTAAAAAATATTACGAAATACATGCTGCTTTGAAAATATGTAAGTGACTTCTCAGAGACATACAACAAAACAGAGGACAGGACAACAACTGATAGAGGAATGGGAATTGTGTAATGAAGATGAATCAAAGTTGGGTTTGTTTTCCCTGGGAAAAAAATTGCAAGGGAATATAATAACCCATGAGTTAGAAGGAACTACAGAATCTTTTCTCTTACAGGGGGTAAACAAAAGCTTTAAACTTCTTTTAAGGGGCAAGAAGGTTGTAGAATGCTCTGCCTGAAACTTATGTTGGCTGAGTCTCTGTACAAATTCAAAAGAGACTTAAGCTAGGTACAAACATTAGCAATAAAGGGTCAATCCTGTTTGTATTAAAGCATAGGGATTCACCTGCGATCATTGGGTGTATCTTTCAAAGATGACAGTGTATGTAATTTTCTGTCTGTCTTATCTGAAAGATTGGTACCGTGTGTACCCAGCTTAAGAGGTCTTCTTGGGCAGACAGAACATACAGGGTTACAGCTAGTTACCTTATCTTGTGTGGACGCATGATTTTTGGCATTGCACATGTATACACACATGACCCTGATAAAATAGAACCCCACAACGTCAAAGCTTTTACTTTTTAAAATAACATACAAAAGCACTGAATGTCTTCAGTCCTTTGACTGGTTATTAAGTTTTGTGGACAAAGATTTAAATTATTATAGAAATAATCCACATTGGCAAATAAGTGACATTTATCCTTTGTTAACCCTTTGATTGATCTAGTGAATATAATATTCTTTACTGAACCACTTTTATTATATATTGTTTCACAATGGTTAAAAGAAATAAAAGATCACTTAATATGCAACATTCAAAAACGTTATCATAACAGACAATTTATATCCCATCTATTATTCACTCTTTTCTTCTCTAATGTAAAGATCCAGAAAGCTTCTCTCATACTTGAAGGGCATGTCCAGCCTTAAAATACCATTTTATAGTTATTATTTTATAGTTATGTTCAGCTACCCTCCCATTTTTGCTTTGAAAAGTTCCAAATATGTCACTGAAGGGACTGGCCAGGTCCCTCACCACTCTCGCCACACTACTCTCTCTGCTTCCTGGTTGCCACAGTCAGTTTAAGGCAAGACGGTGATGCCACGCCCAATTACCTGACAGCCACAACCTGAACTGCTCAAAACAAGCTTGCAACAGCAGCAGGCGGTGTTACCCAGATGGCGAGGGACTGGGTCCCTTCAGGGAAATCTTTGGAACTCTTCAATAATGCAAAAATTGAGTTTGGGAGGTAGCTGAACCTAAATATAAAATGTCATGTTTTTTAGGCTGGACATGCCCTTTAATATAGGTAATATTTTTTTACATTTTCTCTATAGCCTGTAACCGATAGGCTAATATTTTCCTGATTACAATTCTAAAAATGACTACCTATGTTTTTTTTTTTATCGTATTGTATTGCATCATAAATTTAAGGACCGATGTGGTTAAGCCTAACCCACTGTTTTGTGTATTTCCTAAATCTTTTGATATATGCTACCAGTACTATTTGTTAGAAGGAATATGTTTTTAAAGATCTGAATAGAAGCATTTACAAATAAGACGATTCATATTAAACAATTGTAAATTGTAAATATTTAGACGAAAAAAAAGTGTAGTCCGTATTAAACGTTTTCTTTTTTTAATTTAAAGGGCATCTATACCGAAAAATAGGTTATTTTAAATAGACCATTACTGGAAACTATAATTCTTCCCAACCAACACTGTATCATTGGTTTTGTTGATCCGACCCCTATTTCTTTAGGTATCCAATCTAAAACTTCTTATATTTCAGCTGTCAATCAAGTTCCTTGCTCTCAAAAAATATTCTTCTGTGAGTAGTTTTACTGTAGCTGGAATGGTAACGAGTTTTGACAGTTGGAATGCTGTATGCTGTGTGCAGGCTTGACAGTTGGTTTGTGTGAAAAGTCAGGTCGGATGGAAGTGGGAGTTTACTGCTCCTAAACAAAATGTGTGCTGGATTGAATGCATGCAGCAACACACACACAAATCAGAGTAAGGGCTACTTACATGTATTCAATTATAGATTATTCAATTATAGATTAAAATGAGGCAAAATTGTTTTTTTCAGTATAGTGTCCCTTTAAAGTAAACAGTCTAATTTTTTCTAGCCCTACAAACAATGTTCCATAGTGGGTTGGTTTTTAAATTTAAGTACTAATTAGGAACTCGGAACAGACAGTTCCAAAGTTTCAATGGAACTTTCAAATTTTCAGAATGCGGAACTTTTCTCAGATCTTTTGATAATTATTGAATTTTCTATAATTATCAAATTTTCTAAATTGAATATTCTAGAATTATTGAATTGCTATTGAATATACAGGCTGATTTTGAGAAAATGGAAATATGGAAGAAAAAGCGAATATGTGAGCCCTCGATTTCAAATATTTACACTAACTTCCTATTTATACCTTTCAGATTTTTTTTTAACTTCCATTGACTTCTATGAGTCTGTTTTTGGATTTCTAAATATAAACAAGAGGGACATATTTTACAAACTCCACGCAGGTCTAAATATCACTTAGTAAATATCACTTAGTAAACTTAGTAAAAGTGATACATTGTTGTAATTTGCAGTTCAAGTGCTATAACGTTACAGAAAAAACATTTTAGACCACAGTTCTCATTTAAAACACCATGGCAAATCAAAGTTTAGGAATTGAGTTTGTAAAACCACAAAGCTTGACCTGGATAGAAAGACAGAAATCCAGACTGACCGACTGCTTACCTACACTGCTGCAACATGCATCCTTTCTTGACATTTGTAGTAGCGCTGTTCCTCATTTTTAGCTACCTGGTTCTTTTGTCTCACATTCAAAAAATTACAACCTTAAACGTTTTTTAAAAGATATGCAAAAGTAACCGTAAAATAAAATCAGATGATGTGTCTGGAGAGTAAAAATGTTTGTCTTTTAATTAGTAATAGTTGGATTATTACCATCTCCCTAATGTAAAATATAAGAGGCTGTTTAACAGCCAATGGCTCATTTTTTTCCCAAATGTTTATTAAAAATTGTCTGTAGTCTGCAGAGGAACGCAACCAAGTGCTTTCACAGTCTTGTATGTACAATATATCGGGTTTTCCAATTTTTATGTTAATAAAGAATCCAACAAAACAATATAACTTGTTTTGGCAATAAAACATAGTTACCATAAAATACGCAAGTCATCAGCGCACAGTTAAGTGCAAAAGTCCCTCCTTTACAAGTAAACTAAAGCAGAAGTTCTGCTTGCTTAGAAAAAGTCCCGCATTATTATCTGTCCTTCCTTCCTTCCTCAGTTGTGCAATATGATCTTTATACTAAAAGAAGCAAGGTTTGAACAGTCTGCATTAAAATGTCCACGGTTCAGAAATCCAGGACAGAAAAGGAGCCTCCCAGGCTCCTAACAGTACAGTAAAAGAGTAATAGAGAATGCAATTTTCTGTTTCTTTCAGATCTCAACATCACTTTCTTTGTCATTGTCATGGTCACCGTCATAGAATTCATTTGAAGCCTCCGGCCTAAAAAGAAGAACAACATTCAAGTGGGGTTAATATGTGTTTCTAAAAGACAATTACTATTACCGTATATGCTCAAGTATAAGTCGATCCGAGTATAAGCTGAGGTACCTATTTTTATCTGAAAAATAAGTAAAAACTGATTTACTCGAATATAAGCCGAAGGTAGAAATTATGACCACTACTGCTTTCCGATTCTGTATTGTTTTGTGGCTTAAATGTACAGCAGAATTTCCATAAATTAATCCCATACAGTAATAGCCAAATCCAGTACCAGTAACCCCCAATTCCTTGGCACTCCAGATGTTTGGAAACTACAACTCCCAGCATGCTTTGGTTGTGGAGTGGCAAGGTTCAATAAACTTTCAATTAAGCTTACCATCATTTACAACTCTCCTGATCCCCATATAGTAAAGGGCACTCTGACCCCCATATAGTAAAGGGCACTCTGACCCCCATATAGTAAAGGGCACTCTGACCCCCATATAGTAAGGGCACTCTACCCCCCTATAGTAAAGGGCACTCGACCCCCATATAGTAAGGGCAAAAAAAAACTGACAATAGTAAACAAAACCTTCCCCCTTGTGGACCCCATATAGTAAGGGCAACTCTGGACGCCCCATATAGTAAAGGGCACTCTGACCCCCATATAGTAAAGGGCACTCTGACCCCAATAGTTAAAAGGGTCACCTGAGAGTTGTAGTTTCAAGCTGTCACTTGCATTGAACTAGCAGCTGTTTTTGCCCCAAACTTAGAAGACCCATCAGATTTACAGCATCCAGATGAGCAGTGACAGTGCTGAGTGAGTCCAGCAGCCAGATTACAGGAAGCAGGAGTGTAAAGGCAAATCGGCTCCTGTAACTTTTTATGCAAAACAGCGCTACCTACTGGTTACTATCCGCAATTGCAGCATTTGGATCTAAATTAGGACTTGACCCGAGTATAAGCTAGGTGTAAGAGATTAGGTTTTCAGACTAAAGCCTGAAAATCTTGACTAATATTCGAGTATATACAGTACAATGAATACTATTTTAATACATACATACATTTTTTCTGCTGTTTATATTAACGTTAAAGGTTTCTAAACACTGGGCTTTATTTGTTTAATTGCAATCAGCACAGGAAAATACTTAAAAATAAACTTGTAGAAACTATGTGTGCAGTACTTTCATTAATAACAATGCTTTATTAAATAGTCATATGGCTTTGTCCCCAAAACAGCTTTAAAACATATGCAGTGTATTGGTAATGCCTGCAAGCCATTCTTTTTCAAAAATAAATTTTAAACCAGAATGCAGCTCAAGCTCAGCCATAGAAAACAGACCATTCTAAAAATTTTAATTATTTTAATAGATGCTTGCTAAGGAAACAAAACATCATATTGCAATACATATCTGCCTTATGCTTTTGAATGTTTTTTTGTTTTATAATGAAAAAATAGATACAGTAGGGATGAGCTGGTCTGGCATCAGCTCCTCCTGCTACCAGTGGCAGGAGATACTGCAGGTGAAGCTGGGTAGTCTAGTGAAAATCATGTATATCTAATTTTTAATTGCTTGTTGGCATAAAAAAAAAAATCCTCCATGTGGACTGCATTAGTGGCTTGATGCAACATCTAAAAGTTGGATCTGCTTTTTGTGGGAAGATTGATCTGCAAATGGTAGCCTAGATGCTTGCGGTAGATCAACAACATAAGACAGTTATTATAACAATGGTAAGGAAAAATCTTATTTTTGGTTCTATGGACAGACTTTAATTATACCATGATTCTACAATAAGTAATGTAAGGTTTAGGGGGAGGCCACACTACAACGCATAAAGCGCGCACACTTTCTGTGCATTAGCACGCATTATTTTTGCGCTTGCGCTATCTCTAAAGCGAAAACACAAGCAATTTCGCTTTTAAAACGTGAACGGACATGCGCATCGGAAATCACAGGTACATTCGCGTTCCTGCAATTTTCATGTTAGCGAAAATCGCGGGTGCGAACGCAAAACGCGTACGCGAACACGCTAGTGTGGCCTAGCTCTTAGAGAGGCACAGCCAGGCAGTTTTTTTATTGCAAATCTTTTTTATTGCTGCTATAAAACACTAGCAGGGAGATGTAATAAATGTTATTAACATTGAAAATGGTGCTAATTTAGCCCCAACCAATCAGATCTTATTTAATACAATAAGAACTTTTATTGAATAATCCTGTGCATGTTTAAAATGTAACTCACTTTTTTTCAAGTGCCTTGAGATTCAATAAAAGTTCTTGTTAAAAATGGTGCTACCGGTAATTTTGCCCCAACCAATCAGATGTTATCTTTCAAATGTTATATAAAATCTGATTGGTCGGGGAAAAATTATCACCATTTATTTTTATTTTTAAATTCTTAATTTTTATTAGCATTTTGGAACTTTAACAACATAGGGTTGAAATATTACTTTACATAAGTGAATACGAGCATAGTTGAAGATTTTGCATTTGTATAAAGAATCTTATGTTTGCTTGCAGGTATTAAACTGAGGGATAGGAAAATGTGGGGTAAGAGGGGAGGGTAGCTGTTTAGAGGGGGGGGTTAGGGAGTTTTATGTGGGTTGGATATTTTGTCAGTATTATAGCATGATATATAAGATATTATAACATATCAATCAAAACAATATATATGCCGCATTGGCTCTTTGTCTTAAGTGGTCAGGAGATCTTTGTAGGAATCTGTCTCCATAAATAGAATCCAGGTAGTCCATGTTTCATTAAATCGGTTTTGTGTATCATGTATCGAGGATGTTAACTCCTCCATTCTCATTATGTGGAGCAGTTCAGTAATCCATAATATGTTAGCTGGGCATATAGTTGTTTTCCAAATCTTGGGACTACCATCTTTCCACCTGTAAGGATATGTCTTAGTAGATGTTTTATTGTATGTTCAACAGAGCCGGGAATCATATAGAGCAGTACAGTTTGTGCATTTGGTATGAGGGATTGAGCGGTGATTTTATTGTAAGTTCCAAATATTGATTTCCAAAAGGGTTGTATGAGGGGGGTTAAGTAGCCAGATGTGAGATAATGACCCGGGTGCGCTTTGGCATCTCCAGCATATATTTGGGGTGGTAGGAAACATTTTGTGTAATATTAGCGGGATACGATACCACCTGGATATAATTTTGTAGTTTTTTTCCTGGGCTTTGCAGGCTAGGGACATTTGGTGGGTTAATTTGAAGCATTTCTCCCATTGTTCTTTCGGGAATTCAGTTTGAAATTCGGTCTCCCATCTGGTGGTAAAGGTTGGTAGAGTAGTTTCCGTCGCTTCCTTTAGTAGAGAGTATACTTTTGAGATAACATGTTTAGGAGGAGCGGGGGCTAGGCAAATGTTTTCAAATTGAGTAATCTTTTTGTACCTGGAAGTTGCATATTCAGGGGTTTGTAAATAATGTAAAAGTTGATTATATTCTAGATAATGTGAGAAGGTTATTGTGGTTTCCTGTAGGAGGGTGTTTAGTGGGATAGGTTTAGTTTGTGTCAAGGCATGTGCAAATCTGGGATTGAATTGATCCGTGTGTAGTCCGGGTAGAAATTGTGAGTTTTTAAATATTGGAGATAGAAGTCCTGGATATTCGGTAAACTTGTATTGTTTTATAGTATGGTCCCATGTTTTGAGAATTGTGGGGATGAAGAATAGTTCGTAGGCTGGTTTAGGTCTGTGGTTTGGGGTGAGCCACGGTAGGTTTTGTATCGGCATTTGGGATATGGTATTGAATATAGCTACCCAGATCTTATACTGGCCTTGGAAAATCCAGTTGGAGATATGTGCGAGTATAACAGAGGTATGGTATTATTTGATGTCGGGGAGACCAATTCCCCGAGTCCTTATTGCGTACCATGGTGGTGTGTTTCAGGCGGTGTGATAAGCCTGCCCATATAAATTTTAGAAAGAGCTTTTTCACTTTATTGAAAAATAGTTTTAATGGAGAGATAGGTATGGTTTGAAATATATACAAAAATCTTGGTAGGACATCCATCCTAAGTATATTCACTTTTGCGAACCATGAATACTGTTTTTTTCTCCATTTGCACAAGTCAGAGGACAATCTGGTTATGTGCCCAGATATGTGATGGCTTTAGATTGCCATTTAAAGGGGAAGTTCATTTTTAAAAGGGAAATAGATTCTTTTGGGAGGGATACGTTAAGGCATTCCGACTTCTGGTAGTTGATTTTAAAGTTACTTAGTTTTCCAAAAGTATCTAGTTCTTGTAGAATGGAGGGGAAAGATATGTGTATGTGTGGGCCATTATTTTGTTTATGCATATCGTTCCTAATCTCAGATTTTGTAGCGTTGCCCTGAGAAAAGACCAGTTTACTCAATCAAATGCCTTCTATGCATCTAGGGAGAGAAGGCACATTGTGACGTTGTTTTTTTGGGCATATGATAATAAGGTAATGGTTTTGATGGTATCTTTAGTTTCCCTGTTTTTGATGAATCCTGCTTGTTTATCCATTTTGGCAATAGATCTTGTGGTTGTATGGTTAGTATCTTGGCATATAATTTAATGGCTAGATTAATCAAAGAAATTGGACGATAGCTACCTGGTGAGGAGGGGTCTTGTCCCGTTTTGGGGATTATTGCGATATGGGTTTCTAGGGCTTCAGGTGGGAAGGGACATTCCGGAGATATTGAGTTAAAAGCTTTAATGAGGAATGGTAGGAATTCTTTCTGGAACACTTTATAGAATTTGGCGGTGGAGCCATCCGGCCCTGGGCTTTTCCCCGATTTCAGTGATTTTATGGTAGAGAGAAGTTCTGTTTCAGTGAAGGGTAGGTCCAGGTCCGACAGCTCCTCCCGATTCAATTGGGGTAAAGCGGTGGACTCGATGTATAGGTTTATGTTTTCTGTGGTAGCTGTAGAGTACAGTGCTGTGTAAAATTCCTGGAACACTTTAGTTATGTCCTCCGACTTGTGTGCCATGGTGTCATTTTCCCTTCTTATTTTATTAATATAGGTATTAGAATGTTTGCACCTTAGAGAATTAGCCAGGGATTTGCCACATTTTCCCCCAAATTCATATATAGATCTGTTTTTATACTCGTCTCACTTTGGAAACTTTGTCTAGAGCCAATAATAGATCTTGTTTAGTTTTGAGTAGATTTTTGTATGTTTCGGAGTCTCTTGTTTGTTTATGTTTGTTTTGTAAAAGCGTTAAAGTGGTTTGTAATTATGAGATATGTGTTTGAGAGGCTTTTTTGAAACGTGAACCATACTGTATAAGTAGGCCTCTCAATGTGCATTTACGGGCTTCCCATTGAGTGGGAGGTGATGTTTCGTCTGATTTATGTATTTCTGCAAATTCGGTTATGGCTTTTTTTTATTATTTTAACGCATTCTGGATCTTTCAGTAGGTGTTCATTTAATCTCCATGTCCAATTTGTGCTTCTTACTTGAGGTAGTTTAAAGGATAAGTGCACTGTAAAATCACGTTATGTTCATTTGGAAGCTGCATCTTTAAAAATACCTTTGCCATATTTTTCTTACCTATGCCCCTCCAGAGCCTAGCTTTGTGCCTTGAAAGTTGCTGACATCTTGTTACTGGTTTGCTGAATGTTAAGTTCCGCCCCTCTGAGATTTCCTCTGCTTTCTCCTGCTTGAGCCTCAAACAGTAATGCCTGTGAGTTCCGTGCACTCTCCTGCTTGAGCCTCAAACAGTAATGCCTGTGAGTTCCATGCTTTTGCTAGTGTTTTATAGCAGTAATAAAGAAGTTTTGCAGTAATAAACTGCCTGGTTGTACCTCTCTAGATCCTACATTGCTGATTGTTGTATGCAAGCACTAGCAGGGGTGCTAACTGAGGAGAGCAGGCAGGGGAAACATATTACTGATGAGGTTATACCATGGTTCTTCATGAACAGGTAACCATCATCCTGGGACATCTCATGGGCTCTAGCAGCTGCAGACTGCCATTTGTTGCTACAACTTAAGTCATACAAATTTCCTGACAGCTATTATTCCTTACAAGCAACCAATCAATTAATAACCTAGAAGACAACCAGGTGGCAAATGGCAATTCACAACCTTACCTCCGATAAATCCATTGGGCAAAAGGATCTTTTGGGACACAGGTTACTCTTGTTAACAGCAGTTAATAAGCATTTCAATATTTTCACCATTCATATGTGTTGCTAAGAACATTTTCAAAATTTAATAAATTGAAGTCAATGGTCTATTGTTAACAAACATTCTTATTTGGTCATCATTGATCCACTGATAGTCACCTAATTCCTAACTGGGGCAGCAGAACTGGTGACTTTACAGCTGACTTGTAAATGTCATTCACAAACCTTAAACACATTTTTAGCAGAAGAGAAGTTTCAATATTTTAGACAATAAAAGTAGATTGATTTGTTAAATGTACATAGACTTATTTAATTTTCAAGCATAATACACCTCAAGCACCATACATTATATTATATCTGTTGTATTCAATTAGATCAACTGGACTTGAAATGTAGTTCTTGAAGACGTTTCGCTAGTCATCCGACTGGCTTTCTCAATTCAGAATGACTTGTACAAGAATCTGTGGCAATTATGTACCCTGGAAAATCCCAATTAGCATATCACAGCCAGGTGTTAAGGGCGTGATTGGATAGTGGCTAAGAGGTGTTATAGGAACACCCAGAGTAAGGTGTTAAAACAGCATTGTACATGGCAGACAGTTGGTGTCGAACCCCCCCACCTCTATTTAGGCTTGGTTTCTTTATTTTCACATAAATGGCCTCCTTAACACCTCTCTTGAACCAGTCACGTTCCTTCGCCAATATGTTAACATTACAATCTTCAAAGGTATGTCCTTTATCCTTAAGATGCAGGTACACGGCTGAGTCCTGACCCGAGGAATTGGCTCTCTGTGCTGGGCCACATTACGTTGAGCCAGTTGCTGTTTGGTCTCCCCCACATACAAATCAGAGCATTCTTCACTGCACTGCACTGCATATATGATGTCGCTTTTCTTGTGTTTTGGTATTGGGTCTTTCGGATGTACCAATTGCTGCCTCAGTGTGTTGTTCGGTTTAAAGCAGACAGGGACATGATGTTTTTTGAAAATTCTTCTTAATTTCTCGGAGACCCCTGCTACATATGGGATCACCATGTTCTTCCTCCTGTCTTGCTTTTCCCCTTCACTGTTGGTATTTGTGTTCTTTTCTTTCCTTCTACTTCTTTTGACAAAGGCCCAGTCTGGATATTCTCAAGTTTTAAGGGCTCCTCTGAGATGTTTCATTTCTTTAGCCTTCGCCTCTGTGCTAGTGGGGATGTTCTCGGCTCTGTGTTGCAGGGTTCTGATGACACCCAGCTTGTGATCTAAAGGGTGGTGGGAGTCAAACATCAAACACTGATCTGTGTGTGTTGGTTTTCTGTAAACCTCTACTTCCAGTTTACCATTTTCCTTAACTTCTACCAAGCAGTTCAAGAAAGCCAGTTTGTTGTTTTGTACCTCTTCCCTTGTGAATTTAATGTTTTGGTCTACCGCATTAATGTGTTCTGTGAAAGCTTGTACTTCCTTCTGGTGGATTTTAACCCAGGTGTCATCAACATATCTGAACCAGTGGCTGGGTGCTATGCCCTTAAAGGTATTAAGCGCCTGTGTTTCAACCTCCTCCATGTAAAGGTTGGCCACAATGGGTGAAACTGGAGATCCCATAGCACATCCATGTTTTTGCTTATAGAACTTATCCCTGTATTTGAAATAGGTGGTATTCAGGCACAAGTCCAACAAGGAACACACCTGCTCTGGGTTGAGATCAGTTCTGCTGGTAAGAGTGCTGTCTTGGCCCAGCCGTTTTCTCACCATGTCAACAGCCTCCTTGGTGGGTATACAGGTGAAGAGAGATGTCACATCATAGGACACCATAGTTTCTTCTGCACCAAGTACTATATCTTCAATCTTGTTGGTGAAATCCTGAGAGTTCTGGATGTGATGCTTATAACTTCCCACCAAAGGTCCTAAGATGTTAGCTAGATATTTTGCCACCTTGTATGTTACAGAGTTGATGCTGCGGACTATAGGTCTTAGTGGGGCCCCTTCCTTATGTATCTTTGGGAGTCCATATATGCATGGATGTGCCTCACCAGGGTAGAGGCGATGATACATTGCTCGGTCAATGGCTTTATCCTTTTGAAGCTGTTGTAGTAAGTCTATGACTCTTTTCTTGTAACGGCTGGTGGGATCCCTTGTTAAAGCCTCATATGTGTTGTTATCGGCCAGGAGCAGAGCCGAGAACATCCCCACTAGCACAGAGGCGAAGGCTAAAGAAATGAAACATCTCAGAGGAGCCCTACCATGACAGAACTACATTTCAAGTCCAGTTGATCTAATTGAATACAACAGATATACCATGACCTGGATGAATGAGAACCTTCACAAGCATACATTATATTATATTATCCTCCTTTTAGAACTTCACTCTTACAATGTTTGTGTCCAGAATTCCACCCATGGTGTACAGATGAACATCACACTATTGCTCAAAAAGATATGTTATGTGAATATATTCTGAACTTCCTGTTCACTTCCTGTTACATTTTAGTGCCTCAAATAAAAGGTACAGAGCTTTTTTCATGGTGTGACGGTTACCAGCTCCCAATGTTAAAACTATGTAATAATATATATTAACTTGCCTGCTGTAGTTGTCCTCTCCACCTCTTTCTTCTGGATCTGGCTCATCTGTACGGTCATAGCTGAGAAGGTCTGAGGGAACATCATGGATCTGAACGCTGGGTGCATGGTTCAACATCTTCAAGTTTTCAAAAATTGTCTGCCTGATTTGATCCAAATACTATTGAAAAAAAATGCAAGAAATTATAAATAAACAAAATAAAAAAACTAAAACATTCATTGCAGTGATCCTGGGGGTTTGTTATGCTTGTCAAACAAAGGCTGTAGGACACTGGAAAATAAAAAAATCTGTTTAAATGAATTGCAGTGAAGTTCTAGTCATGTTCATACACATCTACCAACAAACCAAAAATAATTTCCAGAAACCCACAAGTAAACATATATATTGTATTCAATTAGATCAACTGGACTTGAAGTTTAGTTCTTGAAGACGTTTCGCTAGTCATCCGACTGGCTTTCTCAATTCAGAATGACTTGTACAAGAATCTTTGGCAATTATGTACCCTGGAAAATCCCAATTAGCATATCACAGCCAAGTGTTAAGGGCGTGCTTGGATAGTGGCTAAGAGGTGTTATAAGAACGCCCAGAGTAAGGTGTCAAAACAGCATTGTACATTGCAGACAGTTGGTGTCGAACCCCCCCACCTCTATTTAGGCTTGGTTTCTTTATTTTCATAAAGGTATGTCCTTTATCCTTAAGATGCAGGTACAAGGCTGAGTCCTGACCCGAGGAATTGGCTCTTCTGTGCTGGGCCATACGTTGATGCAGTTGCTGTTTGGTCTCCCCCACATACAAATCAGAGCATTCTTCACTGCACTGCACTGCGTATATGATGTCGCTTTTCTTGTGTTTCAGTATTTGGTCTTTCGGATGTACCAATTGCTGCCTCAGTGTGTTGTTCGGATTAAAGTAGACAGGGATATGGTGTTTTTTGAAAATTCTTCTTAATTTCTCTGTGACCCCTGCTACATATGGGATGACCATGTTCTTTCTCCTGTCTTGCTTTTCTCCTTCACTGTTGGTGTTCGTGTTCTTTTCTTTACTTCTACTTCTTTTTACAAAGGCCCAGTCTGGATATCCACAAGATTTAAGGGCTCCTCGGAGATGTTTCATTTCTTTAGTCTTCACCTCTGTACTAGTGGGGATGTTCTCAGCTCTGTGTTGCAGGGTTCTGATGACACCCAGCTTGTGATCTAAAGGGTGGTGGGAGTCAAACATCAAATACTGATCTGTGTGTGTTGGTTTTCTGTAAACCTGTACTTCCAGTTTACCATTTTCCTTAACTTCTACCAAGCAGTCCAAGAAAGCCAGTTTGTTGTTTTGTACCTCTTCCCTTGTAAATTTGATGTTTTGGTCTACCGCACTGATGTGTTCTGTGAAGGCTTGTACTTCCTACTGGTGGATTTTTACCCAGGTGTCATCCACATATCTGAACCAGTGGCTGGGTGCCATGCCCTTAAAGGTATTAAGCGCCTGTTTTTCATCATATACGCAGTGCAGTGAAGAATGCTCTGATTTGTATGTGGGGGGAGACCAAACAGCAACTGCATCAACGTATGGCCCAGCACTGAAGAGCCAATTCCTCGGGTCAGGACTCAGCCGTGTACCTGCATCTTAAGGATAAAGGACATACCTTTGAAGATTGTAATGTTAACATATTGGCAAAGGAACGTGACTGGTTCAAGAGAGGTGTTAAGGAGGCCATTTATGCCAGACCGGCAGCTGCTGCAATACAGAACGATGCGGGAACAAAGGATTGTAAGTAGAGTTTTGCAGCTTTTAGCAGTTTGGGGTGGGCTAGGGTGCCCTAACATATATTAAGAGCATTTAGAAATAGGGCAACTGCCAGCAAAGAGGGCTACAGAGGAATAGAGGGGGCGGGGGGCGCTCACCTGCACATGCCACTGTATTCTCAGAGGACTACACAGTGGGGTCAGAATGGGGTTAAATTTTAGTTTTGGGGGTAGGCATGCCCTTTAAATCTATTCCCCTCTTTATACAAGACAATATGTTGCTAGCTTAAGATGTTGCTGTCTGTATTTGATACAATAAACATGGCAAAATACAACTTTTCATTAACGCACCTTACCTACTCATAATAAAGCGCATCATATGCATGCTGGGATAAATCAATTGTGCAGTCAATTCAATAACCTTCCGACGGTCACAATAAATATCCAAATCAACAGAGAAATTAACTACATTGTAGATGTCGTCAAAAAAAAAAAAAAACAGACCCCCCCCCCCTCCTTCTGTGTCATCTTACCTGCCTAGTGTTTTGATTCTCAATTCTGGTGCTGACGTCTGGGTGTAACGTGAAATCTGGTGCAAAGTATTCAAAGTACTCTACAGAGCAAAAAAACAAATACATTTGAAATAAGTAAATGCATAGATTTTTATAGATTAAAAACATAAAAGAGGAAGTCAAAAGGTTTGCCCATTCTATAAATTTGCAGCAACCAATCAAATGTTAGCTTGTTAATATGTTCCTGCAATTAGAAAACATCTAACATACATCAATACTTTTGGGAACAAAAATGCAGAACTTACCACTGTAAGGGAGCTCTTCACTTATTGTCTCATCAACTAAAAGCGATGTTTCATAAGTCCTATGGGGGGGGGGAAGTAATATTGTTTACAGGGAATGGTCAGGTCTGTTATTCCACAGTAATGCAACAATCTACCCTGCACATCAACATCATTATTATTATTTTTATTTACTGCTCGGGTCAGTAAATTAAATGTTCATTCATTCTGATCTCTCTACCCTATCTACATTCACCAACTATATGTACTGCTTGGAAAATTATTCATACAATTGTTCAACTATATGTGTTATATGTAATTGTATAATTTTATAATATCATAATGACATCAGCGCAATTTAAGTCTATAGATCAGGAGATTACTCAAACCTATTGCGGTCCCTATGGACCTTCAATAGTGTCTATTGGGTGTTGCCAATTATGAAGATTGGTATAAATTACTTATCAAACTACTGCGAGAAATGCTCTTCTATGCAGGGAAAATATTAATAACTGCAGTGATTACATTTAATCAATGGAAAACTATGGTATCAACAAATATGGCACATATCTGGATAGCTTATAAAGCTTGTGACTCCCTCGATACATTTCATAAAATATGGAAGCCTGGATATATTTTTCATCTGCAAGTACAAGGACAGGAGGATTTAAATCAATACTATCAGTAGCAGCCTCCATAGCTTAATACAGAGAACAAATATACAGAGAAAACAGGGAGAATAAATGGTATTACCAGCACCGCTGCCACCAATTTGTACCAGATCACTGCTTTATGGAAGGATTATTGGTAGCATGGCACACAGTGGGTTACTCTGGTGATCTGGCACAAAGCAGACAGTGCACATAAACAGGTTCCCTTACATAACATTTGCAGCAATCAGGGGTGTGCCTGTCTATGGTGCACCACTTTGAATATTGACCAGGCCTGTATATTGTGTGCCCTTGTAAGTTGGTGTACACTTATCTGTTGCCTCAGAGTTTGTATCCAATAAGGTAAATTGTTTGTCCAATAATCTGTCCTCCCAACAGGTGGTAATAGGATCTTATACACAGGATCTTGTGTTGCAGTCAATATCACTCCAAAGCACACACCACAATCCACTTTCACTTTCTCTCCTCCTACCATAGAGAGCAGGAATGTCTTGTATTTTATTACTCATTGACACCACCTGCAGGCTGGAGGTGGTATATAAGGAGCCTTGGTGTATATGTCCATTACAATACACATCACATCCTGTGTAGCAGACAGAAACTTTGTCTGGATTACACTTCCTTTCACATGGAGCAGACACAGGGGTGTGATTTAAGCTGCCATTTGACCATTCCATTTTAAAATAGGGGTCTCAGCTCTGTAAGTAAGTTTATGTATTTTGTATATTTTGTGTTGTACCTAATATAAGTCAGTGCTAAATTTTATATACATTTACTGATGGTCATTTGTAACAGTGAGATAGTACACACATACATATACACCTTTCCTATGAGTTATATCCTATACCCCCACCACATTGGTAGCTCCTAAAAACTCAATGCAATCTCCTATGGAGATATAAATCTATTTATACAATATAAAGGATATTATATATATAAATAAATTATTTTTATTTATTTATTTAATTATATTGGCATAAGCACTCTGAAACAAATTATTTAATCTAAAAGCTTTATTAGATTCTTGCAAATGTTAATTGGTAGATTGTACCCGTTTTATTGTTTCACTTGTTAAACTCTCAGTTAAAAAAAATAAGAGGGAAATGTGAAGTACTTTTCAAATTACACAACTGCAAACACATTTGTTTTAGATGTCAACTTACATCTAGCCCTTTGAAAAAGATTTACTAGTTCACATGTGCATGTAATACGAAAAATTGCACCATAATTCAGTGTTTACTATGGCCAATTAAATCAAAACAACAAGGTCTGTGCAGCTACTAATATGCAAATCCATAAAATAGTAACAAGAACCTGTCACACAATTATATAACCCAATATAACATTGAGTAGCCAGAGAATGAGGAACTATGGAAGAACTAGACAATTAAGCCTGTTATATTAACGGGCACTAGACATTAAGCTATAAAGTGTGTTATGCATCTATACATCTATATAGAGACACACATCCATGCATTCACACATACAGACACACACACACGTGCATGCAGATAAACATACACACATTGCTTTCAAACACACATGCATTCAAACACACACACACGCATGCAGACATACACATATGCATGCAGACACACAAACACATGTATGCAGATCCACACATACAAGCAAGGCAAAGAGTAGAGGAGTACACTACTTCAGTGAATATTTCTTTATTTGTGCAAAAACAACAGCATACGTATGCTGTTGTTTTTGCACAAAAAGAAATATTCACTGAAGTAGTGTGCTCCTCTACGCTTTGCCTTGCTTGGATATTGAAGCCCTGGGAGTAGGGGGCTGAGAGGGCTGCACCTACCAACTTGTCTGGCTAATGAGCCAACAGCGGTGTGCTATTGTACATTTGGAACTTTTGGAGATCCACACATACACACATGCATGTAGATCCACACATACATGCAAATCCACACATACACACATGCATGTAGATCTACACATACATGCAAATCCACACATGCATGCAGACCCACATATACACAAATGCATGCAGACCCACACATACACAAATGCATGCAGACCCACAAAAACAAACATGCATGCAGACCCACACATACAAACATGCATGCAGACCCACACATACACACATGCATGCAAACCCACATGCATGCAAACCCACACATACACACATGCATGCAAACCCACACATACACACATGCATGCAAACCCACACTCTAAAAGCTCCCCAGACCTACATCACACTTGTCACAGAGCCGACTCCTTCCCACTCTCAGCAGCACTCAGCAAGCAAGGGTGGTTCCTGTCTCAATGCTCTCACTTCCTATCCACTGTACACTGTGAGGTATGAATAAAGCTGAAAAAAAAAAAAAAAATTTATTCATACCCAACACTGCCAGCTGGGACATTGCATGGAATCTGGGAGATTTGCCATGTTATGTGGGAGAGGAGGTACAATCCATGAATGTCAGAATCGTAAATAGGTATGCATCGGTGTCAGTAAGAGGTCTCAGGAGGGAAACAGCCAGTGTTTTTTGGCATCAGAAGCCTGACACTCTAAGGGGGGGAGTGTGGTGGACACCTAGTGGCCAGGGGAAGGAAAGAACAGAGACACGCACGCACGGAGTCACTGACGCAGCACTTAGCATTTTATTATATAGGATGTTAATGTTAATATCATTTTTATTATAAATATACAGGTATATACCAGAGCTGTGAAAGTATGGTACTACTTTTACTAGATGAACAGTATACATTTTATATAAAAATGTGGGTTTCAAATTTGAGCACTAAAAAACACAGCTATTTGCTTACCAGCAACGCGCAACATTGCGTACAGTGTAACCTCCACCACCAAGAACAAGCAACGGGATGTTGAAGCTTTTTACATACTGGACACACTCACTAGGAAAATAAATTATTTAGTGTTAGAAATCAACATTAATGTATATCAGGTTCATACAGACACACTTTCAAGCAATAGGTATTGAGGGTAGACCTATATTGTAGTCTTGACCTATTTAAAATTTACTGTATGTGAATCTGAATCAACCGATTCATATTCACAAATCAGAAACCCCAGTCTACAGTGACAAGCGATAAATGAATCAGTGTGCAGAGAGGAAGTAACAGTCTGTGTGGGCGACTTGTAGCTTATGGGCTTTCTGTGTAAAGTGATAATTGAGCTAAAAGAAAACATTTCTTCCAAGGATACTATTTTACCAATTTCCATTTAGAATGGTTTGCGGAGATGTTCATGTACACACACAAACACAGCAATTGCATTAAAAATCTCTTTGTAATAAAACAATTTAGAATCTTATATTAATATTAACAGAAGCAGATTTGTAATTAACACATACTGAAATGAAAAAAAAACAGTATAATTTCAAATATATAGTCCCAAGAAGAGGGTTATGAAATAATTTTTGTTAAAAATGTTAATACACACCAGCCGACTGGCATTTACTATGGAATTGTCCGAAAGTAGCTAGATTCTGGCATAACGTCACAAATAGTTTAACGACCAAACAACCATACCCAGTGCCACTAGATCCCAAGCTATGTATATTGGGAATCTCAGAAAATGAGCCCTGGAATAAATATGAACAAGTATTTATCCATGAAGCTATAACACTTTCTTGGATGGCCCCCACTGCCCCCAGACTGACGGGCTGGAAAAGCATGATAACTCAGATGCTTCCATACCTAAGAGTAATATACATAAATAGAGGATGCCTCACTTAATTAAATAGAATATGGTCCTATTGGGACCTATATAGCCCCATTGAAGTGTGCTGAATGCTGGTCCACAATTTAAATTCTTAATTTAAAACCTATCTCCTGGGTACTTCCCCATACACACCCTTCTGTCACAGGCTCTCTGACTCCCCCTTCCCCATGTTCCTCTTCCCTTTTCTACCTACCGTATATACTCGAGTATAAGCTGAGGTTTTCAGGTTCTAAAATTAGCCTGAAAATGTAAGCTCGGCTTATACTCGGGTCAAGTTACTCCCAGGAAGCAGCAAGTGTTAACTTTCCTGGGAAGCAGGGCCTTTTGGGCTGGGTAAACTGGGCAATTGCCCAGGGCCCTGACATCTTTAAGGGGCCCCACAGGGAGGGATTCCTGCATGGCACCGCTTTCAAGTTTTTCTCTGCCCGGCTGTCACGATCCCCTAGCACCAGCTGCTGCTCTCTGTGTGCCTGTGCGTCCATTCCATACACAGTGTGTTAGCTGCCTAGTTCACTGAACACTTCTATGCTTTAGGTCTGCTGCCCACTCCTGGTCTCCATCCTGGCAGCAATGCAGGGGGTCATTTTTATGGGTTTTATGGGTTTATGGGTAACAGCAACATTGTTTCATCTATTACAAGTGCTGATTAGCAAGGTGATTAGATGAAACAATGTTGCTATTACCAGCAGCTGTGAAAGGGGAAAGTCAGTGTCTTACTACAGCAGATCGTTAAACCTTCTAGGGGATCGTGATGGACAGAAAAACCCATAAAAGTGGCAACCTGAATTGCTGCCAGGTCGGAGACCAAGAGTGGGCAGCAGACCTAAAGCATAGAAGTGTTCATTGAACTAGGCAGCTAACACACTGTGTATGGAATTGATGCACAGGCATACAGAGAGCAGCAGCTGGTGCAGCCAGGAGAGACTCTGCTAGGTACAATTACATGGCATATTTGGTACCGAACGATGTAACGAATTACCGGTAACCTCTCCCTACAGCTGTGGAAGCCACGACAGGGCTCGGTTAGGGAGCGGGGGCCCTGCAATGTCACTTTTTGATAGACTGGTTATACATTGCTAGCTGGGAAATTACAGGAGGACATGCCCCTAGTTTGCCCACCTGCCCATGCCACTAGACCCAAGCTTCCTTAATGGCAGAGTCATAAAGTGTTTGACATTCTTTCTTCTGCGGTCCATTTAAAGGGCAACTTAAGCCTCAAAACAATACAGAACCAGAAGGCAGTAGTGGTCATAATTTTTTACCCTCGGCTTATACTCGAGTCAATTAGCTTTTACTAATTTTTTAGGTAAAAATAGGTACCTCGGCTTATACTCGGATCGACTTATACTCGAGTATATACGGTATAATTAACTTAAACTCAGGTATCAAATTGACTTAATTGTTGCAATTTACTATGTAAACTGTTTTATCACTACAATTCCATATGTATCATATGACTGATAACATTTTCCTTGATTTCCTAAATCAAAAAAAAAAAAATGTTAATACAAGTGACCTTTATTTCCCACTGCTGGAAAAGAGCATCATCAGCAGCATCATAAGCCCTGCCCCGACGTTCATTTTTAAAGCTAGACACTTTTCTCTCCCTAATGTGTCTATAGGTAGAGGAAAGAACAGAGAATGGTTGCTGGTCTGTAAATAGCTTCAGAAAAGATCGGTTTTTGGGAGTGGGGCTTAAGATACAGATTATAAAATGCGCCTGTCACAAAAACAGGGCAGTATGGAAAGTGTAAAGGTGACCATTCATTAGGCCGATTTTATGTACAATCCGAGATTTCCATTGATTGGACGAAAAATTGTAAATTTTCCTGATCTTATTATGCGACATTAGATCGTAAAATCGATCGTAATTGCGATCGGGAAAGTCGGATTTTTAAGTTGATTAGTAAAATGATTGTAGTGTTTTCTGAAGTTCCAATTAAATGTAATGTCAACTCTCAATAGACAACATTCGACATTAATCACGAAACAAATTGAATGTTGAACAATATGTATGGTACATCTTAGTACAATTAACATTGTACATCTGTCTTATCAAAATATCGGTCGGTTTAAGATTATAATTACGATCGTAATAGTGCCACCTTTAGTTTACAAGCCTATAACTTTAGTTTCAGAGAAGTTAGAGACATCATCCTAGGCTTGTTTGAAAGAAGAGAGTTATTTTAACTTGTATGGAGACCACAGTTACCCTTTAAAAATATCAGCATGCCCTAAATCAGGAATGCTAAACTTGCAGCCCCCCAGATGTTTGAAAACTACAACTGCATTCATTGGCTGCAATATGTCGCAAGTTTGACATCCCCAACCTAAATGAAAGACAGAAGTTTTTGTTTTTTTTTTAAGAACTTACCCATGACCTCTGATGCTCAAGTTAAAACAACCAAGTCGATCACAACCCAGGGAATCTGCTCCACACTATAAATAGGCAAATATGTATTTGAATATCCACCACAATATCCAAAATTGTACATTCCAGTAATACAAATGCAGTAGTTAATATTTATATTTTTAACATGTAATATGAGTTATGTACACAGCTGTCACTGTACTTTTTTTGTTGTTGTTGATCTGTCACCTATTTCTTTAGATATCCAGTCTGAATCATCTTACATTTCAGCTGTCAATCAAGTGCCTTATGATCAAAAACTCTCCTGGTGTGTGCACTTTTGCTAAAGCTGGAATGTTGACAGTTGGTATGTGTGAATTGCATGTTGGGTAATCATCTATAACAGTGCTTATAGTAATTACTGAGCATGCTCATTACAAAGAAAGTAAGGTAAATGGAAGGAGTATTCGGTATTTGCCTGAGCAAAGTACTGGATTAAAGGTATGCAGCAGCACACTTCAGAGTAAGTGCTGTTTAAATATAATAAATTATTACATTAAGATTAAGCAAAGTCTTACTTTCAGTATACATACCCTTTATGTAGTATATTATGGCATTCTATAGGGGGAAATTAATTGAGCTGTGTAATCAGAACACAACAGGTAATAAATGTTTCTACTTACCTGCAAAACAATACAGGTGGGCTGATAGAAATCTATCACTTGCTTGATAACAGGCTGGAATAGGTGTCTATAACCTAAGGAAGGAATTACAAAATTTTAGAAATAAATGTAAAACAAAAGATTTTCTGAGAAAACATGTATTATAAATTCCTGAAAGAAACATACTGGGTCAGGGATTAAATGAATTGTAAAGAGTTTAATACATTTTAAGTCTGCCCTCCCACACATGCTCAACCTTCTAAAAGAAAGGGCAGGATAAATATACAGGTAGTATATTTCACACATTTTATATTAAGGCCACATTCCCCAATTTCTTAATATGAAAAGTAGCATCACACAGGAACCAAATTTGTAGTGATTGGGTGATTCTTTATTAATTGAAGATGTGGCACAACATGTTTCAGACCAACAGGACTTCCTTCGGGTGCAATAATACAAAATAAACCCTCATCCATACCCTCTTATATACAAGTGGTCATATATTCATGACACCAGCTCCCTCTTCTGGCCAGGTATCATGTTATACACACATATACATATATGCAAAAGTCATACATAGTCATACATAGTTAGTCCGTATAACTGTGATAATGTATTTTCCCCAAATTTCTTCTATGGAAAATACAGTGTATAGCACTGTAATTGCTATACACAGTATTTTTTTTTATTTTAATAACATTCCAAATGTTTACTACGTATT
Source organism: Hymenochirus boettgeri (assembly GCA_019447015.1). Classification (NCBI taxonomy): domain Eukaryota; kingdom Metazoa; phylum Chordata; class Amphibia; order Anura; family Pipidae; genus Hymenochirus; species Hymenochirus boettgeri. The sequence continues at coordinate 42,759,917 of CM033471.1, read as the reverse complement.
TAGGATTTGACTTGCAAGGTCTAAGCACATTGATCAAACTGAATATTTCCTAAACCAATCGGTCTCACTAAAGCCTGTTCTAAATATGTCCTGCTTGTACCCAGGAAGGTTATACAAATATTACGCTAATTATGGCCTCTTCTGCAATGAAATAGCAAGACATTAATAATAAATCAAACCCTTTTTATTTACCCCAAATGTTTTGTTACCAAATTAACCAGCGTTCCCTCTGTGAGCACATAACGCAAGAGGCATGTGCATAAATGTTAAAATAGAGAACACACATTCATGGGTGAATATAGGTATATGTTGCACACAAAATTTGATTTTGCTTACACACAAATAAGAAAATAGATGGAGCATTGCATACAGGTCTGTTAGATCACAGAGAGTAGTCAATTAGCTTAACCATTGGGCAACAATCAGCATATGACAAAGTAATAAGCTTAAAAATTGTGTTAAAAAAAATGCAGTCCATCCCAACCTGTGGTCCATGCCACAGACTAAGCACACTGGCTACCACTGCTATTGACAATTGATCAGTGCAAAATATGTTTAACTAAGGGCTAGGCCACACAAGTGTGCTTTTAAGCGTGACCCCAAGGCTAAGGGGCTGGCCACATTAGTCTGCTTTTGGGAGCGCATGACATCACCATTATTTTGCGCAATCGCATGCACCCCACGGTGCACTATTGGGAAATCTCACAGGAAACGCATGCAATTGGCTGCTCATTCCGGTGCGTTGTAGTGTGGCCTCACCCTTAGAGAGAGTTTTTGTAAAGTTACAATTTAGGAAAAGCACTGCAGGCTCCGATATTGTCAGGTCAGTGGCATAGGAAATGGAAGAGCTGGCAGTGTCACTGTGTTTATATTCTGCTGCACAAAATTTATAGACTCATGGTTCTTCATTTAAAGACACACGACGAAAAAGGTATTACCAGAAGTGCCAAAAATGCAACAATGGCCATTTGTCTTACTACTGCTGTACAATCTAAGCTTCATTCAAACACAGCCTTGGAAAGATTGACAGTTTCTCCAGATAGCTGGATTAAAAGGGGTGGGGTTTGTCAACGTTACAAAGTAAATAAACTGTTAAGAATTTCATGTAACCTTGTATAAAGGAAAGAGATTAAGCATTCAATTACTTTTATATTCTATCTTACTAAGAGAAAGTGGGAATGTGAGGAAATAGGAGATAGGAACACAGCCACATGCTGACATGCTTCCATAAAATAAAATGTCCATAAGATAAACATTTTTGTGTATTAAACCACAATGAAATAACACTGGACCATCAATAATATAAATATACATTTTCCACAGATTTCAAGATGAAATTCATTGCAGTTGTAAAAGATTAATGAAATACCACTATGTCTAGTTATTACTGGATACTAAGAATTCTGTGTTAAATCTGTTTTTGAAAGACAGTGTCTAATTCAGTTATATGAGGATATACAAAGAAGTACCAAGCTGAGGGCCGAGTGCTTCTAAACAGGGATGGAACTTTGAGGTGGCGTAATATCCTCATATAACCCTGACGTCAAGTAAATCCGTATATTACACTGTTGGTAGCGTATTATTTCTTACTAGACCTTAAGCCCGCTACAATAACGGGCGCTAGAAGGTCAGAGTGCCCCCTTAGTGTCCCAAGGCCAGAGTACCCTCTTACTCTGTCCCAAATACGGGCCACCCTTTGTCCCAAATCCAGGGCCCCACCCCCCATCGTCCAAAGCCCGGAGGTCCCCCCCCTCTGTCCCAAATCCAGGAGGCCCCCTCTGTCCCAAATCCAGGAGGCCCCCTCTGTCCCAAATCCAGGAGGCCCCCTCTGTCCCAAATCCAGGAGGCCCCCTCTGTCCCAAATCCAGGAGGCCCCCTCTGTCCCAAATCCAGGAGGCCCCCTCTGTCCCAAATCCAGGAGGCCCCCTCTGTCCCAAATCCAGGAGGCCCCCTCCCCCTCTGTCCCAAATCCAGGGGCACCTGTCCCAAGCAACCTTACCTGCAGTCTGTTTAATTGCTGTTCTCCCTTCGGTGTGTTTCCGTGTCCCTCTAGTGGTAAGTCAATAGGAACAGACACTCTCCCTCTAGTGGTGAGTCAACAGAAAATGCAGAGACTCTCCCTCTAGTGGTGAGTCAATAGGAACTGCAGTGACACACACACACGGACAAAGGGACGCACACTTAGGGTTTTATTATATAGGATAATACATAAGGCAAGCCCAAAAAAAAAAAACAACAACCCAGCACAGACACACTCTCCCCCTACCCTTACACTGTCTCTCCCCTTCCCTGTATTGGTCATGTATATAGAAACTCCTGTTTAGTGTATAAATAGTTAATTACCATTCCTATTGAAAAGAGAAAGAAGGCTCGAACATCGTCTGCCAACACTAAACAGGGCTTCCTAAAAAAATGGCTAATCCAGGGAGGGGGGATACAGGAAGTCATCACTGAGTGACTGCAATATAGATTCTCGCCACTGAACCTTCTCATTGATAATGCCTAGCCTTACGTATTTATATATATAGATTAAGGTGAGGTTAAAGGTGCTAAACGCTCCACAAAGAGTATAAAATGAAAAAGAGCCTTCTTATAACAGAAGGTGCCTCGTTATTATAATAGAATTGCCCTAATAATCGAACATATAAACACATATTTCTGACTGACCTTTCACATGTTTGAAAACTACAACTAACTGCATTTTCTGTTAGCAGTAAGTTTCTTCTTTATGTCCATTGGCTAATAGATGTATACAGATGCAATACAGCCTAATGATATAGAGCATGGGTGTTGAACTTTTCACATGTTTAAAAACTACAACTCCCAGCATTCTCTGAATGCACAAAATGCTGGAAAACATTTTTTTCATACATCCTAGAATAAAGCCATTTTTCGTGCCCAAGGGCTAAAATATGCAAGTGATCCATCTGCCTTTCCCTTATATTCATATTACACAAGTCCACCCTCATAAGAACATCTTTTAGAAAGAATGGCCTCTTTAAAATATGTTGATATATCATACTTTTTCATATGAATTCATTACTGTATGCCTGCTATGCTTCTGGATGCCTCATGGAAACTGAGCAATTTAGAAACCTGTACTGAGCCTGGGCATGCTCAGAAGAGGCAGACAAGGGATTGACATTCAGTCATTGGCTGTGATGTCAACTGTCAAATCCATAACTGACAGTTGCACCACTTACAGTTGCAAGTGGTGCACCACTTTGAATATTGACCATGCCTGTATATTGTGTGTCCCTGCAAGTTGGTGTTTGTTTCCAATAAGGTAAATTGTCTGTCCAATAATCTGTCCTCCCAACAGGTAGTAACAGGATCTTATACACAGGATCTTGTGTTGCATTAAATCAGGAAATCACACTGTGCAAGGGATCACACCAAACAGATCAGTCCCATCGGGAGCACACTCCACACACTTCTACATACTTTCACTTTCTCTCCTCCTAGCCATAGAGAGCAGGGATATCTGGTCTTTTATTACTCACTGATACCACCTGCAGGATATGGATATATATATATATATATATATATATATATATATACACACACACATACACACACACACACACACACACCTGGTTTATCTTTTTTAAAGAAAGTAAGTACTGTCTGCTTTATGCCAGACCACCACTGTGTGCCATGCTACCCATAATCCTATCATAAAGCAGTGATCTGGTACAAATTGGTGGCAGCAATGCTGGTACTACCATTTATTCTCCCTGTTTTCTCTGTATATTTGTTCTCTGTATTAAGCTATGGAGGCTACTACTGATAGTATTGATTTAAATCCTCCTGTCCTCGTACCTGCAGATGAAATTCCCCAATTAGATTCTGTAGCTCTACCAGGCCCAATTGCCAAACCTATTTTTAAACCTGATCCCTTTGATGGGGTAACTGATCCCTTTGATGGGGTAACTAGGGAGTGGACTAATTGGCTAGAACAATTTGAATTGGCAGCCACTATTAATTGTTGGGATGAAGGTGCTCACTTGCAAGTCCTTAACCTTTTGCTTAGTGGTAAAGCCAGGCAGGTATTCCAAGGATTTACTGTAATACTGAAATAAAAAGCAGTTATTAAAAATTGCTCTGAAGCTAATTTTTTTCAATTAGATCTGTATAAAAGAGTATATAAAGGATAAATCCATTTCTTTAGGTAAACTGGGAATGAAAAATGTTTGTTTATATGTTAGATTATTAGGGTAATGCTATTATAATAACATGATGCTGTGAGGTACCTTCTGTTATAATATATGGAGGTACCATCACCACTTGCCGTGGTGAATACTAATAAGTATTAACCTAGCATGTTTAGTTTCAACCACACAGTGTGGAAGGATTGCCTGGGTATATATATATATAAGGTATCGGATCCTTCGCACTCCGTCCTGGGATATTGCTGCCTGGGTGCTACTGTAATGGTTAATAGGAATAACAGCATAACCCCAGAGCACTCCTAGGTCTTGACAATTAGATATTTATTGATAGTGAGTAGGTCTGTACTACCTAGGTAGGAAATATTTTGAAATATACTACTTTGTCCTCTGAATTCATTACTGCATGCCTGTTATACTTCTGGATGCCTAATGAAAACTGAACATTATTGTTATCTGTACTGAGCCTGAGCATGCTCAGAAGAGGCGGCTAGGGGATTAGCATTCAGTCATTGGCTGTAATGTCAACTGTCAAATCCATATCTGACAGTTGCTAACTGGAAGAACAAGGAAGCAGTAATAGGGGCAACAGGTTATTGTGCAGGATTTCTAAATTCAAACTTATTCAGTTTAGGGTTTTGCCAGGTGATTTATCTGTATGTAAGTTTTCATTTGACGGCTGTACTTGCCCTTTAATAAATGCCAATTTTCAGTGCTGCCTATTAGAAATATAATTTCTAAGCATTTTTTTTTTTTATAATAAATCAGACCCAGGGCATCAATTCTTAGAAGTTTTCGGCAACATTTTTTGCCAATACTATATTTGGGTATACTATATCTGTGGTATTCAGTTAGATCAGCTGGGTTTGAAGTTTAGCTTTTGAAGACGTTTGAATAGTCATCCAATTGGGTTTCTCAATTCTCATCTTGGCCAAAGAACAGGGGGTTTTGTTCTACAGCAATTGTCTGTCATGTACAACTGGGCAGTTTTGAGAACACCTCTTAGCTATAATGCAGTCAACGCCTTGTATTTAGTAAGGACCCTGACGCCTTGCTGTTATATGCTTTGTTAGACGCATTCCAGTGTATTGAATGCCAAAATATTCTTGCACAAATCATTCTAAATTAAGAAAGTGTAGTGGCTAGCGAAGCTTCTTCAAAAACTTAACTTCTAATATAACTGAATATCAAAATTATATTTGGGAGAGAATGTCACTTTAAGGGAAAACTTACAGAGAGTGAATGTGTTACAGCTTTTAAACTTTTAACTTAATGTGTTTGAATGGAGGTGTACTCCATAGTGATCTTGTAAATGCCAATTTCCCGATATTATGCAACTTACTTTGATCATCAATGCCATCTCTCAAAGGAACATTCAAGCAGTAATATCTTCCACTTTCTGCTCCAACTTCATACATGTCCCCTTCAAGACAAAAGAAAAGATTAAGTATTGGATGGGTCAAACATGCTCATTTCTCTACTAAGCAACTGAATCAACCCAACTGCTGGGTCAAGGGCAAGACCATAACAGTCTCTATTAGGGGTCCTGCAAACAGGAAGTCGGTATTTGGGAAGCATGTATTTTCTACACAGACAAAATGCTGGATATGCAGGGTTATTGGGATGGGAAAATACTGCTCTTTTTTCTTAAAAAAATATGTATTTGCACTGAACATCCCCTTTAAGTAAAGACCATTTTGCTCTGTGTGCTTTTTTCAGATTCTTTTCTAGGGTGGGGGCCCAGAGTTACATGTGGGGAACTGGCAGCAATGTATGTAAATATTTTAAAGTAAATCAGAAACTGACTGTTTAGTTTTTATTTGTTAAAACATGAGATCATTTGTGGCATTCTGGCGATATTAGCTGGGCGGAATGAATGTTAATACAAAGATACTGGTGCAAATATTATGAAATATTTCAGCAGTGCATTACCAAAATCTGTGATATGTCACAGAGCATTTTTCATGTGCCTAGTTTCAATATGAAGACAATGCCCTAGGATATTGTCTAAAATCTGCTGAACTACAACAAACTGACACTGTAACAACTATTTAATATAGGGACTGATTTAAACCAACCGCTAATTAAAAGAGAATTAAAGGTTAAAAAATAAGCCCAATAGCTGTATTTATCACCTCTGTATTTGGCCATATTGTGGAGAAATTATTTAAAGGGGAACTAAAGTCTTCAGACAATGTCCCAATAGAGAGCATATTCGGAAATATATAAATGCGGTGTCTCGTTTCTCCCTGTGTCTTGTGATTTATGAAATTAACCTTTGGATACTAGAGGTCAGTTCCCATAATACACAAGAAGGCTGCATCCTTGTTTTCTAAAAGAAGGCAGACAATCATCTCTCTCCCTGACAAAGAACAGGGATTTCAGAGCAGTTTTTTTGTATACATAATTTTAATGCTCCTGCCCCTAACAGATATATTCCTTTGTTTTTCATAAAAAAAACAAAAAGGCATCTTTGCAGTTTATTTCTTAGCTAACAAGGGTGTAATAAATAGAATATTAAGGTTTCAGTAAAAATAAGAGTCTGGGAAACCGCAACCTCAAGTACCCCGTCTTGCTAAAAGCAGAGAATTATATGACTAACAGTAGACAAGGCAGCTAGATAGCTTAGGGAAAGGTGAGCCAAAAAGAGCAAAAAGTCCTCCACTGAGAAGGTATATTGCAGTCTCATGCTATATGAATAGCATTGCCCTCAAAATCTAAGAAACAAGAAGTAATTTTTTTACTCCCAGTTTCCCCAGAGTAAGGGGCAGAGATATAGGCAATAGGCAATATAGCCTAATGTATAGATCCACCACTAACAGTGCTTCTATGAAACAGTATATGTAGAAACTAATAGGGAGATTCAATAAAAGTTCTAATTGTTAAAAACAGTGCTAATTTTGCCCCAGCCAATCAGATCTTATTTGAAAGCGAACATCTGATTGGTTGGGGCAAAATTAGTACAATTTTTAATGATAAGAACTTAGTAACCCTGTTTATCTTTGCTAGGAACATAATGGAAACAAAAAAAATAAGCAGTAAAGGCAGCTGAATTTTTTTATTGTTTTCATTATTGTTTTCATCAAGTATTATTTAAATTAGTAACTTCATGGGCTTTGTGTTTTAAGTAACAAAATATTTGTATGTTAAAGGATAACTGTATTGCCTCAATGCATTTTTTTTTAGTTTTAAAAAGAGTAAGGTATGCAACCCTCCCCATACATTTTTTCCCTGATTTCGAGCCGCTCTCTGTCTTCAATTAACTATGTTGTGAAGGGGGCATTACGATTCTGTCTGCTTCTAACTGTCACTCAAAGCTAACATGCGAGAAAACACTTCTTCACCCATCCTTGATCAGCTCGATTATGTAGTATGTATCCTAGCAACAGGGCATTTCAAGTTTGTTTGACTGGCAGAGGAGGAGGAAAGAGGTTGTAACAGACATTCCCAACAGCCAATGACAAGTGTTATGTTAACCATGGCCCTGGGCCGTCTAGGAGGCGGGCTTATAGCATTCATCTTTGCTGTGTGATATTTAAGGGAGGGCAGCAAAGTTTTAAATGTGAGTAAGTGATTTCACCTGCTGGAAGTGTGGACATGTAATGGGGGTGATATTTTTTTGATATTGTTGTCCTTTAAGTTACCAGAGCTACAACAAACAAAACAGGGATATTTAGAGACTATCAGGCCTATGTAATAAAAGTTCTTATTGTTAAAAATGGTGTTAATTTTGCCCCAACCAATCATATGGTATTTACTATTTGAAACCTAACATGATTGGATGGGGCAAAATCTCAATTTTTAACGATAAGAACTTTTAAATTTATAGGCCTTTTTATCTTTTGTTTGGAACAAAAAAAAGGAGTAAATCAGTCAACTATTTCGTACTGTTCCTGGTTGGCTGTCAGCAATGCACACTGCTTGGAAAATAAACTGCAGGTTAACAAGCAGCTTTCAAAGTTTTTTTAGGGAATTCTATATTGTTCTGGAGACATCTGTGTAGAAAATGCTCTGCATAGAGGCAGTGAATACAGGGGTCAGGGGCACATGCTCACAAGGCTTTGTGAAGACTAAATGGGCTGTGAGTTTACTAGCAACAACATTTTTTAGTTATAGAATTTACTTCTTACAAGAATGTAAACTAAAGAAAGTTTAATATTGTACTTTATTGTACTATAATTAGTATTTTATTGTACTATATAATGTGAGGTGGTACATGGCACCCAGGAAGGTAAATGAAATAATCCTTCTGCAGAGCTCCTTCCTGAGAGTGCCCTAGACACCTATATATAGTTGAACATGTTCAATGAGGTTTCTGCCTCCCCTCTCTCTCTCCCCTTGGAGACCTGCTTGTGACCAATAAGAAAACATATTGCTACGGGGAAGGAGGTGTGCAGAAACCAGGAGATGATAAAAACCTGCAGAATAACAAATTAGCTATCTGAAAGTTAGGAATTATGGACAGATTAAAAGATCAAATTTCATTGTCCCTTATTAGAATTAGAGATTTTTTTTAATAAATATTATAGATTCTTTCAGCAGTGTACTCACCTGTGCCAGGAAAAAAATAATTCCCATACTTGTGAAATGATACAGTCATAACTCTGTCAGTAAGGTAGAATGCTTCCTGGACTCCGTCTCCATGGTGGATATCAATATCTATGTATAGGACACGGGGATGGTATCTGTAGGGAACAAAATCCCTATTACATATACAGGAACATATACATAGAACGTGCATTAAGGGGCCTTGACGTGGCACATGAGCTTACATATATAGGCACTCAGCTTAGACATAGTGCTGGCACTAGTGTGCTTCTTGCAGTGGGTCATCCCTATTGTACATGTATACATACATGTATATATAGTTATTTAAGTTTGTTTTATCATTGAGCCAGCAATAAAAATATTTTTATACGCATAGTTTTTCCATAGTCCGGAATGATTAGTAAAATCCAATTTCATTCGAATTTACAGAAACACAAAACGAAAAAAAAAAAAAAAAAGAGGACTATGGAAAGAAGTGAATAATCACTACAAATTATATATATTAAATAGCAGTGTATCCATTTTTATTAAAAAAATATATATATTGTTTCAGGTCCAAAGTGTGGAATAATGTGAATTTTACTTAAATTTTTTCTTTTATTTTTTTAAACATAATAATGATACTCCCAACGTGATTCTTACTATTATTTACTTTGTCCACCTCCATAATATCAATTGTTTTTTTCCCATTTAAGGGGTCTCCCCACTTAAGTTTAATTGAAGAACAGGAGGTAAAGGAGCTATGTCTTTCCTCTCGTTCTTCAATTCAACAGTCAGGAGAAGGCAGGGAACTTACAGTACCAGAGCTCACGGTCCAGCGCTGGCTTCTCTGACTGGTCCTGATGCTTCCTTACTCTGTATGAGCATGTGTGTAAGGACCTGACAGAGAAGCCAGTGCTGGAGCATGGTCTCTGGTAAGTTTCCTGCCTGCTCCTGGCGGTTTAATTGAAGAGTGAGAGGTAAGACATAGCTCTCATTTACCTCCAATTAAACTGAAAAAAAGTCTTATATTTGAGTGGAGATACCCTTTAAAGAGTAACTGTATTTTCCATACAAGTCCTTTATTTTAAAGAGTTCTGTTATACCTTTTAAACAAGCCAAGCATGAGGTCTCTAGCTTCTTTTGGTTCTTAAATTATAGACTTTTAAATTTACACTCAGGCAGTCAAGATAAACTAGGAAGTGAGTGACAGTCACATGATGTGCTGTGTAAGAAGCCCCCCTGATATTTTCTGAAGCTATTTAAAGGAACTGTAAACTCAAGATTTTAAGTCTTTGCCCTCCGTTTGTATTATTCACAGGGAGGTGAGAACACTTATTCTCATCTCCCTGTGAATAATATTTTGCTCAGGGGACCGGGAACTTACCTAAGAGAGCGCGCATGGTCGGGGCAGTGCTTGTTAGAGCAGGAGCAGCTGCGAGCGGAGCGAAGGTAAGTTCCAGTGTCCCCTGAGCAAAATATTATTGACAGGGAGGTGAGAATAAGCGTTCTCACCTCCCTGTGAATAATACAAACGGAGGGCAAAGACTTAAAATCTTTGGTTATGTGGGTTTACAGTTCCTTTAAAGACAGTAACAGCAGTAGGATACAACTTAGCATGCTCAGAGCAATGGTGCCGATGATGTCACAGCTCACAGTGCTAGGTGGAAACACCATTTTTTAAACTGCTATAGTTATGCATAGATTGCAGCTAGAAGCATGATCCTGAAGTCTTTGTAAAGATAGGAATGTGCTCTTTTTAATAAAGGTAATTTGTAGAGACCAAAGTTACCCTTAAATGTTTGCTGTAGCTAACCTTGTATCATAATATGAAATTTGTTTTTTAAAAACAACTCAACACCTTAAATTGATTGAATCTATGTTAAAGAATTATTTAAAAAAACTCAGATATACTGTATGTAATGGACTTACTTAAGTAGCTCCAGAATGCCGATAACAATGTCATTTACATAGCAAAATCCAGATGCCTACAAACAAAGTGGAAATGTTGTTTATTAGAAAGCAAAAGGAATATGAATATCTTCATTCGCCATTAATAAAAAAAATGGTACCTCAAATTTTTTAGCATGGTGCAGTCCACCTGCCCAGTTAATTGCAATGTCACAAATCTGTGGGTATAAAACAATTTACACTTGAATTTCATTCAAAAATGGAGGGCATACACTCAATAATCCCGATCGGGATTCTATGTTCAAAGGACAGTTTGTGGCCATAAACCAATTTTTTTTTCCCCAATCAGAGAAGCTAGAAAATACAGGTCATATGACACCAGAATGCACAAAACTGTTAAAGTGCTTGCCCACCCTTAAAACAAAAGCTTGACTTTGTTCTGTTATCTGCCTGCATCCCCAACTGCTATTTTTACCATTTTATTACATGCATTTGTAACCAAATATTCAATGATAAGTTGTATCTGCCTCCTCAATAAGCTTTTTATAAGCTTGAGTATTTGCATAGAAGATAGCAGGTAAAAATAGCAGGTGAAATCATTGGCAGTGATGTCGGTTGTAATAGCCTTGATTGTTGACTGCATGGAGGGAAGGCCAGCTTACTGTGTTAAAATGAAATATTTGGTCAGTAATGCAGGTAATAAAGTGCAAAATATATTGGTTGGAGTGGGGGGCAAGTAATTGACAATTGGCCATTTTTTTGTTTTGAGGGTGGACATGCTCTTTAATAACAGATAAAAATGTTTATACTTAAACCCCAACCCACCCAACCCCTTCTCAAGCTCATTTCCCTGCGTTGCTTCTCCTCCCCGGCTTTCACCTCCTCTGCAAGCTCAGAGAGCGTAGAAGGCAGAGGAGGCGTGCCTGGAATGCAGTGTCAGTCATCGGCCGTGATGTCACAGCCGTGACTTGCTACTGCAAGCCAGGAAAAAGCTGGCATCTGTGCGAGATTCCGACTTTAAATTTGGTTTGAAAGGCTGTCACATGAATTAAAGGTAGGTCAGTTGGTGAATGAACCTACTTGTGTCAGGTTGGGGCATAAAAGACAAAATGTTTAGATGATTGGTCAAAATGTGTTTTTTTTACGCTATACTTACCCTTTAAATATGGTTGCCAAATGAATGAATGGGTATGAGTGTGTGTGTACCTGTGTCAGGTCGGAAGTTAACAACCTTTTTTTATTATTGATCAAAATTTATTTTTGACTATATTTACCCTTTAATTATGGCTGCCACAGAAATGGAAAGGTAGCTCAGTAGAAATGTGTACCTGTGTTGGGTTTGGGGATTAAAAAAACAAACTTTTTTGATTATTGATCAAAATTTGTTTTTTTGACTTTAGTTACCCTTTAAGTATGACTGCCACAGTAATGGATAAGTAGATCAGTAGGTGAATGTACCTGTGTCGGATTGGGGATTAAAAAAACAAACTTTGTTGTGGATTAGTCAAAATTGGCCTTTTGACTATAGTTACCCTTTAAATATGGCTGCCATGAAAATGTAAGGGTAGGTCAGTAGGTGTGTGTACCTGGGTCTGGTTGAGGGTGTGTGTCTTTTTTTGTGTTTACAACCATAAAACTATCTTTTATTGAGGATAAGTCAAAATAAGCTTTTGACTTTAGTTACCCTTTAAAAGTAATGGTCGCTCCAAGCCTGCTCTGAAGTGGAAGGTTGGGAGAGGAGGGACAACAGTTCAGTAAGAGCATACAAGGAACAAAATAGGCCACACCTACGGATCTTGACAGAAAAAGCTTTATTCAGACACGAATATCAAAAGCACAGGAGGACCCTGCATCCAACGCGTTTTAGGGAACGCCCCCTTAATCATGGATGATGCTATACGGTCACACTCCCTCATATACCAGAGGGGGTGTTTCCAGGGTAGCATTAACCCTTTCAGGTATACATAAACATTTATTAAAAAACATGCATTTACACTGAAAGTATGTGAGCATTCTTTAAAAACAACAACAACATTATCATTATTAAATACAAAAGATCAGACAAAATGGGTGACGTCCCAACGGGAATTTAATCCCTATGGCTGTCTTGTCTGTAGTTGCAAGATCCAAAATACATCCCCTTTCCCTATGAGCTTGAGAAAGTCACCTCCTCTTAAAGGAGAGGAAACCTTCTCTATAACCTTTACGCTCAAACGCCTCCAATTTGAGGTTACACAAGTCGCAAAGTGTTTCCCAATGGGGGTTATTGGATTTTTATTTTTAATAGGCAGTATATGTTCCCTTATCCTACACTTTAGACTACGTGTGGTATATCTTATGTATTGCACATTTTTGACATTCAAGCAAATAACTCACTGATTTAGTATTACAACTAACCCTGAAAGGGTTAATGCTAGGGAGTGTGACTGTATAGCATCATCCATGATTAAGGGGGCGTTCCCCGAAACACGTTGGATGCTGGGTCCTCGTGTGCTTTTATGATATGCGTGTCTGAATAAAGCTTTTTCTGCCAAGATCCGGAGGTGCGGCCTATTTTGTCCCTTTTATTTACCCTTTAAGTGAGGCTGCCACAGGAATGGAAGGGTAGGTCAGTAGATGTATGTACCCATGTGAGGTTGGGGTATGTCTTTTTTGTGTTTACAACCATAAAACTAACTTTTACTGAGGATATACCAAAATTTGTTTTTTTACTTTATTTACCCTATAAATATGGCTGCCACAGGAATCAAAGGGTAGGTCAGTAAGTGTGTGTACCCATGTGAGGTTGGGGGTATGTGGTTTTGCATGTATGACTATATAACTAACTTATACTACATAATATAATGGCTTCCATGGGAATGGAAAGGTAGGTCAGTAGGTGGGTGTACCTTTGTCTGTGTGGAGGGTTTGGGGTATCAGCATTTGTGTTTATGATCATGAAACAAATGGTTTTGAAACAAACTGTAATAGCACACTTCTCCTATATGCCCCGTCATGTCTCTATCTCAAAAACTGCGGGAGGAGATACAGTCCAAAAAGCGAAAGAATAAAACGGAAAAAGATGAAGAAATACAAAAAACAGTAATTTGGCTCTTCAAAGCCAAATTAATAAAAGTGATGGACATTAACATAACTTGATTTGATTCACTCTAAAATAATAATTAATTGCTACTAAACATTAAATCTTTCTTTCTAACCTTGTTATTTAGTTGTGTTGCACCCTGCAAAGATGCTCCTGTGTAGCGAGAACAGAATTCAAATAGACCAGGAAATACAGGGCTAGAAAAAGAAAAAATGTGTTAAAAGGGAGGGGGGTGAAACCATAAATGTATCTTTTGAATAAATAAAAGGGATGTGTAAACGGGTATGAAATAAAAAGTTTACAAAAGATACAGGATAATAAGAGACAAATTTTACTGGTTCCTCTCTATTGCAGTTTGGTGAGAAGGCAGAGAACTTGGAGAAAAACTTTCACTGCATAACAGGTTAGTCCTACATCTTTCAGATTTTTAAGGGGGAACTGTAGTCCAAAAATAACCTCAGATAAATTGATAGGAATTGCTCTCCTGAGAATTTTTGCAATTTTTTTTCATTTTTTATTTTGTATAGTTTGAAGATATTTACATTTTTGTGTGTGATATGGTAGCAGCATCACCAGGTCCCTGCACTTCCTGCTTTGAAACCATGTCAGTGGATGACAGTCAATCTGCCCTGTGACTCCTCCTCCCCTTGCAGCCCCCTGGTCCCTCCCACTCATGAACTCCCCATTTGCAGGCCCCCATGGCCCCTTCCCTTACAGCCCCATGTGGCCCCGCCCACTCGCGGGTGCCGGGGGCCACTCAAACCCCACCTACAGAAAACTGGGTGGAAACAGCCTTTTCAGGCAGAGTGAGAACAGAGTGTGAACAGACGGATAACTCTGCCTGAAAAGGCTGTTTTCACATAGTGGGAGAGTAGAGCTGCAGATTCCCTTACCTCCTCTATAAGGATCTTCTCACAGCAGGGAGGGGGAGGGACTTTATCTCTACCTCACACACTGAAGTCTGAGGCTGTGCTCGCCAGCGGCGGGCGAGGTGGAGGAGCAGCCTTAGGAGTGTCACAGGTCAGCCTCCCACCCATTAACTTTCTGGTCAGTAATTTCTTTATATCTTGGGCTGTGGAGCACGTAGAGAGGTGGTTGATGGCTCGTTTTAAAGGTAGGAAACTGGCCTTTCATTTAAACGCAACTTGTTACCCTTTAACTAATGTGATTTTGGGGTTTAAGGGGTGATTTATTTTTTTATTTATGAGGTGAACATGAACTTTAAACCCATGTTAATGCTGGGTACAAAAAGTGTTGGAATAATGCAACCTATTCTGCATAACTTCCTAATAAGGACACACCAAAAACTGCAATTGTATGTCCATTAGATCAAAATATATTTTGCCTAAATTCTTCCAATTAAATTGTTTTTTCTTCTATTAATAATAGCAAACCTACCAGTCATCCCCAACATTGAAGGTATTTAGACTCTTTGTGAATCCCTGCATATTATTAGGGCTCACTCTCTGTAGGAAGTCAATGTAATCCTCAGAGTGAAAGCGACACATGTCATGCTGTGAAGCCTGGTAAGGTTTGAAGACCTAAGGAAAAAAAATAAAAATAATACAGAGAGGAAGTGGTGCCGATTAAACAAATCTACTGGTATATGTAGTAAATAGAATTAATTAGTTATGACTAAAGATACCGTATATACTCGAGTATAAACCGTCCCGAATATAAACCGAGGTACCTAGTTTTAGGTAAAAAAGAAGGAAAACCACACTGACTCAAGTATAAACCGAGGGGGTAGTATTTGCCATTAAAGATGTTTGGAAACTACAACTCCCAGCATGCTTTATTGCTGGGAGTTGTAGTTTTCAAACATCTTAAGTTGCAAATACTTACAAATAAGAGTAAAACCTTCTTTATTTGTGCATACTGTATGCACAAATAAGAGGTTTTACTCGTATGTTTGTATGTATTTGCCACTTAAGATTTGTGTCCCTGTGCAAGTCAATGTGTCTCTCTCTTGTCCGGCGGCCAGCGATCCGCATCCTTGCTCCACAGCCTGTCGCGCTCGGATGATGTCACTACCCGGGCCTCTTACTTGGGCGCCGGATAGTGACATAATCCGGATGCGCAGAGGCTGTGGAGTGAGGATGCGGAATGCGCGGCCGCCGCACAAGGTAGGAGAAACATTGACTCTAGTATAAACCGAGGTAAGATTTTCAGGCTTTTTTTAAAGCCTGAAAACCTCGGTTTATACTCGAGTATATACGGTATTATCTGTACTATGTATGTACTTGTTGTTGTTTTTTCTAACTACTTATTTTTTTTTTACCATCTGTAATGTAAAACAAATTACATTAACACAGGATCTATCCAACCAACGCACCAAGAGAAAAACTATTTTTAAAAATTACTTTAGGTAAACTGACTGGAATTTTGCAATTTACTTTCATTATTTTTTTTTTACATAGTTTTGAAGATATTTACATTTGTATGTGTAATATGGTAGCAGCATCACCAGATCCCCTGCACTTCCTGCTCTGAAACCATGTTACAGTCCCTCCCTGTGTGGGAGGCCAGTGTTCTCCCCAGAATTTTTTTCCTGCCGGGTGGCATGAAAAAGTAGCCGGGTGGCATGAAAAAGTAGCCGGGTGGGGTGGGATGGGGAAATTTGGTGGTAAGGGAAAATGTGCACTGCATCATGCTCATTATATAGGTCAGGGATGTCTAACTTTCGTCCCACTAGATGTTTGAAACCAGCATTCCGTGGTTGTAGAATGCAGGGAGTTGTAGTTCGTCAACATCTGCAGGGAGTTGTAGTTCTGCAACATCTGAAGGAAACCCATGTAACATAGCAGCACAAGCCCATGTGACACCCTTTTGTGGCCTTGGAGATCTTGGAAAAGCTAGTTAACGTGCTAAAATAATCTTGCAAGTGTAAAAAAGGGGTCTGGACTGAGCAGTTTTGGCAGGAGTTTTTACTCACCAATTGGCACACCTATTAAACCTACTTCTAAATTATTTTAAATCACAAGTGTTCTCTCAAGAATTTTTTTCCAGCCGGGTGGCATGAAAAAGTAGCCTGGTGGGCCGCCCGGCTTAAAGACCCTAGGGAGAACATTGGAGGCATAAAAAAAAAAAAAAAATTACAATTTGCACACCTTACACACTCCCGGTTGTGGGATGTGCAGTGTTGTTCGCAGAGCGCGCAACGAGACATCAGTGTTCGTGCGTGGTTGTGGGGATGTCATCGCAAATGTGCTCACTGATGTAATGTAGCACACTCTGCGAACGGGAACACTTTTTCCCTGGCAAAGGGATTTGGCCAATCTTGTGGGGGATCTCGTGGGGGCGGAGCTGAACACGGGACATGACAGAAGGAGGAAGACAGAAACTTTTAAAGACTAAAGGTAGGGAATAGGAGGGTCCTAGAACAAAAAAATACACTTTACATTTAAAACCTAATCTATCTAGTAATACTAAGTTGTATTTACAATGTACATACCCTTTAAAGCAGAAGAATGGTAAGGGGTAATATAAAATATTGTTGTCTTGCATTAAAAACAAACTCTGTGTCAGCTCTGTTGATCTTGTCAGAAGACAAGCTCTGTTTAGCCCCTGTCTAGAAGGGCAGTATTAATACTTTATTAGTGCTCACCCGCATAATTTTCCTTAGATGGTGCAGCATGCCATAAATCAAGCAAGACTTCCACTCTGTCCCTACACAGTCATTATGCAGCGTTTGGAAAACTTCCTGGTCGGATTATTCTGGGGCAGACATTATGGCCATTTATAGCAACTAGCAATCCTGCAGGGAAACATTTTGGGAACATCAGAAGGTAACCACCGCTGCACCTAATGTTATGCCAATTCAAAATTCATGTGTATGGCAAACATTACACCACAGCGAGAGAGTTGCTGTAGAGGGTGCTGGTGACATTAGTGATGCTACTGGAAAAAGAATAGTAACTATTTTCACAGGATGCTGTAATCCAGGGTTTGTTTTAAATGCAGTCTTTTACTTATTACTTACTTATTACTGATATAATTTTAAGCAAATTAAAAAACAAAATAAAACTAACTTACAATCATCTTCTTATAAAGCCCATAATGCAAAACCAGACTGTGTGTCAAAGAAAGGCGATGAGGCTTCATCGGATGACCAGTTCCTGAAATGCATGAAGTATTGTATAGATTGGGATATCACATTTAGAGAGATTATATGCAATAAATGAAAGTATTTGTCATTGCAGAAAAAAACATGCATTCATGTAGACTTACTTACATAGAATACTGTTTGCGAGCAACTATCTAGTAAAATATATTGAAATGAAAAGCTCTTGCTAGATTTTTTTAGTGCTAACATGATTTCTAACGAGACTGCAGTCTTAACTTAAATAAAACCCTGAGTGTTAAAGGGTAACTTTGCCCACTGAAACAACTTTATAGTGGGCTGGCAAGCAGGCAGGCAAAGTGGTCAGGCATATTACAATTTCTGCTTCCGAAGTGACCGGTCTTTCCCTGTAAATGCTGTGATTTCAAATGATGACTTCTCAGAATCTACAGCTCAGATTTAAAATCTGAAAAATGTTTTGGAGGATTGGGATCTGTATCTAAAGGTTCTATTTTTGAAAATTTGATTTTTTAGAGTAAAGGTACACTTATGTGTAAGGAGCTTTAGGCTGAAATTTAATTGGGGCTGCTGGCAGTTCTTAGTACAATAGTCACAAGTATTAAAGGGCAACTATAGTGTCTGTATACAATGTATAGATCACTTAGAATAAGCTGCCTTACTTTCATGTTTCTGTGTGGCTTCGTTTCTTCACACTGGCAGAAGTTTGTACCAAGCTGTGTAGTCCCCCTCCCCTCTCTGTCTACTCCCCCTCAAGCAGTGACGGGCTGTATACAGAGTCCGAGCATTGTCAGTTGAAAGGACTTTAAATGAAGTGCTGACATCCTGTTGACCCCTCCCTTCCAGAGCTAGACTGCAAGCAATCAAGTGTGGAATAAAGTAGCAATATGCTGAAGGGAGGGGCAGAGAGGAGGACAAGTGGTGCTGAGATTCTTTACAAGTAAGTTACTGAACTCTGCTGTCTCTAACTTTGCTAATTGTTATTACTTTTACCTAAAGTTCATATCTCCCCCCCTGCTTAGCGAGATCATAATCACTGAAGAGAGAGTCAGTGTAACAGCAGCTTGTAGTGAGACCTTCACAAACACAGTGACACTGCTTGTTGTCCTGTTACATTTCAGTTGCTTTAGTCTATATATTTCATAGATTGCACTGTGTGTCTTGTTTGGTATATAGTCTGTATTACGGTATTATATATACTGTATTAGTGTTCCATTTGAGTCACTGGTTTTATATGGATATATGCTCATATTGCTGGGTTAATGGTTTATTGGTTGTGTTTAGCACTACAGCATTTGACTATATGTTGCACATGGTACATATAGTGTGGGTGAGAGAGTGTGTGAAAGTACTGCAGGGGAGCTTTGGATTGTGTGGGTGTGTGCCTTTGAGTGACAGATGAGGTGTAGCAGCTCCTACAAATCACAGCATATTCAAAGGCTTATATCTCGGGGACTATGTAGAATTTAAAGAAACTAAAGGTACCCTGGTGGATGGGATGACTTATAGGATACATTAGAAGAAATTAAAAAAAACTATTTTCTCACTATAATTGCCCTTTAATGATTTTTTTAATAATACACATGTGATAAAATCACTTAGTTCAAAACATGTTTATATGATATAATAAAAATTAAGCTGGCAGCACAGAATTAGAATGTATTTACAAAGTGCTATGGCAGATAAAATAGCAGTAAACTTTACTATTATCTAGAAACTAGGCATCAATGTGCATAGAAATTTTCACCAGACAATCTTCTTTTAAAAGTGCTTTCCTTTGAGTCCATGAAACTGTCTACCCAATAAAGATAGATTGATTCCTATAGTAGCCTCACTGGGTCCTAATGTCAAAAATAATTTGAACACCTTTGAGCTATATAACACACATACACTGTATGCAAATATAGATATCAATAAAACCTTAAAAAATACTTGATTGCATTTAGAAAATACTAAACAGTTTTCCTCAGTTGATAACATAAAGCCTTGGTCTGGTAGACTAGTAGAATGCAAACTAAACCGACATTGCAGGTTACTGCATGGGACAGGGAAAGCACAACCAAACATTACTTCATGAGATCACCACCAGTATAGAACAGTTTACCAAATTGCTAATGGTTTAAGACCTTGAGGCTAATGCCACATCAAAGTGCATAAAAAATTAAATGCATCTGTGCGCAGTTTTCTGTTCACTTGCTTTCTTATTGCACTAGCCTGAACAAAAATAGACTCTCGTCACAGTGTAGCCTAAAGAAATGATGTTCACAATCTACCTGCCAATATTTAACCTAAGTCTTGGAACAGACAAGCTTAACATTAGTAAAATGTGCTTTAGTCCTTAAAAAAATATTACAATTCATATAGCGGTCAGGCAGCAAAAACTCAGTGTTTTAAAGGACTTATTATACTATAAAAATTAACTTTTTAGATATGACATAAGTACCTGGGACAGGAAGGTAGGCTTGATTTTTCCCACCTCCCAATATTGTTTTGCTGAGGAGCTGCAGCACATACAGTTTTCATTTGCCAGGTTATGTTTCTGGGCCTTCCTGTATTAAAGATAGTGCTGAGGCACTCTTGAAGCCTATCAGAAGCAGTTTACTTAATACTGCTACTCCACATAAAAAGGATATTTGGAGGTAGAAAGTATCAATCCTACCTACCTGCCCCAGGTACTTTTCATTTTAACTCTTTTTGAAAAACAATTATGTGCACTAGTTCTCCTTCAAAAACAACTCAAATACAACATAAAATGTAAAGGAGAACTACAGCAAAAATGTAACTGGGCCTGAATAGATTTTACAATTCTCTTACCCACAGTTAGATTTAACCTATTAACTCAATAGCATTATGGGAAATTATCAATAAACTGTCAGTTTCCTTTTTGATTAGCCTATTAAAGACTTGAGAGTAGAAATCAGTAAGTGGTAGAACCCTGCAGATTTCTCCTAAATGACACCCATTGCAGATATGATAGATACAGCCATCTGTTAGATAGCAAGTACAGCAAGGGATATTTTAGCATTGGTTCTCCTTTAAATTGGACCCATGCTCTAGAAGAAGAAAAAAAACAAATGGTTTGTCTCTCTTCGTGTTATAAAGCAGTGCCAACCTCTCTCTCCCTCCCTCCCTGAGTCTCTCCCCCCCTCTCAGTCTCTCTCTCTCCCTCTCTCTTTTTCTCTCCCCGTCTCTCTCTCCAACCTGTCTCTCCCTCTCAGTCTCTCTCTATCAGTGCTATCGAACCATGGCACTACAGATGTTTTGGAAACTACAACTCCCAGCATGCTTTGTTGGCTACTGGGTATTGTAGTTTCTAGACAACTGGAGTGCCAGTGATAAATATGTAAATAAAGGCATACACCGTATTACCATCCAGTATCTGTAACACCATATGTACAGCTGCCCTGTGGTTACCCTATAGTCTCACCATAATGGAAGTTTCCCACGTCAGGATCATAAAAATACGCCACAGTTTTCGCCATATCAATGAAAGAAAATAATCGACCATAGACACCTCCCTACTCGAAAAGCGACGCCCCTTCCCGCCGGCGCACACAAAACGCGTCACCTCGCATAGTACTTCCGGATCGCAGCTTATTGGTTGTTAATTGATTGGAAAACAAGGACAGTCTCTCTGGGTGCAGTTATTCATCTTAACCGCTTGAGGCCGCATTTTCCTTTGTGTTAATGGACGGATGTGGTCACGTGGTGCCATTGGGTGTCTTTTGGTAGTTAGAAGGGTTGGTTGCTCCATGTTGACGTCTCAGTGTTCGAATCCTGAGCAATTTGTATTGGGCTAATAAATTATATTACTGTCACTCATTGGTAATCATAATGTGGTTAATGTAACCTCTATTAGACATAATAAGATAAAATATAAAGATATTAAAGGAAGCCATGTTATGGAGTTCAGTTCATGATAATACTGAAGTCTGAAGATCAAGCGTTAAGTGTTGATTTAATAGTGACTGGTGAACTGGGGCTAATCTAACACTGACTGGTGGGCTGGGGGCTGATCTAACACTGGTTGGTGAATTGGGGGCTGATCTAAAACAGGTTGGTGAATTGGGGGCTGATCTAACACTGGCTGGTGAACTGGGGGCTGATCTAACACTGGTTGGTGAATTGGGGGCTGATTTAACACTGGATGGTGAACTGGGGGCTGATCTAACACTGGTTGGTGAATTGGGGTCTGATCTAACACTGGCTGGTGAACTGGGGGCTGATCTAACACTGGCTGGTGAACTGGGGGCTGATCTAACACTGGCTGTTAAATTTGAAATCTGACTTAGGGCTAGATCAGGTAAGTGAACGGGTTCCGCACCATCCAAAATCATTCAGGATAAGGAAGACAAAGCTGCATGAACTTCAATACATCAAGCTTTTTAGATTATGCCTGACACGTTTCAGACCCGCCAGTCCTTAACCATAGGCACAATCATTACAATGTGCACACCCCTTTAAATACACCAATCCCTAGCTAGTGCTCCACTGATTTAGGGCTAGGCTCCGCTTACGCGTTTTGGTTATAATGGAAATAGCGGGGAACGCAAAAATTCCCGCGCTTTCCTATGCACATCCGTTCACGTTTTGGTAACACATGCGGTCACCATTTTTGGTGCGTTAACGCATGTTTCCATAACGGGAAACGGCAAAATAGCATGCCCAAAACGCATGCGTAAACGATCACATGTGATAACGCTCGCGATTGCGTGCCCGATTTGGTGCGTTGTAGTGTGGCATCAGGCTTAATACTGGCTAGTGAACTGGAGGGCTGACTTTACACTGGCTGGTGAACTAGGGGGTTGACTTAACAGGGGCTGTTGAACTGGAGGGCTGACTTTACACTGGCTGATGAACTGGGGGGTTGACTTAACAGTGGCTGTTGAACTGGAGGGCTGACTTTACACTGGCTCGTGAACAAGGGGGTTGACTTAACAGTGGCTGTTGAACTGGAGGGCTTTCTTAACACCACATCCACCTCCACAAGCCCCGCCCACTCTTTGTGCTTGCAGTTAGCAGGTACACTAATATGGCAATCCTATGAGAAATACATTTCCTTGTGTTTTCAAAAAACATATGCATGTAAAAAATGCTTGGAAAGGTGTGGAAACTGATCTAGTGGGAACTTTTTTAATCAAAGATATACCTATGAGAAATCTAGCCTTTCTACAAGAGCACAACTCAAGATTGTTCTGAACATGTTACAGACTGCTCTGCTGCCAATCAAAACAACATTTTCAACCCTAGAATTCAGCTGCCCTTGGCTAGGTACTTGCATTGCCTGATAGAAGTGCCCCTACTTAACATGATATTGATACTAATGTTATCTGGTCAGTGATGTGTCCTAATTGTTATAAAAATGTTTGGAAAATGGAAGCAGTTTCAGAGTTTAAAATTATATTAAAGAAGCAGTGGAAATAGTGAGAGTCCCAGACAAGTATTATATGGATTTTATTATTTAAATAGCACTACATAGTACACAAAGCTTTATGATTTCAAATTACATTAATAATGTAAACTGTCACAGGACAGTTTGCAGCAAAGTGCAGTGGTATAGGAAATATTTTATTTATTTTCTTAAGATTTCGGAGTTCGGGATCTTTAATAAATTTGCCAATAGAAGCATTGGTGAGAGATTGTTTCAAAGTTAATACAAAGGGCTTTCAAAAGGCTGAACCTGCCCAGAGTTTAAAAAAAGAAACACCTCGAATGTAGGGAGATGAAATGAATGGATCTGCCTTGTAACCTCACTGTTACAGCACTTAATTGTGGGGACTTAGTTATTGCATTGGGACATGGTTAATAGATAACAGTTAATTGATTTTAATGCAATCCTACACAGTAGATTATTTAATTTGGTCTGAACGATAAAAATCCATATTGTATAAATGTTACTAGAGATGGACCTGAACCTGAACCCAGTGAAACAGATTTCGGACTATTTCAGATTTTTCCGAAACTGTGGAACAATTTACCAACATTTTTTACATTTGTAGAAATTACGAATTTACAAAATCAAAATTTTTAAAAAATTCTAGAAATATCGAAAATACTACACAGAATGCCAAAACAGGAAGCGCATGAAGTTTCCAGTACTGGACAGTGTTTTGTTTTTTTTAAAAGATTTTAGGTATTGATACATGTTCCACAGCCCATTTTCCAGGTCCCTGAGCCATGCACAGTAAATTGCCATTGCTATTTATACCTTCATTTTAGGTGAAATTTTCAGATTTTTTTTTTTAAACTCCTAGTGATTTCAATGGGTCCGCTTGCAGATTTTTAGAATTTAGATTTTTTTAAAAATCTGTGAATCTGCAAGCTGAACGGATTTCAGTGAGTTCGGCCATCTCTAAATATTACACCTATTCATTGCACTCACTATACAATCTATTTGTGTTCTAGTGAATAGGCCGCGAGGGTGATCCTGACACCTCCCCCCCAAGTGGTCATGTATGTGTGTGTATTGGTGATGTTACTGGAAAACACAAGCAGAGTAATGCTGGGTGCCATTTACTGAACCTTATGACAAGCCTGGTCTATATGAGGTCGCAATCCTATATAAACTGCACTATAAAAAACCCTATGGTACTTACAGGGAAATGCACTGCTGGCTTCTGTGCTAAATACTACCAATAATACTACTTATACTACTAATAAAGTTTTCGACGGCTGCCATAGTTATCTCAAAAGACACAAAAACGGAAGATTTTTAATGCCAGCCAAGAGATGGCTTTATGGTCATGCAAAAAGTTTTACAGCAAATCACAATGCAGAAGTAACTGCTATCGGCCTATTACATTAAAGGTGTGATTCCCCCTCACACCATCAGACTGTACTGCGAAAGATTTAGAGAAAAATTGGGATTCAAGGACATTTTTAATGCAATTTATTAAGTGCAACTGGACTGATTTGCATTTTTTCAAAGCCAGCCTTGCTGTCAGTGGCGTAACTAGGAATCACTGACCCCCCCCCCCCAGAAAAACTATAATGGGGCCACTATCCGGGCTTCAGTGGTTTTCTAGAAGGAGGCTATATCTGTCATAGGTAAAATAAGAAGATGGGGCCCCCTTGCAGTTGCTCCCCCTGCTCACCTGGCAGTTATGCCCCTGCTTGCTGTATATTTTAGGCAAACAGTATGAAAGGTAAAAGGTATTTTACATAGTTATATGTTTGATTAGTAATAATATAATTTTAAAAAGAAGTTTCAGGCTGTAAATCTGGAAAATGTGTTTTTGCTGCGGCCACACTATGATATATGATATAGTGATATAACTATACTCTAAAATGTAACTTATTAAAAATGGAAAATAGCTGGGGCAGGGAGGTAGGAATCATAATATTGTTTAGTTGAGGAACTACTGTACATCACGTACAGTTTTAATTTGCCAGGTTAGTCCTCGAGGAAGACTGGCAGAATCAGTATTCTTTGGGCTGGTGCTCCTCACAGAAACAATATTGGGAGGTAAGAATTACCAGTCCTATATACCTGTCCCAACTACTTTTCATTTTAAGTGTTTTTAAGTAAACTTTATACAAACAATAGTTATCTTTTAATATGCATAAAAAGCAAGATCGCAGAGCAACGCATTTCACAAGTTTTTTTTGCACAGATCGCTAAACACAATCGAAAGTGAGTGAGAAACGTGATCTAGCCCTTCAAGAAAGAAAAAAGCCAATCCAAATATCTGAAGAAAACATTTTTATTTTTTCCTCACAGGAAAAAGAGAAATATAAATATTAGAGTATAAAACTTGCATGTAGTACAACAATCATGAATAGTAGAAGCATATAGAACAGTGTATAGTTATGGTTTATTATATGCACACCAGAAATACCAGTGCATCTGCTTATTATGGACATGTACATTACAAACCACACAGTACAATTAGGAGGAATCTGAATGTTGCCATTTACAAGTTCGTTGTTAGCATTAAAAGAACAATATACCAATACACCATGGTAGTAACTTTACATATGCAAGCCTGGCTGAGTTGGAAATAAAAGCAGAAAATAAATATTTTCAGCTGAGCCTCCCACGTGGCTATTTTCTCTGCATTTTGTTTAGAAGAACTCGTCGTTTGTTTTCCCAGTGGATTATATTTTATTGTATTCACATTTTTCCATAGGGGATTTGAAATTTTCACACAATGAAACACACATATAACTGGTAACTTGATCAAATCACAGCAAAAAAAAATCTTAACCAGCTCCACGTTATCCTGCGAATACAGAGGTTGTGGAAACCCTTGACTCTATATAAAAAGGGAATTTAACTACATAAGCATTAAAGTGTTTGTATACTGAAAAAATGACTTTGTGTCATCTTAATCTATAAATAAATACAGAGGTGTGTGTGTTGCTGCATGCCTTAAATACAGTACTTGTTTTGCTCAGGCTCTGACCACTGACCTGGCTATTTTCCCACATTCTAACTGTCAATACTGCATACAGTATATAGCACACCAACTGTCAAACCATTCCGGTTACAACAAAACTTCTTACAGAAAAGCTTAAATGTAAGATGTTTCGGATTGGATATCTAAAGAAATAGGGGGCAGATCAACAAAAAATGGTACAGTGATAGTTGGAATGAATTATAGTTTCCACTAATGGGCAATTTAAAAAACTAATTTGCCTGTGTACAGTCTCTAAGGAGATGTAATATTATTGACTGAGTCTCACCCAGTGGTATAATCCACTATCAGTTATTCAGATGTTTTTTTTTTTTTTATTACAGCTGCAATTAGCTCTTTGATTTTAATAGCCCAATGGCCAATTTCTTTATTTTTATATTTATTTTGCCTCTTTTTATACTTCATTTTGCACACTGGCATGAAGTATAGGCACTTCCAAAGCAGTTAAGAAAAACGTTAATTTGCCACTGGTATAAATATTTAATCAAGTGGCTATAAAACAAAATGTATGACAATTATTAAGATACAGTTGGCCCAATGTTTAATGGATGAATCCCTGTCACAGTGATGTTTGTCTGTAATAGTATTTTATATATATATATATATATATATATATATATATATATATATATTAATATATATATATATATATTATAAGAGATATTATTGAGTCATTTATACCATGTATCGTGTATTTCTATAGATATTCAGGGAGATTCAATAAAAGTTCTTATCGTTAAAAGGGTGCTAATTTTGCCCCAACCAATCAGATTTAAATTAGTAACCTCATAGGTTTTATGCTTCTATTTACAAAAATTTGTATGTTAAGTTACAAGAGCTACAACAAATAAAACAGGGATATTTAGACACAATCAGGCCTGTGTAATAAAAGTTGTCATTGTAAAAAATGGTGCTAATTTTGCCCCAACTAATTGGATGTTATTTACCATTTGAAAGCTAACATCTGATTGGTTGGGGGAAAGTTAGCACCATTTTTAAAGATAAGAACTTTTATTGAATCACGAATCATTGTCATGACAATGCACAATAATCCAGAGTGCATCAATCACAAGATCATTATATATGGAAGCCAAGACACTGAATGCATATTTCTATGCAGCTATGTGACAGGGTAATTTGTATTTATTAGATTAGAAAAGGTAAATAACGTTGCATGCAATAAAAAAAATATTGTTTGCATTAAAACATGTAAGTGGAACCTGTCATTTTGATTGTCTTGGATAACATTTACTCCATAGACTGAAACTGCAACTTACCTGTAGTGTTCATTAACATGTTTTTGCTACCAGGTATGGCAATGAATTTTGCAACACCCATGCATGAGCAAATAAGCCTGAAAGAAATGTGTTACCAGCGAGGTAACAGACTATACTATGTCTAATGCTGTTGTGCACTTACCTGGTTTTTCTTTCAAAGCATGGCTGGACAAATCCCAGGTCAGAGCTAGATAGAAAACTTTTAAAATGGTTTTCTATTGGTGTCTACAGAACTATCTACCTAAAAAAGCTAAGTGGGCACCCCTGCTAGTATAGGAGAAATCAGCCAGTCCCTGCTATCATAGAAGGGGTATAATAATCTCTTCCTGAACCAGTAGCAGTGCCGTCAGACTCTTTAGTGAGTACTGTACTGCATTCAGACACTTCACAACAGAGGGGAGCAATCCCATGCCCACATCATTTCAGTAGAAGTTGGATTAATTGGTGTATAGGGTCACACCTCAAACCAAACTTTGCAGCAGGGCTTATACACTTCTGGTTACACTAAAGGTGGCCATACACCTGCGATTTCCATCGCAATGTTCTGATAGATCACACTGGTATCTGTCGGCACATTGCGAAGGGAACCTGCATACACAGAACCGACCGATCCTGATATGCGGTATAGGGATCAGACGGCTCTGCGGCCATACACCACACAATCAGTATTGTAAGTAAAGGGAGCCGATGCTGACCGGTGGAAATTTTCTGCCTTTCCTGATCGATCGGAGCGTCGACTATGGTCGTTCTTCGGCACTCCGATTGGTCTGGAAAATCCTCTACACACGAGCGATAATAGATAAATCCCGTCGTTCCATGATGGGATTTACCTATTATCTTTTGTATGTATGGCCAACTTTACACGGTGTCTAAAGTGCACTTACCACAGGGCAGGGTGCAAGATTTTCTGATTAGATCAACATTAAACCTGTTAAGTTTCATTCCATAGTATGACCTTTGTGCTTTTCACATGACCCACAATAATAGGAGTAAATCAAAGCAAACCTAGTTACATACATTTATAGCTTGTTTATGTTTATTTAAAAGTGCCACATAAGTGTGCCACGCTATAGCTTAATGTGAGATATGTATCCTCACCCATTTGTAATGTCTTCACAGTCTAACTGTTTTCTGGCTTGAGTTCATTTTCGGTATTGTTCCATCAAAGAGTTCTATGGTGATTCCATAACATTTATATAAAGGACATAAACAAGAAGCATGAACAGTGACTGTCATCACACTTCCAACACCTTTCCAATTTTCAACTATTGCATGCTCGGAGGATCATTCCAGTTGATTGCTTATATCAATTATCACCTCTGTATTGAAAATAAATGGCTGCCCTAACGTTATGTTACCTACATTCGTTATGAGCACTTGTAACTATAAGAGCAGAAGTTTGGGTTGCGAAAAAGAAAAGAATTGGCTTTTGCTGCAATTCCATATGTGCTGCAATAAGAAAAATGTGTGCAGAATGACCCAACTATATGTGTATATTCCAGTCCTTAGGTTAAGATTAGATGGGCACAAAGTTTTCCAGGCAGAATGAGTATCTTCTCTAAACAGTTAACATTTTTTTTCTGCCTACAACATAGAAGATAAAGCAGCTTTGCCAAACTGCTTTTCCTTTCCTAATGTCATGCCAATGCGTCTTCTATTTATCAAGATCATTATGCGGTGGAAAGAAAATGACCCACCGTGTTTACTGCTTGACACTAAAAGAAACCTACAGTTTTCTATAAGATTTGTACACTAAATGTTCTATAAAGTAGTTGAGTAATACAAAGCAGGTCACAGTCGCAGTTCCTTTGCTTTTACACACTTGATTTTAAACCTGAAGTATATTGAAAGGTATATTGAATGAAATGTCTGTGTTATAGAACCGCACTTCTCAGTAGAAGAGGGTAACTGTTTCCATCCTGTAGGATTTTCATTGCAATGAAAATTCAAAATGAACTTTGTACAGTTAGAAATGTCAGCAGAAATCTACAGCTAGATACTTTGATATAAACATTCACCTTGGTTTTTCATTATTTGTATTTTCTTTGCATTCATCAAATGAATTTAGCTGGGCTGGGATGATGAGAAGTTTATGTTCGGTTGATGTAAACATCACCACAAAGTCAGCAATCATTTTTTTTCTTTTTTAGAAGCTTTTTTCTTGTCTCGTCCTGAAGGGGCAGAAGCTTTTCCTTCCTGTTTAACAGCTGCATTTGCAAGTGTTGCAGTTCCTGGAATGTATATGTTTTGCCTATAATCTGGTACATGTTGCAGGGTGAATTGTGGTCCATAACAGGCACCTAATCCCATGGTACCTGATCCTCCTCCTAGGTTTGAATTTTCTGCTGCTTCTGCAAGACAAAAAAACAATTAGAAACACTGACAATTATTTCACATTATATCTGCTGAATGTACAAAACAATAAATTTCAAACTATACAGTCATATGACAAAAAGTGCAGCTTTGATGTACCAGGACAAAATATATATCACCTGGTCTTAGCAAGGTATCAAAACTATGTTCATTTTAAGGGAATTGATACTGGATTTTTTTTTAAATTGGACATTACTGGAAACTATAATTCTTCTCAACCACCTTGGTATCTTTTTTTGCCCCATATTTCATTATTTATCCAATCTGAAAAATCCCCAGTTGCCATTCAAGTGCCACATTATCATAAACTCTTATGCTGTGTGCAGTTTTGCTGCAACTGGAATTGTTGGTATGTGTGAATTGCCTGGTGGGAAATTCCCTCTCCCAGTACTGCCTCATAGGGGTTACTGAGCATGCTTGACTTCGCAGAAAGTATCCCCAATGAGGCAGCATACCAAGAGTTAAGAGTTAGAGGGAGGATACTAAGTTCTGGATTTAAGGCATGCAGCTACCACATACCAGTTAGTACATGTATTTATTTATAGATTAAGATGATTGTTTTCAATATAGTTTCCCTTTAACCTCAGGAATAAAACAACAAACATCAGATTCAACATTGTCATTATTTATTTACCAAAATATAGCCCAACCTTAGTACCCCTTACTGTTTTCATATAAATTAAGAGGGGTAAGTAGCAGTCAGGTACTGCAAATCAAATGCACTTTATTCAGTGATCATCAGCAAGTATGACTACCTCTTCAAAAGCAGAAGTGTTGCCTTCTGATATGAAGTATTTAGGTGTGTGCTAACCAAGGAGAAGGACTTAGAGAAGCAATTGTTGCAATGCTCTTAGAGAAACAATTGTTGCTGGCCATCAATCTGGGAAGGGTTATAAGGCCATTTCCAAACAAGATGAAATCTATCATTTTATAGAGAAAAATATTATTCACACGTGGAAAATATTCAGCACTTTGCCAGTCTTAGTATCTCAGCAATTTTTACCAAGGTCAGATGTTTAGAGATAGAACTCAAAAGCTGTTTTAGACACTGCAGGTGTCAATTAGCATATTACATGTTCATGATGGTACAGTTAGAAAAAAACTGAACAAGTACAGTTTGTTTAGAACATTTGGGAGGAGAAAAGGTTCATACACACGTGTGATCGCGGGTGGCAACCTGCGACGCACGATGTGTACGAACGAGCGTTTCAGACGATAATCGTCCCATGTATGGGCACTTTATTGGGTTGAAACGGCCACTCGATCAGACATCCGCCCAGTGGATCGAGCAACGGTCTCAGAACGCCTGTTTCAGACGATAAAGTGCCCATATACGGGCCGATTATCGGCCAAAACGCTCGTTTTCACACATACATTGGGATTGTATTGCAACAACAGGACCTACGCAACTTGCATTCATTGAGATGACCATGACCTCCATATATACCAAATTATTACAGTCAATTGTTATATCTGCCAAAATCCTTGTACATATGTGCCACAAAGCCAAAGCACGTACACACATGGCAGAACGGCGTGTTCAGGGGATGACCATTCTGTTTATGGGCAGTTCGGCAGCCAAAACACCTGTTTCATCGTGGGTTGGCCCCCTGCAATCGCATGTGTGTATGAACCTTAAAGGGCATGTCCACCCCCAAAACTAAAATTTAACCCCTTACTGGCCACATCAAGTAGTTTAAAACAATCCTTACCTTACATTCCTGCTCAAAATAGTTCCCCTTCTGTGCCCCTTCAAAGTCCAGGAAACTGCTGTGTAGGAGCAGTGTGTGACTCATGCTGTGCCTGAGACTTCCTCAACCTCATCAAGGTTGAGGCATGCTCAGTGCAGCCCTCCCTGCCTCTCAGCCAATCACGGACGCGGCTGCCGGTCCCGCCCCCTGCTTTCAATTCCATGCAAGCAGAGGGCCTGAACACTGCAGCGGAGGAGAGAGGGCAGGTAAGTAAGAATCGGGGGACTTTCTAACAATTATATTAATGGGGTTGGGGCTGGGGGAGCATGCCCTAACACATATCAAAAGTTAAATTTCGGGGTGGACATGCCCTTTAAGACATGGCAATAGGACATTGATTCAACCGCTCCAGTGCAATGACAACAAAATGACTAAAAAAACAAAGAAATCGAGTTCCAGATCAGACCTGTGCATAATCTCAAGGAACAGAAAACAATTACTTCATGTTATTGCTGCTAAAGGTGGTTCTACAAGCTTATGAATCACAAGGGTGTACTTAGTTTTTCAAACACTGATTCTTTACTTGCCCACATGTTAAATAATTAATAACATGGTAGAATCTCTTGTGTGCTGGTTTTACACTTGAGGTTAGATTGAATTATTTTAAAATAAATAAGATTAGATTTTTTTTAATGTCCTGATATATAGAACCTTAAGCTCCATACACATGTGCGATAGCTATTTTCGCTGACTGACGGTTGGGACGTAGATGCTCGGTTGAGCCTTCTTGATGATCTGCTGAGTCAGATCTTTAATGTCACCCAACCAAATGACCTTACAGCCCAATCAAGCACCCACACACCAACTGATAGTTAGCCACTTTTGCGTCTTGGGTAGACCCTGTGATAGCACTTGTGTATGGAGCTTTAGAATTTTTCTATGACTGTATGCAAACATAGAAACAATCTTAAATAGACCCATCAAGATAAACTAATGTCCTTCTGCTTCTTCATTCTGTGCATAATGTGTACCTCATGTACAGTTTCTAAATAGTTAAAGGTGTTAACCAGCATTGCATGAAACAGGTTATCGTTTAAGATTATTAACTACTGTAATCCCAAATTCTAAAATAAATGTTTTCTTTGACAGGGGTGTGGTAGGCCAATTAGGCACTTTTTACAAACAGACAAAATTTAGAACATTATACCACATAGCCAATATTTGAACTAGTTTGAGAAGCATTGTGCTAAACCATTGATCAAATACAATAATAAATAAATGAATAGATTTTTTTTATCATTTTATATATTATTAACTACGGTAGTTTGGAAGATTCTTATTCATTTTGCAAACTAACCTGTTGCAGAAGCCAAGATCATTGCTTGAAGTTTTTCTGTTTCAACTGGGTTGTTTGGCCAAACTCCAGCTTCTTCGGATGACTGAGTTCTGCAGTATTATTTTAATATGAACAGAGAAAGAATTCAGGACTTATCTATGAATATACTGTAGATATGCACTAAAATAAAATAAGCTAATGGTTGGATGACACTGTTAACAAATTTGATTTGCAGAGCTGCACTGATTGAATTTAAAACTCATTCATTCTCACTTGGCCTTGCAGTATATGATATCTGATCTGGCAACATTAAACTGCTGATAATCCCCCCCAAAAAAACTAAATACAATTTTGGTATTTTACGACACGGCTGGTAATTTATGCTGTGGTTGTAAATTACAGGTAATGATCAATAATTTATGACCATGATATAGGAGCGATATTGTTTTTTTTTTAACTAAATTGATCATTTATATATACTGTCTATAGTGCTTATTGCTAACTTATACAGACCAGTAAGTCTGACACAGCACTTTCAGCCTATTTTCACATGTGAGGCATGAAGCCTATCCGTGTTAATTTTCTAAGCTGCGCCTTTGCATTGCAGATAACGTAACACTACATGTAGTATTTAGCTAGCAGTAAAACATCTGGAACTGCCATCTGTAAGGTGCCCATGTGCCCATGTACTGGCTCATCTCCAGGTAAGTTAACATAACATTGCTCCATGTTCCTGCTATAAAAAGGCACAATGTTTGGCATAGATACCGCTATGTTACTCTCATATTCTTGGTCATTTAGGTTAACAATGTAAAAGGCATTTATCATCAATAAATATATTCCAATCATGTGCATCATTTCTCTAAATTACCAGTAGTGCCCAGGAGTTTGTAATGCCGATAACTCATTGTAATAATGCAATGGGTAAAACTACCTGTGGGGAGATGGTATACCCTGTAGCTCCTATGTATATAATGATTTTCTGTGATTTCATTCATACTAGAAAGTTTCTTGGCGTATAGGAATACGATAGTCGCTTACACACTACTGTACTGCGTTTCTATGTAATGTGTTTTGTATATGCATTGCTGCATGCTGTTTAGTGTGATCACACACTTATTAAAAGTCTACAGGGAAGGAAAAAAGCGCACACGTGTTTTCATTTGTATGAACATTTAGCCGAAAAACACACTAAAACATACTGCACACAAACGCACTACAAAATGCATACAAATGTGGTGCATTTGCATGCATCTCTTTATATAAGCTATTTCTGGGTTATTCAATAAAAGTTCTGATCGTTTAAAATGGTGCTAATTTTGCCCCAAACGATCAGATGTAAGCTTTCAAATGTTAAATAAGATCTGATTGGTTGAGGCAAAATTAGCACCATTTTAAACGATAAGAACTTTTATTGAATAACCCTGTTTGTATTTTGTACTGTGACTATAGCCTCAATGAGATAACGTATGTTAGAACGGAACTTACCCGCTGGGCCCAGGTTTTTGTGCTTGAGAGAAATGCCAATCCACATTAGCTTGTGCCTGCTGAAGATATAATGTTGGTTACTATATTTCTTCTCCCAAATAATAATGTTAATATTTCACCTCTAGCTAAAACATATAAACATAAATGGATAAATGTGTATAGCGATATGTGGTATGATTGATGATCAAGTCCCAATAGTAAAATATACTCACCTGGAATTGATTTTGGTGTAGCTGTTCTGTATTGCCTAATTACTAAATATATTAGTGTAGCACAAATTAAGGAACCTAGTCCTGGTAAAACACAATAACAACCTCTCAGATACAAAAGTATTTGCACCTAAACAGATTTCTCCTGTTCTATCCTGCAGGCAATTTATTTGACATTGCAATTAAAATGCAATCCTTGTATTCAGGAGGTCCCTGACACCTGGCTGTTATATGCTGATTGAGACACATTCCAGGGTGTTTATTGCCAATTATTGTACAAGCCTATCTAACTAAATACCCCAGATATATGCAAGTTCCATAGCCCAGAAAAAATGTTACCATGGTGAAGACTGCGACCTTGTGGACTAGGAGGCAAACATATCCAAGTGCCCCTTTAATAGTAGACATTATTTGCACAAAAAAGGTGCCAGTGCAATTGGGTAGCATTCACATATTTTGTAGTTTTGTATGTATACAAAAATATATATCATCTTTTGCAAAATTCATTTTATTGCAAAGGTATTTTCAGTCTGCCATCTCCTAACAACCTTTGCTGTCAGGACCCATACAGTTCTCAACATGTGTTGTCCTGCCACCACTGCTAGCTAGATATGGTTCTCTTAGGTTAGCATATGGATTACACGGAATCCTTCACTTATATGCACACACAGTCAGGAGTTTAAAGTGAATGAATCTCACTGTACACTACATTGGAGAGCACCAAGATGCAGAGGAGCAGCCTGAAAGCTTTGACATTACTAAGACAATTGGCAGGCTGGTCCATTTTTGTACATCCTTGTGGCATGACGTGGCAGCAATGGCTGAATGTAGCAAAGAGTGGCTCTGGGGGAAATTGCCCTCTGCCTATTGGGCCATTCCTTAGCTAATTTTCCTCCAGTTTACACAGAGGATCCACTGAGAACACAAATAACAGCTTGCCATGTTAAACACATACTGTACTTTTCAGTTTTCACACAGAGTTGGGTTATGTGTCCTCATATTTAACAGGTCACTCACATTATATAGAGAAATAGTGTAGTGTTTTCTTACCCCCCCCCCGGACCATAGATCACAGCTACCCATTCTAGTCTAACAAAAGCAACATTGAGGGGCTTGTCCACATAAAAGCTGCAGTAGAAACTAAAAATGATCCTTGTGACTTACTGTTTAACTTCATGTTCAGTTTCTGGTTTTTTTTTTATTATTATAGTGAACAGATATTTAGAAATTAACAATGCCAATGGGAAATTTACTTCAGATAAAGTGAATACTCTATAGCGGTGATTGACCCACATTTCAATACATTATATACATTTACTCATAGGCCATTATGTTAAAATCATAAAAGAAAAACCCTTAAATACCGGTAA
Organism: Hymenochirus boettgeri; assembly: GCA_019447015.1. Classification (NCBI taxonomy): domain Eukaryota; kingdom Metazoa; phylum Chordata; class Amphibia; order Anura; family Pipidae; genus Hymenochirus; species Hymenochirus boettgeri. The sequence goes on along the minus strand of CM033471.1, from coordinate 42,723,986 downwards.
CATTTGGATAGGGAACTGGCCAGACTATGGAAATCCCTAACACTATGAGCCAAGCTGCTGTATTTCAAAACCACATTGTTGGCATGATAACAAGGGCGACACTTTAAGATTATATTTTAAAGAGGATCAGCAGAGCGTGTGACTCAAGGTTTGTTTAGGTTGAAGAGTTAGAAACCTAATGAGCTGAGAAGTGTTACCTGGCCACTGAGTCGTGGATTTAAAAAAAGGACCGTGGTACCAATCCTCAGCAAAGGGTTAACTACCAGGGGAGTGGGGAGGGTATCTGTGTGCAGATTAAACAGGTAGAAGAGCCCTATTATAATTTGTCAGGGGGTGGGGGGGCAGTGATTTATAGTTACACCCATAATCCTCAGGCAAAAGTCAAATACCATGGAAATGCAATTGACCTAGAAAAAGGTTAATTAGAAAATAAATATTAATACAAATTATTCCTACCTTCCTCATAAAAGTCAACTGGTGGAGGGAGCTAAACCCTGGGCACTCGTACAATATTACAATACGAGAGCTACGATACCCAATAAAATCCAATCAAGAACAGGTGTGCCAGGCCAGAGAAATGAGCCAAGGCAACTGTGTAGAGTTGTAGTGTTAATAAACACCTTCTTGTCACAGCTGAGTCTGTGAGAGTATTGGTTTCTCCCCATCACATAATTGATTTACAAATTGTAGGAGGTTGGTGAAAAACTCCGCAGATGATGGATGGAGACCCTGAACTGTGAATACACAGTATAAAGCCTATACTTTAATACCACTAGTAAAGAGGTCCAGCGTCTGTGCATATCGACAAGCTTCTTTTAGTATATAGGATAAGAAAACAGAGATACAGCTGTTCAACTGATGCATTAATGATGTCACAATAACCCTTGTATTTCATATAGTATAGTATTTAAAGTTGAATAAAGACATACGTCCATCCAATCCAACCCATTTAGCAATATTCTCACTTTCTAATAATATATCTATATATTCATTTTAATTTAAAACTAGGTTCGCACAGGTTTGTCTCTGTTACAGCAAACCATGGTTGTACAGTGATACATGGTTGTACGGTCAATAAAGGTGCATGATCATTTAACTGTATGTGAGCCTTTTCACAATAAAAATTTGTAATAAAATGACTCAAAGGTTTTTTTAGAAGGAATATTGGGAATGTCAATTCTTTCCTGGATTATCCCACAGATTAGACACATCACAATAGTTTGGCCATGTGCTTTCTCAAACTGTTTACTATCTAACCTAGCCTGTTGATGATTATATAAGTTGAGGAAATATATTCCTCTTGATTAACGGTTTCCCCATGCAGAGACCTTGTCCGATGTTTAGTATGTTCATGGGGAAGGGGCATTCTATAATGCAGTGAACTGGAATTAGTTATTTTCATTTTATGTGGCACTATTCATTCATAAATCAGTGTAAAATCCCTGTGTTCCTCTTATTCCATAAAGGACAATTATACTTACCTCCTCCCAACTCCTCTTCTTATGTGCACGCTCTCTACCAAGGGTATGGACCTAAGTCGCTAAGTCCTCACCATTGGGCTGTTTCCACTTACGCTGTTATACTTACACAGCTCTGCTCCGCCCCCACATCTCCGTACCATACCCATGGTAGAAAGCGTGGATATAAGAAGAGTAGCAGGGAGGAGGTAAGCATAATTGTCCTTTAATGGATAACAATCGTGTGTATAAAGTTTATTTAAAATACAGTTAAAATGAAAGTACTTGGGACAGGGATATAGGATTGGTAATTCCTAACTCCCAATATTGTTTCTGTGAGGAGCACCAGTCTAAAGAAAACTGATTCTGCCAGTCTTCATTCATGCTTCAGCACTATCTTTAATACAGGAATAATCCAGGACTAACCTGGCAAACGAAAACTGTTGGTGCTGTAACTCCTGAACAAAATGATATTGTGAGGTAGGAATAATCAATCCAACCTCCTTGTTCCAGATACATTCCATTTTTAAACAGTTAATTTTTAGAGTATAGTTATTCTTTAAACACTGCTTTTTTTGTAGATAGATAATATTGTATTATAAAGGTTTGAATATCTATCAGGTACCAAATTGCTCATACTGTAATACTATCCAAAGTTTTCAAATTATCATAAAGTATTCAGAGGAGAATGACAAAGTTCCACTGATAAAGAGAAAATGTGATACAAGCCACCTCTATGTCATGCAACAGCCTACTTACATAAAGTACATTTAAACACACATTTAAGACCATTAATAGGCGCTTCTCACTCCAAAACGAGAAGCCTGCATTACACTGATGATGGCTCAATAAAGCTGAAACCATTCTGTATTTGGCGCTCTGGTTTTGCATTTAGCTTGTGGAATGCTGTAAAAGTCTTTTTAAAGATATAGCTTTCCTAAGAGCTTCCATGGAAAATTCCCAGAAGTCCTTGTTCCTTATTTGCATAAAAAAAGATTAACAGTTGAGGGGGGCATAAATATAAATGCAGGCAAAGACTGGTCACCAGGCTACAAGCTGGTCACAAGGCTTCAAGCTGCTGAAAACAGGAAGTGTTCAGGAAGTTATATTGCGAAACCTTTACAGCAATATAATCTATCTGATTTTACCTTGTGATGTGATCCATTATTTCAAAGGTAAGACTGAAGGTTTGTATTCAACTTTTTTGGAGACTACAGTTTTGATAATATTTTCACCTCAGTGGGTCATGCAAGTTTCACCTTAGACACATTTCTTTATGCAGTGGGTTCTGGCATACTAAAGCTAATCGCAAATGGTTTAATATGGTAAACCTAATAGTTTGGCCTTTGTTTTCTTTGTGTGGTGTATTTGAAAGATCATTCTGATAATTCAGTTACTCCAAAATGAAACACTTGTTTCTAAGGACCACAAGGAATGGAAGGGTCTTGCTTACTGTGGGTTAAAGGGTCACTATAATCACTGAAACAACTTTACATTTCTGAAGCTACAATTTGAGACAGATAAAATGGTAGTACCCACATATTTATCTGTGCTTGCTTTATCATTAAATTATTAATGTTTAGTGAGTACTCCTAATTCCCCCCACCCTCCCTTACTCACTGCCTTCTTGTAGTGTCTGCAACACTTATAAGTTCTACACAGCTTCAACATGGACACTGCACTGCTCTCCCCCTCCTTCCACCTTTTTCTCCCCTTCTCTGCAGATTCTCTTAAATGTTGCAGAAAGTGTGCTGGCAGGCAGGCAAAGAGGTCAGGCATGGGCCACATATAATAATTTCTGCTTCTGGTGTGACAGGTCTTTCCCTGCACATGCTGTGATTCAAATAATGATTTCTCAGGAACTACAGCTTAGATTTAAAATCTGAAAAAAGTTTTGGAACAGGGTGATCTTGTATCTTTTTGAAAATTAAATTTTTTAGAGTAAAAATATCCTGTAAGTCCTTGTTGGTACCTCATATCTTTACTGTTTTACATAGGAAGAGTAAGAACAAATTACATAAGAATAAGTAAGAACAAAATAAAGTTCAATGCAACATTCCATTAATTATAATTTGTTAACAATGTTTAAAACTGGGACAGATGGGTATGTCAGGTATTCCACCCCTCCTGGATTGTCCAGGAGTCTCCCTCATTCTGGGGTGGTCTCCCACACTCACGTGAGACCACCCCAAGCTCCCGGGCTTGAGAGGAGACTTAAGTCTTCTCCCCAGTCGTGCCCAATTTGCAAGGCCATGCCCCTGGAATGCCACTAGCCCCTCCCTAACCCCACCCTAGAACAGTGGCCACATCATGCCCCCACACCACGCCCCCTTTCCCTGCCCTGCCCAGAAGCCTGAAGGGGAAGAGTGGGATGTCTGGTATGTTTACAGGGTACTAGAAGACAACCAAGTCCTTGCATTTCTTGCCTTGAGTATGTATACGTTCGCTTGTTGATCTGTAATAAAGGAGATTTGAGACCATTAAATTACAGTGTTTCTCCAAGAAATGTCTGTTTAATCATCTAGATTCCCTTTTACCTTTAATAATTCCATCTGATATTTTTTTATAATCAGATTCAATCGTTTAGTGTACATCCTGAGATGATACATAGATTTCACCTTTTCTTTTAAATATAATAAATAAAAAAAGTATAAGGACCTCATACTTTAACAATTTACCAACTGTACCAATTTGGGTGGGATCGTCCTGTTTAAGGGGCTACACAGAATGTTTAAAGCGTGATTTGAGTGAGGTTAGGTGGGCCAGGCGGGGTATGCTGGACTAAATTGGCTGGGCTGTATAGCTGTCCTCATTAAAGGGGAATCCCCTGCTTAGAATTATTTTGTTCTTTGTTAACCAAACAAAATGGGAAATTAAAAGGAGTGAGCAACTTTCAAACTTTTGTTTGCAACAAAATCTGCGACTAAGGCCGAGGGCCACACTAGAGTGCATCTGTGTGTGTTGTCTGCGATCACCAAGCAACAATTGGGCCACACTAATGTGTGCTTTTTAAAGCGCGATCTGATCACGATCGGGAACTAGTTTGTCCTAGCCCTTAGTCTTATTTAAAGGCAAATAAATATACATACACAGACTTTAATAATGATTTTCATATTGGCAAAGTAGATGAAAAGAGAAGAGAAAACCTTTTCTTTTTAACCTACTGTATCACGATGCATTTTTGCCTTGTTCCCACACAGACACAGAGAAGCGTGGGGATTTAGTCTGACTAATAATGTTTTAGATTTGTTTAATAGATACACACATAGCTTCATAACGAATGTCAAATCTGTCAATCAAACCAATATTTTAGCAAAATAAAGTCCCACACAGTGTAATAAAATAAAACAAATGCTATTATCTTGTTGCATGACACCTGCATTGCACTGAAATCACAAAGAGAGCAAAATGAATGAGCCTACACATCTCTGCAGTAAAACAGTTTTCCCCCTCTATATTCAGTAACCAGAGACTGAACTGAAATTATGAAGGATTAGACTATGTCCACTTATTTAAGGCCGCTACTACCTTAAAGTGTATATTTTATTTTGGTAAAGAGACCTCTATCACTTTTTCCCATTACTTGCAGTAAGTACAAGTGATTTTATGCCTGACAAATAGGAGTTTTGGTCAGTATTTGCACATTGCCACCTGAAATGGACCTTCATTGTCCAATTGTCGTGTGCTTGAATCACACGTCTATACTAGGGTTAAAAGGCATGTCAACTCCCAAAACTAAAATTTAACCCACTATTGGCCCACTGTGTAGTGTTAAAAAATCCTTACCACACACCTCTGCTCCTTATGGTTCTCCCGGTGTGCATGTCTAAAGTTCAGAAAAGTGAAGAGTAGGAGCTCTCTGTGTGTCATTTAGTCCCAGCTATTTCCTTCTGGTATGCACAATGAAGCCCCTCCCTTCCTCTCACCCTCTGGATCACTTAATGCAGCTTTATCCCCTACCATTAAAACCCATTTCTGTAGTGTAGTGTACGCCAGCCTACCCCCACCTGCCATGTTAGTTTTGTAATAAAAAACCTGCAGAAATAGACTTAAGATCTTTCGTTCCCTTGGCTCTCTGCATAGCCGGTGGGAAAAACTAACTCTCAGCCAATCACAGACACTGCTATAGGTCTGGCTTCAATTTGGAACTTCCGGCAAGCAAAGAGCTGGTAGTAGAGAGCTGAGCGAACAAACGGTGGTAAGTCTATTTTTTTTGTTAACAAAACTAACATAGCGGTTGGGGGTGGGTCCAACCCCCTTCCTCAGGTGTCTGGGGCTGGGATACCCCACACTACAGAAAGTTAGTTTGGGGGGTGGAGATAAGGCTCATACACACGTCCGATGTGTGCACCGAACCACGACGCCGATACATCCGTGCGATGAACGGACGTTTTGGCGAGTGTGTATTCGTTTAATCAGGGGTCATTAGATTCTAATTAATACACACGCACAAATGTATCGGCGTTATGGCTCATGCCAAATTGCCTGTGTGTATGAACCTATAGCATTTAATTCATTATGATGGCTTGCCCTTGCAAATACATTTTTAAGAAAAAAGAGCATTATTTTTCTTTCCAAATGAACTTAAAGGGCAACGGTGGTCTCCAAACAAGTTACGGTTAAATGAAAGCCTGTAGTATTTTCTTTATAATGAGCCGACAATCACATCTCTGGCTTCACCCTGTGAGAAATGATATTGAGGTGAATGTTCACACTTCCTGCTTCCAGTAGGTTGAGTGACATCACCTTACCTCTGCTAGCCCCTCTGCTCCAGGGAAGAAGCATGCTCAGTAAAGAATTAATGCTGGGGAAATCAGGAAGTACCTGGGGGAAAAAATGACAGTTGAGAAGGGGAGCCTATTAATGCAGGCAGAGACTGGTCACATGACTACAAGCTGGTCATGTGGCTGAAAACAGGAAGTGTTCAAGCAGGAAGTAATATTGCTGAACCTTTCCATCAATAACTTACGTACGATGGAAGGCTTTTTATTAATCCTTATTAGGATTAGCATTTTGTCTGTGTATAAATAAATGCTTCCAAAACACTGACTTCCTGTTGCAGGGCCCCTAATAGAGACTGTTATGGTCTTGCCCTGGACCCAGCACCTGGGTTGATTTAGTTGCTCAGTAGAGATCTGAGCATGTTTTACCCATCCAACAGCTAATCAGTAGAAATTACTGTTGGGAACATTCCATGGTAGTGTGCATTTTGGGAAGAAGAAGGACCGTTACAGAACCTAAAAATGTCAGCTCACTAATGTCAACAGCAAGGGGTATGAAATCAACTTATTTTTCAAAATGGAAGAGAATATGTAGAATGAAAATATTAATTTATAAAAATGGAATTAGCAGGATAAGCATACAGTCAGTGGCGTAACTATCCATGCTTCATCCACAGTGGTTTTCTGGGAGGAGGCTATATTTGTCACAGGAAAAATAAGAAGATGGGGGCCCCTTGACTCCCAGGCCCCCCTGTGGTTGCTCCTCCTGCTCTCCTGGTAGTTACGTCCCTGCATACAGCAATGAAAGCCTTCCAGATTCCATAATTCACTTGTGCGCCATTTATTGTTACCCCTACTCTGTCTGGTGTTGCCTATACACTAAAAACTTTCAACTCAAAATTAGCAAAATCTAGTTTTATTAGCCAAAAGTTTCATTTGTAATAGGTTGTATTTAGTATTTCATCACTAATCTGCTATATTTTACCAATGAAGTGAGTAAAATTGTCTAAACCTAATACCCTGTAAAATGGACAGTAGGAGTAGTTAGGAAATTCTTCTTAAAGGGGAATTGTGGTCTCCAAACAAGTTGATTCCTACTGCTGCACAGCCCAAGATACGAAGAAATCACTGATCAGAAAGTTAGGGGGTGGGAGGTTCTGAATCTGCGGTCACATATATTAGTTCCTCCTTCTAATCTGTGGTTGGCACATGCTCAGTGCAGGAAAAAGCAGAGGAAACCAGGAAGAGATTGAGTTACAGTGACTCAGGAGGGGTTAGAGGGGCCGCAGGGCGTTTCAAAGGGATTGCAAGGGGCGGGGCATGGGGGCCCACAATGAGGAGACACATGGTTTCAGAGCAGGAAGTGCAAGGGATCTGGTGATGCTGCTACCATATCACACATAAAAATGTAAATATCTTCATAACTATGGTAAAAAATAAATTATAGTTGCACAAATACTCAGGGAAGCAATTCCTGTCAATTTACCTAAAGTCATAAACCACAGTTACCCTTTAAGCAAACAAGTTAGGCTAGGTACACATACAGCAATATTTTGACCAGTCGACCAATTGCCACAGTCAAAATATTGTCAGGAAAAAGTATCCTACTAATATTTCAGTGTGAGTGATTGTACAAACATGTCTGGCCACATTTTCACCTGACAAAAGTTCGACCAGCATTGGCCCATTTGGGGTGAAAACATGCCACCGATATTTTGACCCAATCAATTGAAATACTGGAATATCAGTAAGTCGGGTTAAAAATATTGAGTTGTATGTAGCCTTACTTTTAACTAGTGTTTTGGGCTTGGAGTCCCCATATATACTCTTTCACAAGTGTAAAACAAACAAAAAAGCATTTACCTACCTTGTTAAGAGTCAACCATTTCATATTCAGAAAATGTCAAACCTCAAGAAAAGGACCACATGTATAATAGGGACCTTTGGGGTTGTACCCTGTAGGCTGCAACCTTGAGCTTTTCTTGGTCCCAGGGCCAGCCTGCTGGCAGACTCATTTTTTCCTTATATTTTAAACTAAAGCTTAATGGACATGTGTCTTAGTTCTTTCCTGCGTAATAAAATATTTTTTTATATTTTTATTATTTCTCTAAGTGCTGAATTCTTAATATTTGCTTTCTAGAAATGTATTATTAAAGGATAATTACACTTTAAAAGCAAGTTAAGTTTAATTGCCAGCTGCAGCTTTAACCCACCCCCTTTTTTTTTCCTAGGTCCCCCTTGAGCCTACCTGTGCTGCCAAATATTGCTGACATCTTGGATGTGCAGTGAAGACTGTTGAGTTCCCCCATCTGAGACTTGCTGGCTTCCCCTACAGAAGAAGGGGAAGCTAGCAAGTCTCAGAGGGGAGGAGTTCAACAGTCTTCACAGCACATCCAAGATGTCAGTAACTTTACAGCAGCACAGGTAGGCTCAGGAGGGACCTAGAAAAAAAAAGCTGCAGCTTACAATTAAACTCAACTTGCTTTTACAGTGTACTTCTCCTTTAAAAGCTTATTTCACAGTTGTATTTTAAAAGATGAAAACTCAAAAGTAATTTTTCCAAGTATTAGGTATAAATCTGGTCTAAATAGCTGTCTGGGGAGATTTGTTGCCAAACAAATATATGTGGCATAGTATACCTAGATGTACTACAAATACACATGGCCACTATCAAAACTGATCTTATTGTGGCACATTTAGATGCTTACGGGACGATGCTTTATCGGCCATATTTGTGCTTAATTAGTGCAAAACCCACACTACCTCATGAACATTGGGTTAGCGTGGGTTTTGCAATAATTTAATGCTATTTCCAAATTTTTGGAAATAATGTGACGTAGCCTATGTAGTAAAGGCTATTTTAGGATTAGCACAACAATTTTGCACTAATCTTAACACTAACTACTGAGCCATATGGGCCAGTGCAGAACCATCTTACCTGACGGGGATCCCGCGATGCAGGGAACACGGTCAGGTTGGGTACGTTTTTTGTTACTACATTGGCCCATTCATATACAGCATGTTTTGAAGTAAAAACCCTGCATGAGGAGTTTTGAGGAATATTAATATTAATTTGCAGGCCAGACACTACTTTATTAAAGGGATGTAGAATTAAAATCAAATCATTGTGTATATTGAGAGCAAGGGCTTTAAAGTCGACATTTTTTGCTAGTGATAGGAAGGAATAATAAAACGAATAAATAAATGACCCTACTCCAGATCTATTCTCCATCATCACTGCCAGTGATTTCAATTATATTGAGTTCTTAGGCCTGGTACATGTGGGCTAAACTTGGCTCAACCGGCTTACAGGTGTAATTTTAGAGGATCTGTTGGTTGGGACAAGCTTAAAGTCAAACAATATTAAGTTCCAGATGATTATTTTCCATATTGATGGACAGTTTTCGGTTGAGAATCGGTTGGGAATGATCAGTCAGCCTGTAAATTATTTTCTGATGCCTGGCCAATCTGATCAAAATATCGCCAATGGGTATTGTTTGGGGATAATATGTTGTCCCATGTGTACCAGGTCATACATTTACCAATCTTTGAAAGATTCTGTCTGTCATCTTTCAAAGATCAGGCTACACACAGTCCTGAACGTTCTCCCTATATAAAGCATAGGGAGATTGTTTAGGCCAGACTCCCTACGACTATGGCCAACTCCCTATACTTTAGGTAGGAAGTGTATACACACACTATTGGGATTGGCCCTTTCTTGGTAATGTGCGTACCCAGTTTTACTCAATACTGAAATCTGTTCTTCCTCCCACTGAGCATTGCTGTATGTAGGGAGAAGAGTGCAGGAAATTACCTGTTTTGCATCCTAGGCAGAAATTAAAAGTAACATTAAATATAATGTTAATATTATTGAGTCTGTGTGTGCGTAGGCTGAAGGATAATAACACCCAGAGTTTTCAGGAGCCATTGCTTTAAACATTTTAAAGAATTTGTATACAGGTGATACCAGCACTTACGCCAATTGGCTCTTAAACATTTCCCAATTTATTCCTCATGTCAGACCTACTTGGATTTGCTGAGTATCTGCAAGGTGTGGGCCGAAAACAACCATCCATGATGCTGATAAACTACCCTCGTCAGCATCATGGGCGATAGTTCTGGATAGAACTGTGTTAGAGGAAGCTGATACAATTGGCCCCATGTATGGGCGAATGAGCAAACAATCGTTCCATATAAATAATATACAGAACAATCATTCCTGTGTATGTGCTAATCTGTTGTGAATTTTCGACTTTCTGGGCTAGTTCAGCCACTTCTCTTTACTAGTTGTTTGAATCCATGAGTGTATAAACGTTTGAATGGGGTTCTTAAGAAAGATCATTTCAGATTGCAATACGTTGTAAAATGGTTGTTTGTGTGCTTATCGTATGAAGTTTAACAAGCACAACAAACACAGTAATTATTTCCATTATAAGAGGCCTCTATTTGGCTTATTGCACTCCCCACCCAGCCATGATGTCACGGATATCGGAACTGAATTCATGAAACGATAAAAAGTAGATGCTGGAGATCTGAACATTGTAATGAAAGGATTCATGTTTCACACATGCACTGGACACAAAAATAAAGAAAATGGAAATGCTTTATTATGAATGCAGCTTACAAATAATGGAATGTTTTATACAGTACTTAAAACGATAAATTAAATGTTTTATGTCTACGATCATTTGGATTTGCACATTATAAACATTACAAAGAGGTTGCTCAGTAATTATAAATGAATTAAAAACAAATGAATTACAATTATCCTTTATAGAATTTTTTTTATAAAGTGCATGTGTAAAGTTGCTTTAGGCAGGTTTTCTCAGAATGTGGGACAGTTACACTGGGTACACACCATAAGGTGCTTCATCCTGTGCTAAAAGTAGGTACGGCCAACAGTTAATCGCAGCTGAGCGTGTGGTCCATAGAGGACGCGTACAATCGCCCATTCATTCGATTCGGACAAACAAATAAAATGGTCGGTCACAGCCAGCTGAACACCCATGCAATTTTTTTTAGCCCCAACGGGCAATACACAGAACTATCGGTCGATCGGGCGGAAAAATTGCATGGTGTGTACACAGCCTTAAGGTGGCCATACATATACCCGATATTACTTACTCGAACGAGTGCTCACGCGACGTTCGTTCGATCCTGCCGGAACTGCTTTTCCCGATCTTCTATGCTATTGATGGCAAAATCCCATTCATTTTGCGATCACATGTCGGTCACACAGAAGATCGGGAGAAGCAGTTCGGCAGGATAGAACTACGTCACGTGAGCGCTCGGTCAGGTAAGTAATATCGGGTATATGTACGGCCACCTAAGTGGGACGTCTCTAAAAAAACATTTTCACCAACCATATTTTTTTAGCATCTCACTACATTTCTTTAAACACAATCAAATTCAAATTTTATTAAAATGTACCTGTATAAGGGCTAGGCCAGCCTACATAGAGGCCTCTATACGGGCACTAACTAGAGTACACATAATATATGAGGTGCTCGCCCACCATAAATACATTATAGACTCCAAAAACCAGCAACAGTGGAACACAATCGGGCACATTCTATGAGTATATAACATATATGGAGGACCGCACGTTATGTTTAAAACAACAGTGTTCCCTATTGTGTTCCACTGTTGCTGGTCTTTTGAGTCTATGAGGGCTAGGCCACACTAGTGCAATTCTTATGCGCTCACCGTAGTGTTTTGCCAGTGTATGTATGTATGTATTTTATTTCTTATGCATTGCAATGTGGCATCTGTTATCCAATGGCTATTTTTTGTGCAGATTGCATGCAAACACATGATAACGTATGTAAATGTGCTGCATTGCGATTGAGCTTTTCCCACACGTTACCATGCATTGTAGTGTGTCACAGAGAAGGCACTATATGTATAGTGCCTTGTAAAAATGTTTTAACCATTCTGCATTGGTCACATTTGCTGCCTAAAAAAACCCTGCCAATCTATGTGGACTACATTATAGTGACTGATTAATTGCAATTAATAGATAGACATTAAGCTGTGGACACTTAATACTTCAGATACTTAAAAGATAACAGATTCTTTAAGATTCTGTCATTTTTCAGAGATCCCCCTATACACAGTCCTGAGCATTCTCCCTATGTAAAGTATAGGGAAACCGTTTAGGACTGCACATTTCCTTCAGTCACAGCCAACTCTCACGTAGGAAGTGGAAGGATTGTTGCATCACATCAAATAGCAGTTCACAAGAAACCACATCAGGGTGCAGCAAAGAGAATCTGAATCATTTTTTTAAAAAAAGATCTGAGAATGTTTAGAACTTCCCCTTTAAAGCAAAGATATTTTCCTGCTAAATATGTTACAACAGTAAAGTCTGTACATGACGGTATTCTGTTTTCATGTCGCTTTCCAGCTGAGGTGACAGGATAAATGAAGTGATTGACAGATTATGAAGTAAGTGCAGACTATTGAGTAGGTCATGACATTCTGAGTTAAAGTGCATGTCCACCCTTTTTAAAAAAAAATGTGTAGGGCTCCCTCACCCACCCCCAACCGTTATAGTAATTTCTCTAAAAACTCCCCCGGTCACTACTTACTTTGCCTTTCTCCTCCGACATTCTGTCAGGGCCCACTGCTTGCATGAAACTGCAAGCAGGGGGCCGGACCAGTAGCTGCGTCCATGATTTGCTTAGAGTCAGCAAATCACAGACGCGGCTTCTGGCAGTGGAGAATGCCGGGGGAAAGAGGTAAAGTAAGTAATGATCGGGAGAGGTATTTTACAAAGTACTATAGCGGATGGGGGTGGGTGAGGGAGCCCTATACTAAAGAAAAGGATTTTTCAGTTACTCTCTGCCGGAGGAGAGACAGGAGGCAGAGTGCTATATGGACACAGGCAGGCTCCTGGTGGTCACTTTTTGGGACTTTGGAGGGACATTGCAGGGCAGCCATTTGGAGCTGGGATGTAAGGTAAGGATTTTATTACACTACACAGTGGGGACAGCAGCAGTGTTCCCTCTACGGTGTGCGCTAGAATTCTCCTTGAAATAAATATTGCACTAGTTTTCAGAACATAATATAGTGGATGATGCACTCCAACTGTAAATTACACGTTATACTCGAGTATAAGCCGAGGGTTTTAGGTTTAAAATAAACCTAAAACCTTACCTCGGCTTATACTCGAGTCAAGGTCCTTCCTTACCCCGATCGATGGTTGTCAACTCCAAATCCGGCTGCCGCACGCTCGGTAAGTCCTGTGGGTTTGCCGGCTGACGTCACTACTCGGCGCCGGGCTGTGAGAGGCGCCGAGTAGTGACATCAGCCGGCAAATCCACAGGACACTACCAGCGTGCGGCAGCCGGATTTGGAGTTGAGCAACCATCGATCGGGGTTAGGACCAACTTACTGGGGGGACTCTCAGGGGGAGGGGGGAGGGAAGGGGGCTCACTCAGGAGGCTGGGGGAGCATGGTTAAAGAGGGTTTGGGAGATGATTACCCTATATGCAAGTTTGCATGGGTGGTGAACATGCCCTTTAGTCTCTTTATAAACTGAGATCCAATTAATGTTGAACAGAATTAAGTGGAGCCTATTGGTCTGGCCCTGCACACTAGTTGCTGGGAGTTGTAGTTTTCAAACATCTGTTTGGGAAATCTGCTGTCCATTTAAAGGGCAACTTAAGACTCAAACAATACTGAATCAGAAGGCAGTAGTGGTCATAGTTCCTAACCTCGGCTTATACTCGAGTCAATGAATTTTTCCTACTTTTTTAGGTAAAAAAGGTACCTCGGCTTATACTCGGGTCGGCTTATACTCGAGTATATACGGTAATGGGATATTAGAAGTCACCTTGGAGTTCCGTGCCCTGTATAAAAGGTACTCGGCCTGCGGCCTCGTAATTTTATATGGTCACAGAACTCCTTGTGACTTCTAATATCCTTATAATTTACAGTTGGGGGTGCATCATCCACTATATTATGTTCTGAAAACTAGAGCAATATTTATTTCAAGGAGAATTCTAGTGCATATAAAGTACCTAGGGAAGGGAATTAATGTTGAAAATTCCTACCTCCCTTTATTGTTTCTTTAAGGAGCACCAGCACAAGAAAAACTGCATCTGCGAGGCTTCCTCCTGGCTTCAGCACTATCTTTAATACAGGAAGGCCCAGCACACCAACCTGGCAGATGAAAACTATATGTGCTGTAGCATCTCAAAACAAAACAATAATGATCTATTCTATCTTCCTGTCCCAGGTTCTTTTGATTTTTAAAAAGTAACATTTTACAGTGTAGTTGTCCTATAACTGCGAGCATTTCAATAACAGCTTTTTCATCTCTTCTCTTTTCTTTACATCACGTGAATCAATAAAAGGCAGCAGAATTTGAAAATGTAGAATGGTATAACATATTTAAAGGCTAATTATAATTATATATTGTTAATATTAGGCATATTTATTAGGAAATCAGCACCCTCTGTTCTCAGACCTTTTTAGATATATAATGAACGACTGTGCAGGACTTCGCATAGGAACAAAACATTTTATAATCTCTTGATTCTTACAGGGAGATTCACCCAGTGAATCTCACCCTGACGTAAATATTTAACGCCAGCTATTTTTAGTGTCCTATACAATTAATCTGCAGAAATCAATCAGATGTTATCTAACTGTAGTTACCCAGTGAAAAACTGATTGATAGCTGCAAATTAATAGCTTGGAGAAATTTGTGCACCTCTTATGTTATTAAACTACAGCATAGTGGTCAATGTGATGTCTACCAATTTGATGGGCCTACAAATATAGACCCTTGCAGTGGCCTTACTATAGCCCCCACATAGGCTGGGGGGCCTAGAGACCCATTCTGCGGACCCAATACCTCGACCAGCTGCTCTTAAACAGCTGATTGCACATGTCAATAAAGGTGTTTTAAACTACTGCAGGTAGCTTTACTTACATTTGCGCGATCAGCTGTTCAATAAGAGTTCATGGCTGTACCGGGTCTGAAGCTAGGGGCCCTGGCAAAACTCTTGCAGGGGGGCCTGGGCGTCTGCAGTGTCACAACTGGATCCATGCTAACTGATATTTCTGCTTCATAGGGCTGAGGCAAAGTAGCAATGCAAATAATGGTGTGACGTCTGTCACACCTCACTCTCTTGCTCCCACCAATGCAGGTAATAGGCTTCTGGATGAAATATGGAGGCGTTCACGTAGCTACGTGAACACCTCATTTTGTCCTAAAGCAAAGTAACACTTGTCTAAGCATTTCCTAACCAAATATATACCCGTGTTATTGTAAACTAAGTAAAATCTCTCCCAATATGGAGAAGCCGCAAAGCCGATATTGAATAACTTGCAGTGGCTGTGCTAATGCAATACCTGTGCAGCCTCAAGCAAAGGATATAAATTAGGTTAGAATTTCTTTAACCTCTTATTTTACTACTGCGGTAAGTGGTGAATTTGGCTAAATGTATCTTCATTTGCTATGGTTAGAAATAAAGTAAAGGTGCCCATATTTTAGAACTCACCTCCCAACCGATCCCACAACATTTAATCCATTTATCCAAAACCGCCTCTCCTGTTTTTTTTCATGACTGGCATACGAATGGGTCAGACAGGACCATATGTTGGTTGCGAAGAATGGGAAAGGTGGTTTCAGAAGAATTGATTGAATGTTGTGTTGTGCTGCAGTGGAAGATCTTCCTTTTTTTATTCTCAAGCAAGGCCAGGAATATATCATTTCAGCCAGAAATTTCTGGTCTTTTCGAAACTATTTTGTTAAAGGACATGTCCACCCACATAGTCAAATTTAGTATGCAGACAAAACCTAGGAGATATGCTAGTTTATTCCCCCCATCTCTTCTTAATGCTGAGAGAAAGCTTTCACGCAGGCTCACTGAGCTGTTGTAGCATTCACGAGAGAAAGCTCTGAGATTAAGCTGTAGTCATTAGCCTTAACATCACTTATCACGGCCAATGATGGCAGCTTATTCTCGGAAGAGCCGGCAGCTGCAGAAGAGAGTAAGGAGAGATTCCACAGCATATCTCCTTCTAGAAGTAGTATTGACGTATAACGGTTTCTAGGTGTTGGGGGTGTTCTGTCAGCATACAAAATTTCATTTTTGGGGGATGGACATACCCTTTAAATTCAATACAATAAGAAAACCAAAGCTTCATTAGCGTTTTAAACTATTTTGTGATATTTTGGCCATAAGATAACTTACCAAGCTAACCTGGTAACATCTGCCCATTGACAGGGGTTCACAAACTTCTCTTTGTAAAATGTATCCCCAGTTGCTGCTCTTTGGTTTGTTTTTTTTGGTAGAAACATAATAATTTGCTTACCTTGTAGTAGTCAAGTTATTTAAATTTCGGTCTTACCTGAATTTGGTTATTTCTTCTTAAAAGGAAAGATAATACATTAGCCAATAACCCCTGTTATATCTATCTATCCATAGTTTTATTTGTATAACAAAAATAAATGATTTTTTTTAAAAAATAGATAGATCTGACAAACTAATATTTGCCAAGTAAAAAAATAAATGAGACTGAAGCATAAGGTTGTTTTGCCTGTAAAGCTGGCGACATGGTTTGAGTTGTATGGCACAATGATCTGTTATGAAAGAATGGACTGTGAATATGTTGATCACACTGCTCACAGATGCCATGAAAAATGATACCAAAAGTATAACCACATTTATCTCTCTTTGACCTAGCTTTCATGTAATGGCAAATTCTGTGAGCTCACCTCATTGGAAGCAATAGAGAAGTTAGGATCTGGAACCAGTATCCCCGGGGAAGAGGAACTTGCTGTAACATGAGGAGGCCTCATAAACATAAACTCACTTATATCTGAGACTGGGGAGAAGCATGTTCTAACCCGTCGATTGGATGGAATATTTCCCGCACAGTCCACTCTTACTCCAATTATAGTGTTACAAAGGCTTGGATGTAGCTGGAATGTTCCATGGAGTTTAGTCCCTGCGACCACTGTTTTCTTTTGACTTTGTCGACAGCAAAGGGGGAAATTCTTGTTCTCGCATTTGTGAATTTTAATGCCAAGAGCAGCCAAACCAATCAACGAAATCACTGAAATTACTATTAAACACACAATCAGGTACAATGTTAGACTAGAAATATTCCTTTTTTTGGAATGATCTTTTATACCCTGAGAGATTTCTAAATCTTTATCTTCAAGGGTCATCATTACTGTTACAGTCGTGGACAAACATGGTTCTCCAGAATCTTTGATCAGGAGAAGGAGCTCGTGAATAGCGGGGTCAATATCCTGAATAGCCCGTTTGGTCTTTATTTCCCCAGTTCTCAGTACAATACTGAACAACGTAGGATCTGTGGCTTCAAGTAAATTGTATGAAAGCCACGCATTGCGACCAGAGTCATAGTCTACCGCTGATATTTTGCTCACCATAACATTTGGTCCAGTCAATCGAGGTATCTTACAATGTGCTACAGAATTAGCTCCAACCACTGGAAATACAACTACGGGAGTATTGTCATTTTGATCGAGAACAAAAACGTGGACAACTGTCTTATTTTTGAGGGGTGGAGAACCGGCATCCGCAACTTCTATTTGGAACTGAAAGTAATTTATCCTTTCATAATCGAGGGGAAACTTAAGGTAAACTTGCCCATTTTCAGAGTTGATGTAAATATGAGACGAGGAAGCATAATCCTCTTTAGGATTCTGTAATATGGTGTAAGACAGGTGAGAGTTCTGGTCCAGATCTGGATCAAAAGCTGAAACGGTGCAAAGTAATTCGCCTGCTTTGTTATTCTCTTCAACAAACACTTCATAAACCGGTTCAACAAATTGTGGTGCATTGTCATTCACATCAGATACTATTACTGATATAACTTTCTCAGTGGAAAGAGGGGGATTGCCCATATCTTTTGCTGTTATGGTAATGTGGTATTCAGACACACTTTCGCGATCCAAGTTATCACTGGTAATCAACGAAAATTGGTGTTCAAAGTCCTCCCTTACTGTGAATGGGATATTTTTGTTCACTTGACACTGTACCCTTCCGTTATCCCCATGATCTTTGTCTTTTATAGTAATGACTGCAACTACTGTCCCAGCTGGGGAGTCTTCTGGAACAGAGCTAGAAAATGCACTTATGGTCATCTCAGGTATATTGTCATTCGCATCAATAATATGGACTATTACGCTACAATGTTCTTCCATAATTGGGCTCCCCCTGTCTCTAGCCTCAATATCAATTTCATAAACAGAAAGCTCTTCATAATCCAAATTACCCAGTACACGGATTTCTCCGGTTTCGGAATTGAGTTGAAATATGTTACTCAAAGCATCAGAGTTGTGGCTGCTGAAAAAATATTCAATTTCACCATTTGGGCCTTCGTCTAAATCTGTGGCATTAAGTTTTATGACTAAGGAGTTTTTGGGGGCGTTTTCTTTTAGCTGGACATTATAGGACGGTTGATCAAAGGCAGGGTGGTTATCATTGGCATCTAAAACAATGACAGTAATTTGCATGGTACTAGACCTACTTGGGACACCGCCATCTTCTGCCCTTAGTACCAGGTGGTGGACAGCAGTCTGCTCTCTATCTAGAGCTTTCTCTAGAATTAACTCTGGAAATTTGCTGCCATCTGTGCGCTTTTTGACAATAAGGGCAAAATTCTCACTGGGGCTAAGATGATACTCCTGCAAAGCATTGGAACCTATATCTGGATCTTGTGCATTAGGAATGAGAAATCGTGCACCAGGTGATGCCAACTCGTTTATTTTTAAAGTAAGCTCATCGCCTTGGAACCTCGGGGAATTATCGTTAATGTCCAGTATTTCAACTTCAATTCTGTATACTTCTACTGGATTCTCAATAGCAAATTTGAGGTTTAATATACAAGTAACACTCTGAGCACAGAGAAGCTCCCTGTCTATTCTGTCGTTCACCAATATGGCTCCATTGTTTACATTTATAGAAAAATATTGGGAATCAGAATCAGAAAGTACCTGGAGATTAGCAGCCACTAGTTTAGCCACATCTGTTCCAAGATCCTTAGCAATATTTCCAACAATTTCCCCCCTGTTTAGTTCTTCAGGAATGGAGTAACGGAACTGTGCATGTGTCAGATTTACAAGCAGCCACAAAGGAAAGAGATGCAGTATCCCTACTTGGAAAACACGGTAACCTGCTGGCTGAATCATTGCAGAAAACCCTTGGATGAAAGACGTCCGTTTCAGCACATTTTGAATAAATAAAAGCTCCTAATCCTTAAAACGGAACAAGGCAGTTTAGATCCTTTTGTAATATCCTTTTCCATCAGAGAAAGAAGCTATGGTAAAATCTAGCTGGCAACAGAAAGAAAATGAAGGTGGAGCAAGCACAAATCGGCCATTGAATTGTAGGCAGCACTGCATTGGCTCTGGCTGGATTTTAGCGTATCCAATCACCGCCTGCTTTTACTTAAAAAAAATAAAAAATACACACACATACTATCGGGCCAACAGATTTTTCATTAAATAAATGGAGCTGAATCTCTGTCTGTCAATTCTTTATATTATTACAATTTGTATTCGAAAATATTGGTTTATTGTGTAGACCAATAATGTGAACAGATCCTGGCAGAATAAACTATTCTCATGTTATTACCATGTTCTGGGGAAAAATCAAAACACGTGGAGATGCCAGTTTAACTGCAACATGGATACACAAGGGGTTAAAACAGCAGATACTTTGGGGGCTGTTTTGAAATGTTTATTTACTGAACATGCATGGAACATATGTTCATATAGAAACAGCTGCAATATGTTAGATCACCTACTATGTAAATACTGAAAAGTGCCTCACATAGAATTCCCTGCAAAATGTAAAAACAATTTAAAGAGACAGCAACTTATCACACAAAATACCATTTATTTTAACACATGCATATTCAGTCAATCTGCTGTTGCTTTAAAGATGCTTGTTTTCTATTGTTACCAGTTAAGAAAAGCTGCTGACAACCACCCACCGGGATACAAAAACCATTCGTGGTCCACGGCCCAAAGAATGCAAATGTATCATTTGTTTAATGGAAACACAGGAAACATTGCTCCTACAACACAATCTGTTCTGATAACTAGAGAGCTCATTAGAATATCTCTTGGTACATGTCAGGATTGTAACATCATTTTTAAAACCCACACAATTTACACTTTCCAGGGAAAGATCTGACTTGAGAAAACATATGTCCCATCCTGAAATGGAATCTAACTATGAACACCGAACCCAAATCACAGCTATATAAGGATATATAATGGAACGCCTGATAGCAATATATAGGATGTACCATGGGCACACCAGACACATACTTACATTGCTACAGATGAAATGTTGCTATCTGACAGTATAGAGATGGATAGAGTGATTCTTAGGTTCCATTTAAGCTCCTGTATTTCTCTTTTTGAAACACAAGAAAATGTAGGTGAAATTCCTTCCCAAAAGTCCCCAATCCTGCAGCATGCGGTATCCCAAGATTACACTTTTTAACCCTTTAATGTCCAGGCAAAACATTAATTAAACAATGTTGAAAGCTGAACACAGATCAAGCACCCCAAGAAAGCAGCCAAAATACTAACCCTTAAATCACCATTGTGGGAGTTTGTAGACCCATTTTCTTTATAATCCACAGAATGCTGAATGCAGGAATGTCCACCCTCTGGTCTGATCCATTGAGTAGTACACTGTTCTCTGTTAGGGTTGCTGTGTAACAGCAGATCTAAAGCAGTGTAACTGAGAGAGAGAAAGAACAGGGGAGGGATCTCTCCATTCACTGCAAGAGAGGGGAGGAAACAAAAGAAAAAGGAATTTACCAGGATTCCCTGGTTCTCCATCACTCAAGGATCTTGACCAGTTATAACAAATACCAGTTTAACCCCTTTGAATTCCAGACTATTGCCTACATTTCCCCATGCACTTTAATTAAGCTCCAAGATGAAGCCAGCTGCACTATTATGTTGCTCTCCTAGCTCTATAGATATTCCCGCAATAGCCTTGGAGGGCATTTAAGTTTAAGATTATCTCTATGGTCACAGGTTGTAGATATTCAGGATATATGTGGAAAAGGCAAACTCACACAGATGCTCACGAATAGAAACATTTTAATGTCCCCACATGATATATATATAATTCTATCCTTGCAGGGTATCCTTTGCATATTTGTAGAGGGTCCTGAGTATTTACCTCCCTCAAACATATGGGAAGTATGTGGTGGGGGCTGCCTGTAGGTTCCTATTGAATGATTTGTAATAGAGTATCCAAGGGGTGAGCTGGTAACGCAAATACCACCAAAGTGAGGACGTATAGGAGATCACAAAGTGATGAGGACAGTAGAGGTGCGAGATATGAAGTTGGAGGAGGACTGTAGAGAGATCTGACATATGGAAAGTGTAGACCTCTTGTGAGGAATGTGCAATAGTTTTTATACCTATGTCTGTAGGTGTTTTGTTTTACTGCACCTGGGTTTGGTGTACAGGTACTGCATGGTTTGTTTTTTTTTGGGGGGGGGGGGGGGTTGAAAATGTTCTGAGGACGGCTCCTGAGAAATGTGTAGACCACGATGTTATGGCAATAAAATTTTTAATGAAAGTGTTTAACCCTTCCCTTACCCATACCCCCAAGCGCAAGCAAGATACTCTTAAAGATTTTAATATACCTGCTCTATAATATGTGAAAACAAAGAATAATTGGAAAGAACCCTAATGTGCACTGTGTCATGTGTGTGCATGCATGCAGCTTAAAGGACAACTATACTCACCTCACCCTCGCTCCTCTTCCTCCATAGCTGCATAGTACCCAGGGTGAGGACCTAAAATCGCTAAGTCCTCACCCTGGGTACTTTCCCTAACTCCTGCACTACTTACCGCAAATCTGCTTCGCCGATCGCTCCATTCCTCCGCTCTTCCTGCTTCAGTGACAGATCGCGAGGCAGCCAATAGGAAGATACGCTCTGCAAGGAGGCGTGTCTTCCAATTGGCTGCCTCGCGACTGTCACTGACAGTAGAAGAGAGGTGGAACAGTGTGGATCGGCGAAGCAGATTTGCGGTAAGTAGTGCAGGAGTTAGGAAAAGTACCCAGGGTTAGGACTAAGCGATTTTAGGTCCTCACCCTGGGTACTATGCTGCAGTGGATCGGGGAAAAGGTGAGTATAATTGTCCTTTAAAGGGTCAGCACAAAGATTTTAGTGCTGGGATTGACAATGCTCTTTATTAAAGGAACACTAACTGTATTATTAAGTACAGTAACTCTGTATCTCTCATTCACAGGGAGGTGAGAACCCTTATTCCCACCCCCCCTGTGAATACTAGATTTCCAGTGGAACAGTGTAACACTTACCTTACCGGAGCTCCAATCGCATCTCCTCAGCTGACAGGCGTTCTGTCCCGATCACACACCTATCTTTAGTATTGACGCGCATGTGGCGAAGATAGGCAATCAGTTGGGACATCCATTCTGACAGTTGAGAAGTACATGAAATCTGTTTAGTGTTCCTTTAAGTATAACAATAATACAGTATGTATGTATTTTATTTCTAATATATAGTGCTACATATTCCACAACTCTTAACAGTTATTTGATCACATCAGGCCCTACCCCCAAAAGCTTACAATCTTATTAATTTAAAAAGGTTTTTCTTGCTGCAACCATATTAACATTAAATCCTTTGAGCCACAAGAGGGAGTAGTAAATAATCTCAGTGTTATCATGTGGGCTATACAGGAAGAGTTTATAAATCTAAACAATCTGTAAAAACACACTGGGTGCGATGCAATACTGGCCTATAATGGCCAAGTCAGTGTAAACCCCACACTACCCAGTGTATTATCGGGGTTATTGTGGATTTTACATGGAGTTTGCGTTGATTCTGCCATTTTCAGCTGGCGCACTTACCTGACCACGGTCCCACAATGCAGTAAGTCTTACACAGCGATTATTACATTGTGGGATCTCAGGCAGGTAAATTGCGTGGGATTTGCATATAAAGTATAGATTGTTTTCATGTTTCAATGCAAATGACATTTTATAACATTATTTAAAGGGTAAAGGTGACCATAGACGCAAGGCGGGGAAAAGAAATTCCAACCTGCCCGATAGGTAAAAAAAATAATTTGATTGATGGCCAATTGCCCAAATGAGGACAGACGATCATACGATACCTGGATCCTACGACGCGATCTTTGCATGTATGGCCACCATTGCGCCAACAAACGTCTTTAAATCTGTGTTTTCACACATCGCTATTTGTGCGCCAATGCCATAAAGTAACTAATAGAGAGACGTCACTATAAATACGGGCCAACATGTGCAAATCTTAAGGTTCGTACACACGTGCGACACACGTCCCGACCAACGACACAATGTGTACAAACAAACGTTTCAGCCTATAAAGTGCCGTTACCAGGGCTGATTATTGTCCGAAATGGTCGTTCGTACACATTGCGCGTCGCCGGTAGGGATGTGTCGCACGTGTGTACAAACCTAGGCTGGGTACAGATAAGGGTATTTTTTGGCCAAACCGGTGTGTGACGTCACCGGCGACCAATGTCTGTTGCCCAATATGGACCACACGATCGGTCGCGGCGAACTGTTGGCTGCGGCGATTTCCATCATGACCGACAGTGATTCGTCCCGGTCGCCCCAGACCGCTCGCTTGTGGCGTGATCCCAGCCTTAGTGTGTGTGAATTAATGTGTAGCAACCAATCATATGCTCTGTAACTTAACCCTACCGGCTCACTGTCTATGTCACAATGTGTGAAGGTGATGGGACTGAACAGAGCTGGGTTTAGTTAGTATAAAACTCCAAGGACTGGGGGCGGTGAAATAAGAAGCGGGCGGGAAAATCAATTGCGGGGTGTGTGTTTATCGTTCAGTAAGAACATACGAATTTGGCAGGGGGCGGGGAATAAAAGTTGACGGGGCGGGGAGATGAAGGTGGAGGGTGTGGATGTGGTTTGAAGTAGGTGCGGCTTATGCAAAATAAAGTAAGTGGATTGGAAAGGAGGCGGGACATATAACTGGAGAGGCGGGGCATATTGCTAGAGGGGCGGGGCATACAGCTAGTGGGGCTGGGTTAGCGCGTGCGGAGGCTCGGGAGGTTATAGTAATGATGGGGGCGGAGTGGGGGGGGAAAAGTCAGTTCCGGACTGTGAACACCTTGCACAACAGGAGAGACCGGGGATCAGGAGACGCAGCTAACACACCATGCAGCCGCCTCCCAGGAAAGTGAGTGCAATGACATTGACTGTACTAACCAGCTCTGTGGGCTTCTGTCCTGGGATAAACCAATTTATGGATAGGGGGTATTATTATATTATGTCTCAGTCAGTGATGTTGGACCTTGGCACTCCAGATGTTTTTGGAAACTACAACTCCCAGCATGCCTTAGTTGCAGAGTTGTAGTTTCCAAAGACATCTGGAGTACCAAGGTCCAACATCACTGATCCAAGTACCCAATTGGGAGGGAAACCCATGCTATCACGGAGAGAATATTCTGTACAGTATCGATGTAGAATGCTATCAAGGCATGCTGGGAGTTGTAGTTTCCAAAACACCTACAGTGCCAAGGTCCAACATCACTGATCCAAATACCCAATCTATATATATGATGGGGAGGGAAATCAATGCTAACACATAGAGAATGTTCTGTACAGTATCTTCGATGTAGGTGGATTCGAACTCTAGAATTGATACTGCAAGTGATTATTTTGAGGATTTGACACCTTTTCCCTTTAAAATTGAGCACGTATGAGAGCTACACCTTACAAGGGCCAAGTACCATTTCATAGAATGCAATGCTGTATGGCTAGACTTAAACCAATGCAGCCTGCATTAAGCTTCTAATGTCAATATTGAGCTGTCTGTCAGCTGAGTTTGGTTTTAAAGGGGTGGGGCGGGGACTCTAATCATTAATAATCACTGAGATTAGCAATGCTGTTATATTTTTGAAGGATTACTTATTTTTGCATGTGTTTCTGGTCCCTGTAACAGGGGCTTTTTGTGGTCAGGGTTAAGGGCAGGGGAAAGATTATTTTAAATGGCTAATTACTTATACAAAGGTCAGTTTACAGGAGGGAACGGAAACTTCATCATCTTTCCAATAGGAGAAAAGTGCATTATAAATGTCTTGATTGGCATTATTCATTCTTTTCAACAGTACAAGAACACATCCAGGATAACATGCTAATTATTCCTGTAGACCAGGGATTCCCAAAGGTTGTGCCCCCCAGATGTTTGAAAAATACGACTCCCAGTATTCCATGTCTTCCCTCTGTAGTTGAGGAATGGTGGGAGTTTTCAAACATCTGGAGGCACACTGTTTGAGAATCCCTGCTATAGACTTTAGAACTAAAATTTTCTGATCAAGGGATTTTTCCTGCTCCCATTTATAGTCCAGAAGGTTATTTTTCCACTTCTGGCACAAATTGGATATGTTTAGAAGACACCTGCATGAACTGTTAGATAACTATCTTAGGTAGGGTATAGATGTGTGTCTTTATTTAAACTTGACTTCTAGATTAGATTAGGTCATATATATAAAATCCACAATGATTGATCCTCAGGACTTAAAAAAACTTAAAGGGCATGTCCACCCCCAAAACTATAATCCCCCCCACTACTGGCCCCACTCTGTAGTGTAATAAAGTACAAAATATTATCTATATAAAAATTAACTGTTTGAAAATGCAAAGTATATATATATATATATATATATATATATATATATATATATATATATATATATATATATATACTGTATATACTATATATATAGTTAAAGGGTTATTCTACTATTCTACTAAAAGGGAACATTCTAAATAATGGTCCTGAAGTGGTTTTTAATGCTAGAGGGTTGGATTGCTGTGGATTTGCTGGATGTGCTGTTTCTCCCTTTAAAGCTGGCAGTGCACATTTTGTTTTGCTTGTTCAGCGAGCAGACGAAACAAGAGTGCCCAGTTGATTGATCAAAAACTGGCAATCTATGGCAGATTATGTCTTTTGCCCCAGGGTCACCAAATAGTTCAGTTCTGGGTAGTAAATTTGTCGGAATTCAGCATAATTATTTGTCTGATCCAAGAGCGGATTATAATCTGCCCGATCAATATCTGTTTGACCAAAAATTGGAAAAAACTCCAAAAAAACCTAAAATTTGTATTTTTGTTGCTTAACGCATTTTTCACCTGTAAAAATACTTTTACACATAGAGGAATTTACCCTCCTCCCAATCCCCATTTTCAGATTACTTACTTTTTCCTCCTGCACTCATGGTTCCCTTGCCGCTCCCTGTTGCCTTGTTTATAAGTTTGTGAAGCAGTGCAGCCATCGTAAGTTATAGGCCGCATTGTCACTATTATGGCCTTGACTGACAGCTGCAATTCAGATGTGCAGCAGAGAGGGAGGACTTTAAGGAAAGATATCTAGACTCAGGAGCACCAAAGATAATGGTAAGTATAGCGAAAACGGTGTTTGGGAGGTGATTAATTAGAATTCCAGTAAATTGGATTAAAATTAAAAAGGGGGAGATTCAATATAGGCCATTTCCGTCTAAAACCCACATTAACCCGAAAAAATTTCGGGTTAACGTAGGTTTTAGACGGCTTTTAGAGCACAGCGCCATTTCCGAATGTTTTTGGAAGTAGCGCTGTGCTAATGATCCAAAACCTGTAGCATTAAGTTTTGCGCTTCGTAGCGTGAAACCTAACGCTACGGCTTTTGGATCGTTAAAGTCCCGCTCCTTACCTTAGCCTGATCCCGCGATGCAATAACTGACGTAATCTCGTTTAGTCAGTTATTGTATCGCGGGATCGGGCTAAGGTAAGTTACGGGAGCTGCCTTATTGAATCTCCCCGTAAGTTTCTAAAAGATTGCATCTAAATTGTGCACAAGGTAAATTATGTAAAATAACAGCACATCCTGTAGTACACATCTCTATGTATTCTTTCTATAACTGTTTTCATTGGTTTAACAAGTAATATTTATTTAGAGAACGAAAAAAGATTTTCTGTAGAATCTCAGGAATCTTGGCAATAGTCTACAAACAGGGTCTTTGAAAAGCATGGTGCAAAGAACCTTCCTCCAGAACGATTAAATGAGAACTTACTCAAAAATTTAACCCCCTGGTCCTTGGCTTGCATGTAATTTTAAAGCTCCACGGAAGATGTTGGCACTATGTAAATCAATAATAATAATAATAATTTATCCTCCTGCTGCTCATCTACCATGATCACCAACGGCGGTGAATCTATCCCAAGGAGAATCCGTAGCACTCCAGACAGGCACTAATTATATCAGGAGAAAAGCAAGACTCCATCCAATCGTGGGATAAAAAATAGCTTTTATTGTCAAAGGATTAAAACATTTTCACCTCATGTTTTAATCCTTTGACAATAAAAGCTACTTTTTATCCCACGATTGGATGGAGTCTTGGTCTGCTTTTCTTCTAATATAGTTAAGCTTCAACTATGGCTTCAGATAAGCGTACCCAGTTGTATAAGCAGCATAGGACATACTTAAAGGGAAACTAAAGTCTATGGACAAAATTGTCCCAATAAACAGAGCACATTTACAAATATACAATAAGCTGTGTCACTCCTCTCCCTTAGCTGTGGCTGCTGGGTGATTTATGAAATTAACCTGTTGGTACTAGGGGTCAGCTCCATAAATCCACTTTAGCTATGTGAAACCAAGCTAAGTCTACGCAGTACACTTCACATGCTCTGTAGTGCGCAACAGATCAAAACAAGGAGGCTGCAGCTTCTTAGAAGCTAAACACCTAATCATATAACAGCACAGAGCTACTCTCTCTCCCTGAACCAGAACAGGTATTTTAGAGTCGTTTTTGTGTAAACATATTTAAAGGGCATGTCCACCCCCCAAACCTATATTTCCCCCCACAACTGGCCCCAATGTGTAGTGCAATAAAATCCTTACCTTACACCCCAGCTCCAAGTGGTTCTCCAGTAATCCCCCCCCCCCCCAAAGTCCAAAAAAGTGGCCACCAGGAGGAGAGCAGAGTCCATATAGGACTCTGTCTCCCCTCCTGGAGAATTTTGCCATGCGCAGTGCAGCACTAGAAATTCCCCAGATAGATACTTACCATGCCTCACTCCTTCACCGCACTGAGAAGCCAGCAGCCACATCTGTGATTGGCTCCCTTGCAGCCAGTCACAGACGCGTCTGCCGGTCCCGCCCCCTGCTTGCATTTCCGTGCAAGCAGAGGGCGGGGGCAGTGTGGCGAAGGAGCGAGGCATGGTAAGTAACTATCTGGGGACTTTCTAAGAAAATTATTATAGCGGTTGGGGCTGGGGGCACATTTACTATTATATACTAAAAATGTAAATTAAGGGTGGACATACCCTTTAAATGCTCTTGTCCCCAACAATGATATATTCCCTTTTCATACAAAAAAGAAAAGTAATCTTTGCAGTTTATGTCTTAGCTTGCATGGATGTGAGAATCAGAATATTGACATTTCAGTAAAAGATAAAAGTAAACCTTTTGATTTGAGCTTGCAACATAATGTACTCGCTTAAAGCAGAATTTTATACCAATATCCCATAACAGAACTATGTGGAACACTAGTACACATAGAATCTTTACCTTTTGTTAGGAGCATAATGGAAACAAACAACAACAAAAACAAGACAAACAGAAACATTTGACTATGTTGTATTGTTTCAAAAGTAACTCTGAGGATTTGAACCTGTGACTTTATGGGCTGTGTGTTTTCTAAAATGAGCGCTTTAGATGGCTGATCCATCACAGCATATGCAAAGAATAAAGGTAATTTTGAACCTTTAGGGCTAGTCCCCACTAGGCAGCGTGCAAGAATCGCACTACGCAGCAAACTCCCAATGTTGCGCGTTCATGTGCGCTACCCTTCGGGTGCTCTGCGATTGCATTGATGTTACCCTATCACAGCGCATGCGAAGCGCACCAAAAATGGTGATCCCATGCGCTGTGAAAAGGGTTGGCAGAGCAGGGCAGCAGAGGTAATGTGGCCATCCTCTTCTATTGTTGTGTGCCGAGCGCTATGCTAACACAGGGCACACCAAAATAGCCCAGTGGGGCCTAGCCCTTATATTTTGCTAGGAACAGAATTAAAAAAAAATGGCAGTAAACCCAGATGACTATTTTGTATTTTTGAAAGGCTGGAAAGCTGCCAGCAATGCATGATAATTAGGAATAAACTGCAGGGTAACAAGCAGCTTTCAGGAACTTGAATATTGGTGTTGGCGACATCTTTATAGAAAATGCTTTGTGCATAGAGACAGTGAATTGTGAGGTCAGGGGGTGTTGGCCAATAGTTGCACATGCTCACAAGGCTGTACATGGAGTGTGAGTTGTACTTGCAACTACATTTTCTTAGTTAGTACATGTAATTCTTGCATGTACGTAAATGCAACTTGCTACAGCAAAATCTTACAACTTGGTGTTACAACAGGTGTTGTATGCTAAATGTTATATATATTGAGGTACTTTCTGTCACATGATCACATGTACTTTGTTACATAATCAGTGGAGTTGGACCCCAAAGAATTTAAGAATGCTTAAGAATTTAGGAACGTATAAAGGTTGATAAGTTGCAGAAAATGTTTTGATTAGAAATATTGTTACTAGCTAAAAATTAGTTTGTTCACCATCATAGGGGATGCCTGTCAAAGTATGGGGTAAATGTGTTTTACTCAGCACATTTAATAGTTGGGAGTGTCTGGCACATTTTGTTGTATTGTATAATACTGTTTTTTAATGTGTAGTGTGTACCCAGCTTTAGGGTTTAAAGGTTAATCCTCTGGGAGATGATACCCTCTTTTCTTTGGGATGCATTCCTATGGATTAACTATCTGATCAATATAAGAGTGATAGTTATTAGCCCAAAATTTTTACCAATACGTAGGTTAGTTGTATCTGACATGATTTATTTTTTGTTTTTTTTTTATTCCTTGTGATATCTTCTGTTGTATTAATGTAATGGGTTGCGTTAATATAAGATAATAAACTGTTCCTCCTCTTTGGTGGGGATTTAAAAAAAAAAAAAATTGGTTAGGTTGACAGGTCATTTGACAGGTCAAGTGTGGGCATCATGTCTGGTCTTTTCAGCAACTGTACAAAATAAATAGACAACTGCTTGTTTGTTCCAAGAGTCAAACAAATGCATCTTTAAATAATTAGTGAAATGTTACCACCCATGATGCAGTATACAAAGTCTATTTGTTTAGCAGTCTATTTCAGGGAATCTGGCTGCGCTAGTTTCTCTTTTTGTTTTGTCAGGAATTCTTTCACCGTTTGATTCTCCTTTTATGTTTTCCAGTTAAAAGCACAATTTATTTTGATCTAATAAAAGGTATTGAAATCTACAACCACAGCCCTTTTTAGAAGAACGAATATGCGTAGACTCAGGATATGCATTGATCTGTAACCTCCAGAAAATTCTATAATTTAGGAGAATGTGTTGACAAATGCCAGATTAACATTCCTTCCAGAATATTTACATTTTAATTATTTAATGCTTCCAGGTTAAAGCAACCCAAGAGGTGAAAGTGCGTTTTGGAGAGCAGCTGTCAAGCCTCCAGAATAAGCAACTACAAGATACTGAACTTCTAGAAGATATCAGGTAATTTATATCCTAAATATATATGACCTTGTGGTTCCGCAAAACACTTTCTAAAGCAGATATATAGTAATTATTTATTATTAAACTTAAATGGAACTTCACAAAAATATCAGAAAGCAATAGGGTCTGAAGTCGCACTCCTTTGGTGAATTCAATGAATTTTATTGAAAACCACACATCAAGTACACAACGTTTCGGGGGAATAGACCTGAAGAAGGGGGCACATTCCCCCAAAACGTTGTGTACTTGATGTGTGGTTTTCAATAAAATTCATTGAATTCACCAAAGGAGTGCGACTTCAGACCCTATTGCTTTCTGATACTTACCTTCCTTGGAAGTGGGAAGAATCCCTGAAGCCAGCACCCATCGCAGTTTGTGTGCATAAGAACTTTGTGCTTATTGTTATAACTTCACAAAAATAACCTATATGAGGTATCCCAGGATACCCCAACAGATATACTTTGTGTAGTTTTTGTGAATATTATCGAAATTATTTTAATCTTCTTATATGGACTTGTTAGAAGACAGGGACTAACAATAGAAACCTGCAAAGCAGCTGCAAGAGCTCAGTCAATCAAGCAAACCTGCATTATGCTGCACAAGGTACATTTGATTCCATACCCCACCTCATTCATAAATCCAGATACAGGGCTAGGCCACACTGCTGCGTTTTTTTTGCGATTGCACTTGCGATTTTACAAAACCATTGAAAACGCGGCAACACAAAAAAAAAAACGTTTTTTGGTGCGATTGCGATTGCGTTTTGCGTTCTGCATTTTTAATCGCAATCGCATGCATTTTCCTATACTTATTGAAGAAAGCGCAAACGCAACGAAAATCGCACATGAAATCGCATGCTATTGCGTTTGCGTTGCAGTATGGCCTTGCCCACACTGATAGTAAAATGAGCAGGGAAATTTCTGAATGGTGATTTTACACATGGGCTGCAGATCGGTGGCCTTCCCACGAAGTGAAATATACCTAGTGCACAGAACAGAGTTTTTTTGTTCTTTGTTTTATTTTTACACATTATTCAGGATACTATTGCTACTAACAGTTTAGGGGCATCCTCACTAGAATTAATAAAAAGCCATAGACCGTTTACTATAATTCTTGGCTATATATCTCAGTACCGACTGTCTCTAAATGGTTTAAACCCTTGTCTTATATAGACCATTGTTGTGACAGGCAACTTAGTAATTTAACGTTGTGGGAAACAGATTGTCTTCCCTTTTTGTATTTTCAGGTCAGGGCTGCAGTGCATATGTGGTGAAACTCTTATTTACATATGGCTGTGTTTTTAACCACAGAAAGTATGTATAAGGGGAAGTATGGCCTGTTGAATTCTTTATTATATGCTCAACTGTTCTCATGTGGATGCATTGAGTTTGCTAGTGGTACATCCTCCAACTCAAGAACATCTCTCGTATTCGGCCCTTCCTTTTTACAGAACGCTACCAAAATTCTAGTTCATGCCCTTATCATCTCTTGGCTGGACTATTGTAACACCCTTCTGAGTGCTTTACCAAGCAACTGACTGGCACCCCTTCAATTAACCCTTAACTTTGCTGCCAGGCTTATTCACCTCTTATCCCACTTCTCACATGCTGCCCCTTTCGGTCAATCTCTATACTGGCTTCCCATTACACAAAGGATCCAATGTAAGCTGCTAACCTTAAGGTGGCCATACACTACAAAAGTTTATTACGAACGTAATTGCGATCTTAAACTGACCAATACATTGCTAGACAGATGTACAATGTTCTCTTTATGTAGCTGAACCATACATATTGTTCAACATTCAATTCGTTTGGTGATTAAAGGACAACAATATAAAAAAAAAAACATCATCACCCCCATTACATGTCCACACTTCCAGCAGCTGAAATCACTACATTTACAGTGCTAAAATCCCGCCTCCTAGACGACCCAGGGCCATGATTAACATATCACTTGTCATTCGCTGGTGGGAATGTCTGTTACAACCTCTCTCCTCCTCCTCTGCCGGTTACACAGCCTACATAATCAAGCTGATCAAGGATGGGTGGAGGAGTGTTTTTTCGCATGCTAGCTCTGAGTGACAGTTAGAGGCAGACAGAATTGTTACACCCCCTTCACGGCATGGCTAATTGAAGGCAGAGGGAAGCTCGAAATTAGAGAAAAAAATGTATTGGGAGGGCTGCATACGTTTACTCTTTTTAAAGTAATTTTTAAAAAAAATGCATTGAGGCAATACAGTTCTCCTTTAATGTTGAATGTCGTCTATTGTGAGGTTACATTATATTTACATTAAATCGGAACTTTAGAAAAGACTATGATCATTTTAACAATTGACTTAAAACGACTTTCCCGATCGTAATTACGATCGTTATTACGATCTAATGTTGCATAATAAGATCAGGAAGATGTAAAATTTTTCGTCCAATCAATGGAAATGTCGTATTGTATGTCGTATTGTACATTAAATCGGCCTAATGTATGGTCACCTTTATCCTACAAGGCTCTCTCCAGTACAGCCCCCACATACGTCTCTGATCTGAGAAACAGATACTACCCAAGGTGTAACCTTCACTCTGCTAATGATCTTCTCGTCTTATCCACTCTAATTACCTCTTCCCACTCCCGTATACAGGACTTTTCTTGTGCTGCCCCTCTGCTCTGGAACTACCTCCTCGCATTATACGTCACTCGCCATCAAACGCAACCTCAAAACTTGCCTCTTCAGGCAATGTTACAATCTGGCATTCACACAGAAAGCAGACAGATGTCCACAACGGACCCTGCCTACAAGTACTCTTATACAAAGCACTTGCAGGTCAATGAAAATGCAAAAACTTTATTGTTGTCCCTTGAAGTAAAAAAACACCCAACATCCCCCTTATGTCTAATGTTATAATCTGGACCTGGACACTCCTACCCCTATTACTGACCCATCGTTGACCAGCTAGTTATACTACACTGACAACCTAGTTTCAGCTACTGATCTGCTTCGCCTTATGTTTCATCCCCATTACGTTTCATCCTTCCTATTGTACCATGGTAATGCTGTAATGTATTTGCCAATACCTTACGTTCCTAGTGGAGTATTACCTGTACATGTAGTCTGCTAAAACAGAGGGTATCCCGCACTCCTGATACAGCATTCACGGCAGGTTAGTTAAAATAACATCTTTATTGGATTACAAATTAAAAACATAGATACACCTGACGCGTTTCAAGAGCCACACGCTCCCTTACTCATAGGCTAACTTGAACTCTGTTTCCGGTTGATTAAATACTATGTATTCCTACCTGTGTGAACCTGTACATGTATGCTTTTGTATGTTACCCTCTGGTAATAATAGCAGTTTACATATCCTGACTGCTTATTAATAGAAACATTGATTCCAAAACAAACTCCCATTACAAAGTAATTATAAGGCTAAGGATGATATGGGCTGTAATGAGCCCAAAACCTTTTGATTGTACATGGAATCGTATGTAGAATACAGTAAAACCTTGAAACAGAGGGGTCTCACATAGAAGGGCATTGCCCATTAGGCGAGAGAAAGGAAGATTAATGCTTATTCCTAGAGATTGGTGGAAGAAGGCTGTACTTGCACTAACAACTCAAGTTTAAATTAAACTAGCAAAATCCCCCCTTAAAAAATACATAAAGAGACTCCATGTACTTAAGTCTTATTGGCTTCCCGGGAGGAGTGGTTTAGTGAAAGCCAATGATTGAAACTATTGGGATAATGTGCTGCAGATCTAGCTGTAAATTACACTATTACATTGTTATTATGCTTCTCCATAATGTAAGGTTAGTACACAGGCGTGTGGTCACAGGGCCGCTTGTGCTTCAGCCCTCGTCCACCAAATCAGACGTGTGTACGCCCTTTATTTAATGTTTATTTTCCTCAGCTCTAAAGCATCTCTTCAGTAGGAACTTCTGTGTCTTATCTTTACCTTAAAGGAAATGTATGGCCTAGAACACATTTTCCATATTAACCTGTTATCTGTAGTTCGTCTGCATCGTTGTTGGTGGTTTTCAGCCCCTATACCTTGCTGAGGGGGTTTGCAAAGTATTGGCCATGTGTATGGCCAAGTATCTTAAGTTATTCCCACCCAAAGATTTACCAGTGTGAATTAAAATCTCTTACTAGGGCAGTTCCCATATACATTTATACATTTGGGAAATACATGTAAAAAAATAAATCTGTGCCCATGTGGTTGAATTCTGATGTAAAGAGGGACATGGAAAGGAAGAAAGGGGCATTTAAAACCTTTAAGTCAGAGGGAACAGAAAGGGCCTTTAGGGATTATAAAAACTGTAACAAGGAGTGTAAGAAAGCAATCAAACTAGCTAAAATTAATAATGAAGTTAACAAAGCATCACTAGGCCTAAAATATTTTTTTAATGTGGCGCAATTAATTAATGGGGATAAGTTAGTTATGGAGGATGGCAATAAAGCAAAAGTCTTAAATTTTTTTTCCCTCTGTATACACTAGAAGTACAGATATCATAGAGTATAGTAGCAATAATGGTATAAAAGATGCAAGTGCACTTTGGTTAACCAAGTATATGGTACAAAAACAACTAAATAAGGTTAATCTTAATAAATCCTCCTGGACTGGATAAAATGCATCCTTGTGTCCTTAGGGAGCAGTTCAGTTTTATCTAGGCCATTGTTTCTTATTTTTGCAGATTCCCTTTTGTCCGGATGTGTACTTCTGAATTGGAAAAAAGCTGATGTTATTCCAATGTTCAAAAAGAGTAGTCGTTCACAGCCGGGTAATTACAGGCCTGTACGTTTAACATCAGTGGTGGGGAAGATCCTGGAAAGTTTAAAGGACAACTCCACCCTCCTAAGAACATCTTTTAGAATGAATGGCCTCCCTTTCATCAGGTGACACCTGATGAAAGGGACAGTGTGTCCCTGAAACGTTGTGTTGAAGTGATCTAATAAAGAAATTTGAATTCACGAAAGAGTGCCCCTCTCATGAACTTTTTTGCTTGTGCTATAGCAGTAGGTCCATGGTAGAGGACCTGAGAAGGGAGCACCTTTGAAGAAAGTGGCTAAACTGCCAAAAAGGAGTGCCTAGGCCTGAAACCCAGTTTGCTATACTATAAATGGCTCTGTATTAAGTGAATCCCTGTTGGAAATGGATCTTGGCGTTTTGGTGGATAACAAACTTAAAGGTAGCAAGCAGTGCCAGACGGGAACAGCTAGAGCCAGCATGGTATTGTCTTGTATAAAGAGAGGTATGGATTCAAGGGAGGAAAATGTTATTCTCCCTCTTAACAAAGCATTGGTAAGGCCTCATTTGGAATATGCAGTGCAATTTTGGAATCCAGTGTACAAAAAGGACATCTTTGAAATGGAAAGGGTTCAGAGAAGGGCAACTAAATTTAATAAGGGGATTGGGGGAGCTTGAATATAAAGAGAGACTGGAAAATGATGTACGCTAGAGAAAAGGCGCTTGCGTGGGGATATGTTTACTACGTATAAATACATTAACGGGCCATACAATAAACTATCTGGGGCATTGTTCACCAATAGAACATGTCAGAGGACACGTGGACATCCCCTAAGACATGAAGAAAAAAGGTTTAGGCTTCAAGTTCGCAAAGGGTTTTTTACTGTGACAACAGTAAAGCTATAGAACTGTCTTCTAGTGGACGTTGTTATGGCAGGTTCATTGGTCAGTTTAAAACAAAGCTGGATGAGTCTCTGCAAACAAGGAATGTTGCAGGTTACTGGTATTGATACATAAAGCAGAGTTGATCCAGGGAAATTTCCGATTACCACTTGGAATCAGGAAGGAATTTTTTCATAAATTTGGTGGGGTTTTTTTTTTTGCTTTCCTCTGGATCAACATTTAGGCAGGAAATGAGGATATTGCTAGATGGGTTGGACTGGATGGACGTAGGTCTTTATTAAACCTCAAATACTATACTATACTCTACCTAATTACCACCCCAAAACCTAGACCTCAGAGCAGACCTTGGCAAATTAAGGCCGGGGGCCACATGCGGCTGTGCCAGACCGGCCCCCTACTACTAGACCTGTACCCCCAAAAAAATCTTCCTGAGGTGAAAAATAATATTAATTGATTATCCCAGGCTGGTAAATTGATTTATATTTACCGGTATTATATTTATTTTTTTATTGTATTGAAAATAATGGCATGATAAACTGATCTTATTTAATAGAATGGATGTAAATTAGTACATACCTACAGTTCCTTCTAATTAAAATAGCAGCTAAGAATTAAAAAACCATACTAATATTAATTTTAAAATCATGTTCACTCAGTGCTGATGGGGGAGAAAGGTTAATGCAGTTTGGGGTGATTTCTCTATATATAAGTTGAATGGGGTAAACATGATCATTTTATAATAATTAATGTTGAGCAGTATTAAGTTGAGCCTATTTGTCTGGCCCTTTACAATAGTCTTAAATAATAAAATTGACCCCCCCTTGTATTTCATGGGAACGGACTGTTCTGGTCCCTCTTTGTTATTTCTACATAATGGACACAATTGCTGGAGATAAAAGCAAATTAAAAACAGTTCATTGCCAGGTGAAAGAAATGCGAGTTCTATGAGTTGTATTTTCATGGCTCAGAGTCTGAAGGACAAAGGAGTGAAATAGTCAGCTGGTTTATTAACCTGTTCACCCAGGGGGTTTTATCCTCAGACATGATCTCAGAGATGCAAATAAACAAATAAGGCCGACACTGACCTAAAATGTTCCTTATGTGGGTTTTTCCAATAACTATCATGGAACGAATAAAAGGAATGGAACTGTACGTGTTGCATTGTCCACCTTGGTTTATAATCGTATCTGTCAACCATCTTTTATCTGTAAGAGCAGCTTTTTACTATCACATAAAAGCTACACCTGATAGATGAAAAGAGTCTGACAAAGATGTTCAGTGTTTGCCTTTTAAGCTAATCTTAAAGGCTCGTACACACGCACGATGTGCGCACAGAGCAACGCCCCTGCTACCCGTGACGAATGGCCGTTTGGCCGAAAATCGGCCATGTGTATGCGTTTAGTCCGGGGTTGTTCCAGATAGATACACATGGACGATTTGCGGCTGAAACGTCTGTTCGGCGCGGGTAGCGGTCGGGGGTCATTGCTCGACTGCACATCTTGTGTGTGCACGAAACTTTAGAAACACATGGACAGCATCAACACAGCAGTTAAATAGTTACTATTGCCCCACACGTGATTCAAGAACCTCTCAGATTGTAAGTACTTCGCTGAAACCAGTACTTGTCAACTGCAACAATGTGAACACAGCATAAACCTCAGTATTCTCTATAGAATAAAGGGTAAAAGGCAAAATGAGATGTGACAAAGGATAAGTGTATCAGCCTGGAGAGACAACAGAAGTGACAAAACTTAAGCTGGACCACTTAGAACTGGCTTTTGACATGCTGTGGGGGGAATAGAGTAACAGTGGAGTGAATGTATAATGGCCCAGCGAGACAGTGATTGAAAGGACAGCTAACTGACCCCTAGAATGGGAGGGGCTAGGGGCATGGCCAATCAACATATACAGGTTGATGCACCGAGCGCCACGTGGAACATCGCTACATGGCGCTTTCCTATTCCAGCACTTTTAACGCTATTAGCTGTCATTTAAAGTCCTGCAATAAAATGCAGATTTCTGCATATACCATCCCTTGCGGTGGCTGCAAGGTTAACCTTTTCGTTAGCCGAGGAAGGAAGGAGTTTAAGTCACGCTCACCGATATAACATCAGTTAGTGTGACTTAAAGTCCAAAACAGGAGAGGTGCGCCTGTTGGTGCATGGCGCAGATACCGGTTTTGGAGTGGGTGAGAGCGGGGAACGGGAGGTTTTGAGCCACTGACTGTGTTTGTCCATGGCCCAGATAGGCTGGTATATTTGAAAAAATTTTAATAGCACAAGCACAATTTTATCAGCCAGGCAGGTGAAATATTTTTGAGGTGGCAACCCTACAGTGTGTTTATACAAAAGCTGTTATAACATGCTTCTGTTAGTAAGCTAATATGTAAACAGTATTAGCTTTTCATGTCTAGGAAATCTGCCCAACTGTCAGACTTTATTGATTAAAATGGAAACTCCCTATGTTATAGTCATGCTTTTTGCCCTCCCAAGGTGGCTCAAGAACCTTAAGCTGGGCACACACCATTGCAATAATTCGCTCCGACCAACCGACTTTACATTAGTTTGGATGGTCAGGCCGAATTATTGTATGGGTTCTTCTTGATGCCGACTGTTTGTCTGAATTGGACGAATGCATGATTGGACGTGTCTGAAAACCACGGCCAATTGTGCAGTCTTCTATATACCACACGCTTGGTCGTGGCTAACTGTTGGACGCTGCTTCTTTGTACCCAGCTTTAGATGTAGACCAAACTTTACCCCCACTTATGGCCCAGAAACTGAACATTTAAATAACGTGTAATTTGTCTTTCCAAGGGATTCCTAATCAGTCCAGACATCTCTGTGGTTACTGCTCCCTCCCTTAGCTCAGTCATGCTCAATTTGATTCACTGATAGTGAAAAGGGGAATGTTTACTGTAGAGAAATATATTTTATTGCTTTAATATACTGTATATACTTGAGTATAAACCGAGGTTTTCAGGCTTTAAAAAAAGCCTGAAAATCTTACCTCGGTATATACTCAAGTCAAACTTTCTCCTACCTTGTCCAGCGGCCGTGCGATCCGCATCCTCAGTGCGCATCCGGATGATGTCACTACCCGGCGCCTCTCACTTTGCGGCGCCGAGTAGTGACATCATCCTGAAGCACAGAGGATGAGGAGCGAACGGCCACTGGACAAGGTAGGAGAATACTACAGGGACACCAGAGCGAATATTTACAAATAAGAGTAAAACCTTCTTTATTTGTGCATACTGTATGCACAAATAAAGAAGGATTTACCCCTATTTGCAAGTATTTGCCACTTATGCAATAAAGCATGCTGGGAGTTGTAGTTTCCAAACATCTTAAGTGGCAAATACTAACCCCCTCGGTTTATACTCGAGTCAATATCTTTTTCTCCTTTTTTTAGCTAAATCTAGGTACCTCGGTTTATACTCGGGACGGTTGATACTCGAGTATATACGGTAATTGCATTTTGTTAAATTGCATTTAAAAAAAATTGCGTTTAACATTCTAGTTTTGATTGATAGTTTCTGGTCTATTGCTTAAAGGGCAAGTCCAGCCCTAAAATGAAAACTTGCATACAGGTGAATCACCCCCCAAAACCCTAAACGGTAATAGTTTAAAATCTGAAATATATAAAAGTCTAACCTGAAATCCTGCACAATGCCCTGTTTCTTGTTCTGTTTATTGGTGCGGTGGAGGTGGTACTTGTTTACCCTGTCTTTGGGGTGTATGTGTATTTATATTTTGTATTTTACTTACCTCTAGCACCGGTACGATAGTATTGATTTCTGACTCCCCTTCTGATATCTATACACCTTTTCGGAGTATGGTTTTTTCCATACTCTTATATTTGCAATGTCCTGTTTCCCCTGTTTCTGCTTCCTGGTTCTTCCAGTTATCAACTGTCAGTTATGGATTGGACAGTTGACATCACAGCCAATGACTGAATGTTAATCCCCTGTCTGCCTCTGCTCAGTACAGGTTTTTAAATTGCTCAGTGTCCATGAGGCATAGCAGTCATACAGGAATAAATTCATAGGACAAAGTAGGATATATCAACATATTTTAAAGAGGCCATTCTTTCTAAAAGATGTTCTTATGAGGGTGGAGTTCAAGGAAAAACATTTTAGGGTGGAGTTCTGCTATAAAATTAGCAATAAGGGAAAAAGGAAGTTTCATCTTTACTTGTTAAAAATTCATCAACCAAATGTCATTAGTGAGTCACAGCCTCCTTTATAACACATTGTTTACTTTGTTTGCATTGTGAGCTTGGTCAAGGTCCTGAAAATACACAAACATAGCTGACTCCATAGTATTTACTGCAAGTATTTAGTTGAACCATGAAAGATGGAAAAATCTTTGTGACATACAATAGATCCAGGTGTTGGTTTCCAGGTATGATTCAATAACCAAGTCATGGATTATTATGTTTCCTATGTTTGTAGTAATTGCACTGTTCACAATTTGTATTTCCTTGTGTACAACGACGCGCATAGCAATGTAATGTAGCTATATGCTTGATTCCTTCACAAAAATATTGTTCCAAACAATGTGTTAACTTGATTTGTTTGGTATAAAAATGTTAAAGGGCATGTCCAGCCCCAAACCTATAATTCCCCCCACTACTGGCCCCACTCTGTAGTGAATAAAAATCCTTGCCTTACATCCCAGCTCCAAATTGTTATCCATTAATCCCCCCCCCCATAGTCCCAAAAACTGCCCACCAGGAGGATAGCAGAGTCCATATGGGACTCTGCCTCTTGTCTCCCCTCCGGGAGAAGTTTAGCATGCGCACTGCAGCCATTCTCCGTCCCCCTCCCTCCCGTTTTGCGGTCCCCTAGTGTAATTTCCCTTTGCCAAATGATAGTTTACCTTCCCCCAGCCCCAACCGCTATAAATGATTTCTTAGAAAGTGCCTCGATAGTTACTTACCTTCCCTCTATCCTCCGGCGATCACAAACGCGGCTGCTGGTCCCGCCCCCTGCTTGCAGTTCTATGCAAGCAGAGGACCCGGGACTGTGCGGCGGAGGATAGAGGGAAGGTAAGTAACTATCGGGGCACTTTTTAACAAATCATTTATAGCGGTTGGGGCTGGGGGAAGGTAAACTATTATTTAGCAAAAAGTTAGGGAAATGGCTGGACATGCCCTTTAAAGCCAAATAGTTGCATTGGGGCTGCAGTTTGCCGTTGACTAGAGCAGGGATTCCAACTGGTAGCATTCAAGGGCCGGCTTTAACACTCTGAAAAGGACTACCCCAACTGCCCACACACAGGTCTCATTGCATAAACCCCACCATCTTTGGATCTGGGGCTGCATCTAGGGGCGGCTCTTCAGGGTTATTCAATAAAAGTTCTTATCGTTTAAAATGGTGCTAACTTTGCCCCAACCAATCAGATCTTATTTAACATTTAAGAGCTAACATTTGATTGGTTGGGGCAAAATTAGCACCATTTGATAAGAACTTGTATTACATCTCCCTGTATGACTCTAAAAAAGCACTGTGCCAACACACAGGTCTCATTGCATAAGCCCCACCATCTTTGGACCACTTATAATCCACATGTTGGTTAAGTCTGAACTAAATAGATTCCTTTTTTTTTTTTTTCCAACTATTGTCCCCTAAAATGACTGACCCATACCAGGCGTGATGCTTCTCTTGGCAGGCAGATCTGTCTGTGATGGAATTTTCTGCCTAAATCAACTGGCTTTATGAAAGACTAATCTTTGCAATCTGTCTTTTCACACTGCAGACATACCAATGGTCTCATAAAATATTCCTGGTCTACTCTGGTTTTAACAAGAATTAAAAATACCCCTGTCTTGCTTTGTGTGAGGTACACGGTGAGTTAAATAATTGACTGATTCATGGTAAACCTCTTACAATAAAATCACAGTGGACAGCCTAATTTGTCTGCACCCTAAAAAAAATTACACCCTACAGGGAAAATGTCAAGAAAGGACATTTTCCCCAGCCAAGGAATGCTTGGAGTTGTAGTTTAAAATATCTGGAAGGCCACTGGTTGGACATAAATCATATCAAAGCACCATACACCACCCTGCATCTTGACTATTCCATCCTTCAAGTTCAGACTGTTCAAAGGCATTTCCAGTACCTCCTTGTTTATGCAATAGATTGGTTCTCCTTGTGCCTGGAACAACATCCTGGCAATGAACCAGTGTCCGTGAGTATACCTGTGTTTAATTCATTACCAGCAC
The DNA here is from genome assembly GCA_019447015.1 of Hymenochirus boettgeri. Lineage (NCBI taxonomy): Eukaryota > Metazoa > Chordata > Amphibia > Anura > Pipidae > Hymenochirus > Hymenochirus boettgeri. Next base: position 42,681,318 of record CM033471.1, on the reverse strand, counting down.
TAATTAAACCTATCACATTTCTCCCCATCAACACAATACACATACAGGGTTATTCAATAAAAGTTCTTATCGTTTAAAATGGTGCTAATTTTGCCCCAACCAATCAGATGTTAGCTTTCAAATGTTAAATAATATCTGATTGGTTGGGGCAAAATTAGCACAATTTTAAACGATAAGAACTTTTATTGTATCTCCCTGATAATTCTTTAGCAGATACTTGGCACCACATTATACTTTTATGTAGACTTTATACCTTGTTCAACAATGTGCAAAATAACCATCAAACCGATTAATACCGATTAAAAATGGACACTGCAATGCAAAATTAATGAAAAGTTAATCCACATCTGGGGGACATTAAAGGACAACTAAAGCCTCAGCACAACATTGAATAAGAAGGCAGGTCTCCTTGATACAAAAACAGTAATCAGTGTCTCACCTCTCATTTTAATATGGTTGTTGAGAAATTTAATTTTCTAACATGAGGTGTGTGTCTTGTTTCCCTGTGTTCCAGTATCTCAGTGTGGTCACTGACCATTATGTTCTTTACACATGCTCAGTCCTAAGATACTGCAGGAACTTGTTACAGTTGGTCACACCCACTAGTAACCTCTACCCAATCCTTTTACAGGGCAGAATAGGCAAGGGAGGTCAGGGGTGTGGCCAGTTACTGTACATACACCGTTATTTCATACAGATCTTCAAGTGGTAACATTTACTTTAATGCTAGTTAATACAGTTTATTTGTGTTTTTAGAGGTTGTATGATCAGATTCTGGAGTTTAAAAATTTGGGTTTAGTTCTCCTTTAACCGAGGGTGAATCGGCTTTCCATATTAAAAACTGCTTTATTGTTACGCCAGATATGTTATTGCTACAATTCTCACTTAAAACCAATGCAATCACAATATTAAATCCCTGTAGCTGCAAATCATTTAGCATGTCTTCAAATGGTAAAACAGTGTTAAAACACTTGGGGATATTTTCATAGAGCTTTAAGATGTTTCTAATGTTAAATAGAAAAGGATGTGTATCCCATTCCCATTTAATTGAGGTTAAATAAAGACATGTGTCCATCAAGTACAACCTTTACACACCCTTTTTTAACCCTACTTAACAAAGAAGGCAAAGAAACCCAGCTAAAAAAGGAAAATATTCCTTTCTGAATTCAAATGGCAATCGGAAAGTATCCCTGGATCTAACAGAACTGCAATATATATATTAATACCAGTAATTCTCAATTATATATAGTATCCCCTACCAACCAGAACTCCTGCTCATAGACTGGGGGGAATTGTTTCTAGGTAAAGATACAGAGCAGATGTGGACCACTTTTAAAGGGATATTAAACTATTACATTTCTAAATCTGTACCTTTAGGGAACAAGTGTAAAAAAATTAGGTCCACTCCTGCATGGCTTAATGCTCAGGTAAAAAGGGAAATAGAAAAAAAGAAAAAGGCTTTTAAAATTTTGAAAACAGGGAACAGAACAGGCTTACAGAGAGTACAAAGGCTGTAATAAAGAGTGCAAGAAAGCAATTAAACTAGCTAAAATAGAAAATGAAATACAGATTGCTGAACAAAGCAAGTCCAACCCCAAAACGTTTTTTAAGTATATAAATGGTAAAAAGATGAGGACTGAGAATGTAGGACCGTTAAATAATGGGGCTGGGGTGGTTGTAGAGGATGCCGAAAAGGCTAATCTGCTAAACCGTTTTTTTAAATCGGTTTTTACTGTTGAGAATCCTTGTCCTTACAGCAGGGATTGTAATAATATGCAGGGAAGAAATGAAGAGTATTCACATTGGCTAACAGAGGATATGGTACGGAAACAATTAGACAAAGTTAATATCAATAAAGCCCCAGGACCAGATGGATTGCATCCTCAGATTTTAAAAGAGCTTACCGTATATACTCGAGTATAAGCCGACTCGAGTATAAGCCGAGGGTACCCATTTTTGCCTCCAAAATGGGTAACCCATGATTGACTCGAGTATAAGCCGATAGTTGCCTAATACATTCCACTGTAGATGTTTGGAAACTACAACTCCCAGCAAGCTTTCGTTGCTGGGAGTTGTAGTTTCCAAACACCTATAGTAGAAAGTTATTGGGTGCTACTGTATGGCCACCCTAGAGCCCCCCCAGTTCACTTACCGTACCTGGCAGTCTTCAGTTTCATCTCTCCAGTCTTCAGTCTTCATCTCTTCAGTCTTCATCTCTCCAGTCTTCATCTGTCCAGTCTTCATCGTTCAGTCTTCAGCTCTCCGCCGGTCTCAGTCTTCAGTCTTCAGCTCTCCGCCGGCTGCCGCTCGATCTGTTGCAGTTGCCAGTAGTTCTTCGCGGCTGCGCGATGACGTCATCCCGCCGGCGTGCGCGATGACATCATCGCGCACCGCGAGAACTACTGGGAACTGCCGGGCTTTCCTTCCTGAATCGCGGCTGCAACTGGAATCAGGTAAGTTTTTGCTTGACTCGAGTATAAGCCGAGTCAAGGTTTTAGGTTGATTTTTAAACTAAAAACCTCGGCTTATACTCGAGTATATACGGTAATTCAGTTCTATCTAGACCACTGTTTCTCATCTTTTCAGATTCGCTTTGGTCTGGGGATGTGCCGCTGGATTGGAAAAAAGCCAATGTAATACCAATATTCAAAAAAGGTAGTCGTTCACAGCCTGGTAACTATAGACCTGTAACCCTATCAGTGGTAGGGAAGGTGCTTGAAACTTTGTTACGGGATCATATCCTTGACTTTGTCTCCAGAGCTTATCTTATTAGTAGTAGTCAGCATGGTTTTATGAGAAATAGATCAAGCCAGACAAATTTAATTGGTTTTTATGAAGAAGCGAGTAAGAAGTTAGATTCAGGCACAGCAGTGGATATGGTATACCGTACTTGTATTTTGCAAAAGCTTTTGATACTGTGCCACATAAGCGACTAATGTATAAACTGAGGACTGTTGGCCTTGAAGAAAACATTTGTTCATGGATAGAGAACTGGTTATTAGATCGCAAACAGAGAGTGGTGGTAAATGGAGCTACATCTATGTGGGCTAAAGTTCTAAGCGGAGTGCTCAGGGTTATGCAGAGCTTTGGAAACTTTAAATGATGTGCAAGTGCTGCAAGCAGACCTAGATAGATTAGCAAAATGGGCAGCAGAATGGCAGATGGGATTCAATGTTGATAAATGTAAGGTGATGCATTTAGGATTTAATAATCCCTGTGCCACCTACACCATAAATAACTCTGTGTTAAGTGCATCTGTAATGGAAAAGGATTTGGGTTTCTGATAACAGACTTCGCTATAGCAAACAATGCCATGTAGCAAGATATTGTCTTGTATAAAGAGGGGAATGGATTCAAGGGCTAAAAATATTATTCTCCCTCTTTACAAGGCACTGGTAAGGCCTCATTTGGAATATGCGGTGCAGTTTTGGAATCTCATATACAAAAGGAACATCTTGGAAATTGAAGCAGTTCAGAGAAGGGCAACTAAATTAATAAGGGGAATGGAGGGGCTTGAATATGCAGGCAGATTAGACAAGTTAGGGCTGTTTACATTGGAGAAGCGACACTTGCGTGGGGACATGATAACCTTATACAAATATATTAATGGGCCATACAATGAACTCTCTGGGGAATTGTTTACTAATAGGTCATATCAGAGGACTCGTGGACATCATTTAAGGTTGAAGAAAAGTTAGGGAAGGTTTCTTTACAGTGAGAACGGGGTGTGAAACTGTGGAACTGTCTCCAGCAGAAGTGGTAATGGCCAGTTCATTCAATAGCTTTAAAAAAGGCCTGCATAAGTTTCTAAAACTAAAAAATATTGAGAATTACTGGTATTAATGCATATAGATCTGGTTGATCCAGGGATACTTTCCGATTGCCGTTTGGAGTCAGGAAGGAATTTTTCCCCCCTTTTTAGCTGGGTTTTTTTTTTGCCTTTTTCTGTAACAACTGTTCGGTAGGGTTAAAAAAAAAAAAAAAAAAGGGTGAATAGGTTGGACTTGATGGACGTATGTCTTTATTTAACCTTAATTACTATGTTACTATGTTACAGTATATGTATTAGTACCAGTAATTTTCAATATTATATAGTATCCCCATACCAACCAGAACTACAGTATAAGTATTAGTACCAGCAGTTCTCAATATTATATAGTATCCCTTTACCAACCAGAACTACAGTATATGTATTATAGCAGTAATTCTCAATATTAATAGTATCCCGTACCAACCAGAAACTACAGTATATGTATTAGTACCAGTAATTCTCAATATTGTATAGTATCCCTGTACAAATCAGAACTACAGTATATGTATATATATGTAGCACTTTATACACAATATTGTTTATTCTGTCAGTAAAGTATTTAAATGCATAAACTGTACATGAGCTGTGCACACCTACCCATCATTTTTGTATGAAAGGAACTGGTAAACTAATTTTTTACCTGATGAACTACATGTCCCAAGAGGCTCTGCAACAGGAAGTCTATGAAGAAAGCCAATTGGGAGTAATCTCAGGCAAGACAGGAAAAGGAGGGCATTCCAGTTTGTACTGTTCAGGAGGAGAGCTGCCACATGTTGCAGAGGCTTTTGTGCAGGCCTTGATCTTCTGAACTGGATGAGGTGCTTGGCAGACTACCTGTAGTGCATGCTGTGGATCTGGAGCCTGGTGTCCTTTGAATATCAGTAGGTGACTTTGGATTTTGTGGGGAACAGGCCACTAGTTCAAGGTGATCACCCATCATGATCAATCGGCGTCAGACTGTGCACCCTTACCAGAGGAAACCCCTTGTGTAATCAACCAGTTATTCTCTAATTAAAGTACCGTCCTGTTATACTGGCTTGCAGTGGGGACATCCAAAGGAGATACTATTTTATCACTACTAACAGTAAACTTAACAAAGCAAGTTTAAAACCTGCTAAGGATAAATTACAGACTGCAGGATTATATAAGTTTATCGCAACAGTTACCCACTCTGCTCATTTGGAATATAAGAGTGACAGATAACTTACTATATCCATCAGAACTGTGCTCTCCAACACAACAGTTAAAATACTTGCAGTTAATATATTTTACAAAATAGGTTTGTATACAAACAAACTGTAACTTGAATATTAAGATATGTATATTAAGGTAACAAAGTTTGGATAATTGTTCATTGTTGCTGTCATTGTATATGTTTTTCTGCCAGATTCAAAAATTAAATCTGGACCTTTGGTTGCTATCTTGTGCTGGTGTCTATTAACTGGGATCATAGGGTGTCACTGGGGCAACACAGTATACCTGCAACTAATAATCTTGAGCCACCACCCAAGGGTGGGCTACATTTGGGGCTCGTCTGGGATGCTATACCCTGCCCACTAGCAGTGACCCCGCCACTTCCTCCTCACAAAAATAAAGTTATAGGAAAGAAGTTCAGAAAAACAATTATGGACCCACCGTCAGTCACGGTATGGTGCCATACCCTAAACCTTAACCCTGCACAATGCCTGGCATTGATTCTTCCAACAGAGGATCTCAACATTAGACAGATTTATCAGTTAATGGATGAATTCATCCCCAAGGGCCGTTGTTTTATAAGAGGCAGAAAGAGTGATGTGATCACTACAAATATTTGCTAGAGTGGGATTCTCCAGTCACAAGTCTAGATGTTCCCTCTATCATAGAGTTCGGTAAAGAGGGTCACAAAGCCCAACTAGTTCTTCCAAGGTGTGGGCCATCTACAGAGTGTCCGTAGAATCACAAGAGGCAAAGCTACCCTCAAATTCCAAGTTGCCGGGCCTGATTTCATCACTGCTCTGGGCAGCTAGTGGAGAAGTGCACCAAGTACAGTTCACCCTACTGGATTTGGCTATCGTAAAATACGGTTCTTCTCAGGATTGAACCTGTACCTAGGAGAAGATGACTATGAATCCTGGATGGAACAGGCAATGCAAGCTTTAGATGAATGGGACATTCCTGAATCTCATAAAAAGCAAAGACTATATGAGAGTTTGAGGGGAGCAGCAGCAGATACAGTTCGCAATTTAAAGTTAAGCAAACAAGATTGCACTGCGTATAACTACCTAGAGCCTTGCAAGATGTGTTTGGTAGAACTGAGAAAGCAGCTGATCTACTTTACAGTTCGAACATACCTACCAGGACCTGGAGAAAAACTGTCTGATTATATACGTCGTTTAGATAAGATACTCCACCAGATATTGTTAAAAAAAGGGTGGATCCCAAAAGGGTGGACAGGTAAGAGTGAATCAAATTTTGCAGGGAGCTCAACCCCTTGACCCTATTATGCTAAAGCTCCGAATGAAGGGGGAGGGTGAAACGCTTATGTACAATCAGCTAATAAAAGAAGTCAGAGAAGAGGGAAGCTAGATTAGAGGAAAAAGGGGCTACTGGAAGTGCCAGCTCTGGTCATACAGTCACAGTTGGTGCTGTACATCCCAGGAACCCAGCCAGGAGATTGCTCAGATAAGGGGAGCAGGTGGAAATGTTTAACGGAGTTGGTGACACAATTGTCTCAAACCCGGTTGTCTACTTAGAAGAGATAGATCTATGTTTAATTCAACTGCTACAAAGAGAACTGCTGCCACCCCAGCACCAATTCAGAAAAACCCAGTGATATGCTACAAGTTTGGCGATGTAGGGCACTACAGAATTCGTTGTGAGAATCAACCAAACACGAGAGAGTAATTGAAAATATCCCAACAACTGAATGCTGAGAAGAAAAAAGGCAAAGGGAAACTCCAGAGGCCCCCGTGAAGGAGCAGCGTGTGTGCCTGACAGTAAACGCTCCAAAGGGACCCATAGGGGTGCACAAAATAAGCTAGGCAGAGCCAGAAGCCAAGAAGATGATGCATCACAAGTTAAAAACCATTTATCCCCAGATTTTACAAAAGGGCAGAAGTATGAAGCTTTCATACACCAGGGTTGTTAATGCCAGAAAAGTATACTCTGGAGATTTAAAGAATGCCCCTTCATGCAATAGAGCAAGCTAAACGAGACAGAACACAGTTGTATTCAAAGACAAAGCTTCCTAAATGGTCTTGTAGGGCCACCCCCAGTTGTGCCTATACAAGTTGAAGGCATCTATCTACAGCACTACTAGATACAGGAGCCCAGGTTACACTCCTGTATCGAGATTTTTACCAGAAATATCTGGCACATCTACCTTTAGAAAAGTTGACACAGTTGAAATATGGGGTCTCAGCAATACCAAATTCCCTATGATGGGTACATCACGGTAAGTTAGAGTTTTCACCTAAGTGACAGGATCCAAAGAGGTATTTGAGGCACTGGCTGTAGTAGCCCCAGACCTCCCGGAGCAAGAATCTGTGGTGATAGGAACAAATACTGGACCTGGAGGCGAATGTTTAACCCCTCATCTAGGATTGAAGGATAAACAGAAAAATCTCCATTCATCCTTTGCTGCAGCCAGTCCTTGCCTCTCTAGCACAACAGACCGAAATTCTCCAGAGGAAATTGGAAATGGTTGGTTCCTACAGACAAAAGAACGTTTGATACCCCCTGGAAAAATAACTTGTATGAAGGCCAGGGTAAAAAATTGCTGTAAAAATGCTGAAAAACATTTGATGATTGAAAGTGGACCAGGGGTCGGTCCCTTCTGGTGTGGAACTGATTCCTGAAACATTACCTATAGACTGTCTTAAGCATAATCAGGTTAATGTGACAATTGGTTAAAAAATACTAGCAGTAAGCCTCAATTTACTCCCGCATTCACATTAGGAAAGTCTATCAGCAATCCTGTTCCGGCAGCTAACATGGTAAGAGACAAAGTAGAGAAGCCACAAATCACATGCTGAACTGTATAACCTCAACAACCCTTATTTCCCATGAATGGGAATCGTTATGTAATCACTTGAAAGCTTACAACCATATTTTTCCACCAGTGATGTGAAATGGGATGCTCCACGACCCCCAGCATACTATCCGTCTTAGAGAAGACAAACCTTTTCGGGAAAGATCCCGCCGTATTGCTCCAGGTGACTTAGAGGATCTTCGGAAACACCTGGAGGAGCTCAAAAACGCTGGAATCATTAAAGAATCCCGAAGTCCTATGCATCCCCAATAGTGGTGGTACGCAAGAAGAATGGGTCAATCCGAATGTGTGTGGATTATCGCACCCTGAATCAGCGCAAATCCAGACCAATATACCACTCCCAGAGTTGATGATGTCCTTAACGTTTGGTGGGGAGTAATTGGTTTAGCGTGTTGGACTTGCGAAGTGGATACTATCAGATCCCTATGCACCCAGAGGATAAGGAAAAAACGCATTATATGTCCTTAGGGTTTATGAATTAATAGGATGCCCCAAGGCCTCTGTGGAGCCCCAGCCACATTTCAACGCCTCATGGAGCGTACAGTAGGTGATATGCATCTACTTGAAGTATGGTGTATCTTGATGACCGATAGTCTTTGGAAAGACACTGGAAGAACATGAAGAGAGATTGCTGAAGGTATGATCGGTTAGAGAAAGAAGGCCTTAAGTTGTCTCCAGAAAAGTGTCAATTCTGTCAGCCATCGGTTAGTGTATGTGGGCCCATATCGTCTCATCACAAGGTTATAGCTACTGACCCAAGCAAAATCGAAGCTGTTTCTTCTGGCCAAAGCCCAGAACGGTCACAGAACTTCGATCGTTCCTGGGATTTGTGGGTATTATAGGAGGTTGTAAAAGGATTTTCTAAGTAGCTCGACCTCTGAACCAGCTACTTCAGATGACTCTGATGTAGGAGAATCAGATGATAACCTTCCGACTAAGATGTCTATGAGCCCAGAGATGGGCCAGAGAGTCTATAGAATACAGATGGTCTAAGGAATGTGACCAAGCTTTTGACCCTACTAAGATATGTCTCACTCATGCACCGGTACTAGCCTATGCAGATACAACTAAGCCTTACACTGCACATTGATGCCAGCAGAGAAGGTCTTGGTGGGGTCTTATATCAAGAACACAAACATGAGTTAAGGCCAGTAGCTTACATCAGCAGAAGCCTTTCCCCATCGGAAAAAAAAAATTACCCTGCTCACAAACTTGAATTCCTTGCTCTTAAATGGTCAGTGGTAGATAAATTGCATGATTACCTATATGGTGCAGAGTTTGAAGTGCAGACCGACAACAACCCAATGACTTATGTATTGACTACTGCAAAACTGGATGCTACTGGACATAGATGGCTAGCTGCATTAGCACAAATAAGTTTAGTCTAAGATACCGTCCAGGCCAAAATAATAGGGGATGCTGATGGACTGTCCAGAAGGCCTCATGGAGAATTACATCCAGATGATGAATGGATTGAGATTCCAGCTCCTGGGGTGAGAACAAGTGTCAAGGGTAACTTGGAGACTTCAAAAGGAAGTTGGCAGAGGAAATTGGTACAATTGCGGAAGGTATTCCCCCGCTTTACGTAATGTTACTTCTGTTGAAACATCAACCATGCCATATTTTAGCAAAGGAGACCTCAAGAGAGATCAAAGTGAGGATCCTCTCTGCCGGCTGGCTGTGGAGGCCTGAGGGAAGCAGCACACAGAGTACTCCGTAGTAGTGTGCATCCATTAGCAAGGCTGCTTCTTAAGAGTGGGATCGACTGCACTTACGCCATGGTTTAGTGTACAGAAGAGCCCCAAGTGCAACAAACACAGAGAAATGGCAATTGATGCTACCACTGAAAACACAAAGAAACTGTCCTCACTGCTTTGCATGATGAGCATGGTCATTTGGGTTATGAAAAAACTCTAGGACTTGTGAGGGACCGGTTTTACTGGCCATGTATGAAGCAAGATGTAGAGGATTACTGCCATTCCTGTCTTAGATGTATACAAAGAAAGAAATTGCCAACAAGGGCTGCTCCCCTAGGCCACATGGAGAGTCAGGCCCTATGGATTTGGTGCATTGACTTTCTGTCTATGAATCAGATGAGGCTGGCATCAGCAATGTATTGGTGGTGACAGACCATTTTACCAGGTATGCTCAAGCATTTCCCACCCGGGATCAGCGAGCAATTACAGTTGCTAAAGTCTAGTGGAGCGTTTTTTTATAATTATGTTTCCCTAAAAGAGTTCATTTGATCAAGGTAGAGATTTTGAAAGCAAGCTAATACATGACCTTTTAGCAATGCTAGGAGTCCAGAAATCCAGAACTACCCCATAACCAACCACAGGTGACCCTACACCTGAACGTTTCAATAGGACTCTGCTTGACATGTTGGGTACTCTGCCAATGAAAAAAAAACCCACTGGAGTAGCTATATTTCTACAGTTATTCACGCCTACAATAGCACAAAAAGAATGATGCCCCTGGATACTCACCCTACTTCTTATGTTCGGACGTGAAGCTAGATTACCAATTGATCTGGCTTTTGGGGTCACAGCTGATGATACCCCAGTCAAATCACAAAGCTATGTAGAGAGATTGCAAACAAGCCTACAGCAATCCTACAAAATGGCTCAAAGAGCAGCGGGGAAGAAAAATTTGCAAAATAAATCTCGATATGTAAAAAAGTGAAACTTCATGATTACAGAGGAGATCGTTTCCTTTTGAAGAAACCGGGGAGTCCCAGGAAAAACATAAGCTAAGTGATAGGTGGGGATCACAAATATATATAGTTTGCTCCCAGCTACCAAACTTCCAGTATACCAACTTTTCCAGAAGGGAGAGATGGTCCTATAAAGACCTGGCACAGAAATCACATCATGCCTTTGGAAGTGTATGGGCTACCAAACATAAAAACAGCCAATGAGTCAATGCCATTCTAAACCACGGAGGTCCAGGAGGGCTACAAAGGCAAATACTTCAACCCCTAATCTATAGATCCTGATGAGCCAGTGAAGACGAAAATGAAGATGGCTGGGGGTTAGATTATATTTTTTCAGATTGTGCATCAAAGGGAGCTATTCCTGAGACTGCTAGTGACCCGAATGGCCGATGCAGCTGAATTTGTTCCAATACAACAGAGTTATTAGAAGAAAACTTTAGAGGGCACAATATTCTCACAGCCACTGGAGAATGAACCTTTCATTCCCACAGTGATGGAACCTATTGTTGCACCACCTATAAATGATTCTAGTTCAGATAATCAAATTGAAACCATCTCTTCAGAAAACAAGCCAAATATAAGAGACTGTAATGATACGCCAATTAGTTAACATGAGAGAGCCCAGGGAAATAAGACCCCCTCAAAGATTGACCTAATTTTGGGGCAAAAGCATGAGTGAAGAGACTGTTCTAGCATCCCATAGATTGGTTCGTGTCACCCACAATTCTTTAGTCACAGAACAAAACCCTGTGACACCCTGACCCAGGCTCATATGTGTAATGTACCTACCAAGTGTAAAATTAGTATATGACGTATATTTTATAATATCTATGTATTTGAAACTGTTACTGCTATGCTAGTCTTGCGAGGGTCAAGAGTTCAGTGGGGGAGAGTGTAGCACTTTAACACAATTTGTTATTCTGTCAGTAAAGTATTTAAATGCATAAACTGTACATGAGCTGTGCACACCTACCCATCATTTATTGTATGAAAGGAACTGGTAAACTAATTTTTACCTGATGAACTACATGTCCCAAGAGGCTCTGCAACAGGAAGTCTATGAAGAAAGCCAATTGGGAGTAATCTCAGGCAAGACAGGAAAAGGAGGGCATTCCAGTTGGTTACTGTTCAGAGGAGAGCTGCCACATGTTGCAGAGGCTTTTGTGCAGGCCTTGATCTATTCTGAACTGGATGAGGTGCTTGCAGAACTTCACCTGTGAGTGCATGCTGTGGATTGGAGCCTGGTGTCCTTTGAATATCAGTAAGGTGACTTTGGATTTTGTGGGGGAAACAGGCCACTAGTTCAAGGTGATCACCCATCACTGATCAATCTGACTGTCAGGACTGTGCACCCTTACCAGAGGAAACCCCTGTGTAATCAACCAGTTATTCCTCTAATTAAAGTACCCTGTCTATACTGGCTTGCAGTGGGACATCCAAAGGAGATACTATTTTATCACTACTAACAGTAAACTTAACAAAGCAAGTTTAAACCTGCTAAGGATAAATTACAGACTGCAGGATTATATTAAGTTTATCTGCAACAGTTACCCACTCTGCTCATTTGGAATATAAGAGTGACAGATAACTTCTACTATTCCATCAGAACTGTGCTCTCAACACAACGAGTTAAAATACTGCAGTTAATATATTTTACAAAAATAGGTTGTATACAAACAAACTGTAACTGAATATTAAGGTATGTATATTAAGGTAACAAATTGCATAATTGTTCATTGTTGCTGTCATGTATTATGTTTTTTCTGCCAGATTCAGAAAATTAAATCTGGACCTTTGGTTGCTATCTTTGGTTCTGGTGTCTATTAACTGGGATCAAGGGGTGTCACTGGGGCAACACAGTATACTGCAACTAATAATCTTGAGCCACACCAAGGTGGGCTACATATAATATTGAGAATACTGGTTAATAACATATACTGTAGTTCTGATTTGTACAGGGTACTATACAATTGAGAATTACTGGTACTAATACATATACTGTAGTTCTGGTAGGTACAGAGATACTATATAATATTGAGAATTACTGGTATATAGTATCTCTGTACCTACCAGATCTACAGTATATGTATTAATACCAGTAATTCTCAATATTATATAGTATCCCTGTCCTACAGATTACAGTAATGTATTAATACCAGTAATTCTCAATATAATAGTATCCCTTACCTACCAGATCTACATATATGTATTAATACCAGTAATTCTCCAATATTCTATAGTTTTAGAAACGTATCCAGCCAACTTTTAAAGGTATTCAATGAACTTGGCATTACCACATCTGCTGGAAGACCGTTCCACAGTTTCACCTTTCTCACTGTAAAGAAACCTTTCCTAACCTGAAGATGAAGCTTCATTTTTTCTAATCTTAAAGGATGTCCACATGTCCTCTGATATGACATATTGGTGAACAATGCACCAGAGAGTTTATTGTATGGTCCATTAATATATTTGTATATATAAGTGATCATATCCACACTCAAATGTCACTTTTCCAATGTAAACAGACCTAACTTGTCTAATCTGCCTGCATAGTTAAGTCCCTCCATTCCCCTTATTATTTTAGTTGCCCTTCTCTGAACTGCTTCCATTCCCAAGATGTCCCTTTTGTATATTGGATTCCAAAACTGCACCACATATTCCAAGTGTGGCCTTACCAGTGCCTTGTAAAGAGGGAGTATAATATTTTCTCTCTTGAATCTATTCCCCTCTTTATACAAGACAATATCTTGCTATTTCTAGCCATAGCTGTCTGGCATTGCTTGTTATCTACCAGAACCCCAAATCTTTTTCCGTTAGAGATTCACTTAACACCGAAATATCTATGGTGTAGGTGGCACAAGGATTGTAAAACTCATTTGGCAGTTCATTCTGAATCCACTTTAAATTACTATCACTTTAATGCCAGTAGCTCACGTTTTTTTCATTACTAAGCAGCCTTGGTTCCTTGCACTAGGGGCTCTCCCCTCTCCCGATGGGTTGGACAGCATTTATTGTTTGGTAATTGATTCCTCTCACTGGTAATGGTGACATTGAACATATTGAATTCTCAGAAACACTGTCCATGCTCTCCCATTTCATTAGGTGTTTCCTATGGAATATCAGTTCTTCTTTTGTATATACACATACATATGTTAATAGCATGCCTTTATTTAGGCTGGTGTCTGCATCAAATGTGGCAATCACCACCAGACACAATCAACAGGTTGCTAAATGGCCTAACGATACCTTCGCCAGAAAGGAACAGAACTTATTAAATATCTGTTACAAATCCATGTAATAAACTAGGAAAAATAGCAGTTGGGTTTGCAGGCAGATAACTGACAAGTCACCTTTTTTTTTGTTTTAAGGATGGACATTTCCTTTAAGCCTACCAATTCTCCTGCTTTAGGGCTAGGCCACACTAATGCAAACGTTTGCGCTTAAGATTGCACGTGCAATTTTCCAATTGTATTGAAATTGCAGCAGTGTGTTGTTATTCGCACATTTGTTGGCGATTTGGTAACACGTGCGAGCTGCTTTTTTTTTGCGCAATCGCATGCGTTTCCATAATGAAAATGGACAAATTGCAAGTGCAAACATAGGAAAATCGCACCGGAATCGCATTCCAAGGGAGTGGCAGTGTGGCGAGTATATTAAGATCCAATTTGCGCTTTTGGTGGGGTGATTGGTTTGCTAGTTCAGTGCACCTGAAGGTGCAAGCCCAATAGTAACCAGTGGTATTTTGAAAGACTTATTGTGTCATTTTTTCCTCAACAGGTCATTCTGCAAACAGAGAGCAGCTATTGAAAAGGAATACGGACAGGTACGTTACTGGCCAGTGATTTAATGTGTTACATGTATTACCTAGTCGAGAAAGTAATTATTCCTGGATTTTCACACTATTCTGTAGTATTTTCATGCACCTGTATAAATAAATATTTACTATATTTCAATTTTACAAAGAGACAATAAATATTTTTATATTTCTTATATTAGATGCAGAGTACTCAGTACAATCGGTACTATTGCTGTTTGGGTTTTTTTACAAATATTTTTCTAGTATTTTTTTTTTTTTATAAATATTTGTAGCATTTCTTTTTTAACACTGTAAAAACTCCCCTCCCATAGCCTACCGGTACTCCTCTGAAATGGTGTTTGTAGCTCCGCCCCCACTAGATTGTGCAAACCTCCACCATCTTGTTGTGTCGGGTTAGTTTGTAGCTGTGTGTGACTTCTCCCCTAGGCCAGCTAGCTTGTGCTGCCCTCCCTTGACATCTATCTAAAATATACAGCAAGAGAGTGTTATGCCAGCCATTAGTTAAAAACCTCCCACAAAAGTTTCTACTATTGGCTTGGCATACCTCCCAACTTCTAATTGCTGCAAAAGTGTTACAATTATGCCTCCAAAATCACTCCCACAAATGCCATGACCACGCACACAAACATCACGGCAATGCCCACATCATGGTTACCCGAGACCCTTCAAACCTTGACAGTCCCAGGGGAAAAGGGACTGTTGTAAGGTATCGTATAATGCAGTTTAAGTGGGATTGGGACCTCATGTCTACAGGCCAGGCTTGTCCTATGGTTAATTAAATGGTAGACAGTGCAATATATGTTTCCCATTACATACATGACCACATTGGGAGCCAGGGGGAGTAATGTGCTACTGTGTTCTCCTAACAGGTTATGGTTAAATAAAAGCCTACAGTCTTTCCTTTAAAATGAGCCCTGAATCACATCTATGGCTGCAGTATATGAGAAATTATATTTCTCATAAATGTTCGAGTGATGAATGTTCGAATTTTCTGCTTCCAGTTGGTTGAGTGACATTACCTGACCTCTGCTCCTCTTCTCTGCCCTGGGGAGAAGCTTGCACAGTTAATGCTGGGGAAAACAAGAAGTACCTGCACAGACATAGAAAAAAAAATTGGCAGTTCAGAAGAGGGGCCTATTAATGCAGACAGAGACTGGTCACATAACTACAAGCAGGTCACATGGCAGAAAGAAATATTGCTGAAGAGATTTGATTTAAGGTTAAATTTGAAGGTACAATGAAAGTTTTTTTTTATATAACCCTAACTAGTTTGGGAAAATTAGAGACTACGGTTACCCTATTAGGATCACTCTCCCTGCCTATAGATTCTGTTAAAGTGAGCACTGCATCTCTAGAACATAAATAGGCATAGTATTTACCATATACAATATTTATATTTATAAATATAGTTCAGACCAAATTAAATAATCTACTATATGTGATTATAGCAAAATAAATTATTTACCATGTACCAGTGTAATAAATAACTTTTCACCATAAAGGGCTGTAACAGTGAGGTACAAGGCAGGTCCAATCACTGCTTTCCTTCTCCCTACATTAGGAGGTGACAGTGTAACCAGTTGGGAGATTAGTTACTTTTGTTTTTCGATACCTTAGGCCAGGGGTGCCCCACCCAGCCAACACTGGGGCCACATTAGCGTCACTGAGCACAGTGAGCGGGCCTCGGGGAGAAGCTCCGCCCCCAGCCCGCCCTGTTACACCCCCGGAATGCTCCCGTCCCTTTCCACGCCCATTCGTGGCTCCGTGCGGGCTGTGAAAAAATGCGCACGTTCCGTGCATCACTGCCTTAGGCAGGTTCATTCTTTACCGGTTGTTACATTTTATCTCTCTGCTTTTTCTTAGCTAGCTGCCCAAATTTAAGAGATACATTAGCTCTCTGTTATCAATGCAGTAAGCATTTCAGGTTTTAGCTAAGGGGAAGAACTTCAGATACACCGCCCCTATAGACCCTGGCACCCTAGTTGGCCATGTCTGAAATCTGGCCCTGGTCATCGTGCTGCAGAGTTTAATGATTCTGACACTAATCTTAACTTATGCATAGAAGAAACTACTACTTGCTCTGAGTTTCCTTTTCAATAAATGTCAACTGACATAAACAATGGTAAGTGGATAATTACCACCTTCATCAGAATCTCTTACATTTTATTATGGCTTGAGTTAATGACTAGAAAACCTAGCCAAGTGGAATAACAGCCATGTATGGGCTTCTATAAGAAACAGGTTCCATAAGTTGTCAGAGTACCGGAAACAATAGTTGAATGACACATTCTATTAATTCAGTTGAAAAGTGAACTATTCCTTTAATGTATTGATAGAATAAAGAGATGTTAAAGGGCATCTATACTGAAAAAAAAGTTGTTTTAAATTAATCATTAATAGAAACTTTAATTCTTCCCAACCACCACTGGGCCATTATTTTGTCGACCTGCCCCCTCTTTCTTCAGATATCCAATTTAAAACTTCTCAAATTTCAGTTGTCAAGCAAGTGACTTGCTGTCATAAACCATTCTTCTGTGAGTAGTTCTGCTGTAGCTGGAACGGTGACAGAGTTTTGACAGTTGGAATTCTGCATGCTGTGTGCAGTTGGTTTGTGGGGAAAAAGGTCAGATAAAAGGGGGGGGGGTTAAAATAGGGGGGATACTGTTACTGAGCGTGCTGGATTGAAGGCATGCAGCAACACACACACCTCAGAGTAGGTGCTACTTACACGTATTGATTTATCGATTAAGATAAGGAAAAGTAATTTTTCAGTATAGTGTCCCTTTAAGGAGCTATGCCTTACGTCCCATTCTTCAATCAATATCTCAGGACCCAGGGACAAAGATAGCAGAAACTTAACTTTCATATGATCTGACAGGTTCCAACTGTTTCCTGGTTCTAATCAACTATAGCGTGCATGCATGATAATGTGCGCTACAGTTGGTTAGAGCCAGGAAGCGGTCAGGAATTTCAGTGCTGCTGCAGTGGATCACAGGCAAAGGTAAATTCTGCTATCTTCGTCCCTGAGATATTGATTGATAAATGGGAAGGTAAAGGCATAGCTCCTTAACCTCCCAGTCCTCAATCAATACATTAAAGCAATATTTCACTTTTCAACTGAACTTTTCCTTTAAGATGCTTCAGGCAAGACAGTGGTATTAATAGCACTTTGCTCTTACATTGCTCATACCTGTGTGTTTTGCTGTTTATGATTTACATAATATGGTTGATTTTAGCAAAGACACTTCTTAGCTGTTTCCTCATTTTAATATACTTGAAGGAAGTTACCAACTGCTTGGTTTAGTCAACTTTCATTGAACAATGTGACTAGTGTCTGCTAGAAGCATTAAGTAAGTGGGTCTCTGAATGTTTCAAGTGTGACTTTGAGGCTTAAACGAATAAAAGCAAATTTTAGTCACGTTGATACTATTATTTGTTCCATTTCTACAATTCTTACATTCATATGAGACCTTAAAGGGTATCTCCACTTAGGAAAAAGCATTTTTTTTTTGGTTTATTTTAAAGTACACCATCCCCCAACCCTTCCCCTACCTTTTTTCCCCAGAATTCCCTTTCGTTTGATTGCAGCAGCATGGGAAAGTTGTGCAGGTTCCTGGGGGTGTGTCTTCCCCTGTGCTGAGTGTGCTGTCACTCAATGTGCATCATCATGGTAGCAGACACATCCACTTGGCTGCAGTAAGAAATCCTGACTCTCTAAGTTCATTTTTACAGCTGATCATGCAGAGAGAGACAGGGGAGAAAAAGTTAAAACCCCCTTCCCACACTACTGTAAGTTGGGGGAACTTTGTTGTTTTTAATAAAGATTTTTTTTGTGTCTAAATCTGAGAGGGATGGTTGAAAAGTTGATCAATGATTGATTTCATAGGGGATGCTGGGAATATGAGGCAATCTGGTATGGGAGGGAGTGGGAGAGAGAAAAAGATATACCTGATTACTCCATTAATCAGTGAACTCAGTAGCTTGAAGTGTGTGTGTGTGTGTTTAGAATCGACCAACCAGTCACATCACACAGACAGCAGTCCCGACGGATCCTCTCACGTTCTGCGCATGCACTTAAGGAAAACGCGCATCGGACATTTCCCATGCAGGCAGTCACTAAAAGTGGGCGGACCTTCACCATCCACAGCCTTCTGGGGGAAACTCATTGGATTTCTTCTAAACTACTACTCAAAGACACAGGATACTGCAGGTACATTTCCACCATCCACATATCTATCCTTACAACCCAGGTGACTTTTATCAGTGGAGATACCCTTTAAAGGAGTGTGTGAATCCTCATTAATATGTATGCCCCTTCTCCCTAGCACAGTGAGATTGTGTACAGGGTCTTTAATTAACCAGGTAGAATACGTTTTGCTGAGCTATACCAGTAAATGTCATATGGTACTGACTGATTAGGACTCCTACTAAAGAGGGTACCACATGTAGAGCTGGAACAAATGATAGAAACATTGGGCGTAATCTTAATTTTACACTTTTGTTTTACTTTGAGATGTAAGCCAGAGGAGGCTGCATTTCACCAATAAAATGCATACATCTTACTGTTCCCTTTGCTCTTTGCTCATTTTGCTTGAATGTGTGCAAATAACTCTGTAGTCTTGTGCTTGAAAACATTTAAATTGTTAGTTTTTGTATTTCAGGAATAATGTGGTTGAGTCTGAAATTCTCCTTTATTGCAGTGTTTTGTTGTATGCTGTATGTACTCTAGCCTATAAAACGTTAGAAGTTATGCATTCAGTGGATCTGGACCTTGGAGGGGGAAATTTAATGTAATTTAGCTGTTGGTTGAAAAAAGTTGGAATATACTCAAATATATTCTCACTCACTTTACTTTGGGAGGATCGAGAAGCTGTCTAGAGTGTTTCCCCTCTTCTTTCATCTCATCTATGTCCTGTGTCAGGATGAGGAGACGAGAATAATCAGTGAAGACATAATGGGTGAGGTACACCAAAAATGTCTATATTGGTTAGGCTGACAGACAGTCAATGAACACTTTAGTGATGCTGATGAAAGCTTTTGTAGCCAGAAGAATGCATCTTAGTCAATTTCTGCTTGATTGTTCATGGATACAATGAGTTATTAGACGATATGTCATGTTAAAAAAAGCCGTAGAAGAAATATGTAAGGCAGTAGAAAATCAAAACTGTATCACATAGCAGGTTCTTGTTTATCAGGCTAGGGTTTGCTGCTAGTTCCAGACCAACGAAGACACACAGTTGTACTAAAAGAGAATTTCCTGCTGTTTGCTTCTATAGAGCAGGAATGAACCATACTCTTACACTTTGTACTTCTTGTCTGTACATGGGACTGTTCCAATCTACGGGAAAGTCTGTTTTTTTTTCTGTTTTTGAAGTTATTTTGGCTTTGTTAATGACATTGCTGCACAACCCCACAGTGTACCATGAGCTAAAAGGCCAGAATGGCTTTACAACAACAGATTTTAAAAAGGGAGGTTTGACTCTCTTTCTTAAAGGGAAAGTCCAGCCCCAAAATGAAAACTTACATAGAGGTAAATCACCCCCCAAAACCCTAAATGGTAATAGTTTGAAATCTCAAATATATAAGCCTAACCTGAAATCCTGCTCAATGTCCTGTTTCTGCTTCCTGGTTCTTCCAGTTAGCAACTGTCAGTTATGGATTTTTAGTTAGTTAGTTGAAATCGCAGCCAATGACTGAATGTTAATCCCCTACCTGCCTCTTCTGAGCATGCCTGGGCTCAGTACAGGCTCAATACATGTTTCTAAATTGCTCAGTTTCCACGAGGCATCCAGAAGCATAGCAGGCATACAATAATGAATTTAAAGGAAAAACTATGATATATCAACATATTTTAAAGTGGCTATTCTTTCTAAAAGATGTTCTTATGAGGTTGAAGTTGTCCTGTAATATAACCGTTGTGCATGTATTTTAATGTTCATTGCACATTTCTTACATGTCGCTAAGAACTACAACTTCCAGCATTCCTCAACTACAGAGGGAAACCAGGGAATGCTGGAAGTTGTAGTTTTTAAACATCTGGAGGCACAACGTTTGAGAATCCCTGGTTTAAATGTCCTTATTAGATGGGTAGAATCTGAAAAGATTAAGGGAGCACAGCTGTAAAGTTTATCAGATACTAATTATATCATTAAAGTAGAACTAATCTGACACATTCCCACTTAGATCATTAACAAAGTGTAAGATACCACTAGTAAATAACATTTATATCTATTACCTAGGAAACTACCTGTCTCATTATATTTCTTGATTTTCAGTGCAACGTGATCCCTTCAAACAGCCTTGTGTGCTGTTGTGACCTCAAGTGCATACTCTCTTGTAAAGATTTCAAACTTTTTCAGTTGTGAGCTGTAATATGATTAGCTAGAGATATAGCTCTTGTGGTAGCTCAGAATGAGGCACAGCGACAGCAAAATGCAAAGCAAGACAGTTGGATGTTTTAACGTCAAAGGGGCAATGCATTGAGAGCCGCTATTAACTCTTGGGTTGGGTGCAATGGCTCCGGAGAAGTTATATGCTAATAAATATGCCAGCCATTAGCTGGCATAAAAAGTCCCAAAATTGTGTGCCGCTATCTCCAAAAACATTGCTTGTGGCGCCTGCATGGTAAACTTTTGCATTAGCCATGCAGCTATCACAAAAAAGGAGTTTAAGTCACACTAACTGATATAACATTGGTTAGGATGACTTTCAGTCCGTTTGATGATTATTGTCTAATGTTGTCTATTGTGAGGTTACTTTACATTTAATCGGAACTTCAGAAAATACTTTTTTTTTTATCGACTAAAACTTTCCCGATCATAATTACAATCCGATATCACAATATAAGATCGGGAAAACGCACAATTTTCTGGCCAATCAATGGAAATGTCTACTCGCATGACAGATTGATCTTAATATCGGCTCAGTAAATAGGCATCTTTACCCTGAAATATTATGACACACAATTAAAAGTACAGTAAATGAAATAGGAAATGTTACAGTGAGCCAAGAATATACAATATCTAATGGACAATTTCTGACTTAGTTTTGCTATGATTAATCTGTGTTACCTATGTTTAATATGTGTTTTAGCTATGTTTAAACTCTTTTAGCTGTGTTTATTCTGTTTTTTACCATGTTTATTCTGTGTTTTTTTACCATGTTTATTCTGTGTTTTAACTAAGATTAAACATAGCTAAACCACAGATTAAACAATGTTTTAGCTATGTTTGTTTAATCTATGTTTTAGTTACGTTTAAACAGTGTTTAAGCTGTGTTTATTCTGTGTTATTTTTTACTATGTTTATTCTGTGTTTTAGCTATGTTTAAACTGTTTTAGCCATGTTTAATCTGTGTTTTAGCCATGTTTAATCTATGTTTTTGCTAGGTTTAATCTGAGTTGTAAGAAAATCCAGTCCAAAATTGAAATCCATTAATGTCAGTGGCATATTTTTATTTTTAAGTTCAAACTTCTGTAGGATAGAAATAAGCATTAGCATTAAAGACGTTTGTATCTTACATTTTTCAGTTTCTTGTATAATGTTTTTTTTCTCTTGATTTTGGATATTCCAGCTTGGTTATGTGCCAGCCGTGTTCCTGTGTGAATTACGCCACTGTCTGTTTACAGCACACATCCTACTTGGCAAAGGGAAATGTTTGTGAGTGTAGTTTTAACCTCTGTGGCTGTTGGCAAAAATCTAGCTAGAAAGTGAAATGCGTGGGATTGGTATCCGAGTGCAAAATGTGGCAGAATAGTGTTAAGAAAGTAATGGATTCCTGTAAACAAAGGCTGCTGACAGAACTCTTTTATTACCATCCCCTTTTTGTGACCTTTAGGCATTGCAGAGACTGGCTGGTCAGTATCTGAAGAGAGATTGGCTTCGTGGGAAAAACGAGACCACTGAAAGCAGGTGGGTTTCCAGTTGATACATTTAAAAAGGGACCCTCAATCTGAGGCACCCAGGGAACTCCCCTATTGTTTTACTCAACCGTCTCTTATAAGTAGTAATGTGGAATGGTATTAGAACACATTTAAGCAAAGTAAAATATAAAAAAAATATTACTGTAAATCTGCCCCTCTTATACTACAATGTGGAACCTGCCAGTGAATACATCTAAACGCATTAATAATGAAAATGCAACCTCTAGGTACTCTGGTTCCCCCAACAACCATAAAATACATATTGATAGGTTGTGTGTGTTTCAGGGTAAATAGATTGTAAGCTCTTCAGGACAGGGCCTGATATAAATGGGAGAACAAACTGTAACATGTTCAGAGCTGTATTAGTTTGAATATGTATAAATATGACAACGTATATTATTTACTCACACCTTATTTAAACCACTCCTCTAAACAGTTGTCTGCTGATGACCGTACTGCTCTTCGGTCCACATCAAATTATACCATCAAAAAAGTGCAACAGGACACTCCAAAAAAATTATAGTTGCAAAAAGTGCTGCTTTATTCACCCAACTGTGAGTTTAGTCTCTGGAAATGTTTCTTTATCAAGCCTTGATAATGGGTAGAGATCCACCCGAAACATTGCTGGAGACTAATCTCACAGTTGGGTAAATATATCAGCACTTTTTGCAACTAAAATTTTTATTTGGAGTGTCCTGTTGCCCTTTTTTTGATGGCATGTGTCATTTACCTGCTTATTTGCCAAACTAGGTTCTCTGATTGATAAAAGTTGGTTCCTTGTTATGACTATGACAGAAAGCTTATACAGCTTTAAAAAGTTTCACAGAAAACGGGTTAGACAAACAGCATTGCTTTATTCTAAATACATTTTAAATATTTTTTTACTATAAATTATTGGAAAGAATAACATACCCTACAGACACATAAGTGTTTATTATAGCATAGGTGCCCTATGGAAAAAAGTTGCAGCCCGTCTGACGTCTGAATGGGTGGGGCCATTTGACATTGGGCTGAGTTGAACTAATCAGAGGCAACCTGGTCAGTTACTGAAGCTCCAATGACAGTCAGGTTAAAAGGCCGATTTATGGTATAGAATGTACATTTGCAGGACAGACAAAAAACTAAGCTCTGGAAGACTTTCTCGAAAGCTGCATTTAATATTAAATTGTTGAAAGAATTTTCACCTGAAATAGACTTTCTTCCTATTACTTTGGGATATAAATTGTCTGCTGGGAGAACAATTGATCCTTAGACTATAACAGTTTCAGATATTTCCCGCTCATGGGCAGATATTTGCAGAAACAGATGGATGCACTTAAACAAATTCTGGCAAAGCAATGTAATATTATCACAATAGTAAATAGCTGCTCTGTACTTTGGACTAGAGAGGAACTGCCAAACATCATAGATTCTCTTCCAAAAAAAAAACTATTTATTAAACCACTGAATGGAACTAAAATGTTTATTTGGTAATGATAACGAAAAGAGGACGAGAAATAAAGTGTTTGCTTGCTTCGTTTCCATGGTTTCCTTACCTTTGGTTCTGTGGCTTCTACACAGCGTCTATTGCATAACTAGAATAATGTGATTATTGACAATATTGCTGTTCAGTTGCAAGTAAAGGGTAAAGGTTCAGAGCAGAAATAGGCCTGATGCAGCCGTAAAAATAAGTGTTACATATAGATGGATCCAGTCTTTTATAAACGTGCAAGAAATCCTTGGTTATCTTTTTTTAGGTTTGTGTTACTGTTTTGCCACTTGCTCTCAGAGTATAAAATTATTGGTATCGTAAATGAGATAAAACTTTTGTTGCACACCCGATACTCACAATGTTGTTTGCTTCACTAGGAGCGTGTTTTCTGTGTGGAGGTATGTGGTGGAAGGGACTGCATCTATTGGACAGAGCAGAGTTACAGCTGCAGAAAACTATAGGAACTTGACCTTTGAAGCTGCAAAAACAGCCAGATTAGCTAAGGAACACTTGCTGAAAAAGGTAACACATTTGTAATACTTTACTGGGGAGATTACAGAGAGCTGCAACTACAAGATTATTATGTTTTAAGTCACGCTAACACGGGATTTGCAGTGGCTGTTTGTGTTTTGGATGAGTCAGCCATGTAGTCGCCATAAGTGATTTAGCAGGAATTTGAGCACAACGTTAGCACATAGCTAGCATTAAAGTTGGTTTAGACAGAAATGGAACTTACCCAGAACTGATATCCTGAAATATTTGCAGAAAAGTTTATGGTATTTATAATGAAAGTCCTTCCCCTTTTTACTACTGGCCAAATACAGCACCTATTACATATTCATTAATGAAAAAGGCACGAAAAAAGAATTGATCTTTAATAAATTCAACTTCTATCAGTAACTCTCACTGCAAACCTCAATCTGTTATACCTCCCCAACCAGGCTGTCATATTTACTGAGCTTTAGAATGTGTTTTACTGCTAGGAAAAGCTCTTTAAAAAAGCAGTTGGTCCAGTTGGCAAAAAAGAAGCATAAACTGTAACAAAAATATCTCAGGAACCATTGCTCACAGAAACGTGATGGACAACTCAATTCAATTAATGCTTCATGGTCTATAAATAGGACACTTTACCTACCTAGGTATTTTAAAAATTGTCTTCATCTTTGAAAAAACAATTGATTTCATATCCTTTGCTATGCTTTGCTGTGGTCAGTAGTGAGCTGCCATTTTAGGTTTCTGCAGCTGTCCTTCTTCCCAAGATGCACCACTTCATTATAATGTTCCTAACAGTAATTTCACTGTTCGTGGGTCAAACATGCTCAGATCTCTAGCAACTGAATCAACCCAGGGACTGAGACCATAATGGACACTATTAGGGGTCCTGCTTAAGGGGCATTTATCTATACACAGTGAAATCAGTGGATGTGCAGATTGTGGTCTTTAAAACGAGAATATATTCCATTTCTCAGCATCTCTCAGTAAATTCTCCTCCCATTATGAAAAACAGCAATGATCCCGATATCTTTATGCAGCACTTTAATAGAATAAAAACAAAACTCTAAATACAAAATTAAAATGTTTACAGAGCATTGAACAGCTATTGAAAGTCCAAAACGAGTTGCTGGAGACTATGAAAGAGGTGAACAAAACCAAGAAACGGTATGTCCAGCTGGAACGCGTCAGTGAGGTCGCAAAGGAAAAGGCAGCAGACGCCGAGGCAAGGTGAGAAAGCCTCCATTCATTAACCCAGTCTCCTGTGACTCTGGGCTATAACGAAGACAGTATCAGGCTTTATTCAGTAATGAATAAAATGGGACTATTTTCTGAAATACTGTACTGTGTGGAGGGATCTGGCGGTAAACTTTAACATTGTGTTGATTGTATTAAAATTAGACAGTTTGTTTTAAACATTTTTATGCAGAGTGAACAGAACCAATTGATGTTGATACCTCAATGTATCTTTATTTTCTAAGTGGCTGTAGAGTGTAGGCTGCCTACATACCGCTAAATACATGTGACTGAAGCAGGTGACCCACTTAACAATATGATTCCTAGACACAATATTTGTGTTGTTAATGGCAAAGAAAAATGTGAACGATCGGTATGAAGGTAATTGTCTTTAGAACAGACATTCCAAAAATACTGGAAAATGAACACAAAACATTTGTATGAATTTCTAGCCTTCTACCTGTGAGCTGATTGAACGCTTGTTATGTGCTTGTGTGTTTAACATTTGAAACCTGAACCACCGGGAAAAAAACAATGACCTGTTTGAAGAGTGTAATGTTTTCTGTGACTTAGGCATAGTTTTGAGTAATTATTTATGGATAAACAGAAGTCTGCCTGATTGGTTGGATTCTTGAAAAGCTGCAATGTGACAAATCAATTTACTTTATTTAAATAATACCTATTGAATAACCTATACTGATCAATGTCATTAGCGTGAACAAGGCCATTGGTGGCCAGGCAAAGGAACATACCGTAGATAAACAAGTTTGTATATGAGAAGTTTCTTATTATTGAATAAATAAAAATGCTTCGTTGATAGAAACCAAAAGAGACACTAAAACGATATTAAGTACAGTAAATCTGTATCTATTATTCACAGGAAGGTGAGATTGCTTATTCCCACCTCCCTGTGAATAATGGAACGCCCGGGTAACCACTTATTGCTTCTCCCCAGCAGATAGCGCTCTGTCCCGACTGAGCGCCTATCTTTTGCGCATATACACCAATTATAAAGATAGGATCAGGACAGCATGCCTGTCAGCTGGGGAAAAGCCACCTGAAAATAAGCTATCTTGCCTACCTGTTAATAATAGATACAGATATACTGTACTTGATAATATCGGTTTAGTGTCCCTTTAAACTTCTGCGTGACTTCAATGCTATTTACAGTATTAGCAAGCATTAAAAGAAAAAGTCCACCATGGAATCACCAGTGGCAGCTGCGTTAGTGTCTTTTGCAAAACCCATGCAGATGTCTCATATCTGGTCTTGAATGTCATGCTAACCCATGGTATACTTTACTTATGATTGGAATAGGTATGTTATAGCTTTCAGTAAATGGCCCGGGAATATTTTACCCCTAAATCACAAACCAAGCAGATATTTATTCCACTTGACTGTTTTGCCTCTTTTGAGGCTCTAGTTATCAGGTTGTTTTTTCTTTTCCTTGAGCCGAATGGTGGGACCATGAGTTAGAAGGTTTTACAAACTTTACGGTAACTTTTCTTTCTGTCTGCATTATGACTGCATTTCCCAGGGTGACAGATATTGAGTAGCAGACAGGAAGAAGTTAATGTTTTATGGTTTCGTCTAGTGCTAACCTCCAGACAGTCTTAGGCAAGTTGACTCACTATTCCTTGAAGCAGCTTTTGGCCTTCCTTTTATTGATTTCCTGCTGTCTGATCTCACTGACACTCCACCACTGTTGGTACCATTGATAAGTTCTCTACCCGCATTTCTGTAGTCCCAGGGGGAGATTATATGTATGTGGGGAATTCAATGCTGTGTATATATAGTGTGGCAGAAATGCCGTTTTTCACTTATTTGTCATAAAGAGGAGCTATTATATCATTTTCTAGTTTTGTGATACTCTAAATTATGCAATTATTTTTATTTTAATTAAATGTACAAATTTCCAAATTCCTCTAGCAGTAGTATAAACCAGGGATTCTCAAAGGGTGTGCCTCCAGATGTTTAAAAACTACAACTCCCAGCATTCCCTCTGGGGGCACACCATTTGAGAATCCCTGATATAAACAATAGAACTCCTATACTTTCCCCTCAGCTGTGCTGACAGTGGAGCTTAACCTAGGCTTAATGGGATTGATGGGACGTTTACAATAAAAGGAACATTAAAGGGCATTTCCACCCTTATGATAAACTTTTAGCATATAATAGAATAACTTCCCCCAGCCCCAACCGCTATAAAATAAATTTAAGAAAGTGCCCTGATGTTTACTTACCTTCCCTCTCTCCTCCAACGCCCGGCCTGGCCTTCTGCTTGCAAGACACTGTAAGCAGGGGGCGGGAATGGCAGCCGCGTCCGTGATTGGCTGAGAGGCAGCCAATCACGGACGCGGCTGCCGGCTTCTCAGAATGCCGGGGGAGAGAGGGAAGGTAAGTAGAGTTCGGGGGTCTTTCTTAAAATAAGTAGTGTAGTGTAGTGGCAGGGTGAGAAGATGGGTGCAGGGAAATAGGTTTTATTCCTGGGGCTGGAGGGGAGACTCTACCCTCAACTTATACTCGAGTCAATTGGTTTTACTCATTTTTGAGGTAAAAATGGGTACCTCGACTTATACTCGAGTATATACGGTAGTTTCCTATTATGGTCAATTTAAAATAACCTATTTTTCGGTATAGATGCCCTTTAAATTATATTAGAATCTTGACTGAAAAATTTACCCTGCTTTACAGTAGCCAGTGCTGGAACAGATTTGATTGAAATCTTGTACTACCATATTTAATTGCTGAAACAACCCTTGATCACCATGATTTGTGCCATATCTCAATAAGGTGTTTATGGATAGTGTAATACTGCAAGCTTTTTTGTTCAGATGCTAGCAGCTAACTAGCATTACTCTTACTAGTATGGAAGCATCTTTGTCACATGCATAGTCTACTCTGTTGTGACATTTAAAAGATACTGAGGACATTTAAAAGATACTGAGAATGCTTTTATTTCTATTTTTTTTGTTGCTTTGTAAGACTTAGGCATACAGTCTGTGGTAATGTAATTCTAACAAGCGTTGCTTAAACATGCAACGCAAAGGGCAATCCCCCCCAATAACACTAATTGATTAATATCGGGCAACGCGGTAGCTAAGTGATACTTTAGTCCTGGGCCTTGACTCTACCTTTGGCTAATTTTGCAAGGAACTTGTATATTCTCCCTGTGCTTGCATGGGTTTTCTCCGGGTTTCCCTCACCATCATTAAGAGCACAGCCACACTGCAACGCAATCACATGCGATTTCATTTGCAATTTCGTTGCATTTGCGCATGCAATTTTTCATTAATTATTGAAAAACGCATGCGTTTGCGATTTAAAATGAGGAACGCAAATTGAAATAACACGTGTTGCCTAGCCCTGAGACAGATTTTTTGTGTGTGTGAAATAAAGTATTCAGAATGTAAGCTACATAAGAAATTCATTCATACATGTGATGTGGCCTATATTTTAGGTTGTCCACTTCTGCCACCATTGCTGTCTAGTCTTTGTGGGTAACTGTGTTATGATCTGCAGGTTTATCTCCACTTGAATAAATACCTATTTAAGTTTGCATTATTCTATATATTTGTTTATGTATGTGTGGGGTGGTATTGTTTTTGCAATATACGGCTAAATTGAATTACGGTGGGCAGACAAGTTTTTTTGGGGTTTTTTTTTCCTTTTCTTTTTCTTTTTTTTTTTTTAATGTGTATTTGCTGTAGTTTTTAATTGTGAATGTGATTGAAGAAAGTGTATTGCACTTTGAGTGTATACGAGTTTTCACTGTGCCTATACAGTGCCCCATACATAAAAAAGAAATTGTCATTTTGTTCATTGTGTTGATATGAATACTTCTAGTGTGTGTGTAGGTAACTGCAAATTAGGTGATAGAACATCACCTTTAACTAGTTAATAGCTGAACAAATAATTCCCAAACATAAGCATGCGTGTGATATCCTGTAGTTGATTTTGCTGGGCGTTTAACATGATTTGCTTGCAGTGTAAAGAATATGGTCTGCATCTGGATGACCTGTGGTTTCTCTTATTAGCCTTGTGAGCTTAGAGCTCCACCTTGTGATTTTCCAGAACAGAGATATCTGTAAATCAGAATTAAAGCATCAAGGAAACCCATACTTTATTCTGACAGTTTGCACTTGTCTGGATTATTCTGTACACTTTATACATTATTATATATATTCAGAGTGGAAGCTCTCTCTGCTTTCAGATAATCACCTTGGTTGTTTAAAACTTGCACCCAGGGGCCTGGGAGGGCTTCTTTATCCTTAGTACACATGCTCCCCCTCCTGGGTTTTTATAGTTTAGCAATGCATACTGTGATATATTTGTTTTTATTAAGTTTTTTTAAGTAACTTTTTAAATACTTACATGCTCAAATGTGTTGTGCAAATATGTTTAAGCTAATTAATTTGTACTGCAATTTTTTTTTTCTTTTCTTATAGCTCTTCAGCCTCTTCAGATTATTTTACAGCCTCAGTCAGGTGGTTTATGAACAAGCAGTTCTAAAGGCTTTGGCTTTCCAGAAGATGATAAAGAAATGATAGCAGCTCCAGAAATACCAACTGACTTCAATCTTCTTCAGTAAGTAGTTAGAAAACATATTTTAAAGGGAATGATGTTTCATAACCTATGTTTTTACTTTGCTTTTGGTGGTTTTATTTTCCAATTTATTTTGAGGAAATTATCTAAAATGTCACTGAGCCATGTTGCTAATAAAATCATAATTGCAAACTTCATGCTGTTGTACCCTGTGACATTTCTCCCATAGTACTAAATAAAAATAAAAAAATCATAAATGTAATTACTTTTTATAATTATTGAAAAGGTAGGAACTTCTATTTCTGGCTTCTGTTCTGGTCTCATTACTTTTAAATCTGCGGACAAAAAATCCAGTGCAGTTAGTTGTATGTTTTTTTTCTGGCATTTTATTTCCCATACTACGCGCATAGAAATCAATCCGTCGGGACCTGTCAGACTACGCAGCGGAGTAGCAATTGACCAGGAAAGTACTATACCTTCTCTCCCGGCTCCTGAAGGTTTTACTGAAGAACAGGAGGGAAGACCCAACTCCTTAACATCCCGGTCTTCAATAAAACTGAATACAAAAAAATTTTTAGGCAGTGGAGAAAACCTTTAAGGCTTTTATCAAGCTGATTTTGCCAAAATTGACTCAGAAAGGGTATATCTACCATTTTTTAAGGTGTTTAACTAAAGAACAGGAGGTAAATGAGCTATGTCTTACCTCCTATTCTTCAGTAAAACCTGCAGGAGAGAAGAAAAAACTTACCACGGATCGCCCCAGCTCCGGATTCTCACTGACATGTCCTGACACATCCACGATCCCTTGCGCTGTGTGCATGTGTGCACAATGCAAAGGAATGTGGATGCACTGTCGGCAGCGCTGGAGTGATGAGCAGTAAGTTGTTTTTTTTTCTCTCCTGCAGGTTTTACTGACGTAAAGACGCAAGACGTAACTCATTTACCTCCAGTTCTTCAGTTAAACTAAGTAAAACATACTTTAAAAATCGGTAGATATACACTTTAAAACCCATTAAGTCCCACCCCCAATAGTCACATGGATCCAATTTTTAGCAATGAAAGTGGCAAGAGCATTTTTGCTACAGTGTGGCCTCAGCTTTATTCCTCATCCTTGGTACTACTAAGGGGAGGAAGAATAGAAGCAAGGGGGAGGCAAGTATAATAGTCCTGTAATGAAATATTAATATTCTTGCATGCACTATGAATGTTTTATATTCAAATATTTTTAATAAACTTAAATATAGGATTGGATACAATAAATAATTATTGGACACTGTCACTTTAATAGTGCTCTTGCAGTGTCACTAATTGCTTGGGGATGGGACTTATTGGGTTGGCAAAATTAGCTTAAACCACAGGCTGAAATGTTGCACATGTTTTGCACAGTTTAAAAAAGTTATTTTTGTTGAGAAGACCTAAACTCTTAAAGAAGCCATTTAGAACAAGGGTGCCGAACCAGAGCCACACTGGGGGCTGTGCAAGTGGCACCCCCAGGCAGTGACTGACCTGCTGGTGTAGCCCCGCCCCAATTTGCCCAAGCCACACCCCTTGCTCTGCCCACCCGCTGGTTTGCAAAAAATAAAATAATGGGTGGGAGTTTTGTGTGCCGCAGGTTGGGCATCACTGATTTAGAAGCACACATTTTATGTAACTGATATGAGTGGTTTTACATTTTGTTAACCCCTCAATTTAAAAGTTGGATATAGGTCATCCCCAAACCCTACAAATGCAATGGGTAAAAATATGAGAGATGTAAGTCTAGCCTTAAATGCTGCCTGAAGAGGTGGAACATGATTTTGTTAATTTACATAATTATCATGAACATGCCCTTTTAATGATCAACTCTAAAAAACAATCTGATGCATGTGTATGTATGTATTTTATTGTTATCTTGTTAATGGGAATGCGCTAAAATATTAACTATTTTCTTTTTTTTTTTCCAATTAGGCCTCTGGATCCCTCTCTCCATGATATGGGGCCACTTTCCTGCAATGCTGGACCAAGGTAATTGCTGTTTTTCCTGTTTTCTGGACCACCAGGGAAACCGAAGGCATTTTTATCTAATGAAATTTGGCTCCATCTCAAATTAGAAAGCAATTAATTATTTTTAGAATATGGGCCAGTCTTTACTTTTCCTCATTATACTAAAACGAATGAACTATTGAAAACTCTTTCTTGTGGTGTGTCTCAACATCACCCACTACTGGCTTAAACATAATTTTAAATTAGACCATGTCTGCAATTTGTTTGTTACCTAAAGATTTGTCCAGAGGAAAATATTGCACCTGCTTAAAATGTTCACACACTACATTTGTAGTTTTGGTATGTGCTGTGGATCAAAAGCATTCATTTCTTCTGCAATTTTTAAATTACGCAATTCAACCATTTTTACAAGTGTGGATTTTGGGGACTGTCTGTAATGACCTTTACTATATTTTGAAATATACCCAGTCTTTTTTTGACTGTGTGTTTAACTAGAAATGTTTGGATATTTCTTGTGCCTGTAGCCTACAAGCTTGTTTTCTTCTTATGGTATAAAAAAGGTTATTTTTGTTACGGTATTTTAAAATTAATTATGTATCTTTTATGTTAAGGATTTGCACAAAGTACTGTGCTAATGGGTTCATATTCGTTAATGTTCTAGGGAATCAGAAATACATTTTTCATCTGACACAGACTTCGATGATACGGAAGTAAAAATACCAAAGCAAGGAAAAGGAAAAGTATGTTTATGTAAATTATTTGTGTGTGTATACACCTTTGGATAAAAGGTTTGTAATTTGTTTTATTTAAACACTGATGTGGTTTCTTTGTAACAGAAAGGAAAAAAAGGCAATGCTGAGAAGGGAAGAGGTGGTGCATTAAGAGGTGGTGGGCCAAACTGGATGAATGGGCACCACCAGCAGAATGGAGTTGAGAACATGATGTTGTTTGAAGTTGTAAAAATGGGCAAAAGTGCAATGCAGGTAATGCCTCTTTAATCTCACCCCTCATTTTTACTACTGATCTATAATATAGTGAGGGCTACTGAATTATAGCCCAGAAAATACTGATACAAGGATAAATGTGGTCTCCATTCAAGTGCTTCTAACAAAGATATTTTACACCTTTAAACAAGCATAGGATGATGTCGCTAGCTTCTCAGGTCTTATATGTCTGATTTTCTGTGACAGTCACATGATGTTCTGTGTAAGAAGCCTCACCCCAAGAAATCGATCATTTCGGAAGCTATTTACAGACCTGCAACCATTCTCTATCATTTACTCTACCTATGGGCACCTTGGGGAAAGAAAGATTTGCTTTCAGGCTTGTGGCTAGCTTTAAAAATGATTTAGAAGTTGGGGGTCAGGGCCTATGATGCAGCTGATGACGCTCTATCTCAGCAGTGGGCATGCTCCAACCTTAAAGGGTAGCTGTGGTCTCGAATTCTTCCAAACTAGTAAGGTTTATATAAAAAGCCTTCCATTGTACCTTCAAAATAAAACCTAAATTACATCTCTAGATAAAATATGTGAGAAGTTATTGCTGGAAAGGTTCAACAATATTACTTCTTGCTTGAACACTTCCTTTTTTCAGCCATGTGACCAGCTTGTAGTCATGTGACTACAACTTCTCAACTATCAATTTTTTCCCCAGGTACTTCCTGATTTCCCTAGCATTAAGGGCTAGGCCACACTGCTGCACTTTTTTGCGCTTGCGTTTTCTTCGTATCATTGAAAATGCGCCAATGCACCGAAAACACGCGTTTTCGGGTGCGCTGCGATTTGCGTTCCGCATTTTCAATCGCATGCGATTTTCAATACGTAAGGGAAAACGCATGCGCAAACGCAATGAAATTGCATGCGATTCCGTTTGCGTTGCACTGTGGTCAGTCTTAACTGAGCATGCTTCTCACCCGGCGCTGATGGGTGGGGAGGAGAAATTCCCAATGTAATTTCTCACAAGTTCCAGCCAGAGATGTGATTGTCGGTTCATTTTAAAGGAAATACTGCAGGCTTTAATTTAACCCTAACTTGTTTTGAGACCACAGTTGCCCTTTAAACTTGGAGGCAGACCCCAAAATTCTGGTCATGTCACGGATCACAGTACTAGGAAGTAAAACCACTCTTTATACTGCTGTAACTTTGGATAGACTGAAGCTAGAAGCATGGTCCTAGAGTCATTTTAAAGGTAGGAGTGTGCCATTTTTAATAAAACATTGTATAAAGACCACAGTTCTTCTTTTAAACTATGCGTCATTATGTACATATTTATCATCTTTTCCAACCTGTTTAGCCTATTTATAATGCTTGCCGAAAAGATGACCCAGAGGAAGGCAAAAAAAATCCTTCCCAACTCCAAATGGCAATGGCAGGGAAGAATCCCTGGAGTACCAGTAACCTCTTTAATATTCAATATTCTTTCATTTTAAAAACCTATCCAGCCCTCTCTTGAAACTATTTAGTGAACCTGTGATTGACACAACTACTGTAATATGTTTCTACTGTAAAAACCATTCTGAACCTAAAAATGAAACTTTTCTTTTAATGGGATGTTCATGTGTCCTGGGATTACAGTATATACATACAGTCACAGAATGTCCCTGTAAAATCTGAATCCTTTTTTCCTCAACTTCCCAATACTGCTTGCACCTCTCCCTAGTTGTTACCTAATAATTACCCTTTGTTAAACAAAAATATTTGTAATTTTTATTTATTTAATGACCATTTATTGTAATGGTTACCTGTTGATGTACTT
This sequence comes from Hymenochirus boettgeri, assembly GCA_019447015.1. Taxonomy (NCBI): domain Eukaryota; kingdom Metazoa; phylum Chordata; class Amphibia; order Anura; family Pipidae; genus Hymenochirus; species Hymenochirus boettgeri. The sequence continues at coordinate 42,646,545 of CM033471.1, read as the reverse complement.
TGAGTTTGTTTAAAGAAAGTTAATTAAAATGAAAATCCTGTGGGTTGTGTAATGTTCCTTCATAATTGCTGAAAATGCACCAACCCCCTGGCTGGTGATTTAACCATGTGTGATGTGAAATACACAGACCATCTCTCCCAGATGCTCCTGTGGTGATGTGGCACTGTGATGTTGCCGGGTGATATCAACCCAAACCCTTTCCACTTAAGCTCTGTACAGATGTGCAATGGTGAGGCTAACCCGCGACGCCTGACTGGGAGGCTAATGGTCATTTTGGCCATTTATGGGCGCTAGATTAGGCTGTATGGTTTGGTCGGATCTTCAACAATGCCCAACAAAACTGCCATAGACCAAGCGATAGTCGTCAGAAATTACTGTTCGTCTCTCTCCCAGCCGAGCATTGAATAGACTAGTAGAAGGGGTTATTTCCGCGCTCTGGTGTGGTAGGGAATGTCTACTTGAGTAGGGTGGCTGCACTACAAGTTGTCCACTGAATTGTTTATAAAATCTTTAAGTATCTTGCTAGGGTAGGGTAAGGGTTAAAACAAAAAGTAAAAAATAAATAGGTTCAAGATCTCTGTAAAAAGTCAGTTTAAAATGACACTTCCATATATTAAAATCTTAAATCACACACTTGTGCCTATCCATCACTGGGGGTAATGCAGGCTTGACTCTGCATTACTGTAACTGTGCTGTTTCGATGCTTGCTTGGTCTGTATAGCTCCCAAAAACCTTTGCACACAGAAATAAGGTTGCCAGCAAACTTTATTATAGCAAAAAAAAAAAAAAACTTAAAAAACCTTGCTGAAACAGTCCATTAGCAGTTGTTGAAGTTGCTCCTCTCTTCTATGGTGCGGCCCCTTTTAATCGTAGTGGTATTGTGGTATGGTATAATCCACTTGGTAATGGCTTGTAAGGTAGTTTCTAAGTGCTTAGCTGTTTTATTTCTTAAAGCTTCATCAGGGGATGTCTCTTTGCCTTTTAAAGTCATGATTCAAATGGACTGTTTCAGCAAGGTTTTTTTGTGCTTTTTATTGTTTAATTGTGTATATATATATATATATATATATATAACCTTTATTCAATACACGTGAATCGACGCGTTTCGGCCCGTCTAGGAGCCGTTCTCAAGATATACGCGCGGTGCACACTACACATCTATAAATACAAAATAAAAGTGTCCACTCCCTCTTTTCTCCCACTTCCCCGCCCCCTCTGGCCCAACTCAGTTCAGCGTCATGGATAGGTGGATGCGGGGGGTGTTCCAGCGGCTCGGATAACGTCATTGCCACTCCCCCGGTAGAGAGTCACCAAACAAATCCCTCCAGTCAGCTGGGATTCGGAAAGCGTCATCGAAGCTCGGGATAGCTCCTATGTCCGCTGTGGTCCTAGAGGGTATGAGGTAGATGGAGTCCATGCTGTGCAAACTACAATAATCTCATAAGGTGCCAAGGTCTCGCTATGTAGTATAAATCCCTCGAGAATGCTGCTGTGAGATAAATATTTAAAAACAGTAAAACACATATTAAATCTTGAAAATCTAGTGACACATAGTGAATTCATAAGATAGATAAAAGTGATGGTTAAAACTTATAGAGAATATATTAATAAAATATATTAATTATAAATATCTTCTTAGGATCTGCTTACAGTAAACGGTACAATAATAGATATGGGGGAACTAGATAAAACATGCTAGAGAGAGTATCTCGTTTAGGCCCTTTGGGGACACAGTATCTAATTCGCGAATCCACCATGCCTCACATTGTAGCAAGGCTCGGTCCCTATCTCGTCCATCGGCCCTAACTACATGATCTATGGCCATCCATTTAAAGTTAGCCAGGGTGTGTTTGGCTTCCTTAAAGTGTTTAGGGATCGATTGCTCCCCAAATTTGACTGGGGCATCTGTTCCTGGTATAGAGGGATTGGTGGCTAGTGCTGTTCTAATAGAGCTTCTATGGTTGGCCATTCTTTCCCTCACTCTGGTCGTCGTTTTCCCTACGTAATATAATCCACAGGGGCAGATTATGATGTACACGATATATCTGCTAAGACAGGACAGTCTGTGGCGGATCTTTATACGTTTCCCACTATGTGGGTGGGGGAAATCTGGACCCTTCATAACATATCTACAGGTCTGACAGCTGGTACATCCATAGCAGCCTTTTTTAGCCGTGCTAAGCCAACTATCCTGGGTGTCAGTGGGGCCTTCACTGATGTCTGATCTAATTAACAAGTTCTTGAGATTTTTGCCTCTGCGATATGCCAAGAGCGGTCTAGTGTTTTTAAATGGTAGGGACTCGTCTGTCTGAATAATATTCCAGTTGCGTTCCACACTAGCTTTAATCTGTTCATTGCCTGGTGCGAAATCGAGGCTGTAGGTGATTGGCTGGGTTGTTTCTAATATCTTGTTGCGGCCTTCAGGGTTGTTAAAGTGCAGTCTCGCCCTGTCCAGTTCACGATTTATCATGTGGTGGTTATATCCCCGTTGTGCAAACTTTTGTGCCATGGTCACAACTTGTTCCTCGGCTAGTGTCCTATCTGTATTATTTCGGAAGACCCGGAGAAATTGGGAGAATAGAATTCCCCTCTTTTGAGATATCGGGTGATGACTCTTTGCATGTAGTATGGTGTTCCGATCAGTCGGTTTGGAGAATAAGGTGGTCTGGAACCCCTGGGATGTGGTCGTAATTCTAAGATCCAAGAAATCTATAGTATGTGTATCACAGTTCATAGTGAACTTGATTGGGGTATTCAGGTTGTTAAGATATTCAACGAAACTCGTACATTGTTCCATGGATCCAGCCCAAATAATGAAGAAATCATCTATATATCGTTTGTATAGAATTAATTTATGGGCAAATTTGGGGTAGATTTGAGTTTCTTCAAATGCTTCCATGTATAAATTTGCAAAGGATGGCCCTACATTGGTGCCCATGGCTGTCCCCGAGATCTGTTGGAAAAACTTCTTTCCAAAACGAAAATAGTTTTTCCCTAGGACCATTTCCAAAAGGTCCATAAGGAACTCCACTGGAGGGTGTGTATGTTGGTTTCCCATTAGAGCCTCTCGGCATGCAGATATGCCGTCAGTCTGAGGTATAACAGTATATAGGCTATGTACATCACAGGTCATTAGAGTGTGTTCCCCTTCCGGTCTATCCATGGAGGTGAGAATGTCCCTAAAGGTCCCACTATCTTTTAGATATGACTTCATGTTTTTAACTGCTGGCTGCAGGTAGTAATCAATGTATTTAGAAACTGGTTTGAATAATGACCCGTGGGCGGACACTATCGGACGTCCTGGAGGGGTTGTCGGGGACTTATGGACTTTGGGAACAGTATAAAATACTGGTATCTTGGGATGTTTAGTGGTAAGGAATTGGGCAGTCCGATCGTCTATCCATCCCTGCTGTTCCCCCATCTGTATTCTTTCATCTAGTGATCTTTTGAAGGGACCAGTTGGATCACTTTCCAGAGGTAAATATATTGATTTATCATTAAGTTGGGAAAGGGCCTCTTCACAATAGTAGTCCTTGTCAAGAAGGACTATCCCACCCCCCTTGTCAGCTGGCCTAATAATAAGTTCTCTATCGGCTTGGAGGGACCTAATGGCCTGCTTTTCTCGGGGTTCTAAGTTATCCCTAGGGCTACCATCCACCTGGATCTTGGTGGTTTCCGCTTTTATGATATTAGCAAACACTTTTATGGATGGGGATGTAACTGGGGGGTCAAACTGGCTACTGGGGGCAAATGGGAGACTTCTCTGGGGGCTATCCCTAAACATATCCCTGAGCTTTAGTTTTCTTTGTAATCTATACAGGTCTATTTCAGATCTAAATGGGTTGGCCCTGGTGCTAGGGACAAATGATAGACCCTTACTAAGGACCCTCTGTTCATCTTCTGACAGCTGATGTTTGCTCAGGTTATAAATCACATTCGTTTCCTCTGTCGGGGGGGCCGTCCAGCTCTTCTTCTTGTATTGACTCCTCCTCGTCGGTCTCCATTTGCGCCTCCTATCGTATCCCCTGGACTGGTGCCCATTCCTAAAAAAGACACTATATATATAGTAGCTTTACAGACCAAGCAAGCATTGAAACAGCACAAAGTAAAGCCTGCATTACCCCTAGGGGTGGATAGGCATAGGCACAAGTGAGTGTTTTAAAGGGCATGTCCACCCCCAAAACTATAATTTATACTGGCCCCACTCTATAGTTTGAAAAATAAATCTTACCTTACATCTCTGCTCCTTATGGTTCTCCAGCTATGCCTTTTCAAAGTCCAGGAAACTGAAGACACCAAGCTGTCTGTGAGCCATATGTTCCATGTTGGTTCCTCGTCCTTATCAAGGTCTGGGGCATGTACAGTACCCCCCCACCACCATCCAGATCCATCCTCATCCATCGTTGCACCTAGCGTGAAATCCTTTGGCGGTAAGGCAAGTAACCCCTGCCTGCCCTCAAGTGCCGCAATAGTTCTAAAAAAAAAAATAAAAAATCAAGATCCGTACTAACAAAGCCTTCTCTTCCGTGACCTTTCTAATGACGCTAGCTGTGTCTGTGATTTGCTGCCAATCACAGACACGGCTGAGGTCTGGCCCCTGCTTGCAAGCAGATCAGATTGCCATGGGAGAGAGATGGCTGTGGAAGTAGAAATCTGGAGATTTTTTTAAAGAAATATTGTTGAGGTGGTTCATTTTGGGGTGGAGATGTCCTTTAAGAATTTTGATATATGGAAGTGTCATTTTAAACTGATTTTTTTTTTACAGAGATCTTGATCGTAACCTATTTATTTTTTACTTTTTGTTCTAACATTTTCCCTACCCATACCCTCAAGTGCAAGCAAGATACTTTTAAAGAGCTTTAAATAGAGTTGTTGTGCATTTAATATATATATATGTATATATATATATTTTTTTTTTAGTCTGTTGTAGATGACTGGATAGAAGCATATAAACACAATAAAGATGTAGCTCTCCTTGATCTCATCAACTTTTTTATCCAGTGTTCGGGATGTAAAGGCAAGTTTTCTTTTATTTATACAATATATACTTTGATGTTTGTCTGTCCCCCAATATATTTTATGTCCTCAAAAACAAACAAGCAAAAAACTGTGTGCTGTACAAACCAAAAAGGGGGGTGTATTGGTGCTGACTTCACAATACAAGGCTTTTTTTAAAGGGTCACTATACTCACTCAAACAACTTTACATTTTGTGAAACTACAATTTGAGGAAAGTAAAATCGCGGTAGACACATATTTATTTGAAGCATGGGAGTTTAAGGAGCTATACCTTACCTCCCATTCTTCAATCAATAAAGCAGGGACCTGGATGTGCGCTATAGCTGTACAGGAGAAGGAAGCAGTCAGAGATTTCAGCATGACCGTATCTTCTTTCCAGGTCCCTGCTTTATTGATTGGAGAACGGTAGGTAAGGCATAGCTCCTTAACCTCCCGTATTTCAATCAATATATTAAAGGATTAGTTAACTTTTTGTGTGAACTATTCCTTTAATTGCTGCAGAAAGTGTGCTGGCAGGCAGTTAAAGATCCTAGTTAGGGGTCAGGAATAGGGCACATATTTTAATTTCTGCTTCTGGAGTGACGGGTCTTTTTCCCTGTAAATGCTGTAATTTTAAATAATGATTTCTCAGGATCTACAGCTCAAAAATTTAAATCTGAAAAAAGTTTTAGAGCAGTGGGATCTTTCTGTATCTAAAAGTCCAATTTTTTGAAAATTCGATTATTTAGAGTAAAGATGCCCTTTAAACTTAAGTTTTGTTCTACAGGTGTTGTAACAGGTGACATGTTCCGCCATATGCAGAATTCTGAAATAATTAGAAGAATGACTGAGGAGTTTGATGAGGTATGTTTAATTTCTTACCTAACAATAAAGGCTTTTTTGAACTCCACGTTCCTTTATTTTTCTAAATGGCAAGCAAAAATTGTGTCCATGCTAGAGGCTTTCATTAAAGGGTAACTGTGGTCCAAAAATTACTTTAGGTAAATTGACCGGAATTGCTTTCCTGAGTATTTTTACAAATTACGTTCATTACTTTTCTACATAGTTTCTACATTTTTATGTGTGATATGGTAGCAGCATCATCAGATCCCCTGCACTTCCTGCTCTGAAACCATGTAACAGCTCCTCTTCCTTCTCGTGGGCCCCCATGGCCCCTCCTCTTGCAGTCTCCTTGAAGCCCCCTATGGTCCCTCCCACTCTTCCTTCAGTTACTGTAACTAGATCTAGTCCGCGGTTGAGACATGCTCACCAAGAAGAGAAGGAGGAACTAGTATTTGTGACTGCAGATTAAAACCTCCCACCCTCTAACTTTCTGATCAGTGATTTATTCATATCTTGGCCTGTGCTGCACGTAGAGAGGTGATGGCTAATTTAAAAGGTAGGAATCTGACCCTCCATTTAAAATCAACTTGTTTGGAGACCACAGTTCCCCTGTAAGAGTTCTTCTTTTTGAAATTAAAGGGGAAGTTCAGTGCAAATACATATGCTTTTTTAGAAAAAAGAGCAGTATTTTTCCATCCCTTTGACCTTAATCTGCCCATTCAGCATTTTGTCTGTGTATAAATAAATGCAACCGAAATACTGACTTCCTGTTTGCAGGACCCCTAGTAGAGACTGTTATGGTCTAGCCCTTGACCCAGTGCCTGGGTTGATTCAGTTGCTCAGTAGAGATCTGAGCATGTTTGACCCATCCAACAGCCAATTAGTAGAAATAACTGTTAGGAACATTCCAAGGATGTGGTGCATCCTGGGAAAAAGGACAGTTAAAACCTGAATTGTCAGCTCACTAATGTCAACAGCAGGGAACAGCAAAGGGTATGAAATCAACTGATTTTTCAGAATGGGAGAGAATATGTAGAATTACTAAGAAGGCATTACACAAACAAACAATTTAACAAATATTGATCATTTCCATTGAACTGTCCCTTTAAAGGGTAACTCCAGTGGTTAAAACCACTTTTTGCTATTCAGTTTTATTGTAGAACGGGAGGTAAGAGATGTCTTACCTCCCGTTCTTCAATAAAACTTTTAGGAGCTGGGAAGGGAGTTAAGTAACTTACTGGGCCTCTTGTTCCTCCGCCGCGACTTCTCACAGGTCCCGATGCGCATAGGCTACTCAGTGCATCGGGACCTGTTGATTTTGCTTTGTCAAGAACAAATGATTCTGGATGCTTATATTTTAAAACTACAAATAGAGAAGCTACCTCCAGTAGGTGCATACGTAAATTTAAGGTACTTATTACAGCCCTACCCATCAAGTTTTTGATAGTCAGTTCAGAAATTTTATCTTTGGATAATACATATCATATCATTTGGGTAGTGCCCCAGGAAGCGCCTATTTTCCATTCTGACACAGTAATATCACCCTGACATTTTGTATCTCAAAGGACAACTACACTGTAAAAACTAACTTTTTAAAAATGAAAAGCACCTGGGGCCACCTCTCAATATTGTTTTGTTGAGGAGCTACAGCACATACAGTTTTCATCTGCCAGGTTATGACCCTGGGCCAGTCTATGTTGAATGGTCATTAGAGCATTCAGGAAGACTGGCAGAAGCAGTTTTCTTTGTCCTACGGCTCCTCATAGAAAGGATATTGGGAGATAATAAGCACCAACCCTACTTTTTATTCTAACTGTTTTTGAAAAAAACTTTGTACGCACTATAGTTTCCCTTTAGGTCTAACCAGAAATAGCCCTGGAATAAATATCAATCCCCTAGTCCTTTAATTACCACATTCAAACATGAAAGTCCCCTCTCCACCAGACCAACACTTAAAACCATAAAAAACCCTCAATACGAACACTCGCACAACACCACAGGCTGCCCGTGATTCCTGCCATAAATCAAAACGGAGGCCAATATCTATTCCGGCCCACAGGTTACTAATATTTTTCGGCGTCAATATATACATTGTAAGCCACATTGGAAAAAAAACATCTCTGATCAATAAGCATGCATGCTTTTAAAAAGACATCCCCACATCCCTATATAATTGCTGATGATGGGATTTAAGGGCATCTATTGTGAAATATACACATTGCTCCAGACATAACATTTTTTTAGTGTATGCTGCCTTATTCCCACCTTCCACTGTGGCTCTGTTTGCACACAGTCTGGTTTTTTGCAGAGCTCCCCACTCCCCCTTTCCCTCTCTGGTCATTCCCCTGTTCATATAATCCGGCTGTGAACCAAGCCTGTAAACCCAGCTGCTCCTGCACATTAATCCTACTACACCTCACTCTAACCTTTGTCAAAAAAACTCAGTATGTAAACCTGTTCTGGAGACACTTGCTACATAAGGAGTGGGAGGGGGGTGAGTAAGAGACCATAGTCCTGCCTTATCACTGCAGCCCCATCTCCCTTTGACAGGCAATAAATTGATGAAAACTTCTTTCTCTTTCCCTTTACTTTTGTTTTTAACCCAGTATTTGCCAAATATTTTAGTGAGCAGAAAGGAGTCATTGGGAGACTTGCTGTAAAATTTTTGTAATCCTACAGACTACACTTTCATGCTGTTAGGCGATTTGATTGGCAGCTCAAGCAGGAGTGGTGTGTTTAAGTCTTGACTTCTTTTAACTTGTATATCTCAGGATAGGAGATAACTGAATAAAATAAAGGTACTCGGGGGGGGGGGGGAATTATAGAACACAGTTAAAAAATTACATTTACCCACTACAGATTCCCTTTAAACACGGCTATTATGCATAGGGTTACATACGATACCCAAACCCGGCATATGTAGACAAAGTCCACTCTGTTTATTAGATCCTGAACCAGCAACCCTTTTCTTCCTCGTGGGGATGTCCGCATTAATCTGCCGAAGTAAATTTTGTCACTCTCACTTGACTTATGGCATAGACACCATCCTGCTGGCTTGTCTATTATTCTCGTTCCAACCAATCATTTACCGTATTTCTAAATTGGCATGCCTCTGGTGGTACCTTTTTCACATATACTGAAAACAGCAAACAGTTAACTCTTTATGTTGAATTAGTTATTCCCATTCATATCACATATAGCTTTTCCATTAATTACTTTAGATTATTAAACACCATATTCTTTTTAACTTTCTGTAAGGATTCTCTTATTTTTTTGACAGATAATACAACACTAATGTAAACATCTTTTTGTTCTCCACCTTATTTATATTAATATCCTACCTATGTTCTTGTGGTAGATTGTATTCATAAGAAGCATTTAAAATTATACTCTTCATTTATGCCTGCAAGGTACCTAGTACCCAGGTGGAGGATCCATCTCCATTCATGCTAGAGTAAGGTGATTTCTACATCTTATCCCTGCACTGCCCAAATTATATGCATTATCTAAGAGTAATATCTGAACTGACTATGAAAAACATGATGGGTGGTGTCGTTTTAAGTACCTTAAATTTATATTTAAAAACTACCCAAGAAAGTATGAATGGTTCGGTTAAAAACCAGACAAACTGGACTCAGCCTTGGTATTTAAAACTCTATCAGGCACTTTTATGACAACTTTGTACCCTTAGCAATATTTTTTTACACTCCCCTCTACATTCCAGTTATCCAAGCCCTTTAACTGTTTGTTTATTTTACTATCCTCACCTCAAATTTAGAGATGTGATCCGAGTCCGACACGAAACTCTTTGGTTCTGAAATCCAAATGATCCATCCGAATCCGGACGGATCGTCTAGATTTAGGGACTTTGGAACAGATTTTCAAAAATTTTACAATGTACGGAGCTATTTTCGAAAATAGCATCAAAATATGTCGGGAAACTCGAAAATGGTCTCTGATAGTATTTTCGAGAATTTTCAAATGTTTAAAGGCTATATTCAAAAATTCACAATCAAAGATAGCTCAGTACATTTGAAAATTTTTGAAAATTCGTTTCGGATCTTCGGGATTTTCCCGAGATCCGGAAACGGAATGAAACTAGTGAGTTTCGGCCATCTCTACTCAAATTGTGTTGTGTTTTTGTACTCTGTAAAATGTAACATGTAAAAAATAATGTAAAAATCTGAAGGGAGGAAGGTCCCGAAAGCTAATCTTTTAAGAAAATTGTTAGTGCAAATAAAAAGAATTATCATATGCTCCATTTTTTCCCCATATATTTTGTTAAACCTTACGCTTACATTGGCAAATGACCAGCACGTCCTTTTGTAAGGATTAACCCGTCGATAGACGAAAGTGTTAAAATTGCATAGGAAGCTGGAAATGATATGCAAGTACTGTAATGTTTATGAAAACCTTCAGTACATCAATTTTTAATTACATTTTGACAAATGCAGGTTACAGATGAAGCATAGCTCAGCCTATACACTGCAGCTTACCTGCTGTTGTTGCCGTTACGTTCTGTTTCAGCGATTGGCCTCCTAAAGTAACTGTATTTGCACTGTTTGACGTATAAAAAAGTTTTAATAGAGCATTAATAAATGGCCGTATAAGTGACAAAACCATAAACGGGAATTGCAATTGCTCCAAAGGAGAACTGCTGACAAATTGTTGCTTTAATTGTTTTTAGGACAGTGGAGATTACCCACTAACCATGGCTGGTCCTCAATGGAAGAAATTTAAGTTCAGTTTCTGTGAATTTATTGGCGTATTGGTCCGCCAATGTCAATACAGCATTATATATGATGAATATATGATGGACACGGTTATCTCTCTCCTTACTGGACTTTCAGATTCACAAGTACGAGCCTTTCGCCATACAAGCACATTAGCAGGTGTGTGAAAATAATTGCTAAATAGTTTTCTATCTTTGTGTGAAGATGAGAACAAATTATTAAATCCGAAACACCACAATATATAGATTACAAAATAGTCACATATTGTTTAGGGTTGACTTTTATTTAAAACCAGTGACAGTCTAAATGTTTTTGTGGCCTCAACTAAGGTGCCAGTCTTTACTGCTCAAAATATTGCATTTGAACAGTTTATAACTGCAACCACCCATTTACTGGCACATTAAAGAAACCAGAGATACTTTTTTTTTTTACCATTAGATGCCTGAAGTGTGTATGCTATATAAGATTTAAGGGTGATCTACAGTCTGTTTACATTTTATTTATTAGTAAGAGTAAATTTCTGTCTATATACTTTTGTTTCAGTGTCTCTGTGCATTTTTTTTATTTTTTTGTGTCCATCTGCTTTATACAATAAGTTTTGCGCCCTCTTTCTCCATTTTGGCACATTTTATAAACATTGGTGCTGATGCAGTAACCCTTTCTGTTTAGTTATTGCTAATTAATAGCACTGGCAAAAAAATTGCACCTCTTGGCATCAGCCCCATATTGTTTTAATGGGAGACTAGAAGACATTTTTAACGTCTAAGGAATCTTTAGCTATAGTATTTAATGCTCAAAATATATAGATAGATAGCAATTGCAAACTTATGTTGGCTTTTTAAGTTAATTTTCTATTCACATTATATAGCTATGAAGTTAATGACAGCATTAGTAAATGTGGCACTTAATCTGAGCATCAACATGGACAATACGCAAAGACAATACGAAGCAGAAAGAAACAAGATGATTGGGAAGAGAGCCAATGACAGGCTGGAACTCTTATTACAGAAACGAAAAGAGGTCAGAATACTGTGTGCTAAGCATTAATTGGCATTTTGTACATATTCATAATGATGATTGATCGTACTACCACCTGTTTAATACAGTATTTAGTATGTGTCTATAGAATCTACCCTCACTGCCGCCTCTGCCCCTGATGAGGCGAGGATTTTAACAACATGCACTATTCGGCATTGGTTGATCTAAACTGCCCGCAATCTCCAAATTTGCCAAAGTCCAAAAATCTAACAGGGTGGCTTAGCCCCCAGTTAAACGGTTTATAAAACTGATTGAAAACACAAGTAAATCTAACAAATGTAACATTTGTTTTTCATTATTCATTTAACATAGCTGCAAGAGAACCAGGACGAGATTGAAAATATGATGAATGCAATATTTAAAGGCGTGTTTGTACATAGATACAGGTGAGAGATGGTTACAATTAATTAATTTGTTGGATTTTTTCTTTTGATTTTTATGTTTTGTAATGTGATTATTTATTTTTTTTCCTGATAACAGGGATGCTATTGCTGAAATCCGAGCTATTTGCATAGAGGAGATAGGAGTATGGATGAAAATGTATAGCGACGCCTTTCTTAATGACAGCTATTTAAAATATGTAGGGTGGACTATGCATGATAAGGTAAAGTTAATGAAATATTTTACTAGAAAATGTGCCTCTATCATCCCAGGGCTTTGTTTCAATAATAATCTCTCAGTGCTTTTTGTTATTTTAATACATTTTTGTTATGGGAGCTTTACTTGCTGCAACTTCACCATACCACAGGAACCACACTGAGCATGCCTGTTTCACACACACCTATATCCATCTAGGAATAGCTTCAAAAGGCAAGCAGCAGTTTATGCACTGTAACTGTGAAAAATGTGTTAGACTGCTAATATGCAATTAGTAGCAGTTGCCCTTCATTCATATGATAATACATAATTTATATTGCACAGTTATTTAATCTGAAATAATGTTTTTAAAAAAACAAAATATGCTTTGTAGCAAAACACTATTGGGAGATCCAATACGTAAAGCCGTGTTACTTACCTTAGCCCAATCCCTCGATACAACAATACCCAACGTAAACGAGTTTAGGTCAGGTATTGCATCGCAGGATCGGGCTAAGGTAAGTAGCGTGACTTTAACCACGCTACGTAGTAGCGCTAAACTTAACAGTAGGGGGTTTGGATCCTTAGCACAGCGCTATTTCCCAAAACATTTGTAAATGGCGCTGTGCTCTAAAATCCATCTACCCACATTAACCCGAAGGAATTTTCATGTGCAGAGGCTGTAGCAGGGTAAACAGCCGTCTCATTGGCTATGATGTCAGCATTCACTGCTTTCATTGACTGCATGGAGTGAGGAGCCAGCTTACTCTGCCAGAAGAGAGGCAATAATTATCTGTAAATAATATTTTTTGTTTTAAGGGTGATGTCCTTAAAAACTTAAATTTACAAAGGACGAGGTGCACAATACCAAATAAAAAAAGAGAAAAAAGAAATCTGCAGCACTCAATATTACTTTGTGTGCAATATATACAATCCTTTATTATTAGTATGTAGACACATACATATCTGGAACTAATCACGTGCAAATAGCAACGCTTAAAATCATTTAAAACATATATTATGTACAAATAGAACGGTCACACGATGTAGCAGCATAGTAAAGTAAAGTGCATAGTATAGCCCCATATTAGTCTAACCTAGTTAGAAAAACATGACAATATAAAGGGTAACTAGTGACTGGAATGTCTATACTTATCTGCCCCTACGCATGGCTCAGTACTTGTATGCAGAGACAACCCTTGGAAGCTCAGGCATAAGCATTGCTACACACTGAATGGCCGTTCATCAGAAACGGTAGGTCCCACTGATGCGTTTCGCCCGGTACTCCGGGCTTTATCAAAAATTATTTTAAGCTTTGCTATTTGCATGTAATTAGTTCCAGATATGTATGTGTCTACATACTAATAATAAAGGATTGTATATATTGCACACAAAGTAATATTGAGTGCTGCAGATTTCTTTTTTCTCTTTTATTATATATATAATAGTTTTTCTTTATCTGTTCAGCACCTCCCCATTACATGTACGTCTTTATCTGGGGGAGACTAGTGCCATACCTAATTCTATTGTTTGCACAATACCAAATAAGCCTATACTAGTGCAGTGTTGCAGTATAGGCGCACAGCCGACCAACGGAATCTGTCTGTACACATGTGATTGTGATTGCATCTGTATAGGGTCCTATACACTTAAATGTAATACTTTTAATTGCAATTTTTTGGTAGTGTGCCCCTCTTCTTTTGAATCTTGAAAATGAATAGATACAAACCTAATCTAATGATATACACACACACACAAAATAAACTGATTTAGAGCTGTAGAGAAAGATATAAACACATACAGAGACCTTAACACAAAAGCTTCCTGAGAGGAACATAAAAGCTCTTGCACGTGGTAAAAGGGAGATACCGACATACAATGTGAATCGAGTTATACACAAGTTTGCCGATGCTGGCACACACCGGAAAAAAATGTTCTGTATATAGTTTATAAGGAATGATCACATAGATTGTAAAAATGTTATTGGTTAAGGTTCTGATGAAAATTTTTCATTCAGACCGGGCATGTGTATGGAGAGGTTACAATGCCAATGGACTATTGACATCTGCAGCCGAACCTATCCATACACATGCCCAATGAAAATTGTCTGTGTATGGCCACCGTTTATAGAGCTAAAGTGATGGCAGAGAATTGTGCACAACTAAAGGTTCGTATAAACGTGTGATCGCAGGTGGCAACACACGATGAGTACGAATGTAAGTGTCGTGTATGGACACTTATTGGCCGAAACGGCCGTTTGGTCGAAGATCGTTTCCCGAACCGACCGGGTGGATCTCCAAACAATAAAAGTGCCCATACATGGCACGATTATCGGCTCCGGCACCCACGATCGCACATGTGCACGAACCTTAAGCCTCATTGTACTGCAAGTGAGACACAAACAAAAGAGATACATACTACATCTAGACCAATAGTTGATTATGATCAGCACCTAGTACTTTGACACTCTGCTTTTCACTAGTCAAGACTTGACTGAGTAGATTTAGAATTTTAATGCTTAAATTGGTTTCTTAATGGATGAAACTCACATTAATATTTTTCCTAGATGTTTTACATGTTGTTCCATAATTCTGTTGGTAAACACGTGCACAGTGAGATTCTGTTGTTTTTTTTAGCAAGGAGAAGTTCGTCTGAAATGTCTTACAGCATTGCAGGGCCTGTATTACAACCGGGAGCTTAATTCAAAGCTAGAACTGTTCACAAGTCGATTCAAGGTATTTTCCATTAGTTTTTTTAGTATTGTCATAAATTTATATATATATATTGTATTTATGCATTGTCTGATTGCTTTGTTTTATACATTCTAGGATAGAATTGTGTCCATGACTCTTGACAAGGAATACGATGTCGCAGTTCAAGCAATTAAACTTCTTACTCTTGTATTACAGTAAGTTTGGTTTTAGAATTTCTGTTTGCTGTTATGATCAAGATGTTCTAATAACTAATACAAGAGGCCAAGCTTATTCTGTGTTCCTGAGAATTGCTTGTAGTATAGAACCCAGAATTTGAATTTACAGTAGTAAAGCCATAGTCACATTATAGTTGAAATACTTTTTTGTGTCATTTACTTATAGCTAATGAAGATAACTTCCCATATGTCACTAAGCCCTATTTGGTTACTTGCAATACAAATGAGTGTAGACATGCATATCTTTTGTGTTCTAAAAAAAGTTCAGCTTCAACTTTGAAATTATAAATAAACTAGCAGGTAAATATCATTTAGCAGAGCACTTTTAAGTCTACAGTGATAATCTATCTATAGGGCTAAAATGAATCAGACAATGCTTTAATTTAAGCTAACACATAATTTAAGGTAAACACACATAAGAGCTCTGAAAAATGACAGTCTGCAAGATTTTGTCTGTCCTCTTTCAAAGATTCCCCCTACACACAGTCCGAGCAAACTGTAAAGATCGCCATGTGACACACACGACATTTCACTGAAAGCTACTCTATGCATGATCTTACAATTTTGCAGAAGTTATGACCATATAAAAGAATATTTCCAAGATAACAATTGCTTTCTTAATGTTATAGATGGTATCTTGTTGTACCATTGGCTCTATTAGGATTCTATTTAAACATTCATAATTCTGCATGGTCGGAAATCAATACCTCTAGCAGCACATTATTTCTGGTCGGAGTTTCAACTACTGTTCTACTTTTTTTCTTTTTGCCTCAATGCTTGATAGGAAGTGAACCGCAAATATTGTGTTTTTTTGTATCAAAATGTATAGGAATGTGTTGGGGAAGAAATGTTTTCCAAAAATTATTGAACACTGTTAATAAAAGATTAAAAAAGGACTAGAACAGGGAAAAATTAATAGATAATTCACTTTTGGTAGTCTCACAAATAGTAATTAACATGAGATGAAACCAGATAATTCTAAACTGACTTTGTTCTACATAAAACCCAAGCACATAATAATACACTTATCATTCCTTGTTCCTTTATTCCAAGAGTTGTATTAAAGTCATGTGTTCCTATTTCTGGTGAGCTCTGTCACTTGTAGTTCAGCCTCCACATTCCTCTCTGGCATCCCACACACTGTCCCGGAACACCATGTGGTCCAGTACAGCCTAAGGGGCAGAACTCGATCACGGAGAAATCCGGGCACAGCCGAGGTCTTTCTTCTTAGCAAACAGATCCCAATTCCTATTGAACACACTAAAGGCACACAAGATTAAGGCAATACTCTAAATAAAAACGAAGAAATAAGTTTTACTGCAGCACATTCCACAATGTGTCTCACTATATATAGCTTTATAATTGTACACTGTTAAATCTCTGTTCTGTTTCTAAGAGACAGGATCTGCTGTAACATCTGTGCATAACATAGGCAGGTTTCTGTTCTGCAATTTGTCCTCTTTTAGGGGACAGGGTGGTTGGCTTCTTTTGTTCTGTGCACTAGGTAGCATTTGCGATGTGCAGCTGCTGTTGCACAATGAACAGCCATTTCAGTTCTCAATCACATGTGTATAGCCACTCGGTCAGGCTTCATTGGTGATCTATCCCTGCAGCGGCTATTTACGCAGATTGTCATTTGAAGGCTGAGATACACAGCTTGTGTGTACAAGCCTTTAGACTTCTACCAAAACAAATCAGTAACTTATGGGAGCCTACCCCTTGTACCCACAGGTTAATTTTATTAATCAACCAACAGCTAGGGGAAGGGTGAGAGAGCTTCTTAAAGGTGGCCATACATATATACAATTTTACTTACCTGGGATTTTGCGATTGCATGTTGGTCGCATACAAGAATGGGAGAGGTGGCAGGATTGATCGAAAATGTCGCGTGAGCACTTGGTCGGATAGGTAAAATTGTATATATGTATGGTCACTAGAGATGGGCGAACTATATAAAGTTCGGTCTGTTTTCGGACTTCAGTGAACGTTTGAATTCGGCTCCAATAAAGTCAATGAGAGAGTGATAGTTCCCAGAAAATAGAACCATAAATTTCAGGGGGTGACCGAAATCGAACAATACTTTTGGGGGTTATCGAAAAGGGACGATACATTCAAGGGTTAGAGAACGATACATTTTAGGATTAGCGAAAACGATCCATCCATTCGAGTGTTACCGAAAGCAAACAATACTTTAGAGGGTTACCGAAAATCGAAGGCTACATTCAAAGGGTTAGCGAATGGTACATTCTAGGGTTAACGAAAACGATCCATACATTCGGGAGTTACCGAAAATGAACAATACATTCGAGGGTTAGCGAACGGCCCATAAATTCGATAATTAGCGAATTCACGATAATTATCGAAAATACAGCCGCAAGTCCAGAAAAAAGAATTCGTTCGAATAGTTTGAGTTCGTCTGAACTAATAAAGTTCGGCTCAAACTCTGGTTTGAGTTCGGTTTTGGGTCCATCTCTAATGGCCACCTTAAGTCTTTGAAAATTGGTTCTCTCTGTAGGGACAATATTATGTGTTGACATTAGTTCCCCTTTAAGTCTTTATCTTAAAAATTGGTTTTAATAGGCTAACAATTTACTTATTTATAATCTATTAGTTATTTTAATTAAGATTGCTGGTATAGGATAGTTTCTAGTTGCTTTTTTAATTTTAAATTTTTTTTTTTGATAGAAGCAGTGATGAAGTTTTGACTGCTGAAGACTGTGAAAATGTATATCATCTGGTTTACTCAGCCCATCGGCCTGTTGCAGTAGCAGCTGGAGAATTTCTTTACAAAAAGTAAGATTGTTTTCAAAATTATTTTCCTTTTACTGTAGAATGGTATGTGAAAGGTCCCTCATCCAAGATCAAAACCTGAAGAATAGTCCTTACTACTTTCTGAACCTATTTGCGTAAGTGGGAAAATGTGTGGGTTAAAGATTAAATGTTCTAATTCTGAACTAGCAGATAGCTTGAAATCTGAGTTGCATTGTAGAGAAGCAGTCTGTAATTTTCACCTTTTAATGGTACTTTCTGACCCTTTTGTAGAAGTTTTTACTTTTTTTTTTTTTTTTTTACTGGAACTTTTGTAAAGAGGTCATGGGAAGGTCACCTAATTGTGATAGCCCATTCAGATAGGGAGTTGGAGAATGGCGAAACAATTGTCAGCATAAATATGTTACTTGGGTCTGGGACCACTCAGTAAAATCTAGAAAACTGAAGGAAAAAAAGCTATAACAAGGTGATTTTTTTAAAGAAATGTTGCTGTTTTTAGACAACAGCCATCTGTTATCTACCAATTAAAGATTCTTTATTTTTGCTTAGTTCTCCTAGTTAAAATGCAGCTTTGCATGTTAACATGTCAAACAAGATTGCTTCATTTTTATGTTGACAGATTTTTTTTTTTAATTGTAGGGCTGTCAAAATTATTTTTTCTTTATGATTAATATTTAGTTATTACTTTTGAAAGGTAAAAATAAATCTCTAGATTAATTATTCACAGGCACCTTTCCATATTGTCTTGCGTTTAGATGTGCTTCTGTGCTAGTTTTCTTGATCTCTGCAAGTTAATAGTGGCATCCTGCAATGACAGTCTGTCCCATTTGACTGAGTGAATAGGGGTACCTCGTATCCATTTAAAACAATGTGTCATGTTCCTTTTCAATAAACCTTTTGCTCTTTCAGCCTTATCCTAACAGTTTTTTAAGGGTTGCATTGTACCCGTTTAAAATTACTCCCAATAAACCATGTTAATGCATCCTAAGGGTTATAGTGCGTCATAGTTGTTACAGAATTTAGATTGTCCAGTTTTTTAATTTCATTTTAAATGACTCCTGGTAATGTTTTGCATATGCTTTGAAAGAAAATGTCTAGGCAGGATTTCTCAGGCATTTCGGTGTTCCTTCAGAGAACCAGAGGTGTATTTCAATTTTTGGTAGTGGAATAGCTTATAATTTTGTTGTACATTTTAATGCAGACAATGTAATGTTAAATCTGATACAATTCTGAGTGTAAAATATAGGTAATTACAAAATGTTTACATATTACGTTAAGAGCAAAGGTGTGCTGTAAGAAAAATTTGCATTGCAAAGTGTGCCACGGTCTGAAAATGTACAAGAACAGCTCAGTTACTACTTTTCAAGAAGGAGGGAATAACTATTGAAAAATTGTTAGAATGCATACTGTAGTCTTTACTCTAAAATGCTGTTGCCTTTTTTTTTTTTATAGACTTTTCAGTTGCAGAGATCCAGAAGATGATGGAATTATGAAACGAAGAGGGAGACTTAGCCCGAATGCCAACCTTGTGAAAACTTTGGTATTCTTTTTCTTGGAGAGTGAGGTATGCTTTAAAAAAAACCTAAAAAAAACCCAGAAAACATAATAGTAAGGCTGCCTAGTAACAATGAATGTTTGTATTAAAGATCTTCCCCTTCTCTTTTAATATATTAATTTGAAAAATATTTTGCCAAAGTTAATTAGAAAGTGTTTTTCTGTTTGCTAGTTGCACGAACATGCTGCATATCTTGTGGATAGCATGTGGGATTGTGCCACAGAGCTACTGAAAGACTGGGAATGTATGAACAGCCTTTTGTTAGATGATCCACTTAATGGAGAGGAAGGTAAGTTTGTCTGTAACGCTTATTTTAACACAATAAAGGGTTTTAAGGGCTATGCCACACTGCTGCAGTTTTTGTTTTTTTGCTTTTGCGCTTTCAGATCATTGAAAACGCGGCAATGCACCAAAAACGTGTGTTTTCGGGTGCGTTGCGATTTACGTTCCGCATTTTAAATCGCAATCACGTGCTTTTTTCAATACTTAATGAAAAATGCAACAAAATCGCACATGAAAACGCGTGCGTTTGCGTTGCAGTATGGCCGTGCCCTAAGTCCCACTAATTTATATTGAATCAGTTGGTTTGACGCAGAAAAGATTGCTGCAGCTCTGAGTAAATGAGCATTAAATGTTCCAAAATGACATGGCATCCTTGTTTCATCAGTAAGTCAAGAAAAGTCTAGAATATAATCAATACGACCGTAAGACATTATTGGATCACAAATAAGGATTTTGTATTTTTGCATAAATATAATTCACAATTTACCCTAAGTCTTTGCTGATGGCTTAAGCAATTCAACTGTTTGTATACTACTAACTAGCCAATAGCATCATTATAGACAAATTATCTGCAATTTTGTAGTTTACCTTTCATTGAATTCTGCTGCACTACTTGGTAAGTTGTGGTTGGTTTTCTGACTGCACAGACTACTGTCTGTACTTAACAGTTCTGGAAGGAGTGGCAAGAAATAACTCTCTGGTAGGAGGACAGAATTCATACCAGAGGTGTAAGATCCAGGGTTATTTATGTTCTATTTTTAAATAGTATATCCACTTACTACATTAAGAGCTTGTTCTTGCATTAATATCCGGTGCTGTCCACAGTGATCACTATTGTTGACAGCCAAAAAATTGTGAGAAAAGTGAGACTTTCCTGCAGGAGGAGCTGTCAGTGTTGGCGATTTTTTTTTCCTTTTTTTTAAATATATTTTGGGGGGGGGGGGGAATGTAAGGCACATATAAGGTTATACATTTTTTTTGCAGCATTAACAGACAGACAGGAAAGTGCACTGATTGAAATTATGCTTTGCACAATTCGACAAGCTGCTGAATGTCATCCACCAGTAGGAAGAGGAACTGGAAAAAGGGTAATTATCATCCAAAATATTTAACTTGTAAAGCTCACATTTCTTAATTTAAATTCACTGGTGACCTTGATTTTAATTCTTCTCTATTTTTAGGTTCTCACTGCAAAAGAAAAGAAAACACAATTGGATGACAAAACACGTCTTACAGAACTTTTTGCGGTGTCCCTCCCTCAGTTATTGGCAAAAGTAGGTCTCCTCTTAACTTTGTTATATTTGAAATTTTGCTTCTGTTCATTGTTCTTATTTTCTTTTTTACGGTACCTGACTTTTTGTTCAATATCTTGACATTTCATACTGTCCCTTTACATAGGCGTCTAAAATTTAACAATTAGATGGGTAAATTGGCATTAACCCCTCTGGTTATTACTCTGATGTATAGTCCAACACTGCTGCTGTTACTTTTAATATTAATTTAATTATGCATTATGTAAAATGCTAATGTTGTCCATTTTATACACAAAAATGATTATGGAGAAAAACAATTATAATTGGTATATAAAGTTTTTGCATAACCAACAAATGTAATGACTGTATTGGCGAGACCTCTATATTGAATTTGTTTATATAAGGGATCCTAAGTAGGAGCTCAAGTTGTCTTCTGCCAATGGATTGCAGGAGCTTAACACATTTTTAAGTTGACTAAGGAAGACAAACAAAATAAAGTCTCAAATCCACTAGCAGCGGTGTGTATAACGAAACACCTACTTTTTATGGTGGTACGAGGGCCAGGTGGATACACCTGGTCGCTTTTGAACAGTAGACAATTCCTATATAGGCAATGAATGTCAAGAATGGATACGTAAATCAGCTTAAGCACATGGATGGGTAACCCAGGTGCATCCAAGCCTCAGGACGGCCAACACACAAGGATACTTTCAATACGCCAGGGGAGGCTGAGCAACCCGGATAACACGCAGCAAAGGAATCCTTTTACGGGAGCTTGCTGTGTATTATCTCGGTTGCTGAGCCTCTCCTGGCGTATTGAAAGTATACTTAAGTTGACTATAAGGGCTAGGCCACACTTCTGTGCTTTTGTGCGTTTGCATGCAATTTTTAATATAATGGAAACCACGGGAATGCAAATTCCGATGCAATTGGGCACCCATTTCAGAAGCGCAGGCGATCCTCCCCCCCCCCCCCCCCAGCAATCGCATGCGCAATCTCAAGAAAATTGCACCAGAATCGCACACACAATCACATGCCTAATACTTCTGTAAAAATAAAGATTCTTTTTTTTTTTACAGTTCAGTTAAAAAGTTCTACTAATAAAGGTTAGGTTTTTTTTAAACCTTTTCACCACTGCCATTCAAATAATCTAATATTATTAATAATCTATATTTGTATATATATATATATATATATATATTCTTCTATATAATCTTAACCATTCAAGAACTGTTCCTACATTTCCCCCCCTTTTCTTACAGTATTCTGTTGATGCAGAAAAAGTGACCAATCTCTTGCAATTGCCACAGTACTTTGATTTGGAAATTTACACAACAGGAAGACTGGAAAAGGTAAACTTTATCATGTCCTTTAAAGGAGGCACAATTCAAAGAGTGGTAGTTTTTCCTACAAATAACTGTGTGTTTTCTTTTAGCATCTAGAAGCATTGTTGCGGCAGATTCGAAACATTGTAGAAAAGCATACAGACACAGATGTTTTAGAAGCCTGTTCTAAGACATACCACGCACTCTGCAATGAGGAATTTACTATTTTTAATCGAGTGGATATTGCAAAAAGCCAGTTAATTGATGAACTGTCAGATAAGTTCAACCGACTGATTGAAGATTTTCTGCAAGAGGTATGTTTTCTGTAGCAGAAATTAAAGCATAAACAAAAAGGGGGCTGTGGGAGCACTCATATGGCACAATTACTGTAACAGTGGAAGTGCTAATGATCAGAACAAAACATTAGAACTAACAAGGAAAGAGATGATCAAATGCACATTCCTGGGTCCCATATACTATCATAATATCTGTGCTAGTGCAAACTGTAAAAAGTGGCAGTTTTAGTTACAATTTTATGCATAAAAGTTAAGTCAACCATGACAAGGTAACCCCCAGTATGCAAGTTCCTAACAAATGACCTTGGGTCATTTAGCTGTGCTTACATTCCCTGCTTGGTTGCATTTTCTTGGGAAGGCTGTCTCCCTGACCTTGCATTGGATTAGTATTAAAGGCTATCACTTCCCCCTGCCTACTGGCTTTTAACAAGGGGGAAGAGGCCGCTAATCCAATGCTTAGCATTCAAGGCATATGTCTTGGGCACGGATGCTACTACCAAGCTTGGTCCTATCTTTCTGCAGATAATCTCTGCTACATTACATACACAAAATAGGGGCTGTGGGAGCACTCCTATAGCAAAATTACTATAACATATAGTGAAAGTGCTACTGATCACACCAAAACATTAGAACAAACAAAAGATATATTCAATGCTCATTCCTGACCCATATAAAATCATAATATCTGTGCTAGTTAAGATTTTATGTATAAAATTGAAAAGCCTAACACCCACGACAAGGTAACTCCAGCATGGAAGATCCTAACAAAATACCTTGGGTTGTTTATCTGGGATGAAATTAAAGCAGACATATGATTAAAGGGGTTGAATCCCTATAGTTTATTCAGACACAAAGCAATCCAATCTTTAAGGGGGGCGTATCCCTGAGGAAGGGTGGATACGTTCCCCCGAAACATTGGATTGCTTTGTGTCTGAATAAACTATAAATTTCAAAATAATTAACTTATGTAATCAACCTGTGGGTATATTGCTTAATCTCACCTTGTACTCTTGTACATTATTTTGCCATCAGATGATTTTCCTGATGCTTTACAAAGTCTTTTCTAACAGTTCCCACTAAGACTCCGATTTACAAGCTCGTTAAATTGCCTTGGTTTAAGAATATATCACTAGGTGTGCATTCATCATAATAGCAGTTATTTGAAGATGGTAGCAGCTGATGTCTAAAAGCCGCAAAGAGGTAGATGAGATGACTACTAAAGTGATTACTGAACTTGTTTGCTTTTGATTTATTGTTGCTTCTATTTTTAAGGGAACCTGTTGCTATTGCCCACTTCATTTGTCAGTACTATTCAGAATCCCTGCATTTCATTATTTGGCTAACAAAATAACTTTCATGAAATTGTGTTGGTCTAAAATAGATTGCTTGGGTAGTATTTTTGCAGTGACAAATAAGGGAACTTAAAAAAAAAAACATGGAGGATTTAAGGCCTAGGCCACGCCGGACCACTCACTAGCAGGCCCCCATGCATTAGCCCTGCTACGTGTGTAGCCCAGACTCGCCCTTGCCCTGATCATCGGTCCTCAAAAATTATGGGTTGAGCACCACTGAATTAAGGCTTATATATGGGCTGTAGTCTACTTTTGTGGGATCATTCAGTTGCAGATTTTGTTTCTGTTTGCAACAAAGTATTTTACATTCTCATCTAAATGATCCTTTTATTTCAGGAAGAAGAGCTCGATGAGGATGACGCATATCAAGTCCTTTCTACACTAAAAAGGATAACTGCTTTTCACAAGTAAGAACCCTTGCTTATTTCTGGTCCCCTTAGGGCAAGGTCCCACTATGTGCGTTTCGTTTTGCTGTCCGTTTTCATTTGCGTTTAGGTCAATGCATTTTATCTGCGTTCTGGTCCGTTTGCAGGTTAACAGACATGCATTTTTCTATGCATTTGTCCGTGTGTGGCCGCGTTTCCATTCCATTTGCCTGCATATGCAGTTTTTAGAAAATCAACAGGAAATACTAGAGTAAATGCAAAAAATAAGTTTCTCCGTATTTTTTGCGTTCCTATAGACTATTATTAAAGTGCAATGCTGACACATGGGCCAAAAGTCGTGTACGCATGCATATAAAATATGGACCACATTGATTCGGAATACAAATTACACAGTGGGAACTGATTCTCTCGATTTCCGTTGTATTTTAAATTACATTGTGATTTGATAAATGCGTGCAAAATGGAATGCAACATGCATAGTGGGACCTAAGCCTAAGTATTATTACTGGAGTCTTTGCAATTTTTTTTCAGTGACTTCAAAGCAGTTAAGGCCTGGATTTAATGTATGTAAAAGATAATGATATTTAAGGGTATACAAGGGATAATATGCTCCTTACAGTGTTATAGAAGGACATTTACTAAGGCGTTTCATAACTATATCAGAACACCAAGGTGACATTATTTCCTTATATAAATTGTTAGGGGCGCATAATTAAATTATATGTACACTGCAATTTGTATAACTGATAATTCCTTCTTAAAGTGTGATGGGATGAATAATTTCATATAATGTGTATGATGATTTCATTTTAATGTGGGTGGATGCAAAAGTAAAAATAACTGCCATTATCTATACAGCCCCATCACAGTTCATTACTAACCCTTTTTAAGAGAAAGAGACAAAGCATTCTGATGCGTTTCTTTTCTGCTGTCTCTTTTCTTAATATGTCAGATGAACTTCTGAAAGGGACCGGGTTAGTGATAATGGGGAGAAACTGTGGAGTAGAAATTCACAATCTCTCTGCTTACATGGAGTGATTTTATAAAGAAAAAAATCCCTTTGCTCCCACTTGGGGGCACGTGTCTATTATAACCGTAATATTCTACTCTGTTATTAATGGACACCGGGTAGTTTGGTTTTACAAAACTATTCCTTATTAATTTGACGCAATATAGAGAATACGTTTTGTGGAACCTTTTATTTTTATCCAGCATATCTGCTTAGAAATTCTTAATACTATTTTTTTTGTTTGTTTGTAGTGCACATGATCTTTCTAGGTGGGATTTATTCAGTGGTAATTATAAGCTGTTAAAAACCGGTATTGAGAATGGAGACATGCCAGAGCAGGTTTGTGTTTTATTATATTGTTTTAGCATTTAAAAGAAACACAAAAAAACTGTTAAACTCAAAGAACAATCTACTGTCTTTCAGATTGTCATTCACGCATTACAGTGTACTCACTATGTCATTTTATGGCAATTGGCTAAGATTTCTGAGACTGGCTCGTCAAAGGTATTTCAAACTATTTTTTTGTTAAGAGTGTTAAGGATCTAGTGGTCAAACAGTTACTGAGAACCAAGTTTTTTTGGTGAATATATTTGTTTTATTTGTAGGAGGAGTTAATCACTTTAAAGAGACAAATGAGGGTATTTTGCCAAATATGCCAGCATTACCTGACAAATGTAAATACTGCTGTAAAAGAACAGGTTAGTTAAAGTTTTCTTAACACCTCTTAAATGTATGTCTGAATTGCAGTTAAAGGGGAACTTTGGTGAGGAAACCTAAATCAAATTAGACATGTTATTGATTCTTTACCTTCCATATTTGTTGCTGCTGTCTTTATTGTGCCACTGAGTGCATGTTTGGTAATCCAATGATACAAAATAAAAAAGATTGTGGACGTTGCCATGTTTGTTAAGGGAGGTCCCCAGCCCATACTTTGGTTTCAGGAAGTCTTTTGCCTTGACCCCAAACATCACAACTATCATGTTTGTGTGCTTCTGTGGGAGTGGCTAAGTAAGGGTAGATGTGGCCAAACCAGGAAGTAAACTAGTGAACAGTGCTGCCTGAGCAACAGCCTTGTGAGGAGGGGGAGAAAGAGGGGAGGGGTCTGTCTGTTTAACCCAATAACTGCCTGTGTCTGTTTAGGTCAGAGCAGAATCATCCACAAGGCAATCCATGGCAGCTGCCTAGGGCCCATAAAACTTCTGGGGGCCCAGCTTCAAAACCAGTAACAATATTATAGTCTATACAATATATGTAGCAAAAAAGGGGCCCCTAAATGATGGTCCTGTCTAGGGCCCCATATGATCTTAATCCATCTCTGGTTTAGGTTAAGATATCATTACATAAGAAAATCTAACTAATGAGACTTTGTATTAAGATCTTTCAAAAATCTGTACTGTGTGTACCCAGCTTAACCCCTGCTCAGCTCTTTGCTGAAAATTGAGGCAGCACACACAGTGGCCCACACAGGTATTGGGATAGGTCGGCACAGTTAAAGGGCAAGTCCAGCCCTAAAATGAAAACTTACATACAGGTAAATCACCCCCCAAAACCCTAAACGGTAATAGTT
Source organism: Hymenochirus boettgeri (assembly GCA_019447015.1). Taxonomy (NCBI): domain Eukaryota; kingdom Metazoa; phylum Chordata; class Amphibia; order Anura; family Pipidae; genus Hymenochirus; species Hymenochirus boettgeri. The sequence goes on along the minus strand of CM033471.1, from coordinate 42,619,635 downwards.
TGAAATGTGAAAGGTGTAAGTCTAACCTGAAATCCTGCACAATGACCTATTTCCCTTTTTCTGCTTCCTGGTTCTTCCAGTTAGTAACTGTCAGTTATGGATTTGACAGTTGACACCACAGCCAATGACTGAATGTTAATCCCCTATCTGCCTCTTCTGAGCATGCCCAGGCTCAGTACAGGCTCAGTACAGGTTTTTATAAATTGCTCAGTTTCCATGAGGCATTCAGAAGCATAGCAGTCATACAGTAATGAATTCATAGGACAAACTAGGATATATCAACATATAGGCCATTCTTTCTAAAAGATGTTCTTATGAGGTTGCAGTTGCCCTTTAAGGTAACAGCAACTTGTTCTCGGGCCACTGGCTGGAGGGAAAGTTACTGTGTGAGGGAGCAGGAGGACTTGCCTTGGGGATTGTCAGGTCCAGTTTGCATATGCACAGAAGTCTGCTACTCAAAAGGAGACAGTTTGTAATTTTGCATCTGCACTCTGTCACTCTTTGGATTCAAACAATTGATTTTACTTTCTGAAGCCTCTATTGGTTATAAGACATCAGAGCGTCAAATAGTTGTTTAGGGCCGCACCAAAGTATTTTAACACATGGTCCGATTGCATGTTAAAAAGTGCACGCTGCGCTGTGATCCATTATTCAGATCGCATGCAATTAGCGTTTTTTCACAATCATATGCGCTCTGATTGTGCAACATCCGGTCTACTGTGGCGTGCTGCAGTGTGGCCTCAGCCTAACTTATCCTAAATATTCAATATGGTCTCTTATTAGTACATGTACATTAGTACATAGAGGCTTAGTTTCCCTTAAATTCAAAACGGTCACCAGAAAACTTTTCAAAATGACAACATTTTAAAAATTTTCTTAACTTACTAAAATTAATTTCTTCAAACTGAGAACTCTGCTCTGGTGTTTGGAACGGGGGTCTACACCCTGGGAACTCTATTCTGGCCACCGGAACTGAGGGCCAGAACCCTTTTGGCTTATTTTTGGCTGCCTGAATTGGGGTCTGCACTTTTTTGGCTCTGTTCAAGCAACCGGCTCACCTTTTTAGCTCAGTGTTAAGTCCTACAACGGCAATGGGGGTTTGCACCCTTTCGTCTCTCTTCTGGCCACTGGAACGGGGGTCTGCACCCTTTTGGCTAAAGCATGTGTCCAGAACCTCTGGCTTATAACATGTAGTGGGCTGAGGAGGTCCGTATGCAAAGATAGATCTGCAGGACCGGAACACCCTGCAAGTTACATTCCGGATCACTATTGTAACAAATTCGGCCTGACAGCAGGGGTACTCACTGGTACGCTTTCAGGAGGAGTTGCGGTAGTCTGCCTCCACTGTGGCTAGTTTTTTCTTTTTAAATGCAATGAGCTCTTCTCTATATTTATTAACATTGGCGTTGAGTTTTTGGAGCCAATCACAGGTAGTATCGGCTTGGAGTTGAGGGTGCTTTTCCGACTCCACTGTACGGAGCTCAGTTCTGATATTTTGTAGTTCTTTGCCCACTTGTTCGATAACCAGTAGCAATAAGTCGAACGAGCATTTGTTAAGTATGCCGCACCACCGAGAACAAAATTCACTGTCAGTCCGGCCTATAGTGGGTACGTTTCTGATCCTGAAGCCTCTGGGTAACTTACGGCTCCGGTGGTAGTCAGACAGGAAGGTGCCATGTAGGTATAGGTCGACCTCCCTTCTTTTTAAGCGCAGCAGTTGGAAAAAGACATCACGATTATCTGCTTTATCACTTCTGTGTCAGTAAAAAGAATCCTCTGGACATCCTCTTGGGAAAAATAAAAATCATCATAGGAGCTATCCCGAGCTGCGATGACGCTTTCCGAATCCCAGCTGATGGAGGATTTGTTGGTGACTCTCTACCGGGGGAGTGCAATGACGTTATCCGAGCGCTGGAACACCCCCCCCCCATCCACCTACCATGACGCTGACTGAGTTGGGTCAGAGGGGGCGGGGAAGTGGGAGAAAAGAGGAGTGGACACTTTTATTTGTATTTATAGATGTGTAGTGTGCACCGCACGTATATCTTGAGAACGGCTCCTAGACGGGCCGAAAAGCGTCGATTCACGGTGATTGAATAAAGGTAGTTCACAAGATTCCCAGGAGGGCTCCGTTCTCCAGCAAAAATTAATATATATTTGTGTTTTTTATATATATATATATATGTATGTATGTGTTATAGAGAGAGAGAGAGGAGAGATGAAAAATCGGATCACTCACAGACTTAAGTCACGGACACAAACTTTATTTAGCGAGAATCAACGCGTTTCGGCCATCTTGCTTACGGCCGTCGCCATCTTGCTTACGGCCGTAAGCAAGATGGCCGAAACTCGTTGATTCTCACTAAATAAAGTTGTGTACCGTGAATTAAGTCCTGTGAGTGCTCCGATTTTCGTCTCTATATATGCCTGACGGATGCACCGAGGCGGCTGTTTACATGAGGGTGTGCTGAGGACTATCCACACATAGCCTGTGGTCACTCCGGTTTCACCCACAATCATAAAGACATACTGATAGGTTGTATGTGTCAAATAAATGTGCTTAGATTGTAAGTTCTTCGGCACAGAGCCTGATGTGAATGTTTACATGTAATTGTAAAGCAATGCAGAAGATTCTGGCGCTATATAAATCCATAATTATAATATATCAAGAGAGCAGACATCGTTTGCATGCTGTTATAGTGTATTAACCTAAAAAACTGTGGGATCTAATCTATATGTGAGCATTTTATTCTGTTTTCTTGAATTTATTTAAGGGGAACTATGTGTTTCTACATATGTTGTATTCAGTTAGTTCAACTGGACTTAAAGTTTAGTTCTTGAAGACGTTTCCCATCCGACTGCCTTTCTCAATTCAGAATGACTTTGAATACAAGAATCTGTTGGCAAATCACAGCCAGGTGTTAAGGATCTTTTGAATGCAAGTCGTGATTACATCGTGGCTAAAAGGTGTTATAGGAAAACAGCATTGTACATGGCAGACAGTTGGTATCGAACACCCCCACCTCTATTCATGCTTGGTTTCTTTATTTTTACATAAATGGCCTCCTTGACACCTCTCTTGAACCAGTTATGTTCCTTTGCCAACATGTTAATATTACAAAGGTATGTCCTTTTTCCTTCAGATGCAGGTATACGGCTCAGTCCTGACCCAAAGAATTGGGTATTCTATGCTGGGCCATACGTTCATGCAGTCGCTGTTTGGTCTCCCCCACATACAAATCAGAGCATTCTTCACTGCACTGCGTATATATGATGTCACTTTTCTTGTGTTTCGGTATTGGGTCTTTCGTATGTACCAATTGCTGCCTCAGTGTGTTGTTTGGTTTAAAGCAGACAGGGATACAAGCAGGGTTATTCAATAAAAGTTCTTATCGTTTAAAATGGTGCTAAATTTGCCCCAACCAATCAGATGTTAGCTTTCAAATGTTAAATAAGTTCTGATTGGTTGGGGCAAAATTAGCACCATTTTAAACGATAAGAACTGTAATTACTGTTATTTCTATTATTTCTTCTTCCTCCTCCTTAAGTATCTCCTCTTCCAAGCTAGATGTGCGGGACATATAGAAGTGTGCTCTTATCTTGCTAAGGAATCCCTGAAAGTGTTTGTGAATTACAGACGCATAGACTTTAAAGATCATGTGTCGCAGAAGCAATCAACACTGAATAGCTGCCTCTTGATTGCATTCAGCTGTAAGCAGTTCTAATCCGTACTGATTTGCAGTCTGTTGATTGCATTCAGCTGTAAGCAGTTCTAATCAGCACTGATTAGCAGTCTGTTGATTGCATTCAGCTGTAAGCAGTTCTAATCAGCACTGATTAGCAGTCTGTTGATTGCATTCAGCTGTAAGCAGTTCTAATCCGTACTGATTAGCAGTCTGTTGATTGCCTTTAGCAGTAAGCAGTTCTAATCCGTACTGATTAGCAGTCTGTTGATTGCATTCAGCTGTAAGCAGCTCTAATTAGCACTGATTGTCTGTGTTTGATTGCCTGTGTCACAGGCGCTGGTTTTAAAACCAACATTTTTTGATAACTTAACATAGAAGCTGCCGATGTTGCAATGTTTTACTTGCATTAATAATTCCTAATCATCTACCCATAATCTACCAGCGTAAAACAAGTAAGAATCTCACTACAGCTAGTAATTTAAAAAAATGTATCTCACTGAATTGAGAAAGCCGCCCGGTAAGTAGGTAGTAGTAGTGCACACAGCCCACGTGGGTTCTGCATTCAAAAACTTCCCCATTTCCAAGGGAAGTAAAGTCAAAAAAAGAAACAAGGTAGGAATTTGCACTCCAAGGTGAATAGTGATCTAGTCAAAAGACAATCATCAAAATACAATGTTTGGGGGGTACAAGCCCATCCTCGGGCTAGCAAAACATCTTTATTTTTAGTCTAGTTGATCTAATTGAATAAAACAGAATATTTCATTGGAAAGTTTTCCTTTCCCTCCGTGAAGTAAACTAAGCATGACAGAGCAGTATGTAAGTGCCTGCAGTGCTTTCTTCACACATACAGTATGTTTCTGGACAGGCATGTGATGCAGCATTTTAATTAGCTGTCTCTGCAATGGAAAGTTGGCCATAGACGAATTGATATTATTTGACGATTGTGGACGATAATATTGCAGGTACCATATAAACTGTAAATAATATTGCTGCCCCACAACACCTTTGCTAAATAAATAAAATAATAATTATAATCAGCATTTTACAGATCATAAGAGGTGGACAACAGCCCAGCTCGATCTCTCAGTGGCCGACTTTACGGATATATTATCATCCACCTGGGGAACGTCGGCAGGTAAGAACCACTGGGGCAGTAGACAGTACAGTTGATTCAGCTGTAACATCTAACAAGTTTATGGCCACCTGCACAAAGATTAGCATCACAACCTGTTGAGAAAAAGGCACCAAGTAGACAGCAAGTAGGACAAAGTGGCAACAATGGAACAAGATTTTAATGAAATGGAATTTGATTCTAAGAAATTAAAGATAAAAATGTATATTCTTTAGAATGTATTTATAATGTGGGAGCTACAGAAAAGGACAAGCTTTAATGCAAATTCAATGACTACGTTAAATGTATTGATTAGTCTAAATAACAAACAGGAACATAATAGACGAGCGGATGGGATTTGTTGACTCAAATATTTAGCAAGCATAAAAAATATTTTCTTTATTGATCGGGCCACATAATTGCACTTTGGTACAGTGGACAGGAAGCTCCTTTTAAAGTACAAACCTTGAAGCACAGCACAGATTTTACTTTCAAATGCTGCTCTCCTGCACTCTGTTATGTTTAGAAAATAGAAAGGTCATTATGATGACCTTTTATAATCTACCAGTCTGTCAATCTCCCAGGATTTTGAATATTATTAATTACTAATTGTTAATGACAAGAATAATTTTATGCGTCAGTTATTACTTGTGATAAATCCCAGTTTCTATTCTGAAATGCCTGTATCGAAAATCTGCGGGTTCTAGTGGATCTTAGAAATTTTTTAGATTATGAACTTTTTATCAAAAAACTTGGAAATACCATTCGAAACTTTGAGAATTTCTTTTAGAAAATGTCAATTGAAAAATCTAAAATTTTCCATCTGAAAAAATCTAAAATACTTTTGAAAATTTAAAAAAAATTTCAGTTCAATCAGATTTTCTGAACTTTAGGGGACAACAATACCCAAAAAAACATCTCCTCCATTACATGTCCACACTTCCAGCAGCTGAAATCACTTACTCTCATTTACAACTATGCTGCCTTCCCTTAGATCTCACACAGCAAAGATGAATGCTAACAGCCCGCCTCCTAGACGGCCCAGGGCCATCATTAACATATCCATTGTCATTGGCCGGTAGGAATGTCTGTTACAACCTCTCTCCTCCTTTTCTACCAGTCAAACACACTTGAACTGTCCTGTTGCTAGAATACAGCCTACATAATCAAGCTAATCAAGGGTGGGTGCAGGAGTGTTTTCTCGCATGCTAGCTCTGAGTGACAGTTATAGGCAAACAGAATTGTTATGCCCCCTTCACAGCATGGCTAATTGAAGGCTAATTGAAGACAGAGAGAGGCTCGAAATCTTTATACTCTTTATAAAGGGCAACTCCATCTTCATAAGAACATCTTTTAGAAAGAATGGCCTTGTTAAAATATGTTGATATATCATAGTTTGCCCTATGAATTCATTACTGTATGCCTGCTATGCTTCTGGATGCCTCATAGAAACTGAGCAATTTAGAAACCTGTACTGAGCCTGAGCATGCTCAGAAGAGGCAGACAGGGGATTAACATTCAGTCATTGGCTGTGATGTCAACTGTCAAATCCATAACTGACAGTTGCTAATTGGAAGCAGAAACAGGGAAACAGGACATTGTGCGGGATTTCAGTTTAAATTTATATATTTTAGGTTTCAAACTATTACAGTTTAGGGTTTTGGGGGGTGATTTTCCTGTATGTAAGTTTTCATTTCAGGGCTGGACTTGTCCTTTAAAGCCGTTTAAAAAAAAAATAAAAAAATGCATTGAGGAAATAGTTATCCTTTAATCAGTTCTGGGGAACTGCTATCAGAACAAAACTTGTCACTTTCATTCATCTCTAGTGATTGTGGAGGTTCTCATTCATCCAGGTCATGGTATATCTGTTGTATTCAGTTAGATCAATTGGACTTAAAGTTTAGTTCTTGAAGACGTTTCGCTAGTCATCCGACTGGCTTTCTCAATTCAGAATGACTTGTACAAGAATCTGTGGCAATTATGTACCCTGAGAAGTCCCAATTAGCATATCACAGCCAGGTGTTAATGAAATTATGAATGCAAGAGGTGTTATAGGAACACCCAGGGTAAGGCGTCAAAACAGCATTTTACATGCACACACACACACACACACACATCTCTATTCAGGCTTGGTTTCTTTATTTTCACATAAATGGCCTCCTTGGGTCTTTCGCATGTACCAATTGCTGCCTCAGTGTGTTGTTCGGTTTAAAGTAGACCGGGATACAGTGTTTTTTGAAAATTCTTCTTAATTTCTCGGAGACCCATGCTACATATGGAATGACCATGTTCTTCCTCCTGTATTGCTTTTCCCCTTCACTGTTGGTATTTGTGTTCCAATCAGATTTTCAATTGGACTGTGCATAGCTACCTTAATGGCATGCATTGGTAATGTCTCATTTTGTAATGTGCTTGGAATCATATATAAAACAGACTTTTTTGGAAATGGAAGTTCAAAGAAAGGAAACTAAATTAATAAGGGAATGGATGGGCTTGACTATGCAGACAGATTAGACAATATTTATGCTGGAATTCTTGTTGATCCGAGGGTCCTGATTGCCATTGGCAATAATATGACTATAAATGAAATTGTCCTATGAAAGGAAAGTTGATGGTTTGGGTAAATATGTTCCAAAAACTGAAAATAATATTTTGAAACCCAGTTTTAAAGTTAATTAGTAAATTAAAATATCTCTACACGCAACAGGTTAAAGAAAAGTGAACATAGCATCTTCCACTCAAAAGCAAGCCTACAGAAGCTAAGCACAAAGGTATGTAAACATCTTGCAACTAAATATCCAAACTAGCACATAACTGGAATTCATTGTGTTCGGCAGCCATAATGTTTTAGTTTACCACTTCCCTTTTCTGTTGACTGTGGCTGTGCATAGATACAATATGAATGGTGGGTTCAGGGGGTGTGACCAATGGATTTTAATGCAGAATTTAATTTCCCAGTGAATAGCAGGTAAGACATTAAAGAGAAGTAGTATGCTAGTTGCTCACTGGAATGGTTACTACTCCTTTTTTGAATCTTGCGTGTGATGTGGGTTAGGTGCAGTGCAGCTACTGTTCAAATAAAATGCTGTCAGTCTGGGCATTTTAACATAGCTCCCTCCCCCAAATTATTACATAGCATTGGGGTGGGACTTTGGCATCAGAGAAAAGGTACTGAATTGCAGGGTTTTCTATCCTGTATTACTACTTTTTTTCTTCTATAACAATGCATTGAGATTACTTAATTGAATTGGATTATTGTTTTTTAGTTTTCAACACAGTTGGTGGAATGTAACCATCAGCTGTCAGATGCACGGAATGATTATCTCCTATCTCTAGCAGCAGCAAATGCCCATATGCACCATTATTATTTAACACACCTGCCTGACATCATGACCGTGAGTAACCTATCATAGAAGACTTTCGTTGTGGATGTTTTTTTAAGGGAATATTTTAAAGCTGTCTAAGAGGATTATCTGGTCTGCATTATCTTAGCCTAGGGCTGTGCTTGTAGTTCATTTCAGCATCAATTTATCCGAATGTTGCTGAGGGTCCCCTTCCACACACCCTTTTCGATTCACAGTAAAGGTGGCCATACACATGCGATTTCCATCTCAATGTGCCGACAGATCACATTGGTATCTGTCAGCACATTGCGAAGGGAACCTTCACACATGGAACCGACCGATTCCCATACACGGTATGGGGATTGGTCGGCTATATGCTGCACGATCGGTATTGGCTCCCTCTATTAAAGTAAAGGGAGCCGATGTTGACCACCGGAAATTTTCCAGAATTCCCGATCGACCGGAGTGCCGACTACGGTCGTTTGTCGGCACCCCGATCGGTCTGGAATATCCCCTACACACAAGCGATATGTATGTATGGCCACCTTTACACATAATCAGTAGAATCTTTGTTACCAAGGGCCACTTGCAAGGTACCTTCAACGTCCAGTATTTGGCAGTATATTTTTAAATCTGTTTTTAAGCTGGTAAGCTCCCTTTCCTTAGTAATAATGTGCATCAAACCACACATATTTACTTGCACATTGTGTTTTTCCTTTTCTAAACACCCCAAAAAAACCAACAGGGGTAATTTGGGACTAGTAGCTTAACTTTATCATTAGTTTAGTTATGGAATTAAATTGAATTTAAATGTGTTATTTTTTGCTCCACCCCCATGCAGTGTATTAAAGGATCACTATACTCACTCAAACAACTTCACATTATCTGAAACTACAAATTGAGAGACATAAAATGGTGGAACTCACATATTTATCTGTACTTGCTTTGTCTTTAAATTATTTATGTTTAGTGAGTACTCCTAATTCCCCCCCACCCTCCCTTACTCACTGCCTTCTTGTAGTGTCTGCAACACTTATAAATTCTGCACAGCCTCACTATAGAGACTGCTCTGCTTACACATCTCCCCCTCCCTCCTCCTGCCTTATTTTCTCTGCTGATTCTCTTAATTGTTGTAGAAATTGTGCTGGCAGGCAACAAAGATCCACTGCTTCTGGAGTGACAGGTCTTTCCCTGTAAATGCTGTGAATTCAAGTGACGATTTCTTAGAATCTAGATTTAAATTCTGACTCTATATAAAAGTGACCTTTTTGAAAGGGTTTTTATAGAGTATAGATACCCTTGAAAAGGGTATCCAGTTTTGTTCACTACAACATTGCATACTATTTGATGTTCATCTGACCGTATGAAAAATCGTTTTTAACATCTTAATTGTGTATAACCTTTAGACATAAAACTTTGAAGTACAAACACGTTTTTTTTTGTTTTGTTGTGTATTTTCTTAGTGTGTTTAGGATTTTCGTTTGTATATATACAGTAATAATGCACTAGTTACCAGTACGTGAAGAGAATGCATTGGAAAATGTGCATAGAAATGCAATAGTGTTAAAAAAACATAAATGCTAATACACAGATTTGGCCCATTTGCAGTGTATGTTACTATTGTGGTACACCTGTGTTCTCATTTCTGGTTTTCTGTATTTATTAATATTTATACAGTGCATATTATAATAGAAGGTTTCTATTTTTTATTGTAAAGTTACCTATACATATATATTATAGTAAAATTAAAATTCAGGCTGGTAAAATTATCTCCATTTTAAGAATTTAGTGTCACACCTCTGGCTTGTGGCACATCACACTACTTGAGAGACCTGAAATGTGAGACATTACCCTTTCTGGCTGCAGGATAGAATTTAAGTTAACCAGCGACATCCAGTGTTCATCTAATATGCAGATGATTATTTGGTCTTGCTATTGCAATAAGGTTCTTAAAGTAATAAATAACAACTGCCCATCTAAGTTAATAAACATCAACTTTCATATATATATATTTTTTAAACCTAGGGATATTGTAGCACTTACTTGAATCTCTTCATTTATTTTTTTATACCTTTATTTGGAGAAAGAATTAATTACATCTTCACAATCAAATCTACCCCAATTCCTGCACATATTCCAGTCCAGAATGTGAAATTTAAATAAACGATTTCTCCAAAATTGCTAAAGACTACAATAGGAAACCGTCTTTTAATTTCTGCATATGTGTAGTTCACACATATCCAGTTTTAAAGGGTAACTCCACCCAGAAAAATAACTTTTCAAAAATGGATTCTATAATTCAGTGTGAGATAGGATTGCTAGCTGCCATCTCCCAATTCAATTTACAAGCTGAGATCTGCCTGTGTTTACTTGCATGATCCTGCAGCTCTCTGTCTCCCCTGCTGGCTCTCTGTCTCATGGAGTTGAAACATGTTGCACAAATAAAGAATTTTTGCAGTATAATCCTGCTGGAGGCTCTCACACATATTATTTCTTTGCATTGCTGGAGACAGAGGGCTGCAGGATCATGGAAGATCTGAGCTTATAAATTGAATAAGGAGATAGCAGCTAGTGTTCCTATGTCCCACTGAATTGTAGAATCCATTTTTTAAAAAGATGTTTTTCTGGGTGTAGTTACCCTTTACAACTGGATATGTGTGAACCAGGGTTTTCTATTGTAGTCTTTATAACAAGATAACTAAAGTCAAAAATAATGTCTCCACTCCTGGGTTACCCCCGTACCTAGACAGGCAGGTAACTGAGTAGACAAGTGATCATTGTAACCCAATGATTGTTTTGTGTGTCCATTTAAAAATAACTGATTTGCACATTTTATTTAATAAAACCTTATTTTGCTTTGGAGGAAATAAAGCTAAATGAAAAGGAGCGTGTAAGAACATGGGGTGAATAATCACAGCTGTAACAAAATATTTGTAGGGTTTTAAACAAGGCATTAGGTGTGCACCATCACTGAGTAAGTAACAGTCCCAAAAAGGGGTCTATTACAGCGGAGAGAATTGCCTCGCACTCATACACATAAAGCAAATTGTCCTTAGGGTTTATAGACCTGTTTCCTAATTGTTTTTGAATGTTTCATCATTTTTGTTAAAAGATATATTTTTAATTTTATATCAGCTCAATGGAATATGCAAAGTCAACACCTAGGATCTATCTAGGACAAGGTAAGTTTGTGCATTAAGATTGGGGTAGCAACTACAGGGGGTATTTCCTCACCCAGTACGATAGACTCCTAGATATAAAATGCCATTAAGTTGTTTGAACTTTCATCCACGTCCCTCTGCTCATTCTGATTTCTGTTTCCCATGCAGTGTTTGGATGGGGATCTCTATGAGCGACTTCGAGATTATCTCACACTAATCAGTAAAACAGAACTCAATATCTGTAAATTCACGCAAGATAAATTCCAGGATATTTTAGAGTCTTCACAGCAGGTAAGGCCTGACGTTTATTTCTATATTTCTTACACAATACACTGGCAAGGTAAACACTTTCAATTTGGCTTGAAAGGCTGCATTTTGGAAGGGAATACTGTGCTGTGGGTTTTAAAACTTAATAATCTTGTTATGGCAATAAAAGAGGACATTTACATTTCATAATTCATTCTGATTAAATAAATATATGTTTATCATTGTGTGTATGGTTCCCATTGAAACAGAAATGTGGAGTGGGTGATGGGGTGCATCAGTGGGTTTGTGCATCAAAAACTTTACTTTTCGCATGATTTAGGTATGGTTGCCATTAAAACAAAAGAGTGTGTTGGGTTGCTAAAGGGGGAATCAGTAGGTGGTTGTTCCTGATTCTTTGTGGTGTTAGGGGGTATGTTTTGTGTGGGACAATTAAAGAAAGATGTCTTTCCTGTGGCCCTGCAGATGTTTTCAAACTACAACTTTCAGCATTCGCCAATGGTAGCAGTTGAAGTTTGCAAATAGGATGAGCAGCCCTGCTATAAAACTAAATTTCACACCTCATTATGAATACATAAAACATACATTGTACTTTACATATATTTATTATTGTGCTTTGATTGTATACATTTTAGTACTTTTTAATTTTTAATTGTCTGTGTAGGATGTTGTGTGTGTTTGTGTCAGATAAACTCAGTATGTATTTATTAGTGTAGCCTGAAACCCAGGTACATTTCATCAAGAAAGTGGCAGTTTGGATTTTAAATGATCACATGACCCTGAAAACTCAGAAAGTTCGTGTTTATGGATTGGAACCATTAAAGTCAATGGCAAAAATGTCCTGGAAATCGCAGATAATGCTGTGACCCTTCAAAGGATTCCTTAGCTAGAAGAAAGCACACTTCTCCTATGTGACCCACACATCAGTATTAAATTTTGCGTCTCTATTATTATTATTATTATTGTGGATTTATATAGCGCCAACATCTTCTAGCGCCAATTATATGTATACATTCACATTAGGCCCTGTCCCGAAGAGCTTACAATCTAACCACATTTATTTGACACATACAACCTATCAGTATGTCTTTTTGATTGTGGGGGAAACCAAAATGCCCAGAGGAAACCCACGCAAGCACAGGGAGAACATACAAACTCCTTGCAGATGTGTCCAAAGGTGGAATCGAACTCAGGACAACGCTGAAAGGCATCAGTGCTAACCACTGAGCCACCGTGCTGCCCACTCTAGCTCAAAAACTGGGAGAAACTAAAAAATAGGAAGAAGAAATAGAAAGAACAGGAATTTGTCTCTTTCAAGCCAAATTAATTACCAAATCAGAGCACCAACTGGAAATCTGTTTACTTTTTGGGTTTGCATTCAATTTGTGTAATAGACTAAAACCATATCAGATACCATGGAAAATGGAATTTGTGCCAAAATTTTCTCTTTTTGAGAGAGATTGCCATATTTGTGAGTGATGCTTACATTCTAAAAAAAAAAAAAAAGTCAGCAGGTAATGTGTAAAATCATTTATACTTTTATTTATTTGGGTTCACTTTGGTTTCAGGTTTGCCGCCAGAAAAATCTACAACTCTTCTTAAAAGACACAAATGTTTTCTCTCCAGCTCCTATCCAGAAATTCCAGCCTGCTGGGACAGACAAGGTACAAATAAGAAACAGGGGCCGATCACTCTTGTCCAACACGTGGGTGCTCACTCCTCTGGTATCCAACCCTTCATGGATAATAGTCCACAGCAGAAAAACAAGTTACGGGTCACTCTCCAAAGTAAATAAATCTTTTATTTAGTGACCAACATCAATACACACTGTGTGTATTGATGTTGGTCATTAATAAAAGATTGCGACAGACAAGGTACCTTCATGCGCAGTTTGTCAAAAAAAAATACCTGTCTAATGGTGTGCACAGTTCCCATGATCATCTGCTACTGGTGATGCTATTTCCATTAAACCTTGTGAAGCTAGTGTTGTCACTTGCAAAGGCTCATGGAGGAGCAGTATCCACTATGGCTTCTTTTGTTCAGCACCACAATTAATTTGAACTTGAAAAGTTGCAGTCCAGGTCCCCATCAGATGGGGGTAACTTAAAGGGTATCTCCACTCTTGTTAAGTTAAAAAAGCTGCAGCTACTGCTACTTACAGCCCTTCGTTCCCGCAGCACTCTGCTTGCCGGAACTGAAAACGGGGGCCAGACCAGCAGCCGCGTCTGTGATTGGCTGAGAGGCAGCCAATCACAGATGTGGCTGCTGGCAATAGAGAACAACGGGGGAACTAAGTAAGTAAATTTCTAAATCTTTTTTAACTAAAATAACTTGGCATTTGTGTGTGGGCTAGGGTTCCCTACACTGCAAAAAAATGGTGGGGGGGGGGCTCAAGGAGACAGAATGGATCGGGGGGGGGGGGCAACTCACTGACACTTCCTACTCTTCACTGCTCTTAACTTTGAACATGCACTGCAGGAGAACCATTTAGAACAGAGGAAAGAGGTGGGGCCAGTTGTGGGTTTAATTTTAGTTTTGGGAATAAACATGCTCGCTAAACTTTAGTTTAACTTAAGGTCAGTAGATTTGTAATTTGGGGTAGACATGCCATTTAAAGTGTATTTGTTAAAATCTGCTGTAAATTTGGTTTAGGTTTATAGTCCACCTCACAGACACGCACACATACACACACAAACTGCAACAGGCTCCAGACACCTAGTCCAAACGTGACCCTATTGTCTTACTAGAAATCAAGCTGTCCTTTCCGCAGGACCACAGCATTCCGTATCACCCATCTTGTCCTAAGAAATGACATCCTCCAGGCTGCCCTGTCTTATCTGTACTGAGTAAACTTAGATTGTGTGGACTGAATTTTGCCTTTATTTCCATATTTCACAAAATTGTACCTTGTGTACCAGACAGTACACACTTCATGACACAAATTCTTAATCCAGTGAGGCACTGACTTTTACATTCTAAGGCATGCATGTACTTTTGTAAGGCTACAGTGGCTATGGGTCACTGTCATCGTTTAAAGGTATTCTTATTTGAAGTAAATTAAATAGAACTGTGCCTATTCCTGCTCCACCCATTTTTAATCATTTTATTGTTCTGCAGGTGTTAAGTCTGGAAACAGTCACCAAGGGGCCAAATGTAGAAAGTGTTCTGGATAAGGAGGCCCGAAGGTGGACAAGCAGAGCTGCACGAGATTATAAACTGAAAACTCATGGAGAGCGGGTCTGTTATTTATTTCTTTGCATGTTAGATTTCATGTAATATGCTATGAGGATGGGTTTGTCTGACTGATAGATGATCAATGACTCCGATCTTGATCCATCATCCCATGCTTCAGGAAACGGATTGGCAGCACTTTAATTCCCACTGCATGTGGCTCCTATGATTTAAAGACCTTAAAGGGGAACTTAAGTCACCAGACAACATTGCCTCCAATAGATTGCGTACATTCACAAAGACACAAAACATTGTGTCTCACCTTTCCCTTTTGCTGTGGCTGCAGGGTGAAATTAACCTGTGAGTACTAGGGGTCCTCTCCCATAATCCACCTTAGCCAGCCACGCCCAGTTAAGTGTACACTGTACACTTCACAGAAAGTTGCAGATTTTCTTCCTAGATGCTGACTGACAATCACCTCAGATATCATCCCTCCCTTTGACACAGAACAAAGATCTCAGTGCAGTTTTTTTTCTATAGCATCTATTAATGCTCCTGTCCCTAACAATGATAAATTGCTTTGCTTTTATACAAAAGTAATCTTTGCAGTGTATTTCGTAGCTAGCATAGATGTAAAAAACATAATTTAGTAAAAAAATTAAAAGTCTGGATCAAAGCAAGGCCTTCTACCACTATCCCATCTGAGCTTCTATATATATCTAAGTCTAATGTATAAACTTTATATTTTCCTAGAAAAATAATGGAAATAAACAAAAAGCAGTATAATTAGTTTTCTACACTATATTGTGACCTCATGTGCTATGTGTTTGTTAAAACGTGGTATTTAAATGTTGCACCTCTGGAGCTGCCACAAAGAATACAGGTACATTCAGAAACTTTATCTTTTGCTAGAAACCAAAGCAAAAAAAATACATGGCAGTAAAATCAGCTGACTATTTTGTTTTAGGCTGTCATTTATGCATGCTGGCTGGGAATGTGTTCAGGTGAATAACAGTAGTGTACTAGACAGCCTCATATAGAAGATCTGTCCTATAAGATGGTTTTGATCTGTTACGTCACTTCATGGTTCACTAAGGGAGATTTCTCTTTGGTATTATTTTAATTTTTGTTTGCAGAACAAAGAGCACTTTTTCTGAGTATTGTTTAATGCATGGGTGCTTGGTTGGGTGAAACAAGCATTCGTTTGGACAGACGGGTCAGATCTTCAGCGAAGCCCAAAGGAATGCCCGTTTCATGTTAAATAATAAATAACTATAGATCTAACATTTGCATTTTATCTGATCTCTAAATTTTTCAAATTCCTTAGTCGTCACCATAATTACCCATCACCCTTTCTGCATGTTGGCGTTCAGACTGTAACAAAACTGAGTGAATAGAGACGGTTGCTTATTGCATTGTCTGGAAAGTTGCTTCTTTGTCTCTTGTTTTCAATTTTTTGGCAGGGTAAGGGATATTATATTTCTATTTTAAAGTACTTATTGATTTCCTGTGGGTTTACTTGACTGCTGATAAATGTCCCTGGAGCTCTTTAATTAGAAAGTGCTACAATATCAAATATCCAAGGGCACACGGGTCAGCTTGAGATGGAATAAACACTTCAGGTTCACTACAGTACTGTATATATACTTAAAATGTACCCTTCAGTGCAGGTGTTCTACGACTGTGAAAACCATAGTTGCTGATTATAATCATCCTCATCTTTCATTTATTTATGTACCAGCAGTAATGCCTTTCTTCATCCTTAGTATTTCCTTAATATACCAACAGACTGTGCTATCTATTGGCTATAAATGGATTGCAATGTTCCTTAAACCCAATGGCAATTTGCTCAGTCCACTGTTTTCTGTGTAGTAAAGGTTAAAGGGTATGCCCACCCCCCAAGGATTTTTTAGTATGTTGCAGGGAAAGCCTGTAAACCTAAACCTCTCGGGTTTACAGCTTCCAAAGATGTCCCCAACTCTACTTACCAGCATTCGTTCCTTCAACGCCTTCTGCAATGCCTTAGCCAATCACAGGAGCGGATGCCAGACGAGCCCCTCCTGCTTGACTTCCATGCTCGGAAAATAAGATGTCCCCAACTCTAGTAAACAGCCTTCATTCCGCCGACCCCTTCTGCTTAACTCCAGTGCCTTTTCCGAGCATGGAAGTCAAGCAGGAGGGGCTTGTCCAGCATCCGCTCCTGTGATTGGCTAAGGCACGATGCCTTAGCCAATCTTTGTGTCCTTTAAATTGAATGGAGAATAGCAATGATGTGCCAAGGCCAAGATTCACATGTACTCATGTCTTTGCTGTACCATGTGGAGTCCCGACAAAGTCTTTCGGGGAGATTCAATAAAAGTCCTTATTGTTAAAAATGGTGCCAATTTTGCCCCAACCAATAAGATCTTATTTAACATTTAAAAGCTAACATATGATTGGTTAGGGCAAAATTATCACCATTTTTAACGATAAGAACTTTTATTGAATCTCCCTGTTTGTGTTGAGTGTGGGAAGGAAGAATTATGATTCATTCATGATGAACCTTTTAATTTTCTAATACCACTTGACTCTTGTTAGGTCTTAGAGAGGTTGGATGCCAGGAGAGCAACTATACCTGAAGATGAGATTCCCAGTATGGAAATTAAAATGGAGGAAGTGAAAGAAAGTGTGAGGAAATCTGAGGTAATGCTTCATGTGCAGTGACACTATCGGGCTATTCTACTTCTCTTTAGGTTTGCAAGGGACAAAACCTGTAATGGTTGACACTTCATTACATCTAGCCTTGAAAAATGTATTCTTACCACATTTTTGTTCATAATATGCTCCTTCATGGTGCATATCATATTCTGCACTAGTGAGTAACATTATCACAATATTAACACAGAATTATAATCTACAACAAACACTGTTTATAATATAGCACGATATGGGGCATTGATGAGCATGGATTTATGCAAACCAAAGACATCATGTCATTCATTGAAAAAAAAAGTTACCCAAATCCCTGCAAATTGTGTTGGTGTGGTGAAAATCTATGCCACAACCAAGCTTTTCATCTAATTTTTCACCAAAATTTCAGCATCTTCTTACCCTTTGTTCCTTTACATTTCTAAGATCCAGAATTTTATTCCCATTTTCGTTCTTCCCAGCTCCGTAGTTTCCTTACAGCTTAGGATGCACTCTTGCTCTCCAATTCGAACTCTCTTCCTTTCCCATGTTTACAAATATATCTATAGTCACATACCCATGATATGCAACGTAATCTCAAATTTTTCATAGAAGACTGAAAAGGATTAAAGAAAACAAAATGAGTTTTTTGTGTATGGTAATATATGTTAATTTAACCTTTATTCAGGTCAGTAAGTTGAAGGCCGATGCTAGGGTAGAACTTTTGCGCAAGGCTGGTGTGGATGTCGATGTATGGTTGTCTGGGGCCATGATGCAAGCCAATGAAGAACTTGAGCAGGAGAGACGTCTAAGTGAAGCCAGGATGTCTAATGGAGAAATTTCACCAGGGGTAATAACTTGTTTTTTCACTTTACATTTCTTCTATGATCTATTCTTCTAGCAATGCAAGTTATGTTACAAAGACTTGCTAATGTTTTACTCAATTCTATCAATGCAGAAGGACCTAAAGTGGAAATTCTCCATAAATACACTTACACAAACTAATGAGTTTTTCTTATTTCACTAACATTAATCTGGCTTTTTTTCTCTGTGCATAAAATCTTTTCCCCAATCATTAACTTCCTGTATGTAGGAACCCTAGTAGTGTCTGTTATTATCTTGTCCTTGACTCTGTTCAGAACATTAAAAATAAATTAGTATCCTGGGTAGAAGGATCGTTTTAGAACCTGGAATGGCTGCTCACTTCTGGCCAGAGCAGGGCATAGCAAAAGATTAGATCAATTGTTTTTTCAAAAATAAAGAGAAAAAGTAAAATATCTATACATATTTTATAAGTTATATTAAAAACAAAATTATTTAATATAGCAAAAAGGTAAAAATGCAAAAATTATAAAAAGATTAGAAGATTAAATCCCACCAAGTTTTGTTCAGAATATTCCCCATAGGAAGGAGACCTGATTTGCTGTAGTTGCCCTTTAAAAAAGTTCAAATCACTGAACACTTAAAGGAAATCTTTATGGCATTATTATTAAAAAAGTTCACTGAGAAAGTGAACTATGCCTTTAATGCATTAATTGTTCTTCAATTAATTTTACAGAAACCAAGAACAAAGCTTTAGAAATGTACCTTGCGCATGTTCCACCGCTGGAGCCACTGACAGGTCCCAACTGTTTCTGACTTTGACTATAGCCCGCATGCACGCGAATGCACGCTATAATAAATTGAAACCAGAAACGGTCTGGACCCGTCAGTGGAGCCAGCATTCAAACTCTTTGTGCAGCACCATCAGGGTTATTCAATAAAAGTTCTTATCGTTAAAATTTATGCTAATTTTGCCCCAACCAATCAGATGTTCGCTTTCAAATGTTAAATAATATCTGATTGGTTGGGGCAAAAGAAGCATAAATTTTAACGATAAGAACTTTTATTGAATCTCCCTGCTTGTTTCTAACAGGCCTTCATTATTCAGTTCATTGCTGCCACCCCCTGGTCACAGTTCTTATTGTCTTAATTTCATAGACCATTAAACAGATACAATGTGCTTCTTTCACTCATCAAAGCAGATAATCTGACACTAGAAACTGGTGAGCTTGGAGCAGTGTTTCTCAACCATTTTATCCTCTTGTGGGAACATTAAAAAAATTATTAGTTATTTTTAGATCTCTCTTTCTTTCTCAGACATTAATACAACAAATACATAATTTGCATAGAAAAATATGTTTAAACAGATTAATAACAATGGTGGATTCGTACAGTACCTGTCTCCAGCTGAAGACCCCCAAGCAACCTCTCAGGTCCCTGGACCCTTGGTTTGGAGTAAGAAAGTCAATAAAGCAAAACTGCTTTTATTTTGTTTAAAATTTTCTAAATAGTAATTTAAAGGGGAACTGTGGTCCAAATATGACTTTAGGTAAATTGAGATAAATTGATAGGTATTGCTCCCCTGAGAATTTTTTTATTTATTTCCATTGTTTATTTTGCATTGTTTTGAAGATATTTACATTTTTGTGTGTGATATGGCAGCAGCATCACCAGGTACCCTGCACCTCCTGCTTCCTGCTCTGAAACTGTCAGTCAATCTGTCCTGTGTCTCCTCCTCCCCTTTGAGGCTCCCTTGGTCCCTCCCACTCATGGACCCCAGTTGCAGGCCCCCAATGGCCCATTATCTTACACCCCCATGTGGCCCAGCCCACTCGTGGGTTACTCAGACCCCCCTTTCCTACAGAAAACTCTGTGGAATCAGCCTTTTCAGGCAGAATGAGAACTCAGCCTGAAAAGGCTGTTTTCACACAGAGAAGGTAAGGGCAGTAACAGCCCTTCTCTTTCACTGTCAGGACTTCACACAGCAGAGAGGAGGAGGGACTTCCTGTCTCCCTCACACACTGAGGCAGTCTGAGGCTGTGCTCGCCGGCGGCACTGTGCAGGAGAAGCCTCAGGAATGTCACAAGTCAGCCTCCCACCCATTAACTTTCTGGTCAGTCATTTCTGTATATCTTGGGCTGTGGAGCACGCAGAGAGGTGGTTGATGGCTCGTTTTAAAGGTAGGAAACTTGCATTTCATTTAAACTTAATTTAACTTTCATTTAAACTTGTTTGGAGACCCCAGGTCCCCTTTAAGGAAATTTCTTTGGAGCTTATGACATGCAGAATGTTGACAAATTGATAGGTAAATCTGTGTTTCTTTAAGTGAACGTTGACTATAAATTAATTAAATGTATATTTTCTGTTCAGGAAGAGAATATGGCTGTTAATGCTGTTCTGCCGTATTTTCTTTTCAGATGGAGGAATTTGATTTCACAGACTTTGATGAGGGTGAGGACAATGGTGAGATATTTGAGGAATCCAGTCTGAATTTAAGTGGTTCACGTCCATATCCATTTCCTTGTCATGTGTTGTACAGTTACCAGGTAATTTAGTTATGTTTCTCCCGTCTTGATCTACACTTTGTCCTCCCTTAACATAACTGACAATTGTCTCTTTATTAAAGTGGGTGTTTTCAAAATGTCAACCTCATAAGAGTGTGAACGGCCTCAATGTGGGTGGAATTTCGTGTAAAGTTAGCCAGTCTGTGTTTGTATCTGGCATTACTAAATTCAACTTCATTTTTTTAAATCCTAATTTGAAAGCTTTTTTCCCCAAGAAAACCATTACATCATAAGATTCTTTTATAGTGAGTTGCATTAAGTACATGTAAGAAATAGATGTTGTAGCTAAAAAGGCTTCCATGTTGTAGCCAGTACAAAAATAGCCCATGTAGTCTTCAAAGAGCATTGTGAGCATGTACACCCATTGGTTATGCCCCTGACCTCAATATTCGCTGTCTGTATGCACAGGATTATTTCTATATAGATGTCTCCACAGCGATATTGAAGTACCCAATAAGACCTTGAAAGCTGCTTGTTAACCTGCAGTTTATTAACAAGGCAGCATGAATTGCATACAGCCTTCCTGGGGCAGTACAAAACAGTCATCTGGTTTTACTTTACATTTTATTCAGTTTCTAGCAAAATAAGCTTTAATTGTATATGCATTTCTCGCATATGCAGTGGTGGCTTACCAATCAAAACACATGTTTTAGAAACACACATCCCATTAGGTCATGGGTTCTCGTCCCCAGGAATATTTCATTGTTAGGAACAGGAGCATTTACATTTTTTTTACACAAAAACTGCATAGAAATCCTCTTTTTGTGCCAGACAGAAGGTGGATTTCTGTGCTGTTATATGATTGCCTGTCAGCTTCTAGTAAGCAAGGCTGCAGCTCCTACAGAGATTGTGACATGTACTATGTACACTTCGCTGGGAGGCAACCAGCAAAGGTGGATTATGACAGCTGACTGCTAGTACCCACAAGTTAATTTTCATTCAGTAGTGTCAAGATTCAAAAGTACCATTACTTGTCCATTTTTGTTGATATCAGCCTTGTCAGGAAAGTGTGTAGTGACTTGGCAAGAAGGGGTTAACTATTGGTATTAGTTCTTAGGACCAATAAAAACACCATTCCACCCTGGGACAGTCCTATTATTTATATTACGATTAGTGAAGCATGGAACCAGGTCTCCTTTTCTAGACAATGTGGAGCCGAACCGTGCATCTGGAATTCTCTCCAGCTAGGGGTCTGGTGGGTACTAAGAGGTCATTTTAAGGACAGTCATACATGTAAAATAATTGTATTTCGGTATTGGAATATGTAAGATAGAAACCAATATTACATCTGTGAATGTAAAAGTATGCCCATTAATATGATACCCAACATGGAGCCCTTATTCCCTTGCAAAGGCAAGTTATTATATCTGGGGAAATATGGATACACACAGGTCATGTTTTGGTATTGGAGGAATTGATAATTAATACAGGAGAGGAATATGTGATCAATATCCCAATACAATGTACATACCTACATTTATATGGAATCTCCCATTGAGGGGGAATGATGTCTTTTGGCTAGTCGTAAATTTGGACATTCCTGGACACTCCCACCATATGGGAGGGCGTAGTTCACAAATAGTTTAAAAGTCCTTGTAGTCCAAAAAACTTTGTTCGTACTGGGGGACATGCTAAGATCGTGTGTATGGACCCAATGTTTCATCCTGCCCCAGACACAGGACTCTTCTAGTGAGTAGGGTCTGTGAATATTTTTATCCTTTTTATTTTCTATAACTGTTGTACTATTGTATGTCATTTTTATAACACCTTTTATTTTATTTTTGTATTATATGCACTGTCCACCTTTTGGAATATTAAATCTAAAATTTAATAGTTTTGTCTTTATGCTCTAAAAAACTCAGTTAGCCTCTGATAAGTTTATAATGTGATTGAATGGAGTGTGCAGTGTAAATGCTAATTAACTCTGTGACTGCTTGTGAAGGACTGATGCTAATTAACCAGTTAATTGCTGGAGTGAATGGTGTAGTGTTAACCATTTAGCTGCCAGGACAGGGGTGGGCATAGTCAGTGAGAGTCAAGAGTGTTTTTGGGGCATCTTTAAGGCCGTAACTTAAAGTGGTGGCAGCGAATACCGATTAATTAGTCAGATCACGTGCCCAGCGAACTGGCGTTCGTGACAAGCCTTAATAGTGATACCTCAGGGAGATTTTTACATGTATGTTTTATAACAATACGCTGAGTGGTGAGAGTTGATAAGCAATTTACAAGTTAACAGAGTATTAATATACAATAAACTTGGATTTGAAAAAACATCTTAGTAGTGTCATTATTACTTCTTTACATTACTATGAATATCTAACTACATTAACTTTAACTTTTGTTACCCATTATTCATTTTCCTATTAGTTGCTGGAGTATTGAATGCACTGTCACCGGTGTTATTAGTGTGTTACCGGTATAGTGTCTTCCCCAGAGTCTACCCCCGCCCACCATTCGTTTTATCAATTAACTGTCACATGTAACGGATGAGGACTCCCACCTGTACCATACTTTGTCCTATTTAGACGGGCAGCCTCTGCTTGTAAACATCAATTTTTATGAGGGAGGGTTGAATTTATCTCGGTTTTCCATTGGGAGATCGTGGGTATGGTGGCTTGCATCCAGGTTTTAGCAATTAGAAGAAATTTGTCTAAAATATAACTTGTAATAACATAATAACTAGTAATGAGTTATTATGTATTATACACAGGCCTCCCAGTCAGATGAGCTGTCTATCACTCAAGGTGAACAACTAGAGGTCATTGAAGATGGGGATGTCGAAGAGTGGGTTAAGGTAAGTTTTAAGTAGTCTTTTTTTTCTTAGCTACTATAAAATGTACTGTGGATCACCCAATGTATCCAGGAATCTCAGTATAGTGTTTATGTTTAACCTTTTAAAATTAAGTTAATAGGAAAGGCACACCTGTACTACATATAAAGGCCTGTGTAACCTATATTAGGTGGTGATAAGGGTAACAATCAAGATATACACAAAAATACAAAGGGGAAGACCCCAGACTCCAAACAGCACTCAAAATACTTGAAGCCAAAATAGAAGCAATTACCCAATCTCACAGAATCCATGACAGTCTAAAATACACATGGACACCAAAGTATCATGCAAAACACCAAATATATTATAGAAAATCACACTAAAGGTAAAATATACATCTGGCGTCTACAAATATATTGCTAAAAAGTTCCAGACCAGTAGCCCTGAAGGGTACATATTGTATAGTGCCAAAGTAAATGTCAGGTAATCCTATTAATGTAAACCTAAGCACTGTTTGGTCCTCAATAAATCGGCTTACACAACCGGAATAATGTGGTCCCCAAAAGTCCATCAGGTCTGACATCAAAGCAATCCTATATTCCGGAACACTGGGACTCAGCATTGGGTGCGGTACACACAAAGTTAGTATAGTGTATGTAAGATGGGGCATGGTAGTACTCACAATCCTCCAGCACTGACGTTAAGACAGTGTCTCTACACCTCACAACTCTGCTCCAGTTCACAACCTAGTGTGATACCTGACCAGCACCTAGTGAACCTCTTCACCTGGACAATATGATCTACCATCCACCAAATGCAATAGGAGAAACGGCAGCACTCTACTCCTCCAAACACGCTGGTCCGGATGAACAGACCTGCATTTCGCCTGTAACATACTCGGCTTTATCAGGGTCTTTTCCTTATTTCCTTTTAAATAACCCATTTAAAGTGACAATTTTACTAAATATACGATTGCATGAAAAGTGCCCAATTAACTGTTACTACATTGTTTAGTGCTTTTTGTTCAGTAAGGCT
This sequence comes from Hymenochirus boettgeri, assembly GCA_019447015.1. Taxonomy (NCBI): domain Eukaryota; kingdom Metazoa; phylum Chordata; class Amphibia; order Anura; family Pipidae; genus Hymenochirus; species Hymenochirus boettgeri. The sequence goes on along the minus strand of CM033471.1, from coordinate 42,595,037 downwards.
GCTACATGGTTTCAATTACCAGGCGCTACGTTCGAAATCATTCTTTTTAGTTGCTCTTACATGTTCTTGCACTCAGTGTAACAGTGCGTTTGTTTGTCCCACATAATTGAACCCACATCTGCATTCTAAAAGGTACAAGATACAATTTGTTTGACATGTGATCAGGTCATATACCTTAAATCTTTTCCCATCTATGCTAAAGAATGTATTTGTTTCTTTCATATATTTACAAATCCAACATTTATTACATTTCCTCTCACGGGTTCAATCTCTAACCAGCTATATATGGGGTTGGCTTCAGGTTTAAATAAACTGGGAGAGACCAGAACTTTTAAATTCTTAGCTTGCCTAGCGGTCATATATGGTCTATCTCCTACTGCATTCTGCAAAGTGCAGAGTTGTGAGGTGTGGATGCTGTCTCGACATGAGTGCTGGAGGATTGTGAGAACTACACTGCCCCATCTTCCATACATTATACTAACTATGTGTACCGCACCCAGTACTAAGTCCCGATGTTCCGGAATATAGGATTGCTTTGATGTCAGACCTGATGAACTTTTGGTGACCACATTATTCCACTTATGTAAGCCGATTTATTGAGGACCACACAGTGCTTAAGTTCATATTAATAGGATTACCTGGCATTCACTTAGGCACTCTATGATTTGTACCCTCTGGGACTACTGGCCTGGAACTCGATGTATATTTTAACTCTAGTGTGACTTTCTATAATAAATCTGGTGTTTTTGCATGATACTATGGTGTCCAGGTGTATTTTTAGACTGTTAAGGGTTCTGTGAGATTGGTACTGGGTGCGGTACACATACCGTATATACACGAGTATAAGCCGACTCGAGTATAAGCCGAGGTACCCATTTTTGCCTCCAAAATCAGGAAACCATGATTGACTCGAGTATAAGCCGAGGGTAGATAGTTGCCCTTTAAATATACAGTAACCCTAATACCTTTCCACTGTAGATGTTTGGAAACTACAACTCCCAGCATGCTTTCGTTGCTGGGAGTTGTAGTTTCCAAACACCTATAGTAGAAAGGTATTGGGTGTTACTGTAAGTTTGGACACTGGTCATGTGCTTACACGATGCTTCTGATTTCTCGCTAGAGGCAGCAAAACTGACAAACTATGCAAAGTACCAGCGGTTATGTGACTCTTTCTTCTTGTTCTTCGCACTGGTCCATATCCGTCCTGGTGGTTATTTAATGGTCTCCTCTTGATCCTACAAGTTCCTCTTGATCCTACAAGTTCTTCACATTATATGGTCTTACCTAATCATTCGCATTGCATACAAGGCTTTGCTCAGGGGAGCCGGCCGTTCCCAGTAGTTCTTCGCGGCTGCGCGATGACGTCATCCCGCCAGCGTGCGCGATGACATCATCGCACACCCGCGAAGAACTACTGGGAACGGACGGCTTTCCTTCCTGACTCGCGGCTGCATCTGAAATTAAGGTAAGTTTTTGCTTGACTCGAGTATAAGCCGAGGCAAGGTTTTTAGGTTGATTTTTAAACCTAAAAACCTCGGCTTATACTCGAGTATATACGGTAGTTGCTTCTTCTTTGGCTTCATGTGTTTAGAGTGATGTTTGGGGTCTTCCCCTTTGTATTTTTGCGGTAACCCTTTAAAATGTTGCTTTGTAGAAGATCTCATGACTTTGTTCTTAACTTGATGTTTCATGAGAACCAATCAACTCAAAACAACTCACAACCTAATAACCATAAAACTTTAAGCTGACTGGAACAGTATTGTTAAATAGGATATTTCAGGTGACTGTCAGTGTGACTATGAAGAACAGACAATGGACCCAGTTGGTATTATCTGCTGGGAGTCGGTTGGTTGGTTAGTCAGAGTAGTTTGAAATTTCCAATGTAAATTTATGAGAGCGAAACAAAGTTTAAAATACTAATTATTTGCTGGTAAGTTGAGGGACTTCTCCCGCTGTTAATGCTAGGTCTATTAATGCTAATGCCTGGGTGACAATCATACTTTCCCATTAGCATTGTTAGGAAAGGAACAGTATCTTTTTAATAACTGATGGTGTATGATGGGTTTTTTTTTTACTCACAAATGGCTCACCATGACCCCTTGCAGGTTACTGGAACCATAATAGATTTTTCTTTAGCATATGTAGAAAAAGAATCAATGTAGATAGAGTGAGATGTTAGAAGTGCAGTAAATACAGGTTATAGGGACATAAATCTTCCTGTCCTGCACAGGTGACTGTATCTACTTATCTAGTAACAACCAGCACATTTTTTTTAATTTAACCTGCAGGCCCGGAACAAAAGTGGGCAAGTTGGCTATGTCCCAGAGAAGTACATTACCTTTATAAATCATACTGCAATTCATCAAAAATTTGGAAACTGGATAGGTACAAGTCATATTGATATCCAAGATAAAACTCTTACTGGGATATTGGAGGTGGACTGGGCTGAAGCAGGAGGTTTGTTTTTCTTTATATATTATATATATTTCTGTATTTTATATTGTTAAAGGGTAAGTCCACCCCTCAAATTGAGAGACAGAGGGAAGAGGGAGAACATAATTTTGCTGGTTTAGAGGGTTAATAACAGATGAATGAAATATAGATTTGTTCGTGGTCATGACCTTTAATCTTAAAGGAACACTAAACAAGTAAAAATAAGTATATGCCATCCGTTTCTATTATTCACAGGGAGGTAAGAACGCTTATTCTCACCTCCCTGTGAATAATAGAACGCCAGGGGGACACAGCCGAACTTACCTTACCGGGCGCTCCACTGACAGCCTTCTGCAATGACGCCTGCATTGCCCCTCTCTCCTGACCACGCCCCTATCTTTGGCACATGCACGCCAATACAAAACATAGGCGCGCAATCTTTTATTCACAGGAAGGTATAAGCGTTCTCACCTCCCTGTGAATAATAAAAACGGATGGCATATACTTATTTTTACTTGTTTAGTGTTCCTTTAATGACTGTAAAGAGCGCTACTGCATGTAGCTACCATTTCTTATCTGGTAGTTCTTAGAACTGTTTGCAACTTTAACTTGTTTTTCATTAAAAAGTCATTTACACTAGACTGCAATGTGACTTAGTATATATTATGCATACCTAGTTTTTCTACATATTCTCTTTCATTTTGAAAAATCTGTTGAATTTTTACCCCTTGCTATTCCCTGCTGTTGACATTAGTGAGCTGACATTTACAGGTTCTGTAACGGTTCTTCTTCTTCCCACAATGCACACTAACATGGAATGTTCCTAACAGCAATTTCTACTGATTGGCTGTTGAATGCTCAGATCTCTACTGAGCAACTGAATCAACCCAGGCACTGGGTCAAGGGTAAGACCATAACGGTCTCTATTAGGGGACCTTCAAACAGGAAGTCAGTATTTCGGTTGCATTTATTTATATACAGACACAATGCTGAATGGGCAGATTAAGGTCATTGGGATGAAAAAATACTGCTCTTTTTTCTTAAAAGTATATGTGTTTGCACTGAACTTCCCCTTTAAAATAATTGTGCTTTTCTGTTGAGGTAAGTGCCAAATACAGTTGATGTTCGATAGTCAAATCTAATAACTAAAACCATCAGTGGTTATCTACCAATGTTCCTGTGATGTTCCCAACCCCCGGCCTTTTCATTGTGTGATTAAAAGTCCCCACAAAGGTGGAAAATGTCAAGATGTGGAAATTATTCATTAAACCTAGTGTTATGTGACTGAAGTCTTTATATTTTTCAGTATGTCTTGCTAGAGCTCTTTATGAGTATGAAGGCCAAAGCACAGAGGAACTCACGTTCCCAGAAGGGGCCATTATTCACATTATTCGTAAAGAAGAAGGGGGTGTGGATGATGGATTTTGGAAAGGAGAATTCAATGGGAAAGTTGGAGTATTTCCATCATTGGTAGTTGAAGAGTTATCAGGGGATAATTCAGAAAACAGCCAGGTAAAAATCATTGTAATATTGTATCTTCAAGAAGTAGCCATGTAAAATACTGAAACAATAAAATATTAATTATAACATCAGTTGCACATAATGTCACACGTAAAGATTTTAGGAGAGCAGCTTACTGACCAGAGATTATTCTTTATTCTAGTAGAGTGGCCTCGTATACAGCATATGTATCAGAATTACATTTGGCTGAATGTAAAGTGGCTTACAGCTGATATACATTGCATACCATGGAATCACATGTGTATAACCTCCTCTACATATTAACGCTGACTTCTCTTTATTTCTGTAGGAACTCTCATCTCCAGCCCCACCACTTTTCTTACCGCCCATGCTTTCACCGTTTTCCAACCAAGGAACACAGCTTTCTGGTGCACCAGCCGACACAGGTATATGTTCAGACTGATCTAGTCTGAGGTTAATGGCAGATCCAGTCCAGTCTGTAACAGTTCCTAAAAGGCTTTATAACTGAATGCATCATCTAATCATTATACACATCTTGTACACACATCTTCTAATGTAATGGGGCTTCTTGTAAGCTAATTTTTCATCAATACATTTCTTCTCAGACCTCAGACAAAATGGCTCCCAGAGCTCTCAAAGCTCGCCAGATTTCACAGCAACCCGATTAAGACCAGTAAGTAGTTTTACACCAATGCTTAACCCTGTGAGCCTTAGAACAACTCATCTCTTTGTGCTCTCTGTTCCCTCTACATTTTGCTTCATTTATTTATCTAATTATTTTTGCTAAATCCTTTTGCTAAGTTCTTCTCCATATTTAATCAGAGATACTAATTTGTGACATAAAATTCATACATCTAGAACTGCATTAAAAAGTTTAAATGTATTTTATGTGAAATCTTGATGTGAGATTTATCCTAGTGGGATTTTATGTTACTTTTTAATGGGACATTTTTTCAGTATACAGTATATAGAATTTTTGAATATTGCTCTTTAGACATTATTATATCTTCTTGCTGTTGATTTAAATACCTGAATATGGTCTGAAAAAATAAATACAGTGTAGTCCCTATAAGTGAATGGCCACACTCTAGAATAAGTATACGAACTAGTTTGACCATTCAAACCAACATTACATTATTAACCAAAATTATTGTGTGGCATTTTTAGCATGTCTGGCCTTAAAGAAACTTTTAATAGTATGGTGGAGGACCTCTCAAACTGTCTCTGAAGGGACTTACCTGATCTAGTCCCTCACCGCTCTGCCCAATCTTCTTTCTGGTTGTGGCTGTCATTCAAGACGCGATGTCCTGTCCAATTGCCTGACAGCCATGACCAGTCAGCGCAGAACTTCTCTGCTCCTGTTTTTGGTTGAAACCATCTCAAAACAGGAGCAGTCTAGGCAGCGAGGGACCAGGTCAGGTAATTCCTTTCAGAGGCATCTTTGAGATTTCTAAATAATGCGAAAATGGGTTTTGGGGGGGGTCCTCTACCAGACTACAAAAAGTTTTTTTTAAAGATGGACATGCCATTTAAGGTGCCCATACATATGTGTTTGAGGTTGCAAACTTATGTTCCAATTTTGAAATTTTTCGGTTCAGTCCGATAGGTCGCGATGACAACCTCTTTAGCTAGTCCAAAGACATTGCCGATATTCAGTAGATCCCATCTGATCTGATGGAATTTATTGAATGACGTCAGTGTGGACGTGCTCCTTCAGTGCAGGTACATGTTGCATTTCAGATTTATGGTGCCTCATCTAAACAATATGCTGTGTTTGGTTTATCTCCATAGAGTTTAATGTTCACTGCTTTATTATCAAACATTTACTGCGCTATAAAGACTTCTTTTGCTTTTTGTTTGATAGATGCGAGCAGCTCCTCCACCCCCAACGAAAACAGCCAAAACAGGAGGATCAGAGCACTCAACGTGAATGGGATATTTTGTTTCTAAGAGATGTGCATCCTGCATGAAATATAAAGTATTCCACCCGTTGTTATAATTCTTTTTTTGCTTGTAAAGATGGAACAAGAAGCATAGTATTATGGAGGATTTATAGCATTCTGGCTGAAAATGTGGATATGTAGTAAGGTGCAATGTAGTCTCGTACAAAATGCTACTAGATGGTACTACTGTTGAGAAAGGAAGTATTCAGACTTTGCCTAAGAAAACATTCTGAGTGGGCAACTTCTTTCTTAATTTTGCTAACTTTGCACTATTGGAAAAATCCATGTGGGTGTTTTTTTCCACCTTAAATATCATATATATGTATTATATTTTAACGGCTTAATATAAAAATCCCTACCAAAATAAAGTTGTTTGGTTAGGATTATTTTTGTTTTTTTTATTTTGCAACAAATTTTATTTAGCTGTTTTTCCTCCTATTCAGGAATTGCCCATTTCTAATGCAATGTTGAAATTATTCTACTACACTTTATAATGAGAGTATTGAGTCGCTGTCTCAGTGAGCTGACAAAACTTCCGTAACACACACAAGCCAACTTTGTCAGTATTTTAGATAAATGGTCAGTCTGTCTCTTGGATTGTGGGAAAAAACAGACTTCTCTAGGAACATCTGTGTGAAAATGGATCCAAGATGAGGATCTAAAACTTAAAGCAAATCCTGCTGCCCAGTGTACTCCCAGTAGGGGAAGAATCGCCTATTGGATGCACACCGGTAGATGATTTTCAGAATAAAATAACAGTTTAATATAATAAAGGTTTACACTTGCTATGATAAATCACCCTCCAAACACAAAACTACAATAGTTAGAAAGCTGACAGACATAGGGCAAATCTTTTATGTAGCAACATTATGTTCTCCCCCTTCCCTTTTGCCTCTGTTTTTACCCCCTCTTTAAGCTCTACAAACTTTTACATGCTCAGGCAGAATTCCAGGTAATACTGACCATATACTAGACATACATGATTTCACACTTAGCAGCTGGATTGCACACTGAAGTACCTTCCCAGGCAAGTTAACACGGAACTGGGGGGCTCTTGGGTTGAGGGGGGGGGGAACATCCCTTTGAATAGACGGTTCCACTATGCAGGTTCCATTCCATTGTCTACATATCAGACTTCCATCCCTTTAATGACAGGTCCCACTATGCAGGTTCCATTCCATTGTTCTACAGTAACATCCCCCTTTAATGACAGGTCCCACTATGAGGTTCCATTCCATTGTTCTACAGTAACACCCCTTTAATAGACAGGTCCCCTATGGGTTCATTCCATTGTTAAGTAACATCCCTTTAAGACAGTTCCACTATGCAGGTTCCATTCCATTGTTCTACATTAACACCCCCTTTAATTCACATCCCACTCTGCAGGTCCATGCCATTGTTTCTAGCAACCGGGAAAAGGGACGTACCACATTGTTTTCATAATAGCTCCTGTCTGGCTATCAATTTCTGCACCTAGTGAGTACACTTTCCACAATTAACCCAGATTCTAATCTACAACAAACACTGTTTATATATAGCACGATATGGGTCATTGATGAGCATGGATTTATGCAAACCAAGACATCATGTCATTCATTTGAAAAAAAGTTACCAAAATCCCTGCAAATTGTGTTGGTGTGGTGAAAATCTATGCCACAACCAGCTTTTCATCTAATTTTCACCAAAATTTCAGATCTTCTTACCCTTTGTTCCTTTACATTTCTAAGATCCGAGAATTTTTTCCCATTTTTCGTTCTTCCCAGCCCGTAGTTTTCCTCCTTAGCTTAGGATGCACTCGTGCTCTCCCAATTCGAACTCTCTTCCTTTCCCATGTTTACAAATATATCTATAGTCCATACACTGATATGCAACGTAATCTCAAATTTTTTCATAAAGAGACTGAAAAGGATAAGAAACAAAATGAGTTTTTTGTGTAGGTAATATATGTTAATTTAACCTTTATTCAGGTCAGTAAGTTTAAGCCGATGCTAGGGTAGAACTTTTGCGCAAGGCTGGTTGGAGGTCGATGTTATGTTTGTCTGGGGCATATTGCAACCAATGAAGAACTTGAGCAGGAGAGTCTAAGTGAAGCCAGGATGTCTAATGGAGAAATTTTCACCAGGGTAATAACTTGTTTTTTCACTTACCATTTCTTCTATGATCTATTTCTTCTAGCAAATGCAAGTTATGTACAAGACTTGCTAATGTTTTACTCAATTCAATCAATGCAGAAGGACCTAAAGTGGAAATTCTCCATAAACTACACTTACACAAACTAATGATTTTTCTTATTTCACTAACATTAATCTGGCTTTTTTTCTTTCCTCTGTGCATAAAATCTTTTCCCCATCATTAACTCCTGTATGTAGGAACCCTAGTAGTGTCTGTATTATCTTGTCCTGTGACTCTGTTCAGAACATAAAAATAAATTATATCCCTGGGTAGAAGGAATCGTTTTTAAACCTGGAATGGCCGCTCACTTCTGGCCAGAGCAGTGGCATAGCAAAAGATTTAGATCAATTGTTTTTTTCAAAATTAAAGAGAAAACTAAATATCATACATATTTTTATAAGTTTATATTAAAACAAAATTATTTAATATAGCAAAAAGTAAAAACTTGCAAAAATATAAAAAGATTAGAATTTAAATCCCACCAAGTTTTGTTCCAATATTCCCCATAGGAAGGAGACCATTATTTGCTGTAGTTGCCCTTTAAAAAGTTCAATCACTGAACTCCTAAAAGGAAATCTTTATGGCATATATTAAAAATTTCACTGAGAAAGTGAAATATGCCCTTTAATGCATTAATTGTTCTTCAATTAATTTTAACAGAAACCAAGACAAAGCTTTAGAATGTACCTTCATGTTCCACACATTCCACCCCCTCCCGCGGAGCCAACGACAGGTCCCAACTGTTTTCTGACTTGACTATAGCCCCGCATGCACGCGAATGCACTCTATAATAATTGAAACCAGAAACGGTCGGGACCCGTCAGTGGAGCCAGCATTCAAACTCTTTGTGCAGCACCATCAGCGTGTATTCAATAAAAGTTCTTATCGTTAAATTTATGCTAATTTGCCCCACCATCGATGTTCGCTTTCAAATGTTAAATAATATCTGTTGGTTGGGGCAAAAAAGCATAAATTTTAACGATAGAACTTTTAATTGATCTCCCTGCTTGTTTCTAACAGCCTTATTATTCATCTTATTGCTGCCACCCCCCCTGGTCACAGTTCTATTGTCTTAATTTCATAGACCATTAAACGATAACATGTCCTTCTTTCACTCATCAAAGCAGATAATCTGACACTAGAAACTGGTGGACTTGGAGCAGTGTTTCTCAACCATTTTTATCCTCTTGTGGGAACATTAAAAAATGATAGTTATTTTTAGATCTCTCTTTCTTTCTCAGACATTAAATACAACAAATACATATAATTTGCTAGAAAAATATGTTTAAACAGATTAATAACATGGTGGATTCGTACAGTACCTGTCTCCAGCTGAAACCCCCCAAAGCAACCGCTCATGTCCCTGGACCTTGGTTTGGAGTAAGAAAGCAATAAAGCAAAACTGCTTTTATTTTCGTTTAAAAATTTTCTAAATAGGTAATTTAAGGGGAACTGTGGTCCAAATTACTTTAGGTAAATTGAGATAAGTTGATAGGTTTGCTCCCCTGAAATTTTTTTATTTTATTCCATTGTTTATTTTGCATTGTTTTGAAGATATTTACATTTTTGTGTGTGATATGGCAGCAGCATCACCAGGTACCACCCTCACCTCCCGCTTCCTCTGCTTTGAACCTGTCAGTCAATCTGTCCTGTGTCTCCTCCTCCCCTTGAGCCCCTTGGTCCCTCCCACCATGGACCCCATTGCAGGCCCCCAATGGCCCATTATCTTACACACACCCCCATGTGGCCCGCCCACTCGTGGGTTACTCAACCCCCCCCCTACAGAAAACTCTGTGGAATCAGCCTTTTTCAGGCAGAATGAGAACTCCGCCTGAAAAGGCTGTTTTCACACGAGAAGGTAAGGGAATCTAACAGCCCTTCTCTTTCACTGTCAGGACTTTCACACACAGAGCAAGAGGAGGAGGGACTTCCTGTCCCCTCACACCTGAGGCAGTCTGAGGCTGTGCTCGCCGGCGGACTGTGCAGAGAAGCCTCAGGAATGTCCACAAGTCAGCCTCCCACCCATTAACTTTTCTGGTCAGTCATTTCTGTATATCTTGGGCTGTAGCACGCAGAGAGGTGGTTGATGGCTCGTTTTAAAGGTAGGAAACTTGCATTCATTTAAACTTAATTTAACTTTCATTAAAACTTGTTTGGAGACCACAGTCCCCTTTAAGGAAATTTCTTTTTGGAGCTTATGACAGCAGAATGTTGACAAATTGATAGGTAAATCGTGTTTCTTTAAGTGAACGTTTGACTATAAATTAATTAAATGTATATTTTCTGTTCGGAAGAGAATATGGCTGTTAATGCTGTTCTGCCGTATTTTCTTTTCAGATGGAGGAATTTGATTTCACAGACTTTGATGAGGTGAGACAATGGTGAGATATTTGAGGAATCCAGTCTGAATTTAAGTGGTTCACGTCCATATCCATTTCCTTGCCTCGCATGTGTTGTACATTACCAGTAATTTTGTTATGTTCTCTCCCGCTTGATCACACTTTGTCCTCCTTAACATAACTGACTTGTCTCTTTATTAAAGTGGGTGTTTTCAAAATGTCAACCTCATAAGAGTGAGAACGGCCTCAATGTGGGTGGAATTTCGTGTAAAGTAGCCAGTCTGTGTTTGTAGCTGGCATTACTAAATTCAACTTCATTTTTTAAATCCTATTTGAAAGCTTTTTTCCCAAGAAAACCATACAATCATAAGATTCTTTTATAGTGAGTTGCATTAAGTACATGTAGATGATGTTTTAGCTAAAAAGGCTTCCATGTTGTTGGCCAGTACAAAAATAGCCCATGTAGCTCTTCAAAGAGCATTGTGAGCATTTACACCCATTGGTTATGCCCCTACCATCATATCACTGTCTGTATGCACGATTATTTCTATATAGATGTCTCCACAGCGATATTGAGTACCCAATAGACTTGAGAAGCTGCTTGTTAACCTGCAGTTTATTAACAAGGCAGCATGAATTGCATACAGCCTTCCTGGGGCAATACAAAACAGTCACTGGTTTTACTTTACATTATTTTTCAGTTTCTAGCAAAATAAGCTTTAATTGTATATGCATTTCTCCATATGCAGTGGTGGCTTACCATCAAAACACATGTTTTAGAAACACACATCCCATTAGGTCATGGGTTCCTCGTCCCCAGGAATATTCATTGTTAGGAACAGGAGCATTTACATTTTTTATACACAAAAACTGCATAGAAATCCTCTTTTTGTTGCCAACAGAAGGTGGATTTTCTGTGCGTGTTATGATTGTCCCTGTCAGCTTCTAGTAAGCAAGGCTGCAGCTCCTACAGAGATTGTGACATGTACTATGTACACTTCGCTGGGAGGCAACCAGCAAAGGTGGATTATGACAGCTGACGCTAGTACCCACAAGTTATTTTCATTCAGTAGTGTCAAGATTCAAAAGTACCATTACTTGTCCATTTTTGTTGATATCAGCCCTTGTCAGGAAAAGTGTATAGTGACTTGGCAAGAAGGGGTTAACTATTGGTATTAGTTCTTAGGACCATAAAAATACCATTCCACCCCCTGAACAGTCCTATTATTTATATTACTATAGTGAAGCATGGAACCAGGTCTCCTTTTCTAGACAATGTGGAGCCGAACCGTGCATCTGGAATTCTCTCCAGCTAGGGGTCTGGTGGTACTAAGAGGTCATTTTAAGGACAGTCATACATGTAAAATAATGTATTTCGGTATTGGAATATGTAAGATAGAAACCAATATTACATCTGTGAATGTAAAGTATGGCCATTAAATATACCCCACATGGAGCCCTTATTCCCTTGCAAAGGCATTTATTAATATCTGGGAAATATGGATAACACACAAGTCATGTTTGGTATTGGAGGAATTGATATAATACGGAGAGGAATATGTGATCAATATCCCAATACAATGTCAACCTACATTTATATGGAATCTGCCCAATTGAGGGGGAATGAATGCTTTTGCTAGTCGTAAATTTGGACATTTCCTGGACACTCCCACCTCTGTGGAGGGCGTAGTTCACAAATAGTTTAAAAGTCCTTGTAGTCCAAAAAACTTTGTTCGTACTTGGGGACATGCTAAGATCGTGTGTATGGACCCAATGTTTCATCCTGCCCAGGACACAGGACATCTTCTAGTGAGTAGGGTCTGTGAATATTTTTATCCTTTTTATTTTTCTATAACTGTTGTACTATGTATGTCATTTTATTATAACACCATTTTATTTTATTTTTGTATATATGCACTGTCCACCTTTTGGATATTAAATCTAAAATTTAATATGTTTTGTCTTTAATGCTCTAAAAGAACTCAGTTAGCCCTCTGATAAGTTTATAGTGATTGAATGGAGTGTGCAGTGTAAATGCTAATTAAATCTGTGACTGCTTGTGAAGGACTGGTGCTAATTAACCAGTTAGTTGCTGGAGTGAATGGTGTAGTGTTAACCATTTAGCTGCCAGGACAGGGTGGTGGGCATAGTCAGTGAGAGTCAGAGTGTTTTTGGGGCTCTTTTAAGGCCGTAACTTAAAGTTGGTGCGCAATCCGATTAATTATCAGAATCACGTGCCCAGCGAACTGGCTTCGTGACAAGCCTTAATAGTGATACCTCAGGGAGATTTTTACATGATGTTTCATAACAATACGCTGAGTGGTGAGAGTTGATGCAATTTACAAGTTAACAGAGTATTAATATACATAAACTGGATTTGAAAAAACATCTTAGTAGTGTCATTATTACTTCTTTACATTACTATGAATATCTAACTACTTATAACTTTAACTTTTGTTACCCATTATTCATTTTCCTATTAGTTGCTGGAGTATTGAATGCACTGTCACCGGTGTTATTAGTGTGTTACCGGTATAGGGGCTTCCCCAGAGTCTACCCCAACCCCCGCCCCCACCATTCGTTTTATCAATTAACTGTCACATGTAACGGATGAGGACTCCCACCTGTACCATACTTTGTCATATTTAGACGGCAGCCTCTGTCTTGTAACATCAATTTTTATGAGGAGGGTTTGAATTTATCTCGGTTTTCCATTGGGAGAATCGTGGGTATGGTGGCTTGCATCCAGGTTTTAGCAATTAGAAGAATTTGTCTAAAATATAACTTGTAATAACATAATAACTAGTATGAGTTATTATGTATTATACACAGGCCCCCAGTCCAGATGAGCTGTCTATCACTCAAGGTGAACAACTGAGGTCATTGAAGATGGGGATGTCAAGAGTGGGTTAAGGTAAGTTTTAAGTAGTCTTTTTTTCTTAGCTACTATAAATGTACTGTGATCACCCAATGTATCCAGGAATCTCTATAGGTGTTTATGTTTACAACTTTAAAATTAAGTTAATAGGAAAGGCACACCTTTACCACATATAAGGCCTGTGTAACCTATATTAGGTGGTGATAAGGGTAACAATCAAGATATACACAAAATACAAAGGGGAAGACCCCAGACTCCAAACAGCACTCAAAATACTTGAAGCCAAAATAGAAGCAATACCCAATCTCACGAATCCAGACAGTCTAAAATACACCTGGACACCAAAGTATCATGCAAAACACCAAATATATTATAGAAAATCACACTAAAGGTAAATATACATCTGGCGTCTACAAATTGCTAAAAAGTTCCAGACCAGTAGCCCTGAAGGGTACATATTGTATAGTGCCAAAGTAAATGTCAGGTAATCCTATTAATGTAAACCTAAGCACTGTTTGGTCCTCAATAAATCGGCTTACCACAACCGGAATAATGTGGTCCCCAAAAGTCCATCAGGTCTGACATCAAAGCAATCCTATATTTCCGGAACACTGGGACTCAGCATTGGGTGCGGTACACACAAAGTTAGTATAGTGTATGTAAGATGGGGCATGGTAGTACTCACAATCCTCCAGCACTGACGTTAAGACAGTGTCTCTTACAACACCCACAACTCTGCTCCAGTTCACAACCTAGTGTGATACCTGACCAGCACCTAGTGAACTCTTCACCTGGACAATATGATCTACCATCCACCAAATGCAATAGGAGAACGGCAGCACTCCTCCTCCTCCAAACACGCTGGTCCGGATGAACAGACCTGCATTTCGCCTGTACAACATCTCGGCTTTATCAGGGTCTTTTCCTTATTTCCTTTTAAATAACCCATTTAAAGTGACAATTTTACTAAATATACATTGCATGAAAAGTGCCCAATTAACTGTTACTACATTGTTTAGTGCTTTTTGTTCAGTAAGGCTGCTACAGTGTTCAATTACCAGGCGCTACGTTCGAAATCATTCTTTTTTAGTTGCTCTCTTACTGTTCTTTTCTTGCACTCAGTGTAACAGTGCGTTTGTTTGTCCCACATAATTGAACCCACATCTGCATTCTAAAAGGTACAAGATACAATTTGTTGGACATGTGATCAGGTCATATACCTTAAATCTTTTCCCATCTATGCTAAAGAATGTATTCTTTTCTTTCATATATTTACAATCCAACATTTATTACATTTCCCTCACGGGTTCATCTCTAACCAGCTATATATGGGGTTGGCTTCAGGTTTAATAACTGGGAGAGACCAGAACTTTTAAATTCTTAGCTTGCCTAGCGGTCATATATGGTCTATCTCCTACGCTTTCTCAAAGTGCAGAGTTGTAGGTGTGGATGCTGTCTCGACATGAGTGCTGGAGGATTGTGAGAACTACTGCCCCATCTTCCATACATTATACTAACTATGTGTTACCGCACCCCGTACTAAGTCCCATGTTCCGGATATAGGATTGCTTGATGTCAGACCTATGAACTTTTGGTGACCACTTATTCCACTTATGTAAGCCGATTTATTGAGGACCACACAGTGCTTAAGTCACATATTAATAGGATTACCTGGCATTCACTTAGGCACTCTATATTGTACCCTCTGGGACTACTGGCCTGGAACTCGATGTATATTTTAACTCTAGTGTGACTTTCTATAATAAATCTGGTGTTTTTGCATGAACTATGGTGTCCAGGTGTATTTTTAGACTGTTAAGGGTTCTGTGAGATTGGTACTGGGTGCGGTACACATACCGTATATACACGAGTATAAGCCCCTCGAGTATAAGCCGAGGTACCCATTTTTGCCTCCAAAATCAGGAAACCAGTATTGACTCGAGTATAAGCCGAGGTAGATGTTTCCCTTTAAATATACAGTAACCCTAATACCTTTCCACTGTAGATGTTTGGAAACACACCTCCCAGCATGCTTTCGTTGCTGGGAGTTGTAGTTTCCAAACACCTATGTAGAAGGTATTGGGTGTTACTGTAAGTTTGGACACCTGGTCATGTGCTTACACGATGCTTCTGTTTCTCGCTAGAGGCAGCAAAACTGACAAACATGCAAAGTACCAGCGGTTATGTGACTCTTTCTTCTTGTTCTTCGCACTGGTCCATACGTCCTGGTGGTTATTTAATGGTCTCCTCTTGATCCTACAAGTTCCTCTTGATCCTACAAGTTCTTCAAATTATATGGTCTTACCTAATCATTCGCATTGCATACAAGGCTTTGCTCAGGGGAGCCGGCCTTCCCAGTAGTTCTCGCGGCTGCGCGATAACGTCATCCCGCCAGCGTGCGCGATGACATCATCGCACACCCGCGAAGAACTACTGGGAACGGACGGCTTTCCTTCCTGACTCGCGGCGTCATCTGAAATTAAGGTAAGTTTTTGCTTGACTCTAGTAAAGCCGAGGCGAGGTTTTTAGGTTGATTTTTAAACCTAAAAACCTCGGCTTATACTCGAGTATATACATTAGTTGCTTCTTCTTTGGCTTCATGTTTTTAGAGTGATTTTTGGGGTCTTCCCCTGTTGATTTTTGCGGTAACCCTTTAAAATGTTGCTTTGTAGAAGATCTCATGACTTTGTTCTAACTTGATGTTTTCATGGAACCAATCAACTCAAAACACTCACAACCTAATACCCATAAAACTTTAAGCTGACTGGAACAGTATTGTTAAATAGGATATTTCAGGTGACTGTCAGTGTGCCTATGAAGAACAGACAATGGACCCATGTTGGTATTATCTCTGGGAGTCGAGTTGGTTGGTTAGTCAGAGTAGTTTGAAATTTCCAATGTAAATTTATGGAGCGAAACAAAGTTTAAAATACTAATTTTTTGCTGGTAAGTTTGAGGGACTTCTCCCGCTGTTAATGCAGGTCTATTAATGCTAATGCCTGGGTGACAATCATACTTTCCCATTAGCATTGTTAGGAAAGGAACGTATCTTTTTAATAACTGATGGTGTATGATGGTTTTTTTCTTCTCACAAATGGCTCACCATGACCCCTTGCAGGTTACTGGAACCATAATAGATTTTTCTTTAGCATTGTAGAAAAAGAATCAATGTAGATAGAGTAGATGTTAGAAGTGCAGTAAATACAGGTTATAGGGACATAAATCTTCCTGTCTGCACAGGTGACTGTATCTACTTATCTAGTAAACCAGCATTTTTTTTAATTTAACCTGCACCGGACAAGTGGGCAAGTTGGCTATGTTCCCAGAGAAGTACATTACCTTTATAAATCATACTGCAATTCATCAAAAATTTGGAACTGGATAGGTACAAGTCATATGATATCCAAGTAAACTCTTACTGGGATATTGGAGGTGGACTGGGCTGAAGCAGGAGGTTTGTTTTTCTTTTTATATTATATATATTTCTGTATTTTAATTGTAAAGGGTAAGTCCACCCCTCAAATTGAGAGACAGAGGGAAGAGGAGAACATAATTTTGCTGGTTTAGAGGGTTAATAACAGATGAATGAAATATAGATTTGTTCGTGGTCATGACCTTTACTTAAAGGAACACTAACACAGTAAATAAGTATATGCCATCCGTTCATTATTCACAGGGAGGTAAGAACGCTTATTCTCACCTCCCTGTGAATAATAGAACGCCAGGGGACACAGCCGAACTTACCTTACCGGGCGCTCCACTGACAGCCTTCTGCAATGACGCCTGCATTGCCCCTCTCTCCTGACCACGCCCCTATCTTTGGCCATGCACGCCAATACAAAACATAGGCCGCAATCTTTTTTCACGGAAGGTATAGCGTTCTCACCCTGTGAATATAAAAACGGATGGCATATACTTATTTTTACTTGTTTAGTGTTCCTTTAATGACTGTAAAGAGCGCTACTGCATGTAGCTACCATTTCTATCTGGTAGTTCTTAAACTGTTTGCAACTTTAACTTGTTTTTCATTAAAAAGTCATTTACACTAGACTGGCAATGTGACTTAGTATATATTATGCATACCTAGTTTTTCTACATATTCTCTTTCATTTTGAAAATCTGTTGAATTTTTACCCCTTGCTATTCCCTGCTGTTGACATTAGTGAGCTGACATTTACAGGTTTGTAACGGTTCTTCTTCTTCCCACAATGCACACTAACATGAATGTTCCTAACACAATTTCTACTGATTGGCTGTTGAATGCTCAGATCTCTACTGACAACTGAATCACCCCGCACTGGGTCAAGGGTAAGACCATAACGGTCTCTATTAGGGGACCTTCAACAGGAAGTCAGTATTTCGGTTTGCATTTATTATATACAGACACAATGCTGAATGGGCAGATTAAGGTCATTGGGATAAAAAATACTGCTCTTTTTCTTAAAAGTATATGTGTTTGCACTGAACTTCCCCTTTAAAATAATTGTGCTTCTGTTGAGGTAAGTGCCAAATACAGTTGATGTTCGATAGTCAAATCTAATAACTAAAACCATCATGGTTATCTACCAATGTTCCTGTGATGTTCCCACCCCCGGCCTTTTCATTGTGTGATTAAAAGTCCCCACAAAGGTGGAAAATGTCAAGATGTGGAAATTATTCATTAAACCTAGTGTTTATGTGACTGAAGTCTTTATATTTTTCAGTAATGTCTGCTATAGCTCTTTATGAGTATGAAGGCCAAAGCACAGAGGAACTCACGTTCCCAGAAGGGGCCATTATTCACATTATTCGTAAAGAAGAAGGGGGTGTGGATGATGTTTTGGAAAGGAGAATTCAATGGGAAGTTGGAGTATTTCCATCATTGGTAGTTGAAGAGTTATCAGGGGATAATTCAGAAAACAGCCAGGTAAAATCATTGTAAATTGTATCTTCAAGAAGTAAGCCATGTAAAATACTGAAACAATAAATATTAATTATAACATCAGTTGCACATAATGTCACACGTAAAGATTTTAGGAGAGCACTTACTGACCAGAGATTATTCTTTATTCTAGTAGAGTGGCCTCGTATACAGCATATGTATCAGAATTACTTTGGCTGAATGTAAAGTGGCTTACAGCTGATAACTTGCATACCAGGGAATCACATGTGTATAACCTCCTCTACACATTAACGCTGACTTCTCTTTATTTCTGTAGGAACTCTCATCTCCGCCCCACCACTTTTCTTACCGCCCATGCTTTCATCCGTTTTCCAACCAAGAACACAGCTTTCTGGTGCACCAGCCGACACAGGTATAGTTCAGACTGATCTAGTCTGAGGTTAATGGCAGATCCATTCCAGTCTGTAACAGTTCCTAAAGGCTTTATAACTGAATGCATCATCTAATCATTATACACATCTTGTCACACATCTCTAATGTAATGGGGCTCTGTAAGCAATTTTTCATCAATACATTTCTTCTCAGACCTCAGACAAAATGGCTCCCAGAGCTCTCAAAGCTCGCCAGATTTCACAGCAACCCGATTAAGACCAGTAAGTAGTTTACACCAATGCTTAACCCTGTGAGCCTTAGAACAACTCATCTCTTGTGCTCTCTGTTCCCTCTACATTTTGCTTCATTATTTATCTAATTATTTTTGCTAAATCCTTTTGCTAATGCTTCTCCATATTTAATCAGAGATACTAATTTGTGACATAAAATTCATACATCTAGAACTGCATTAAAAAGTTTAAATGTATTTTATGTGAAATCTTGATGTGAGATTTATCCTAGTGGGATTTTATGTTACTTTTTAATGGGACATTTTTTCAGTATACAGTATATAGAATTTTGAATATTGCTCTTTAGACATTATTATATCTTCTTGCTGTTGATTTAAATACCTAATATGGTCTGAAAAAATAAATACAGTGTAGTCCCTATAAGTGATGGCCACACCTAGAAAAGTAACGAACAGTTTGACCATTCAAAACAACATTACATTATTAACCAAAATTATTGTGTGGCATTTTTAGCATGTCTGCCTAAAGAAACTTTTAATAGTATGGTGGAGGACCTCTCAAAACGTCTCTGAAGGACTTACCTGATCTAGTCCCCTCACCGCTCTGCCCAATCTTCTTCTGGTTGTGGCTGTCATTCAAGACGCGAGTCCTGTCCAATTGCCTGACAGCCATGACCAGTCACGCAGAACTTCTCTGCTCCTGTTTTTGGTTGAAACCATCTCAAAACAGAGCAGTCTAGGCAGCGAGGGACCAGGTCAGGTAATCCCTTCAGAGGCATCTTTGAGATTTCTAAATAATGCGAAAATGGGTTTTGGGGGGTCCTCTACCAGACTACAAAGTTTTTTTAAAGATGGACATGCCATTTAAGGTGCCCATACATATGTGTTTGAGGTTGCAAACTTATGTTCCAATTTTGAAATTTTTCGGTTCAGTCCGATAGGTCGCGATGACAACCTCTTTAGCTAGTCCAAAGACATTGCCGATATTCAGTAGATCCCATCTGATCTGATGGAATTTATTGAATGACGTCAGTGTGGACTGGCTCCTTCAGTGCAGGTACATGTTGCATTTCAGATTTATGGTGCCTCATCTAACAATAGCTGTGTTTGGTTTATCTCCATAGAGTTTAATGTTCACTGCTTTATTATCAAACATTTACTGCGCTATAAAGACTTCTTTTGCTTTTTGTTTGGTAGATGCGAGCACTCCTCCACCCCCAACGAAACAGCCAAAACGGAGGATCAAGCACCAACGTGAATGGGATATTTTGTTTCTAAGAGATGTGCATCCTGCATGAAATATAAGTATTCCACCCTTTGTTATAATTCTTTTTTTGCTTGTAAAGATGGAACAAGAAGCATAGTTTATGGAGGATTTATAGCATTCTGGCTGAAAATGTGGATATGTAGTAAGGTGGCAATGTAGTCTCGTACAAAATGCTACTAGATGCTACTACTGTTGAAAGTAAGTATTCAGACTTTGCCTAAGAAACACTTCTGATGGGGCAACTTCTCTCTAATTTTGCTAACTTTGCACTTGGAAAAATCCATGTGGGTGTTTTTTCCACCTTAAATATCATATATGTTTATATTTTAACGGCTTAATATAAAAATCCCTACCAAAATAAGTTGTTTGGTTAGGATTATTTTTGTTTTTTTTATTTTGCAACAAATTTTATTTAGCTGTTTTTCCTCCTATTCAGGAATTGCCCATTTCTAATGCATGTTTGAAATATTCACTACAACTTATAATGAGAGTATTGGGTCGCTGTCTCAGTGAGCTGACAAAACTTCCGTAACCACACAAGCCAACTTTGTCAGTATTTTAGATAAATTGTCAGTCTGTCTCTGGATTTGGGAAAAAACAGACTTCTCTTAGGACCATTGTGTGAAAATGGATCCAAGATGAGGATCTAAACTTAAAGCAAATCCTGCTGCCCAGTGTACTCCCAGTAGGGGAAGAATCGCCTATTGGATGCACACCGGTAGATGATTTCAGAAATAAAATACAGTTTAATATAATAAGGTTTACACTTGCTATGATAAATCACCCCCAAACACAAAACTACAATAGTTAGAAAGCTGACAGACATAGGGCAATCTTTTAGGTAGCAACAATGTTTTCTCCCCCTTCCCTTTGCCTCTGTTTTTCCCCCTCTTTAACTCTACAAACTTTTACATGCTCAGGCAGAATTCCAGGTAATACTGACATATACTAGACATACATGATTTCACACTTAGCAGCTGGATTGCACACTGAAGTACCTTCCCAGGCAAGTTAACACGGAACTGGGGGGCTCTTGGTTGAGGGGGGGGGG